>JAWDJE010000001.1:471248218-471848218 GCA_035047345.1 Bradypodion ventrale | reverse complement strand
CCTGGTATCTTTTTTATTTTATTTTTATTAATTAAAAAAGTTAACTCACATACAAAAAGAGAGGAAGAAAAATTATACATAGACTAAACATGTATAATTGTATCTTGAGTCGGCAAGCTCGGATATGCCTCCCCGTCTTCCCATCTACAGGAGGAAGTAACCACTCTTCTGTCAAAGGGCACCATCGAACTGGTCCCTCCAACCGACTGGAGCAACAGGTTCTACTTGAAGTACTTCATTGTTCAGAAGAAAGACGGAGGCCTCCGCCCAATTCTGGACTTGCGTCATCTCAACAGGTTCATCCACACCAGCAACTTCCGGATGGTGATGCTCCAAACTGTCCTTCCCCTCATCAACAAAGGTGATTGGTTCATGGTGATAGACCTGAAGGATGCGTACTTCCATGTAAGCATCCTCAAGGAGCACAGAAGGTTTCTTCGCTTCCGGATAGGGGATTCTGTGTACCAATACCGCTGTCTGCCTTTCGGACTGTCCACAGCACCACGCTTCTTCACCAAGTGCATGGCACCAGTGGCCGGTTTTTTTCGCCAGAAGGGTATAAGGATCTTCCCCTACATCGACAAATGGCTGATCGCCTCCCCCACCAGGTCAGCCTCCGTTCGGGACACAGCTTACACAGTTCATCTAATGGAGAGTCTTGGTCTACGGATCAACTTCAAGTCGAAGTTAGTTCCATAGCAGAATATAGAATACATAGGGCCAATTCTTGACTCCCTCACAGTGAAAACTTACGCTTCCTAGAAACGCCTACAAGACATTGCCAAGATAAACATTTTGCGGGGGAAACCCTTTGTGTGGGCGAAAAGGGCACAACGCCTATTGGGACTGATGGCATCAACTACAGGTGTAATCCCTCATGCCAAACTGAAGTTATGGTCACTACAGTCCTGGCTTCTCCACGAGTTCAACCCACTCACGGAGAGGCAGTCCAAACGGTTGCTCCCGTGTCCAGAGCTGGTGGACCAGTTGCTGTGGTGGACCTCTCCTTTGAACATAATGATGGGGAGGTGCTTTTATCCTCTACAACCTACCATACAGATACTGACTGACGCAAGCAACCTAGGATGGGGGCTGCTTGCGGGTCTCTAACAGCCAACAAAGTGCATATTAGGTATTGGGGGTCTGGGTGCGAATTCAGAAGAGTGAAGCAGTTGGCTTTTAGCAACAGCAGAGGTACCCAAACAGTATTTCACTCACACCCAGATAATAAGATACAGTTAATTGAGTGCGAATAAGAATGCTTTTACTACAGCATGCTATTAATAAATCCATTAGGTAAAGACATAAAAAGACATAAACAATAGGTTCTTCTCTGTAATGCAAAACAATATCTGCAGTGGTGAGTCTTTGTAAACAGTAGTTCTCAAGGTCAGTGTCCCAGACAATTAAAGAGCTTGGCTCTTGGCTATCTCAGAGAGAAAAATGTACTCACAGTAGACCTTGGAGACAAACAGATACTCCAGCCTCCTCCATGGCTGGCACTTGGCAAAGTTACAGTCCAAAGCATATAGTACTTGCAAGAGGAAATATATCTGAGCCTCCTGGCTCAGTGCTGCTGCTTGTTGCTTATCTGGAAGCAGGATCCAGTGAGTTCATGTAGTTTAGTTCCAGATAAGTTGACAACACAAATATACCATTCTAAGATAGACAGGTCTTCCGCAGACTAGCTGACTGTCACTCCATACCAACAGGAACATGAAATAGAGCATAGCAGCATAGCAGGTAGCAGCCAAGTAAGTAATCACAGCATACAGAGACGTGGGCAGCATAGCAGACAGCAATCTCAATAGGTAGAATGCAAGTAGGCTAACACCAGCTAAGTATGTGGCAACTGAGGTGCTACATTTATAATGCAAACATGCTTTGGTGTCTTGCACGGAAGACAATAGAAGGAGCCGCAGTAGGGCTAAACGCAACTTTATTGCATGATGGTCAGGGTGAACATGAGGTAATGACGGACAAAATAGCTCTATTTATAGTACACTGTACATTTGAATATCCCGGATGGTAGCTCATTGGCTACTGTCCACGTGACATCATAGATCGTCATGCCCATCTTCTCCAGGTGTGGTGTGGCGGGAAGGTTTCCTGCTCTTCAGGTATTCGGGGATGCTCACTACTGCCACCTGTGGCCACTTAGCTCACATCCTTATACAGCTGGCTACAATGTGTCTCTGATTAGATACAATTGGATACATTGACTGGTTACATTCTGTTAAAGGGAACCTTGCAACATTCATTCAATACATAACACCCCTCCCCCCTAGGTGAGGATGAAGTCCTTCAGCCATTGAGGCTTCCCGCATGTTCGCTTTGGGCGAGTGGCGGCCGCACTTGGGGCCAGAGTCCCTGCACGCTCCTGACTACTCTGTCCTCGTCCTGCAATGGGAGAATGTAACTCGTTAGTGATTGGCTGCGAGTTCTGAGCCGGGGATTGGGGAGGTCTAGGTGTGGGAGTAAACTCCAGGGATGTGAAATCGGGAGCTCCAGGGGCTAAAGAAAAACCCCGCTCTTCACTTGGACGGGTGGGGGACCACTCCGAAAAATCTCCCCGGTTTCCTAACTCAAATTCTAACAGCTCCTCGAAATCCGCCTCTTCCAAATTGTTCCTGTTACCCGGGGGGTCAAAAGTATGCAGATTTGTGTCATTTCCCTCCCCCCTGTGGTCTGCGTCCCCCCCTTGGGATAAGCGGGTGGGGGAGAACACTAACGCTGAATGCTCTGCTTGGTCACTCAAGTCTTGCCTTCCTAATATCCTACCCCTGAGCTTGTTGGCATGTCTCCTCCAGAGGAGTCCTGTGCTTGTCTCGACATTGTAGGAGACTGGCCCCGTTTGCCCGACCACTACTCCAGGCACCCAGTTAGGTCCGCCGGTGGCGTAGTTATGGCAATGCACTGCCTCGCCGATCTCGAAACTCTTGGTGCCCCCCGTTTCTATATTTCTACCCGTGTCCTCCACCCTGGTTGGGTCTAACCTCGAGAGGATCGTGGCGGGTTTCCTCCGCATAAGGAGTTCGGCGGGCAATAGGCCCGACGCTAAGGGGGTTACATGATACCTTAATAGGAATTGGCAAAGTTGCAAGTTCAACTCCCTGGGGCCCATCCTACGCAGTGCGTCCTTAGTTGTCCGCACCAGGCGTTCCGCTTGACCATTTGTAGCAGGGTGAAAAGGGGCCGCAGTTATGTGGCGAATTTTGTTAATCTCTATGAAACCCTGGAACTCCACTGACGTGAAAGTTGTGGCATTATCGCTCACAAGTACGTCAGGTAACCCGAAGCAGCTAAATACCTTCCGTAATTGTTTAATCGTTGCAGCTGACATACTGGCCATCGGGATTACCTCCAATCATTTGGAGTAAGAGTCCACTATTATAAGGAAGAGGGTGCCCCTGAAGGGACCCACGAAGTCCATGTGCAGACGCGACCACGGCCACCGCTGTGTCCCATTCTCTGTGCGGAAGTCGGGACTCCTCGGGCCGGGTGCTCTGGCAGCTCTCACAAGTGTCAATCATGTGTTCTATGTCTGCGTCCAGTTTGGGCCACCTTAGAGCGCCTTAGAGCGCATGATCCCTGGGTGGCTGATTTGCAGCATCTTGAGCACCCGAGACCTCAGAACTTCAGGGATTATTACCCGCTGCCCCCAGAGTAGGCAGCCCCTTTCTAAGGAGAGTTCGTCTCTCCGCCTACCATAAACCTTGAATTCCTCCATAGGGGAGGTTGCCGGCCACCCTTTTTGTACCCATGAACTGACTAGGGCCAATGACTTGTCTTTCGCTGTAGCCTTGGCCATCTCAGCTGGCAGAATGGGGGTAACTCTAGGGCCTCGATCAGGAGCACCTGGTGGTCCTGCTCTACCTCGCACTCTGGGTCCCCTGCCTGTGGTAGGGGTGACCTGGAAAGGGCGTCGGCATGGCTGATCTCCTTGCCGGGACGGTAGGTCAACGCATACTGGTACGCGTTGAGGAAAATGGCCCATCGCAGCATCCTTGGGGACAAGATCTGCGGGGTTGGCTTGTCTGTGGTAAAAATCCCTAGCAGGGGCTTATGGTCGGTCATGACTGTGAACAGTCTGCCATAAAGGAAGTTGTGGAACTTTTTGGTTCCTGCAACAATCGCCAGGGCTTCCCTATCTGTTTGCGCGTACTTGCGCTCTGCCTTGGACAGGGATCTTGAATAGAATGCTACCGGGGCTTCCTGCCCGCTCTCTAGCACGTGGCAGAGGACTGCCCCCACCCACACCGGTGAGGCATCACAGACTAACACAATGGGTTTCTTTGGATCGAAGTGGGTCAAGACAGCCTCGGAGGATAGAAGCTGCTTGAGCCCTCGGAATGCCCGTTCCTGGCTGTCCCCCCACTGCCAAGCCGCATCTTTCTTCAGTAGTTTATGCAGCGGCTCTGCTACCGACGCCTTTCCCGGCAGGAAAGAGTCGTAAAAGGTTAGGAGTCCTAGGAAGGACTGTAGTTCGGCCTTGGTGGTGGGGCGAGGGGCATCCTGCACTGCCGACACCTTTGACTCTGCTGGTTTGATTCCCTCAGGAGTTATCTGGAAACCCAGAAACTCTACCTCTTCAGCGAAAAACACACACTTATCCTTTCTCAGTCTGAGTCCCGCTTTTTCGAACACGGTTAGTACCCGGTCTAACCTTTTGGCCAACTCCTCTCCCCCCCTCGCCATTATCAAAACATCGTCAAAGTAGGGGAAAACACCTGGGAGCCCCTTCAACAACCGTTCCACAAGGGACTGAAAAATTCGTGGAGCCGAATTTATGCCAAATTGGAGGAGTGTCACTTTAAAGGCTCCCTTATGGGTAACAATGGTTTGAGCGGTGGCTGCAGCTGGGGTCACCATTAATTGTTGATATGCCTGTGCTAAATCTTGCTTGGCAAAACACTTCCCCCCGTGCAAAGTTGCTAACAGGTGACTTACTACTGGCACCGGGTACGCATTTGGGCGAATTGCCTTGTTAATCGTGCACTTGTAGTCAGCGCAGATTCTGACCTCCTCGTTAGCCTTAAGTGCCGTAACAATGGGGGTTTCCCACTCAGCGGAATCCACCGGTACCAAAATCCCCTGACTCACCAGTTTGTCCAGTTCAGTCTCAATTTTGTCCTTTAGTGCGAAAGGCATTCTCCTTGGCTTCAGTCTGATGGGTCGGATGTCGGGATCCATGTTGAATGAAACTGGGGGCCCCTTGAACTTCCCTAGCCCCTTCTCAAAGACGGCAGGGTGTGCGTTACACACCTCCATCATCGGGTCAGCCTGCACAGCGTGTATGCCTCCAATAAAAACCCCCAGGGGGCCACACCACTGTGTCCCCAGGAGGCAGCAGGACCCTTCCTTTAAGACTACTAGGCGCAACTGTGCGGAGTGCCTCTTGAACTGCACCTTGAACTCCCCCACCCCCAACACTGGGATGCTTTTGCCCTGAACGTCCTGCAAGTTAGTCTTTAGGGCCTTCAGTTTGGGGCGTGACTTGGGGGGAATGCGCAAAAATTCCCGGTGGGAGATGATGGAGTATGACGACCCCGAGTCGATCTCCATTCTTACTGGGACCCCTTGTATCAGTACCTCAACAAAGAACCGGGGGTGCCTCAAAGGCACGCTGTGAACCGCCTGGTCGTGGTTGTCGGGAACTCGTTGAGACACATGGTGCTCCTGAGGCTCGGCGTCATCGAAGATTCTGCCGACCCCATCTGCTTTCTGTTGGGACCGTTCCGCCTGGCCCTTGCCATCGTCTCGATGACGGCTGCAGACCTTTGTGATGTGCCCGCGCCGTCCGCAGTTGTGGCACTCCGCCTTCCGGAATGGGCATCGGCTCCGGTCGTGGGATGCCCCGCATCCATCGCAGCAGCGGTCCTCTCTGGCGTGGTCTCGAACCTTGGGCCTCCTCTGCACCTGCTGCACGTAGTCGTCCTCGCTGAAGTCAGAGGCGGACGTAGTGGACTCAGATGGCCCCTGCTCTCCGTGGGAGGAACAGCTGTGGACTGGGACCGCCAGCGGGGGGGCCCCAACCATGGAGGTCCTGGCCCGGCACACCCGTTTGCCTTGTTTAAGGCACACTTAAGGCACACTGACTCGGCGGCTTGGGCGATGCGCAGGACATGCTCGAAGGAGATGCTCTCGTCCTTGGCCAGTAGTTTTTTCCTGGCCCCCTCATCTCGCAGGCCCAGCAGGAGCCTGTCTCGCAGCGCCTTGCTCAGGGACGCTCCCCACCGGCAAGGCAAGGCAGCCACCCTCAGAGCTGCCATGAAGTCGGCCACGGACTCACCGGCCTGCTGGCACCGCTGCTAAAAGGCCAGTCTTGCCGGGAACACTAACACTTTCAGGCGAAAGTGCTTCCTCAGCTCGGCGAGGATCTCGTCTAGGGGTACCTCCCTGAGCGGCCTCGGCGTCAGGAGGTTCATTGCCAGGTCTAGCGTTTCCAGGCTGCACTGGGCCAGCAGGAATACCCGGCGCTGAGCTTCCTCCTCGATGCCCTTGAGGTCCATTGCATAGAGGAACTGCTGTTCGTAGAGTTCCCATTTCTCTGGCTTCGTGGTGTTCACTTTTTGGGATGCCATCCCATCCTCGTCACCAATTTGGTGTCTTGCACGGAAGACAATAGAAGGAGCCGCAGTAGGGCTAAACACAACTTTATTGCATGATGGTCAGGGTGAACATGAGGTAGTAGCAGACAAAACAGCTCTATTTATAGTACACTGTACATTTGAATATCCCGGGTTGTAGCTCATTGGCTACTGTCCGCATGACGTCATAGATCGTCACGTCATCTTCTCCAGGTGTGGTGTGGCAGGAAGGTTTCCCGCTCTTCAGGTATTCGGGGAATCTGTACCATGTGTGCCAGATGCTCGCTACTACCACCTGTGGCCACTTAGCTCGCATCCTTATACAGCTTGCTACAATGTGTCTCTGATTAGATACAATTGGATACATTGACTGGTTACATTCTGATAAAGGGAACCTTGCAACATTCATTCAATACATAACACATGCTTAGTCATCCAATCAGTGATTACAGCTGGGAGATGTACTCAGCTAGCTGTTAAAGTTACATGCATCTTACACAATACATACTGATGCACGAAATAATCCTATCAGTGTGGACCATGGAAGAGGCTGTTTTCCACATCAATTACTTGGAACTGCTCTCTATTTGGAAGGCCCTGATGTCCTTCGAGCCGGTGCTGTCAGGCAAAGTAGTCCAGATCGCATCGGACAACACCACGATGATTGCATACATCAACAAACAGGGTGGGACAAAGTCCATGACATTCCTTTATCTGGTTGTGCAACTTTGGGAGTGGTACCTGGAAATACACATTTTTCCCATTGGGGTCCACATTCTTTTTTTAAAAAAAATATTTTTTATTAATTTTAAAATAACAAAAATTATACAAACATACAAAATATATGTACGGAAAAGCAGAAAAAATATATAAAAATACATAGATACATAAAATACATAAACAAAGAAAACAATTTAATACATTGTATTACTTAAACTCTATTATAATAGCATTGTGAACAATGCCAACTGTTGAACCTTATATTTATCATTCATCTTACAAAATATGTATCCCAAACCTTATTTCTATTTTTCCCCATTTCTCCTTTTCTTATTTTACAAATCAACTCTTCAAATTCTGTCCTATCCCTCTGCAAACTAATATCATCTTTATATCTCTTCCTCCATTTGTTCACTAAAATCACCTGTAACCAATTCAATTTCATTTGTTTAAACACTTCAGCTCTCAGTACTAAATCATCCAACATTTTTATCCAATCTTTCAACAGAAACACATCATTTCTCAGCATTATATTTTTTATTCTTTCATCAATTTTTTCGGGAAACGTTTTTATATCTTCTATATCCATTATTGGAGAAACCTCAGGTGCTAATTTCATCTTTATATTTTTCCAAACATCCAACATTGCTTTTGTCATTTGGTTATTTGTTCTTATCCTTGTCTCTTTATCCAAAAAAATTGCATTACCATTTTCCTGTAGTTCTTTCATTTCTATCTCATCCCAAATAACTTCAGATTTTGATATAATCTTGACAATATTCTTTAATTGAAAAGCCCTATAATAATATCTAATATTTGGAAGGCCCAGACCACCTTCTTTTTGTGCTATATACCATAGACTTTTTGATTCTTGGTCTTTTCTCTCCATTACAAAAAGTATTTAATATAGTTTGAAAACTCTTTATATCTTTTTCTTTTAATTGAATTGGAAGAACTTCGAACAAAATGTTTATCTTTGGTAGTAACTTCATCTTACATAGGGCAACTCTACCAAACCAAGACAAATTCAACTTATTATATTGTTTTATTTTCCCTTTAATTTCTATTATTTGTTTATCATAATTCAATTTTTTAAGATCCTCAATTTTACTTGTAATATTTATTCCTAAATATTTCACACTGTTTTTAATTTGTATATTATATCTTTCTTTGACCTTTTTTATCTTCTTCACTTATATTACAAAAAATAGCCTCTGATTTATCTCAATTCACTTTTAATCCCGTCATGTCTTCAAAGTCCCTCAAATGTACATAAATTCATTTCATTGTTTTCACAGGATTTTTCATTGTGACCATCATATCATCTGCATATAAACTAATTTTAATTCCTTCTATTCCCTCTATCTTTTTATCCTATCTTATAAGTGTCGCAAGTAATTCCACAGCCATCACAAATAATATCAGTGATAGTGGACAACCTTGTCTAGTCCCTGCTTCTAATTTTATATCTTCTATAAATACTTCATTCACTTTTACTCTAGTTATACCTTTCCGATATAACTGGTCAATTAAATTTATAAATTTCGTGCCAAATCCAAAATTTCTTATAATTTCTTTAATTGAAATCCACTGCAAAGAATCAAAGGCCTTAAAAATATCCAAAGACAACAATCCAAACTTTTCCTTTCTTTGCTCCGCAATGTGTACCAAATCAATCAGTCTTCTTGTGAGATCTGCCATATCTGCCCCGCAAAAATCCTGCTTGGTCTTTATTTATATATTCCTTCATAAATTCATTTAATCTATTTGCTAATATTGCGGTAAAATTTTTTGCATCTTGGTTTATCAATGAGATTGGCCTATATGATTCTATTTTTTCTAAATCTTTTCCAGGTTTAGGGATCAAAACAATTACTGATCTATACCATGAAGTCGGTAATAATCCTCCATCCAATATATGATTAAACAGCTTCAGTTTCAGAACCACTATTTCTTTAAATTGCTTATAAAATTCCTCGGTGAAACCATCTTCCCTTGGAGCTTTACTCATTTTCAACTTCTGTATCACATCTCTTATCTCTTTTTCTGTTATTGAAGATTCCATTCTATATTTATGTTCCTCTCTAATCTTGATTCCTTTCCAATTTTCCAAATATGCTCTTAAACATTTTACTTTTATATTTTTCTCAGAATATAACTCTTGATAAAATTGCTTTACTATTTCTACCTTCTCTTTTGTTTTATTACACCTCACTCCTTGTTGGTTTATCAAAACACCAATTTCTCTTCTAATGCTTTTTTCTTTCGCAGTCTGGTTAATAATTTTGAGTTCTTATTACTATATTCAAAGTACTCTCTTTTTAAATATATCAAATCTTTTTTAATTTTTTCTATGTCTTTACCTATTAATTCCTTTTTCAATCTTTTTATGTTTACAAAAATTTCTTTCTTCCCTGTTTTTATATGTTCTTCTTGAAGCCGTTTAATCTCTTTTTCAATTTTTTCATGTTTGTCCTTTAACTGTTTATTTCTTATACTATTCAGTTTAATACATTCTCCTCTAAAAACTGACTTCATGGTATCCCAAACTATATTATACGTCACCTCACCTGTATCGTTCCATTGCCAATATTGACTCCAAATCATTTCTATGTCTTCCTTATCCTTTGAATCCCTGAACATTTTCGGATCATATCTCCAGCTATTTTGTTTCTTTTCTGTCATTCCAACTCCCATTTGCATTAACATTTTTGCATGATCTGACTCTTTAAAAATTCCAACCTCTATTTCTTCTATATTCTTAAATATATTGTCTGTAACAAAAAAAATAATCTATTCTAGAATATGTGTTATGAACTTGTGAAAAATATGTATAACTTCTTTCTGTACCTTTGACTTCTCTCCATGCATCTTTTAATCCTAAAAGTTTCATCCAATTATCTAATAACATCCTTTTTTAATCGTGTTCTATCTCTTAGCACATTGGTACAATCTATATTAGATCTAATTAAATTGAAGTCACCTGCTACTACCATTTTTACTGTGCTTTCTTTTTCCAAAATATGATATACCTTGTCTAAAAATTTATCTTGTTGATCATTTGGGGCATATATATTCACAAGAGTTATTTCCTCATCATCTATCATGCCTTTTACAATCAAGAATCTACCTTCCGTGTCAGAAATACTTTTTGTAATGGTAAAACCCAATCTAGTCGAAATTAGTATTGCAACCCCTCTTGCTTTTGAGGTACCATAAGCTTTTTCATAAATTTTTGTCCAACCTAGATATAATTTATTTGTACTCTCCGATTTTTGATGTGTTTCCTGCAAAAAAATTATATCTGGATGATCTTTCCTAACAGCTGGTTCCAATCTTTTGCATTTAACTTGTGAGCCAGTACCTTTCACATTCCACGTCAATATCTTAATAGTCTTCATGAAAATTTTTGACAAACATAACCCTCAGTTTTATCATGATCCTCATGGACTGTGAATTTAATTAAACATTCTATACCCATTAAACCCAACATACATTAAACAATAAACAACAATCAAAAATAAAAATTTAAAAATCTAAGCTTCTACACCCCTCTACTTCCTATCCAAAAAGTAGCCTCTGCAAAAAATAGAACTTCCCAAAGAGAGGGGGGACACAGAAGATGTGCCTAAATGCCCACTAATACTCAACTGATAATATTTCAACTGATTATCTGCATTAATAATTGACTATAGATATTCATCCTTCATCTGACTCTGTCACTTCAACAACACTCGTTTCCCCAAGACTCTTCCCTCCTGTTGCACCGCCCATTTCTTCCTCAGTCTGCTCCCTTTCGATATCCTCTGTCTCCATCAATGCATGCCTCAAGGAAGACCATTCCTGTGTACCACCTCTAATTAAACCAATCATTCGAAAATACTCCAAAGGATCCATTCTCAAATCAATTATATGCATTTTCTTTGCATAAAAAAATCTCACTTGTAATGGGAACCTCCAGTAGTAATTATTCCCTTGATCCCGAAGGATTTTCGTTGCTGGTTTCATTTTATATTTCCAATTTCTTTCCTCAATAGAAATATCATTGTAAATTTCCACATCATCTCCATCAATTTTTAAAACACCAATTCCCATTTGTTTTACATGAGCCATCACCTTCAATTTATCACCAACATTTGCAAACTTAACTAAAACATTTCGAACTTTGCCCATTCTTTTTGAACCCAATCGAAAAATGTTAATTATATCTTCAGCAACAAAAATTTTACCCATATTAAGATTATTCAACCAATCTAAAATTCTAATCTTCAACTGATCCGGTTTTTTCTCCGACAATTTTCTAATAACCAAATTTTGCTTTCTCATAGACTCTTCCATCATATCCACTCTCCTCTCCTGTACCTCCATCTTAACATTAAATTCATATTGTTTTTTCTGAATTTCCTTCACATCCATTTTAACCATTTCCACATTTTCTTGAGTGGATACAATGGCTTTTTCTATATTATCAAAGTTAGCATTAGCTTTTTGAACAAATTCGTTAAACATCGTAATCAATTTTTTATGAGATTCAGCCCTTATTTCCTCACTTTTTTGCATATGTTTCCATCCTTTCCAATTTATTACTCAATTTTCCAAATTCGGTCATCATCACAACCTCATCAAATTGTATTGGTGAACTATTCGCCCTTTCTCTGACCTCTTTCTTTTCTTTATCTTTTTTTCCTTCTATTTTTTTTTGTTTCACCACAGGATTATCATCCCCCACCTTTTTCCCATCATCCTTCTTTGATTGGTCATCCTTTTTCTTATCCATAATTCCTGCCCCACAATTTCACAATAGAAACAGTATTTTGTTATATTCCAAGTTAAAAAAAAGAAACAAATATTTTAAACCACTTTCTTCCAAATCAGACTTCTTTTCTTCTTCCCTTGCTCCTCTTCTTACTCCTCTCTTCTTTCTTCTTAATTTATAATCCAAAAAACACAATCTTTGCACTAAAATCCAATTTATTTTGTCCAAACACTGTTAATATGTCAATTTTATAAACCAGGTCCTCTTGTTATATAATCCAAATGTTGCAACTGTAATTCCAAACAAGAAGAGGGGGGAAAGAGGAAAAAGAACCATCCAAATCTATATCCACATTCGATCCAAAGCTCCCCCCGAAAAGGAAAGCAAAAAAAAATTTTTTTGGAAAAAACCCAGTTTTTTTAAAAAAAAACAGCTTCAAGAAGGAAGACCCAAATCTGAAATAACACAGTGAACTTCTCCACAGTAAAGTGGACTTATACAGGAGGTGAAGAAAGTACCGATAAAAAATAATAGTGTTACTGTAATCCAAGGAACGATGATTAATCCTCATAAAAAGAGGGAGTAACAAAAACAGCGCAACAAAAACAATCACGGTCCAAAAAAGAAATTTTTTTAAACTGTTCGGATCCAAAAATTCAAAAAAGAAATAGGCACAAGACAAAAATTGAAAACTATAATGTTCCAAATTGAAGCAGCAGTTTCAGACGAGAGCCATCCTCGCTTCTCCTCCAGACACTTCAAAAAAAAATAAACCAATATAAATTCCGTTCTTTTTACCTTCCTTTTTCTTCTTATTCCTCCCTCTTTACTTTCTGGTCTCCCATCATACTTTCCTTCTTTCTTTCAACTATTTCCAACTCCCGATCTTATCCAGCCATTACCTTCACAGAGTTCTTTTCAACTTTTAAGTTTCGATTCCGTTTTGCCTCGCCGCCATTAATCTCCCTCCCTTCTCAATTCTCTCTTTCCCACACTGTTCACAACCTCCAGTCTCCTTTCCGCACTTACTTGCACCTTCAAACATCCGCCAAAATCACTCCATGGTTCTCGTCCTCCAGCACCAGCAGTACAAAAACCTCTTTTTTTCCTTCGGAGCCTCACTTTTTAAAACAAAAAAAGCATCAGAGTCCCGTCCGACCCCGAGCGGTTCGATTGACGCAGCTTGCGCCGCGCCGCACTTACCGCCCGTTCTTCAAACTTCGACTCCGCTGCAACTCAAAATAATTGAAACTTGTGTCCAAGGCTTTCCGAATTACCACTTTCCAAGCTTTTAGATCTGGATTTAGATGATAAATCACATTTAATACCACATTCCAGGCGTGAGCTGATCGTGATACGTGCTACTCAGGCAGCATCCTAGCCATGCCCCGGGGTCCACATTCAAAACAAACTGAATGTCTTGGCTGACCACCTGAGTCGCCTCACCTCCATGACTCATGAGTGGGAGTTGGACCAGGGGGTGTTTCACTCCATCTGCCAACAATGGGGGATCCCGGAACTCAACCTGTTTGCATCCGAGAGCAATCGCAAGTGTCTGAGGTACTGCTCCAGGGCGGGAATTGGATGGGACTCTGAAGGGGACACCTTCATGAAATGGTGGGACCTGGACTATCTCTACATGTTTCCCCCATTTCCTCTGATACAGAAAGTCCTCACTCGGATGCTTCACCAGTGAGCACATGCCATTCTCATTGCACTAGCATGGCCACGTCAACCATGGTATCCGCTTCTGCTCAGACTTTCGTCACAGTCACTCACACTGCCAGACTCCCTGTCGCTACTCCAGTTGGAGAGCGGGCAGCTTCTTCACTCCGACTTGCCTAGTCTTCATCTCACGACATGGTGGATAACCCCAGACTGTCAAAGATGCTAGAATTAGCAAGGAGACCTTCTACACGAAAATCCTACGCCTCCAAGTACAGGCAGTTTCGTGCTTTCATGGAAGCCAACCACAGGTGTCCACATGGTGCTACCTTGCAGGACATTATGGAATATCTCCTCCATTTGGCAGAGTCTGGCCTAAGCCTCGCTTTCGTTAAGGGTTCACCTGACAGCTGTTGTCGCGCACTCCCCACTTGGTTCAGCGGCTTTCGGGGCATTCCGTGACCAAACGGTGAAAAAAAAAGTTTCTCAAAGATTTTCGCAATGTTTTTCCACCGATCAAGATGCCTGCCATGCAATGGTCATTGTCTTCAATTTTCACTACTCTTACCAAGGCTCCATTTAAGCCCATGGCCTCTGCCGATCTTCTCCTTTTCACATGGAAGACGGCCTTCTTGGTTGCTATCACATCTGCCAGACGGGCTGGTGAGCTGACTGCACTACGGTCTGACCCACTGTTTACTAAATTCTACTCTGACCGCGTGGTTCTCCATGCAGACATTACCTTCCTGCCAAAGGTGGTCTCCGAGTTCCATTTGGCCCAGTCCATTTCACTGCCTACCTTCTTCCAAAACCCAACCACTGTTCAAGAACGAACATGGCACACGCTTGATGTAAAACGAGCTTTATTGTTTTACATCAGCAGAACCAAGCAGTTTCGGAAATCTCAGCGTCTTTTTGTGGCATATGGGGGCAAGTCCAAAGGCGAACCCATCACATCTCAGAGATTCTCCAAATGGACCACGTCTGTTATCTATCTCACTTATGAGATTGCTTCCTTGCCTCCGCCTCCACACGTCAGGGCGCACTCAACTAGATCTGTTGCTACCTCCACTGACTTTCTGGAGGGCACTCCACTAGAGGACATCTGTAAGGCTGCCACCTGGACCAGACCTTCCACTTTTGTCCAGCACTATCAGATGGACACCAGAGCCACTACGGACGCCAGACTTGGTTGTGTTGTCCTTGCCAGAGGGCTCCAGGCTCCTCGCCCATGGGGGTCCATCCTGACTGCGTGACGTGCTTCCCTATGGATTCATCTCATCCGACTGCCCACCTACCAAGTAAGTGTGAGCTTGCTAATCTCCCAATAGTGGGGATTCACAAACTATACGAAGGAGAAAGTTAAGTTGCACTTACCAGTGATAACTTTTGTTCTTTGAGTATATAGTTTGTTAATACACAGTACCCTACCTCCCCTCTTGAGGTGCACGGATGAGATCAATTGGTTTATCCTGTGCTTAGCTTAAGTATGGAATTGAGGTAAAATGGTGAGCTGGCGCCTAAGGGTGGGCAGTACGGTGGGCGGTCTTACTGCCAAAACTTTTATCCAATCAGCTTTAAAGCCTCCAATCCAGGTTCTGCGCAGGCGCATAACCCAATAGTGTGCATTCCCCTAATACCACTGTCACAAAGCTAATTTGCAGTTCCTCTGTAATATAGTCGGAAGTATCCTCTCCCAATCAATAGGAACGAGCTCCAAACAGTATCTCCTAGTCCAGTCCTATCCAGGTGGTTCAGAAGCATATTTTGATGTAGGCAGATTGAATGCACACGGAGCCGGCAGGCGGGCCAAACACGTCTTTATTTCAGCATGGTCAATCTGTACATGGGCACATGTAGGAGACGCAGCTCCTTATATACTGTATTTGAATTTTCCCCCAAAGGCACTCATTGGTTACAGTCACAGTGATGTCATTGGGGACGTACTGCGAACCTTCCTAAGGTCTGCCTAACCTCACTATGGCTTGTTGCAACCTTCCTAAGGATCACCTATAGCGGGGAGGTTTCCCGTGCTAGTTGTTGATTGGGTGATTGGGGACGCATGGGCTGAGCTTCCTCAGCTGCGCTATCGCTGGCAGCTGAGTTGCGTGTGGTGACTGATGAATTGCTTGCATACACAACACATATAATGATAGTTGGAAGTAAAAGCCAATAAGAAGACCAGCTAAACTAAGGGGGACATGTTCCCCTATCCAGTTAATGAGATACTCCATTCTGTAGAGGCAGTATCAAGAAGGTCACCACCTACCATTTATTGTTTCCAAGCAAGTATACTTCTCCAGACTTGTGGAGGATTTCTTTTCTTCTTTCTGAAGTGGTACAAAATTTTATTGTTGTATTGCTCTTTTTCTTTTCTTCATAGAACAAGGCATTGGTATCAGTAAATAAGTTGGTGGATAATAAACTAAACAGAAACAGAAAATTTCCACCTTTCTGGTTTCCAGATAAAAGCTTTATGCCACTTGGAATGTTTTTCCACCCAGGCAGTCATTTTCTATATGTTTATGGAAATCAGGTACGTAAGAGAGGAAAATATATAAAATGGTTCTCATATTTTCCCCTTCATGCCTTTGTCTTTTCCTGTACTTGGCTTTTTGTGTGTTTGTAGTATGCCTGGGTGAAGAAGAAAAGAGGCAATGACTACTTCCAAGCCAGAATAACTTGGTGAACACAACTGTTGTTTTCCCCCCATGAGATAGGGATAATGTTATACAACTTGTTTGTTTGTATGTTTGTTGGTTTGTTGGTTTCTCATGATATTACCAAAGTAAGACAGCCTCAGGTTTGACTTTTTTGCCTCCAGAGGCAGTTCATGCTTCATTTGTTCTTTATTCAATAGCAGAATATTTTTATGTGAGAAATGTGGATTAGAGGTCATCTAAATAAATTGTATATCTTTCCTTGTCAGCCCAAGGTATTCTGTTGCTCAAGGGAGAGCTTTCTATAAGGTCTTTGTACCAAAAGCCAATCAAATCATTTCTGCCTGAGCTAGATAATTTCTACAATCACTTCTTTCTCCCCTTGGCAATAACATACAATAATAATAGCAACTAACAATTGACCATATAATGTGTTTTAGCTCAGGGTGCAATTATAAGTACACCTAGTTTGCTTTTATTTTTCCCCAAAATGGGTCCCTTCTGCTTTCTGCAGCTGCCCATGGGACAGAGGCAAAAAGCTTTTGTGCCCCCCACTGCACATTCTGGGCAGACAAGTGCCTGTAATAGAATCCATAGAAACAGCTAATCTAGGATGTTTCTAACTGGCTTTTATTCTGACAAGAGGAGTCCAGTCTGTGAACAGAGCACTCTAGATCGTCCCAGTCCTGGTGCTGTTCTGCTTCTCCTTATCAAATCTATCAGTTCTCTCCCATAGGGTCTCAATTCCACTCACTAGCTACTGGCTGAGTGAGGAGGATGGTGGAGAGCAGAGGTGCCTGGAGAACAATGGTCCATAGGGTCGCAAAGGGTCGGAATTGACTATGCGACTGAACAACAACACCAACAAGCTACTGGCTGCAAGTCACTCCTGGTTGAGACCAAGTTGTGCTTGTTGGTCCCTACCTATTTGATGCTCATCAATGGGGTGGGGCTGATATCATTAACCTCACACACACACACTGTTGGATTGGGGCCGCGGGGCGGCTGTGAGGTCCCGGAGGAGACTGGTCGAGGAACGACACGAGACAAGATGGAGCGAAGACCAGTGGTTTATTGAGGGAAAAGCATCAGCATATATAGGAATAGAAGGCAACGTGTGATAGAATTGTCATCTGACAGAAAATCACATCACCCATTTACCCGGGTTAATGGGGAATCTTTCTTGGGGAAGTTAATTAACTAGGGCAAACACTGACAGGTGAAACCCATTGTTCGTGGCTTACACCAGGGTAAACATGGCCACTATTTGCACTAGAGCTTGGGCTCATCTGTGAGTGAGTAATAGCCTAATTGCTAACAGGAGTTAGCGATCTCGCTTCCCTCAGCAGAACTGTCAGTCAGGTCAGATGTGGGTGAATCAATCCTATGATTATTAATCCGCTCCCCAATTTCCTTACTGGCAGGGGCCAGTGACCAGGAACCTTCTTCGACCGGTGTAACCTCTGCCAGGGGCCGTTTCATGCCAATTGCGCTCGCGGAACCCGCAACACACCCAACCTTCAATGAGGGCTTTTTAAATCTTGGATGGTTCTGGGTTTTCTGGCTGGGGTGGTTGTACCAGTTCCTGCCAAATGCACCCATTGCCAACAGCATGGCCAGCATTGTGTCAGTCCCAGTCGGCAAAGCTTCCTGGGCTGACTTCCTCACTGCAGCAACAGCTAAGAGCTGGAAGATCTTCAAGATGTTTTGTGAAATGAAATTACCACTCACCTAGAAAAGCATGTCAGTTTCTTTACTTCAAAGGTACATGTGGCTTTATTCCCAATAGTTCCAAAAAAGAAGGGTTTTTTGTCCTATTTGAACAAAGGCATTGATGCAAAGAAATTTAAAATGTTGATGTTGCCATTGATTCTTCCATTACTCAAGGAGCTCTAAGGGTGGGTGACAGTAACCAAGATTCATATTTAAATTCTTGTTTTATAATCCTGATCAAAGCTAGTTTGAAATCCTGAGTAGGAGCTTCTTTAGCTCTTTGCTCTTTAGAATCTTGGAGTGTATATGGGAATAAATGTGTGAACCTGCTGCCTAGTCATAATATTTCAATTATGATTAAGAGCACATCTGCATTAGCATATGTTGATCCTTTGGAATTGGTATTTCTTTAGATTTTCTGAGTGAGTCTTCATGGCTGCAAAGGAATGTATATATTTAATATTTATTTATTATATTTATATACATTGCTAGTACATTAGAATAATAACTGTATATGATTGGTCCTTTGTAAATACCACTTTATTCAATACGCTCTGGTACATATCACCACTTATTATCATTATCAGCATCATTGTTTTCTTCTTTTTCTTCTTCTCTGCATTGTAAATTTTTAGGTGTGGATTTCTTTCGATGGAGGAAACGTTTTTGTACCATTGCTTAAAGCTGATGAGAATATTGTCGAAACAGATACATGTGTTTACACCCAAGCAATTGTGTTTGTGACTGACAAGGGTAATGTTTTTTACACAAAAGCAGGTAAGAACATTTTTTAAAGATAGTCATCTGAAGACATTGAAATCTCTTGAATATGAATCAAATAATCAATCCACCTTCCCCTTCTCATCAAAATGCAGAATAGCAAAGAACACACATAGAAATGTCAAAAACAAATTTACTCATGCTGTTTTCAAAAGTTGAAATTTTTGAAGTGGTAGTCATGTTAGTCTGTGCAAGCATATCAGAGAGTAAACAAAACAAAAAGGAAAAAAATCTGTTGTGGCACCTAATCCACAAAAGCTAATATTAAAATATAGCAGTTAGGTTTTAAGATGCCGCAACGGTTTTTGTTTTTTGTTTACTCTCTGATATGTTTTCAAAAGTCACCCCGCATCTGTCTGTTTCTACAAATATAAGTTCTGGGTTGAGTAATACCTTTAATGAAACATTAAAAAGTTACAAATAAGATAAGCTTTCAAATTCTTCTAGAACACTTAATTCGGCAGAGGTAACATACACTTTGGAGACAAGAAAGAAAAATGTTTTTTTTTTTTTAAATTGTGGCAAAGGAGGTACCTATTGTTCTTAAATGATGACTGCTAGCAAGGAAAAATGGAGATTCAACCTGATGACAGAGGAGGAGTCTTTTGTTAGCCATGACTTCCAATTTGGCTTTCTCTAGGTGTAACCACTCACAGCATACATTTTTATATATGTTTTAACTGGTTTTAGATAGGGTTTTAGCTAATGTTTTTAGTTGATGTATTAGTCCATGCTGTAAACCACTTTGGATCACCTAATGGTGAGGAAGGCATTATATAAATACTTTAAATAAATAAATAAATACCTGGGTATTATTTATTTATTTATTTGTTTGTTTGTGTGTTTGTTTGTTTGTTTGTCATATTTATATATGCCGCCCACTCAGGTAGAACCCGACTCAGGGCAGCATTACAACAAGTTCTAAAACAGATAAAAACACTTTAAAAAACCCATATCCCACCCACTTTAAAAGACCCACCCATCCCACCCACTTTAAAAAGAAGAGAGAGTTCTTACTTGTTTATATAAGCCAGCAGGCAGGGGCCGTGTTCCCCTTAGGGCCCCACACCTGCCCCACCAGCCAGGTCTTCAATCCTTTCCTCAGATAGCTTCATCCCAAACAATTTAAGGTTTTATTAGTCAACACCAACACCTTGAATCAGACATGGAGCACCATGGGCAGCCAATGCAGACAAGCCAGGACTGGCATGATTTGGTCAATCTGACCAATACTCACAACCAGCCTGGCTACTGCATTTTGCACTAGCTGGAGTCTTATTATTTATTTATTTATTTGAACTTATATCTGTCCTCATGCCCTAGGGCAACTCAGGGCGGTGCACAATTACATAAAGATATTTTAAAACCCATAAAACAGCGATAAAAGACTCTTTAAAAACCATCCCATATCTAAAAAGACCCTCCCCTCCCCACACTCAGTAAGAGGGGCATATAAATCTAACAGAACCAATGAGCGGGAATCAACACCCCGTCGACCCCCCCAGACTTGCCCTGCCAGCCAGGTTTTCAACCCTTTCCTAAAAGGCAGCAATTCTGACTGTAGCCTTAATTCTGCCGGCAGGAGGTTCCACAGGGTTGGGGCGGACATGGAGAGGGCCCTCCTCCTTGTGCTAGAGAGGCAAGCCCCTCTAGCCGATGGAACTCTAAGGGAGCCCCTCCGGTCTGCCCTGGTAGGACAGGCAGACTCTCTTCGGGCGATGCGGTCTCTTAGATAACCTGGCCCACTACCATGAAGGGCTTTAAAAGTCATTGCCAGCACCTTGAATTGCACCCGGAGACAAACTGGTAACCAGTGCAGCTCCCAGAGCAGAGGCGAGGCACGGGCATACCACCCGCACCTCATAACTACCCAAGCGGCCGCATTCTGGACCAGCTGCAGCCTCCAAATGGTCATCAAGGGCAGCCCCATGTAGAGTGCATTACAATAGTCAAGTATGGAGGTGACCAAAGCATGTGTGACCATGAGCAAGGAAACCCTATCCAGGAGCAGGCGCAACTGGCGAATTACATGGAGTTGTGCAAAGGCCCTCCTGGTCAAGGCCACAACCTGCTCTTCCAGGAGGACCCCCAAGTTGCGCACTGGGTCTGTCTCGGGCAAAGTAACCCCATCGAAGACCAAGGATGGCAGCTCCCGGTATAGTGTGGGACCCCAAACCCACAGCCACTCAGTCTTGCTAGGGTTCAGCTGTAACTCATTGGCCCCCGTTCAGACCCCCACAGCCTCCAGGCACCTGGACAGGATCTTGACAGCATCATTTGGGTCCCCATGGTCCGAGATGTACAACTGTGTGTCATCCGCGTACTGATGGTACCACACCCTGTGGGATCGGATGATCTAACCCAGCGGCTTCATGTAGATGATGAATAGGAGAGGAGAGAGCCCTGAGCCCTGAGGCACCCCGTATTGGAGGACCCTAGGACTGGACCTCTCACTCTCCAACCATACTGACTGGGTCCGGCCTTCCAGGAATGAGGAAAACCAAGACAGCACAGTGCCCTGGATCCCCAATCCTTTGAGCCGACCCAGAAGAATACCATGATTGACTGTATCGAAGGCCACTGAGAGGTCCAGGAGAGCAAGGATGGATGGATGACCACCGTCCCGCTCCCTCCAGAGATCATCCACAAGCGCGACCAATGCTGTCTCAGTACCATGTCCAGGCCTGAAACCAGACTGAAAGGGGTCCAGATAATTCACATCATCTAGGACCCCCTGCAGCTGACGCGCCACCGCCCTCTCCAATACCTTCTCCAGAAAGGGGAGGTTGGAGACCCATCTGTAACTAGAGAGGACAGCTGGGTCAAGGGAAGGTTTTTTAGGAGGGGGCACACCAAAGCATGTTTTAAAGGTGCAGGGACCACCCTTCCGTAATGATGCATTAATTATTGCCCTGACCCAACTACCTGTCACCTCCTTAGAGGCTTTCACTAGCCAGGAGTCCCTGCACATGCCTTGCACAAGGGTAACCCTACGTAGGTGGCAATGCAATACTCAATTCTTGAGATTACCAGTGTATAGGTTAATGTTATCAGGGATTTCCTATCCAGGAAAGAGCAGTGTGGACTGTGCGCCACAGAAAAATGCGAACTTGACTGCTGATGACACCTGATAATCAAGAGTCAAAGACTGATCAAGTTGCATGCCCAGATTACATACGCTGTCCTTCACAGGGAGAACACACACACACCGGCTAATGGGAGTCCTCTCTACCTTTAATCAGTTACACACACCCCTACCAGGATATTATTGTTGTTCATGACAACAATAAACACATCCTCTATGATGTGTTTATGTTTATAATGATGTATGTTGAAATAAAAGCATTAGTTTTTAAAGTGCTATAGAATTCATTTCTCCCTCCTTTTGTTTTGCCAAAATGTTGAGACAGACCAACACAGTTACTTTTTTAATTGCTACATTAGATATAATAAGTTACAATTTATTATTTTTCTAATTTCAGATGATGTAGAGTTTTCAATAATTAAAGACATCTCCATTATCTGCCTTATCTAATTTATTCCAGAGGCTATGCTAAAAGGGTGCTGGACAGGGAGTGATGATGGCGTCTAACCCTAACAAAATATATACATTCCCACTCGCCTTCTAATTTCAACTCCCCTCTGGGGATTTGAACCAACAACCTCCTGCTTACAAGGCAAAACTGCAACCTCTAAGCCATGGCAGCTCCACTGTCAATGGAGCTGCTTTTGTAATCTTATCTTTGGCAGCACAGGAGGAGGAAGGAAGGCAGAGGAACACGGAGCCCCGCTCATTTGCATGCTCATTCCGGCCATCGCAGCTCGGCTCGGTTCTTTGGATTGGCACCCAAGGGGGGCACCATGGTACTGGGGGTGCCCTGGGCTGAGTCCCAATAGCCTGATGGGCCAGCCCACCACTGATTTACTCTGTTTCATTGCATATAAGCCATTGGAGCTGCAGGACAGAAAACGGCAGTCCAGCAGCTGTGATTTTCAATAATGGAACACTCCCATTTTCTGTTCTGTGGTTTTTACTGCTTGCCAGAAATCTTCCCCTACTAGTGACATCATCACTCTTTTCAGGTGTGACTGATGCAAGAGGATTTAGCCTTTGTAACCATAAATTGTATCTCACAACTGGATAATTTTTTTACACTTACTCCAAATCCAAAACAGGAGAACAGACAATGATTTCCCTGAACAGCCCCCGAAAGTCACTTTTTCTGCAGTACAATCATGTTGTTTATGCTAGCACAGTATGCTCATTCCTTATATATATGTACGTGTTCTTTATTTATTTATTCTTCTTTCTTTGTAGGTTTACTGAAATATGCTAGGCTTACGGTGCCATCACACAAAACATTCAGCATGTTCTTTGACCACCTGGGAATTTTAAATCATATCATTCCAAATGGGACATCTGATGATGATTTACTAATTCGTCAATTAGATGTGCACAAGTTGTTGATGGTCTGTTATGCATATGATGCGCTAATGAAAAATGTGTATACATTTTAGTCGTTTAGGATACAGTGGTGGTTCTTTACTCTCCCTGTGACTCAGAGCAGAAAGCAAAGAGTGGATTAATTTATTCATCATAAATTAATGCTACCCAGAATGGTTTAAGCTAGATGGGTGGGTATAAATATAACAAATATATAGATCATTAATAAATGTATCATTCCTTATTGCTGCCTTGAATTCCACAGGATAGGTTCAGTAATTTAGTGATTTTATTTGTGGTATAAACATGTTAGCTAAATTTCAGAAGAGTAGTCATAATAAAATAAATAAAGAGCTGTAATTCCTGAAGAACAAACAATCTAACCATATTTACTGTAGGTCACACTTATTTCAATAAAACATATCTTCAGTGAAATATACTAAATTACTACATCACCAATTACTTACTTATTCAATTTACATATCTATAAAATCAAGCCTATATCTCAAAATGGTATGCAACAAGTAAAAACCATTTAAAAAACAAATTAATCATTCAAATATAAAATTTTAAATAAACCTCAGTTAAGCATTCTTAATCCTGAGTCAATAAATCTAAAAGAAAATGCCCAATCTACAGTTCTTTGATTGGACAACATAGGCTAAATCAGGGTTTCTCAACCTTTTCAAACTGTGGGCCGAGCCATGCTCCCTCCGACAGCTTTAAACGCTGCCATAAAACGCATCTACAGCTGTCATAAATGCATTTCCAACAGCTGCAGGCACATGTACGGCTGTCATAAATGTGTCTGCTTCCGGTGGCTGCGGCTATATGGGCCACATGAAATGATACTGGGGGCCGGGGCCGGGGCCGGGCCTGTAGGTTCAGAACCCCTGGGCTAAATGTACCTAAACATGCCAATTAGCATCTCCTCTACACCAAGAAAAAGGAATTAGGAATGAGCTCCATATAACTGCTATTTTCTGGGTTGTTGTTAGATGCCAACTTGCAGGTGCAGATCAATCAGTAAAGTTGTTTACAGTGACTGTAAGGATTACATAAATATTTACTGGAGAAGGAAGCCCATCATATTAACTACTGCGGTATCATTCAGAGTAGCAAGAGTGTGCACTCATCTCAGTAGCTGCTTCAAGGCTGATGTAGTGTCCATCATTTTAAAAACTTTGAGCAAATACTGGTTTAACACATTAGAAACCTTATACACAGCCCTCGTTCAGGACCTACCAGGTAGGCAGAGCTCAGAAGCCTCAATGCATGGATGAGGCGGTAGTGTCGAGAGGAGGGCTTCAGATTTGTCAGGAACTGGAGAACATTTTGGGACAAGCCAAATCTGTTCAGGAGAGATGGGTTGCACTTGAACCATGATGGGACCAGATTGCTGGCACTCAACATCAAAAAGGCTGCAGAGCAGCTTTTAAACTGATAACTGGTGGAAAGCCGACAGGAGCTGGGCAGCATCCGGTTCAGGAAAGTGTGTACTTGAGTAGAGAGGAGGATGCAAAAATTACTGAGTAAAGCGAGGAGCTAGTCACCAGCACTCTAGCAGAAGGATGCAAGAGACAGTCTAACAATGCAACTGGACTCAAAAGACTGTATCAGAAAAGCATATATAAATGCTTGTATGCAAATGCCAGAAGCTTCTGGAAGAAAATAGGGGAACTGGAATACTTAGCAATAGATAAGAATATTGATATTATTGGTATCACTGAAACCTGGTGGACGGATGATAACCAATGGGATACAGTTATTCCAGGCTACAAACTGTACAGGAAGGATAGGAAGGGGCAAACGGGAGGTGGTGTAGCCTTGTATGTCAAAGAAGTGATAAAATCATACGGATTGGAATATCTAGGTGATTTGGTGTCACCATTAGAAACTCTGTGGGTAAGAGTACCAGGCCACAAGGATGGTCTAACAGTAGGCATATACTATCGGCCTCTGACCCAAACTCTTGAGGGAGACTGGAAGTTGGAGAATGTTGTAAAGGAGGCATCCAAGAAGGGAAGCCTGGTTATAATGGGGGACTTCAACTACCCTCACATAGACTGGGTGAACTGTTGTTCAGCACATGATAAAGAGATAAAGTTCCTAGATATGCTAAATGATTGTTTCCTGGGACAGATGGTTGAAGACCCAACTAGAGGTACAAGAATCCTTGACTTGATCCTGAGTAATACTCAAGATCTGGTGCAAGATGTTAATATGACTGATCCAATAGGGAACAGTGACCACAACTCAATTATGTTTAACTTGATCATAGACTGCAAGTCACTAATAAAATCAAACACAGAGACCTTAAATTTTCAAAAAGGAAATTTCCCAAAGATGAGGACTCTAGTAAAAAGGAAGCTGAACGGGAAAATTGAGAGAGTCCAAACACTCCAAGAGGCATGGAGGCTGTTTACAAAAACAATGACAGAGGCCCAATTGGAATGCATTTATTGTTCAGTCGCACAGTCGATTTTGACCCTTTGCGATCCCATGGACCATTTTCCTCCAGGCACCTCTGTTCTCCACCATCCTCCTCAGCCTGCCCAGCTCTGTGCCCACTGTGTCTACAATACCATCTAGCCATCTCATCTTTGGACGTCCTCTTCTTCTCTTGCCCTCTACCTTTCCCAGCATCAGAGCCTTCTCAAGTGAGTCCTCCCTTCTCATTTGATTCCAAAGTACTTTAGCTTCATCTTCACTATTTGTCCCTCCAATGAACAGTCAGGGTTGATTTCCTCCAGTATTGACCTGTTTGTTCTCTTTGCTGTCCAAGGGACTCTCAGGACTCTCCTCCAACACCACATCTCAAAGGCATCTATTCTTCTGCTCTCAGCCTTCCTAATGGTCCAGCTCTCACACCCATACATTACGACTGGGAATACCATTGCTTTGATTTTGCGAATTTTTGTTTTCAAGGTGATGTCTCTGCTTTTTACTATATTCCCCAGGTTTCTCATCGCTTGTCTCCCCATAATCAATTGTCTTTTTATTTCATGGCTACAGTCACCATCTGCAATGATATTAGATCTCAGGAAAGTCTGTCACTGCTTCTACTTCTTCCCCATCTATTTTCCAGGAACTAGTCGGACCTGTTGCCATTATCTTGGTTTTCTTAATATTAAGTCTCAAGCCAGCTTTTGCACTTTCCTCCTTCAATCCAATCAAGAGATTCTTTAGGTCTTCCTCACTTTCTGCCATTAGGATGGTATCGTCTGCATATCTCAAATTGTTGATGTTTCTCCCAGCAATTTTGATCCCATACTGTGATTCCTCCATCCCTGCATTGCGCATTATGTGCTCTGTGTATAGATTGAACAAGCAGGGTGATAAAATGCAACCTAGTCTCACTCCTTTTCCTATTCCAAACCACTCTGTCATTCCGTGCTCTGTCCTAACTGTTGCCTCTTGGTTTGTGTACAGATCTCTCATGAGGCATATGATGTGCTCTGGTATTCCCATCTCTTTAATTACTTGCCACATTTTGTTGTGGTCTACACAGTCAAATGCCTTAGTGTAGTCAATAAAACAAAAGTACACTTGTTTCTGGTATTCCTTTGTTTTCTCCAATTTGATCCAAGATATGTTGGCAATGTGGTCTCTAGTCTCCCTGCCTCTTTGAAACCAGCCTGCACCTCTGGTAATTCTCTCTCCACATGCTGCTGAAGTCTATCCTGTATTATCTTGAGCATCACCTTGCTGGTGTGTGGGATGAGTGCAATTGTTCGATAATTTGAACATCCTTTGGCATTGCCCTTTTTTGGGATTGGAACGTATACTGATCTTTTCCAATCCTGTGGCCACTGTTTTGTTTTCCAAATCTGCTGACATATTGAATGCATTAATTTGACGCCATCATCTTTTAGAGCTTTGAAAAATTCAACTGGGATACCATCATCTCCACTAGCTTTGTTGTTTACAGTGCTCTTTAGGGCCTTTATGACTTTGGTCTCTAGGATGTCTGGCTCAAGTTCAATTTTTTTCATCATTGTGATTATCAGGAGTGTTGAGGTCCTTTTTTTAGAGTTCCTCTGTGTACTCTTTCCATCTTTTCTTAATCTCTTCTGCATTAGCTAGCTCCTTTCCATCTTTGTCCCTTATCATGGCCATTTTCCCTTGATTTCCCTGATTTTTTTTTGGAAAAGATCTCTAGTCCTGCCTCTTTTGTTGTTTTCCTCCATTTCTTTGCACTGGTCTTTTAGGTAGTTTTCCTTATCTCTCCTTGTTTTTCTTTGAAATTCTGTGTTCAGATGATTGTATTTTTTCCTTTCTCTTTTGACTTTTGCATTCCTTCTTTCCTCTGCTATTTTAAGAGCCTCATCAGACAACCACTTTGCTTTCTTATGCTTCTTTTCTTTTGGTATGGTTTTCTTTGCTGCTTCCTGCATGATATCCCTCATCTCTGTCCATAATTCTTCTGGCACTCTGACTATCGAGTCTAAGCCATTAAATCTGTTCATCACCTCCACCGTGTATTCTTTAGGGATGCTGTCTAGGTGATATCTGTCTGGTCTCCTTGTTTTCCCTATTTTCTTTAGTCTAAGCCTGAATTTTGCGATCAGTAAGTTGTGATCTGAGCCACAGTCTGCTCCAGGTCTTGTTTTTGCTGACTGTATGGAGGATCTCCATCTTTGGCTGCAGAGTATGTAGTCAATCTGGTTTCGGTGTTGGCCATCTGGTGATGTCCATGTGTAAAGTTGTCTCTTGTGTTGCTGGAAGAGAGTGTTTGCTATGACCAGTGCGTTCTCTTGGCAGAACTCTATCAATCTTTGCCCTGCTTCATTCTATGTTCCAAGACCAAACTTGCCTATTATTCCCTCCACTTTTTGATTTCCTACTTTGGCATTCCAATCTCCTAATATAATTTGTACATTATTTCTTGGTGTCTGTTCTATGAGGTGTTCTAGGTGCTCATAGAACTGGTCCACTGTGGCTACATCTGCACCAGTGGTTAGTGCGTATATTTGGATCACAGTGACATTGAAAGGTTTGCCTTGAATTCTAACTGACATTATTCTGTCATTTTTGAGGTTATATCCCATTACTGCTTTTCTCACTCTTTTATTGACAATTATGGCTACTCCATTTCTTCTAAGGTTTTCTTGTCCACAGTAGTAGATACGATGGTTTCCAGAGCTGAATTCACCCATCCCTGTCCTTTTTAGCTCACTGATGCCCAAGATGTCAATGCTTATTCTTTCCATCTCATTTTTTACCACTTCCAGTTTACCTTGATTCATGGACCTCACATTCCATGTCCCTATGCAGTATTGTTCCTTGCAGCACTGTATTTCTCCTCCCCCTTTCCTGTCCCTCCCCTTCCTCCACTCTGTTGTGCTAAGCATCCTGTATCATCTGAACTGCTCCTTTGTTTTGCCTTTTGTTTTGGTCAATAGGGTTGTCTTGGCAAACTTTGTGGCATGGTTTACCAGTTTCTACGCCATTTTTCTCCCATCATACATTTTATCACAGTTTTAAAAGTTTAAAACATTTTAAACAACATATTATCATGCATATTTTCACACTTTAAAATATAGTCTCTATGTCAATTGCTATATCAAGTCAGTACAAAGTCTCTATGTGAGTTGCTATATTAAGTCATCTACATTTTTTGTATCAACTACTTATCCTTTGCATGGGGCTCTGATTCTCGCCCCCTAGTTTTCCTCCTCTGCCTTCTTCCCTTCTGCCGGTTGGTCCTCTCCTTCGATGCTCGGCCGGTGCCTGGAGGTGGAAGATACCCCCGGCTGTGGGTGGTGGTGTCTGAGCGCCCCCCGGCTCCGGTAGCCTCGTGGCAGTGGCGATGGCTGGCCTCCCGCCACTCAGCTGTCCTCCTCTATACCCCCGGCTGGATGGTGGTGTCTGGGTGGCCCCCGGTTCTGAAAGCCTCGCAGTGGCAGCGATTGCTGGCCTCCCGCTACTCAGCTGTCCTCCTCCTCTTTACCCTCCAGCTGGGGCTGGTGGTGTCCAGGTGGCCCCTGGCTTCGGTAGCCTCGTGGCAGCAGTGATGGCTGGCCTCCTGCTGCTCAGCTGTCTTCCTCCTCTTCCCCCCCCCCCCGGCTGGGGGTGGTGGTGTCCAGGCAGCCTCCGGCTCTGGAAGGCTCACGGCAGCGGCGATGGCTGGCCTCCCGCCGCTCAGCTGTCCTCCTTTGGGTATGCATGTGGGAATGCATACCCAAAAGGAAAAAGGGCACTGCCAGGTCCAAGAGGACTCTGATGAGGCTTACAGGAGCTGTTCGGGAAGTGATCAAAAACAAGAAAAGCTCATTTAGAAGATGGAAGGCTTGTCCGAATGAGGACAGCAGGCAAAAACATAAATTCTGGCAGAACAAATGCAAGGCAACAATCAGGAAAGGAAAGCAAGACTTTGAGGAGCGTATAGCTAAAAATACTCAGAGAAATAACAAAGATTTCTTTAAGTACATTAGAAGTAAGAACCCAACTAGGAAGGCCATTGGACCATTAGATGACAATGGAAGGCAAGGGGTTATTAAAGAGGAAGCAGAGATTGCAGAGAGACTCAATGAATTCTTTGCTTCAGTATTCACTGAAGAAGACAGAGACCACATGCCCAAAACAGAGCCTATCTTCGTAGGGAAGGAAACCGAAGAATTAAGACAGATAGAAATAACCAGGGAGGAGGTCCTTGCATGTCTTGTTAAACTAAGTGCTAACAAATCACCCGGACCAGATGGCATCCATCCACGAGTTCTCAGGGAACTTAAAGATGAAATTGCTGATCTCCTAGCCAAAATATATAATATTTCCCTCAAATCAGGGTTTGTGCCTGATGACTGGAAAATAGCAAATGTAACACCAATTTTCAAAAAAGGATCCAGGGGTGATCCAGGAAATTACCGAGCTGTCAATTTGACATGTGTCCCAGGTAAAGTGATGGAAACCATCCTAAAAGATAGAATTAATAGGCACATAGAAGAGAAGGCGCTGCTAAAGGAGAGCCAACATGGCTTTTGCAAAGGCAAATCATGCCTCACTAATCTGTTGGAATTTTTTGAGCATGTCAACAAGCATGTGGATAAGGGGGATCCAGTTGGCACTGTTTATCTGGACTTTCAGAAGGCTTTTGATAAGGTCCCGCACCAAAGGCTCTTCAATAAACTTACCAGTCATGGAAAAAAGGGACTGGTCTTGTCCTGGATCAGCAACTGGCTAAGGGACAGGAAACAGAGGGTAGCACTAAATGGACACCTCTCCAAGTGGAGGGAAGTAAAGAGTGGGGTCCCCCAAGGTTCAGTACTGGGACCCCTGCTTTTCAACCTCTTCATAAATGATCTAGAAGTAGGAGTAAATAGCAAGGTAGCCAAATTTGCTGACAACACCAAATTATACAGGGTAGTGAAAACTGTGAGAGATTGTCAGGAGCTCCAGAGGGATCTCTTGACACTGGGGGAGTGGGCAAAACAGTGGCAAATGAGCTTCAACATTAGTAAGTGCAGAGTGATGCATGTTGGGGCAAAAAAAACCCAATTACATTTATAAACTGATGGGGTCTGAACTCTCTGCGACAAACCAGGAAAGGGACCTTGGTGTCCTGATGGACAGCTCAATGAAGGTGTCAACCCAGTGTGCCTCAGCAGTGAAAAAAGCAAACTCAATGCTAGGGATCATTAGGAAGGGTATAGATAATAAGTCAGCAAGTGTCATTTTGCCTCTTTATAAACCTATGGTGAGGCCCCATCTTTAATACTGTGTACAGTTCTGGTCGCCATACCTCCAGAAGGATATTATGGAGCTGGAAAAAGTGCAGAGGAGGGTAACCAGAATGATTAGGGGACTGGAACACCTTCTTTACCATCAGAGGCTGCAACGGTTGGGCCTCTTCACTCTTGAACGACAGCGTCTAAGAGGTGACCTGATTGAAGTTTATAAAATCATGCACGGTATGGACAAAGTAGATAAGGAAACACTGTTTTCCCTATCGCACAACACTAGAACTAGGGGGCACTCCATGAAACCTTTGGGTACTAGTTCTCAAACAAATAAGAGAAAGTACTTTTTCACCCAGAGGATCACTGGTCTATGGAACTCCCTGCCAGAAGAAGTGGTGACAGCTGTTAGTCTTGACAGCTTTAAGAAAGGATTAGACAAGTTCATGGAGGACAAGGGTATCAGTGGCTATAATTATGGATACCTAAGGACAACCTCCGGGTTGGAGAGATAGGCAGGATATCTCTTAATGACATTTCCAGGGAATCCTAAGCAGGTGAAGGCATCTGCTTGGGAATGCCCTGAAGCATTTTTCATTTCATTTCATGTTTAATTTATATACCGCTTTACTCTACCCAGTGGGTGACTCAAAGCGTTTACACGGGTAATACAAATATACATATAGATTCATACAATCAGTAACACAATGATGCAATACAGCAAAAATACAGCAAAAATACAATAATACAATATATCAACCATAAATACAGCAATATAATGCAGTTACTGTTACAATTACGAGAATCAAGTATAAAATTACAAATCACGGGGGGAAAGGAAAGCCCAAGACTCACAACCTTAATGGACCTTGACAAGACCCAGTAACAGCATCCTGAAAAATGTCCTCAATTGGCAGCGGCGGCAGCAGAGGAACTAGCGCTCCTCTTTCCTGGCCAGCCCAGTCAAGGGAAGTCCGGCGAGAAACGCTGCCATGGCTCTCGCCTTTTGAAGGACAAAGCCAACTCTCAGGTGCCGCTCATTCCCTCCGGCCACCCGGCGGTCGAAGCCCCGCTGGTCTCGGCATTGGCGGGGGTAGTGGCTTTTGAGGGCGATGGAGAGGCCCTCAGGTGCCACTCATTCCCTCCGGCCGGCTGCCAATCGAAGCCCTGCTGGTCTTGGCGTTGGCAGGGGGAGCGGCTTTTGAGGGCGATGGAATGGCGTTCAGGTGCCACTCATTCCCTCCGGACGCCCACCGGTCGAAGCCCCGCTGGTCTCGGCATTTGCATGGGGAGCGGCTTTTGAGGGCGATGGAATGGCCCTCAGGTGCCGCTCATTCCTTCCAGCTGGCCGCCGGTCGAAGCTCCGCTGGTCTTGCCGTTGGCTGGGGGAGCGGCTTTTGAGGGCGATGGAATGGCCCTCAGGTGCCGCTCATTCCCACCGGCCGGCCGCCGGTCGAAGCCCCGCTGGTCTCGGCATTGGCAGGGGGAGTGGCTTTAGATAGCGATGGAGAGGCCCTCAGGTGCCGCTCATTTCCTCCGGCCGGCCGCCGATTGAAGCCCCGCTGGTCTTGGCGTTGGCGGGGGAAGTGGCTTTTGAGGGCGATGGAATGGCCCTCAGGTGCCACTCATTCCCACCAGCCGGCCGCCGGTCGAAGCCCCGCTGGTCTCGGCGTTGGCAGGGGGAGTGGCTTTTGAGGGCGATGGAGAGGCCCTTAGGTGCCGCTCATTCCCTCCTGCCAGCTGCTGGTCTATGCAAATGGTGAGCCACTGTATGAGACAGAACACTGGACTGGATGGCCTATGGCCTGTTCCAGCAAGGCTGTTCTTATGTTATGTTCTTATGTTATGTTATGTTCACATACATATCAGGATTTTAAGAAAAGGTAGGGTGGCCCTCTAACACCAAGCAGGCTTATGTAATAGAAACCTGATTGGATGAAGAAGGGAAGTGTAAACTCTTTCCCAAATATGTCAACTGGTGTATTAGTTTGTGGGCAAAAAGAGCAAAATTATTGTTCTTCACATGTTAAGAACATTATGCAGAATTTATTTTCTTGGTCAGATATCGCATCAACCAGACTGCCTGTTTTTAATGTATTGTGCCTGTGAACATGAGACCTAATGGGGGGGTTGTTTACTACCCGTCCCCCACATTGAATCTTCCTATTTAAAGTGCCTGAGCTGATGGAGTTACCATTCATTCATTCATTCATTTATTCATTCATTCATTCATTCATTCAATTTATATACCACCCATCTAGTATAAAATTCCTTTGGGTGGTTTGCAACATAGAAAAATATATAATGCATAGATCAAAATAAACAGTAGACATAAAACAACAAAAAAATCACCAAAACAAAAACATATAACATTAAATAATTCAAACAAGTGGTGATAATAATGAAAATAACAATGTTAACAACAGTAACCAAAACAGAAGTGCATCAGGAATGATGAGGAATGCCAACGCTCATGGTCTTAGAAGACTTTAACATATATTGCCTGGAATAGTGATCTTGTCTATGTTATGATTTAATGGCTACTATGACAAACTTAAGTCTGTCTAAATCATGGGTGCCCAAACATTTCATGCCAGGGGCCTGACAAAGCTTGCTCCTCCTGGTGGTGGTGGTGCAGCTTCCCATGGCAGTGGGAGGAAGGGCGGCACATTTTCACTGCATTTTTGAATTTTCACTGCATTTTTGGTGCAATTTATGTATGATTTCCACATTTCCAGCAGTGGTGTGGCACGTCCGGTGATGGTGGCAATCCATCCCATGGGCCAGATAAATTGGCACCATGGGCTGGATCTGTCCCATGGGCCATAGTTTGGGCACCCCTGCACTAAATTATATATTATATTGTGCAGCAGAGCAATCACCTGCAGCACCTGTAGCTTGATAGTGTTACATTCCCTGCTACCTGTGGGCCCTTGAGCAAGCAATATAGCACAAAGGTATACATATTCTTCTGAGTATGTAGACCCTGGAAAGGTCAACATTGTAATAATTGACATGATGGCTCATTACTATTATTATTGGAGGGGGGAGGTATAAAATGCCTAAAATAATAGTGGAAAATAATGCATTTTAAGATTCTTAATTAAAACTACAGTGGTACCTTGAGTTACGAACATCTCAAGTAACATAATTTTTGAGTTGCGAAAGGAAATCATTTGAAAATAATGCCTCAAGATACAGGTTTTTTTGAGATAGGAAGCAAGTTTTCCTATAGTTTACATAATACATAGTTGACTCTCATGGCCACTTCTGGTAATGTATTGTGTTTTGCATTGTGTTTCGAATTACAAATCTTTCATGATACGAAATGTCCCGGGGAACACATTAATTTTGTAACTCGAGGTTCTCCTTCATGTAGTCTGTGAATGCACACTCTGGGTTCTGTGCCCGCGTGGGAGCCATTTCAGAGCTTCAAAGCTAATTGGATAAAAACTTACACTTAGGGACCGGCTACCATCTCCACCCACCTTCAGTGCCATTTCGTGCTCTTCCCCTCAGTTCTCCTTTTTCTGCTGCCGTAGCAGGAGCCTTTTGAGAGATCTTAACAATTTTTCTTGGCCTTCTTAGGATAGCCAAATTTCTACAATTTTTCTAGGCCTGGGGGGATCGCATTCTCTTGGTCCACATATATTTCTCCTTCTTCAATGTTTACACTGGAAGATCCTACTCTTTGAGAGTCTACAAAATTTTTCACCGCCTGAGGAGGGTTCACCTTCTCAGGCATTCTCCTTGTGGCTGCGCCATTACATGGCATCTTCAGCAGCCTTTAAGCAGTGCCCTTCTTGCAGTAACAAATTTAGCACCAACAGCCACAACAAGTGCCTTCTTTGTCTCAGTGAAAGCCATCCAGTACACTCGTGCTCCATCTGCCGAGGCTTCACAAAGTTAGAGCTCAAAAATTGCTTGAACTCCCTCAAAGTTCACCTAATGGCGATGGCTCTGTCTCCTCACCCCGAGACTTCTCAAGAGACTTGTAGCGAGGAACCCTCTACCTCCCATCAGAAATTGACCACCGCAGAGCTTTTCGTAAAAAGAAAAAAGCCCAAAAACGGGAAAAGAAAAAGACTAAGTTGCACCACTCTCTTCCCCCTACACTGCATCTGGCACACTCGCCTCCTCCGTCACCTACCACATTGGCTATTTTCATTTGGGCAACCTCCTCCGAGGGACCCTTTTCCTTGCCGGCACCAACTCCAACAACATCTCCGGTAATGCCTCCGTCTCTACCACTCCAAGAGTCACCTCCAACTCCTCCATCTCATGGGGCCTACCTCAGACCACCGCAAGGGAGTCCATGCCAACTGACAGCCCACCTCGAGCCTCTGCCTCAACCACCACCACAACAGTTCCACGTAGGCATCCTTACCCCACTGTTTGAGAAACTGGCAAAACAGATTGGAGATCGCCTCTCGGGACTTACTCCAACTGTCATGGAGGGGTCGGACTGTTCCACTGACTTGTCAGATAGTGAGGAAGACTCAGTCATCCAGCCTGAGAAGACTCCCGAGGATCAAATCGGAGACAAACAAGAGAAGCAGCCTGAGGATCAGAGGACTTTTGCTGCTCTCCTTACCAGGCTTGGTTCGGCTCTTAACATCAAGGCAGAGCACCCACCTCTACCTTTTGTGGACGAGGTTTGCGGTGTTACAGACGAACAACAAATCAGGCCAGTACACTTGGTCCTCCTTCCAACTTTTTCCCACACTGCCAAAGCTGTCTGGAAAAAGCCTGCGTCAACACACTCCATTTCGACATGAGTAGATGGACTTTATAAAATCTTGGGAGATGAGGCAGACGTCCTCCAACTCCATCCCATGCCGAATTTGAGGGTTGTGAAGGCATCACAAAGTAAAACCCCGGCCAGCTGGTTTCCTGTTCCTGCTTCTCAAGAGGGAAAGAAGCTAGACTCCCTCGGAAGGAAAATTTAAGCTAACACCTCTCTGTCACTCCAGGCAGCTAAATATTCTGCTGTGATGTGTTCTTATACTGTACTTACAAACTTTGGTCTAAGGCACAAGATTTCTCTGCAAAACTTCCAGCTGACTGATGCTCAGAGTTCGACAAACTCTGTAAAGAAGGAACCCAAGTCGGTCAGCAACAAATCAGGATGGCGAGACACATCTGTGACTCCACCACTAAGTAAATAGCCTCAACCATCCATCTCTGTATGCACTCCTGGTTACAATCCATCGATCTACAAGATGAGGTGAAAAAACTGGTGGAGGAAATGCCTTTCAACGGTCAGGGCCTATTCTCCTCCGAGACCGATTCGGTCTTGAATGAGCAGCACCATTACAACACCACGGCAAACAAGCTCCAGATGGGGCTTAACAATGCCTATCAGCAGAAATCTAGATTCAGGCAAACCTACCAACCGGCATACCAGACCTATCAGACAATTTAATTTAATTTAATTTAATTTAATTTAATTTTCGCACTTATATGCTACCCACTCAGAGGGAACCCGACTCAGAGCGGCTCACATGATAAATAAACAATGTATACAATATACAATATGCGCAATTTACAAAGTAGATACACAGTAATACAATATAGCAAATAAATAAACAAAAGTTCTTATCAAAACAATACACAAAAAACACATTATAGTAACAAAAAACTCAGACTTATCCACTTCCCTCCAGGCTGAATAGCTGGGGAAAAAGTCAGGTTACAGTTCCTCCTTTCTCTCCAGGCCAGGGGCAGCCAAGGGAAAGTCCGGTGGCGGTGGCGGTGGCAATGGCATTGGTGGTTTTATGGCTGGCCGCACAGCCGCACGGCTGTCCCTCCTTCTCCCTTCCGGCTGAAGGTGGCCGAGGGAAAAGTCCGGTGGCTGCGGCAACGACAACGGTGTTTCCATCCTCCTCCGGTGTTGGCATGGCAGAAGGAGAGGAGACGTGGCGCTCTTATCCCTTCCTGGGCTGGGAAGGACTGGCCCCGAAACAGCTGTATCGGCATCAGTCTTTGGTGAGCCAGGGCCCAGCCGCTCTTATCCCTTCCCGGACTGGGAATGGGTGGCCCCAGAACAGCTGCATCAGTGGCTGTTTTCCATAGCGTCCATATGGAAAACAACAAGATTACAAATGGCAAAACTATTATAAACCGCATTGCCAGCAGGCCCGACCACCATTTCACCAACCACAATCCTCAAAACATGCTGACAAAAGTGCCAGACAGCATGTTTGACTTTCTCCAGATCAAGGATCTTCCCATTTCTACCCTGTACGTACTGCTGCGGACCTTCCTTGCAAGTTGGCAAACCATTACCACCAACAAGTGGGTTTTAACAATCTTAAGATCTGGCTACAGTATAGAATTCAAGAGACAACTCCCACTTGGATGCCTCTGGACAACCTCCCCCTCGCCCACTCTCTGGGAGGAAGTCACAACTCTTCTCGAGAAGGGAGCCATGAAACTTGTAGACTCTACTAACTCGTCTGACGGTTTCTACTTGAGATACTTTGTGATCAACAAGAAATATGGGGGGCTCCGGCCAATCTTAGACCTTCATCGGCTGAACAAATGCATCCATTAGACAAAATTTCCAGATGGTGATTCTTCACACTATTCTCCCACTCATCAACAAGGGAAATTGGTTTGTTGTGATTGATCTGAAGGATGCTTACTTTCACATCTCTGTTCATCCTTTGCATCGCAAGTTCCTGCAGTTCAAGATTCAAGACCAAATATATCAATATACTTGCCCACCGTTCAGACTGTCCACAGCACCGAGGGTTTTTACCAAGTGTATGACACCAGTAGCAGCTTTCCTTTCCCTCCACGGAATCAAAATCTTCCCATACACAGACGATTGGCTGATCTGCTCACCCTCAGAACAAAAGGCAAGAGAAGATATGGTCTTTACCCTACATCTTATGAAGGATCTCAGTCTCAGGGTCAACACAAAAAAAGTCCAGTCTCATACCAAATCATACAATAGACTACATAGACGCTCATCTGGACTCCATGAAAATGCAAGCATTCACTCCTGAACAGCGTCTAAAGGACATCTCAGAAATGGTCGGTTTTTTACAAGCTCAACCAACTGTGCAAGTCAAGCATGCCCAAAGACTGCTCAGGCTGATGGCATCCACCACAATGGTCATACCGCATGCAAAACTCAAAATGAGGTCGCTTCAGTCGTGGCTAATGGCCCACTTCAATCCTCTGAAAGATCCACAGAGTAAACACATAGTTCCAACTCGAGAACTCAAGAAACAGCTCGTCTGGTGGACACTGAGAGAGTACATCAAAAATGGGAAAATCCTTTTACCATCCCGTACCAACCATGCAGATCATCACAGATGCATGCATGAAAGGATGGGGTGCTTGCTTCAAGGGACCCAGAATCAACATGTCACCACGAGAGAAGCTGCACCACATAAATTACTTGGAACTACTGGCCATTTGGAAGGCCATGAAAACATTTCAACCACTAAAAACATTTCAGCCACTGATAAGCGGCCAGATAGTTTAGATCACCTCAGACAATATCACAGCGATCACCTACCTCAACAAACTGGGAGGAACCAGATCGCAAAACCTCCTTCATCTCTCCATCGAAAGATGGGAGTGGTGCCTCCAGGCCCACATCTTCCCAATAGGGATTCACATCAAAGGAGAGTTGAACATGACGGCGGACTTCCTCAGCAGGAAGACCTCCTCCACCCACGAATGGAAGATAGACTAAGAGGTTTTTCTCACCATCTGCAGGAGGTGGGGAGTTCCGGACATAGACCTTTTCGCAACTCCAGACAACACGAAATATGCAATATTCTGCTCAAGAGCGGGTATGGGACAACGCTCGGAAGGGGACGCATTCATCATCCCATGGAATTAGAACCTAGTGTATGTCTTCTCCCCATTCCCTCTGAACCAAGTAGGTGCTCCTACGATTTCAACAGCAAGGAGCACAGGGGATCTTAATCGCCCCCACCTGGCTGAGACAGCCCTGGTTCACGACATTCCGGGAACTCTCAACAGATCTCCTGACTCTCCCTACCAAACTGTCCCTCCAACCTGGAGAAAGGCCTGCTCCTCCACGCCGATCTCCCCAGCCTTCATTTGACGGCATGGTATATAGTGACAGACTCTTAAAGATCATCAGCAACAGCAGGAAAACTTTCACTACGAAATCATACGCTTCCAAGTTTGCACGATTGCATCAATTTGCTGTTGAAAATGAGCAAAACCTACCTGAGGCTTCAATGGAATTCCTCATGACCTTCTACACCGAATCTGGCTTGTTGAACTCATCCATCAGGGTCCATCTGGCAGCTGTGGTGGCACACTCCCCACCCACATTGCCACTTACACAAGCCTTCCAGGACAGGACAATGAAACGGTTCCTTACGGGACTAAAGAATTCCTTCCCACAAGTCAAAGTCCCTCCGCCTCAGTGGTCATTGATGGTAGTACTTAATGCCCTCATGAGACTTCCTTTTGAACCCTTAGCAACTGCTGATCTCCAGTTTATTTCCTGGAAAACAGCATTTCTGGTGGCTATCTCTTCCGCAAGATGAGCTAATAAGTTGATGGACCTCCGTTGCGATCCACCGTTTCTAAAGTTTTATCAAGATAGAGTGGTCCTCCATCCAGATACCTTCCTACCAAAGATCGTGTCGGATTTTCATCTGGCCCAGTCAGTTACCCTCCCCACCTTCTTCCCTGCCCCCACCTCTGAACAGGAACGGGTATGGCATTCCTTAGATGTCAAAAGAGCTTAGCTTTTTTTACATAAAATGGACAACTGAATTCAGGAAATCAAACTGTTTATTTGTACAGTATGGAAGGAAGTCAAAAGGAAACACATTTTCATCACAAAGATTCTTGAAATGGATTTCTAACACCTTATATTTGGCTTATGGCATCTCATCTATTAGACCTCCACCACGTGTGAGGGCTCATTCCACCAGGGCTACTTCCACTTCTATGACTTTTCTAGAGGGCATTCCCATGGAAGATATCTGCAAGGCAGCCACTTGGTCTAGACCAATGACCTTCATCAAATATTACGGATTGGACACTCGAGCTACACCTGATGCCAAGCTGGGCAGAGTAGTCTTGACGGCTAGCCTTCGCTCTTCTTCCTCTGCAACAATGACATCTCACCTGCGATGCAATCTTCGGATTCATCTCCTTCACAGGCACCCACCGTCCAAGTAAGTGAACTTGCTAATCTCCCAGAGTGTGCATTCACAGACTACATGAAGGAGAAGGACAGGTTTCACTTACCAGTAACTGTCGTTCTTCGAGTATGTAGTCTGTGAATTAACACTACCCACCTGTCCTTCCCCTCTAACTGCATGGATGAGATGCTCCTCTTATTCCTACGTACACTTAAGTATTAACTGAGGGAAAGAGTGTGAAATGGCACCGAAGGCAGGTGGAGATGGTGGTCGGTCCCTAAGTCTAAGTTTTTATCCAATTAGCTTTAAAGCTCTGAAATGGCTCCCGCGCAGGTGCAGAACCCAGAGAGTGAATTCACAAACTACATACTCGAAGAACGACAGTAACTGGTAAGTGAAACCTGTCCTTCCACTGTATTATTACATTTAAAATACAGTAAGACCTCGGATAACGACCAAACTTGGTTCCACAAGTTTAGTCGTTATCCGATTTTTAGCGTTATCCGATGCATGCATCGGATATTGCTAAAAAAAGCTGGATGCCTCTGGGAGGGTCAGGGGACCTGATCCGCGCTGTTTCCAATATCCCTCGAGCTTCCCAGGCGCTGCTGCAAGGCAAAACGCTAGGGGAAACTCCTTCCTTGGCTGCAGGTTTTGCCTTGCAGCACTGACCGGGGAGGTTGGGGAGGTCGGGGGAGGTTGGAAACAGCACGGACTGGGTCCCCGCCCTCCTCATAGGTGGCAGGGGTGACAGAGAGGCCAAAATGGGCAACAAAATTCTGTCATGATGTAATTTTTTGCCCATTTTGAGCTATCTGCCCTCTGCCACCTCTGTGAGAGTTGGGGGACCCTTGACCTTCCCGGGTGCTGCTGCAAGGCAAAATGCTGGGGGGAAAGTTCTTCCTCAGCTGCACGTTTTGCCTCGCAGCAGTGCCCAGCGAGGTTGGGGGATCTTGGAAACAGCACGAATCGGGTCCCCTGCCCTCCCTGGAGTCAGCAGGGGTGGTGGAGAGACCAAAATGGGCAAAAAAAATTCCATTGCGACCGAATTGTTTCTCCCATTTTGGCCTCTCCACCGCCCCTACCGCCTCTGGGGAGGGTGGGGGACCCGATCTGCGCTGTTTCCGACATCCTCTGACCTCCACCGGTACTGCTGCAAGGCAAAACCTGCAGCCAAGGAAGGTGTTTCGTCTGGAGTTTTGCCTTACAGCAGCACCTGGGAAGCTTAAAAGACATCAGAAAATGCACGGATTGGGTCCCCCGCCCTCCCTAGAGGCAGAAGGGGGGGGCAGAGAGGCCAAAATGGGTGAAAAATTCTGTCACACATTTTTGGCTTCTCTGCCACCCCTGCTGCCACTGGGGAGGGCGGGGGACCCAATCCGCACTGTTTCCGACATCCTCCGACCTCCCCGGGTGCTGCTGCAAGGCAAAACCTGCAGCCGAGGAAGGAGTTTCCCCTGACCCTCGCAGAGGCGGCAGAGGCGGCAGGTGAATGCAGAAAACGATGCATCGCATAATGCTAAAATGGCGGTATCCAATGCCTGTCAACCCGCTGCTCCGGAAAAACGGGACCTGCGCACATCGCTTGTGCGCAGGTCGTGTTCCACGCATGCGTGGAAAGGTTTTACCCCTTCCACGCATGCGCGGAAGCGCTACGCTGCTTGCACAACCCTTATGCAAGCAACATAGCGCTTCCGCGCATGCATGGAAGGGGTAAAACCCTTCCGCGCATGCATGGAAAGCGTTTTCCCCGCTGCCAAATTACGGGGTTTTGGCAGCGGGGGCCAGGTTATGACGTCAATCAACGTCAATTTACGGGGTAATCCCGGCCAAATTGGGAAGGTTGACAGGTATGATCCAATGCCATTTCCCCCAAAAATCACTGGTTCGATTTTAGCATTATGCGATGTGGTCGTTATCCAAGGTATGACTGTACTTTACTTTAAACATTTTGGTTTGTTAATATATTTTCCTAACCTAGGTGAACAAGTTTGCTATCTATGAAGTAAAGCACACAAAGAAATAATATGTATCTATCATTTCTGTTCTCACTTTGTTTCAGGAGGATGACTTAGGTTTTAATGAAGCTTTGGCAGCACAGTACATCACTGAAGAGCAAATGGTTTTCTGTAATCATGTGCCATTGGCTGCAGGAGTTGCTCCTGCAACATTCAACCGGCTGCACATAGCTAAAGCATTAGTATACAAGTAAATAACAATAATAAATGTTTTCAGATTTATGCATCAGACAACAGCTAGTTTTTCCAGGGTTTCTTCAGCTGGGAAGATCTACTTTAAACTGGTATTTTTTGAATTTTTTCATTGCCCATTTATAAAACATGGCCTGCAAATCATAGTCTCCTTTCCACAACAATTGTGTATAAGCTACAAAGTATGTGTCTTTGCAAAACCTCATCATTTGTGATGTGTATATGGTAGCATATTTTTAAGATCTGTCTCAGGCACTGTTGGTGAAAAACATTAAGCTTATGTGCTCATTTTGCTTACATTTTCCAAGTTTCACATGCATATATAACTATCGGTATAATAGTTTTGGTGTCTTGCACGGAAGACAAAGAAGGAGCCGCAGTAAGGGCTCCGACAATTGTATCTATTGATTACTTACAATAGATACAATTGTCGGATACAATCTGTTAAAGGGGTACTTGTCACAAACTATTCAGTACATAACAATAGTAGACATAAAGCCACAACTTTATGGGTATAGTGATTGAAACACAGTAGTATTTCTGACCACCCAATCAAGAAGAAGATGCAGATGAAATCTTTGAAAAACAATGCAAGAATTTCAAAGAGACACTATGTAGTAATAATGGGAGATTTCAGTTATCCTAATACCTGTTGGGAGACAAATTTGGCCAAGCATAGCACTTCCAAGATATTCCTGGCTAGTGTGGTTGATAATTTCCCCCTACAAAAAATGGAGAAAGAAATTAGAGGAGTAGCTATCCTTGACTTGATTTTCTTGGTGGAAGAAGGGGCAGCAATAGGAACTTTGTGGTAAAGTCACCATGTTCTACTTGAGTTCTTGATTTCAAAGGGAAAAACCAGAGGGTAGACGAACACTTACGCTCAATTTTAGGAAAGCCAATTTTTATAAACTCAGAAAAATGATAGACAAGGTCCCATGCCAGAAGGTACTAACAGGACAAGGAGTCCAAGATGGGTGGAAGTTTCTAAAAAAAGAAATTTTGAAGGCACAACTACAAACAGCTCCAATAATGGGGGGAAAAGATAGAAGATGGCATGAAATATCATTGTAGCTTCACAAAAAGCTCAAAGAGAATGTAGACATAACAAAAGACACATATGCAAAATGGAAGGAAGGCCTGGCTACAAAGGAAGAGTACAGACAGATAGCAAGGAATTGCAGGAAAGTGTTAGGAGGCCAAAAACTGAGAATGAGCTGAGGTTAGCAAGAGATGCAAAAAAAAAACAAAGCATCAGGAAAGCATTCTTCAGGTCTGTGTGTAGCAAAAGACAAGAAAAAGAAATAGTAGCTCAACAGGGATGGCGAAATGGAAACAGGTAACAAGGAAAAGGCACTTCAGCTACTTCAGCTCAGTCTTCTCCCAAAAGACAATCTATGACCCTCCAGACAAATGTGAAGCACAAATGCACAGTTACAAGATGGGGGATGTGAACAAACTGGAACAGGTTCATAGGAGGACAACAAAAATACCAGGGAAATGGAAACTAAGTCCTATGAGGAAAGAATTGCGGTATCCGCGAGCACAATTGGCATAAACGGCCCCTGGCAGAAGCCACACCGGTCGAGAAAGCTCCTGGTCACTGGGCTCTGCGGGCACAGAAATTGGGGGGCGGATTAATAGTCATAGGATTGATTCACCCATATCTGACCTGACCGGCAGCTCTGCTGAGGGAAGCTAAATCGCTAACTCCCGTTAGACATTAGGCAATTACACGCTTGCAGATTAGCCCAAGCCCGAGCGCAAATAGTGGCCATATTTACTCTTGTGCAAGCCATGAACAATAGATTTCCCCTGTCAGTATTTGCCTTAGTTAATTAACTTCCCCAAGAGAAGTTCCCAATTAACCCGGGTAAATAGGTGATGTGATTTTCTGTCAGATGACGATTCTATCACACGCTGCCTTGAATTCCTATATATGATGAAGATTTTCCCTCAATAAACCACTGGTCTTCGCTCCATCTTGTCTCATGTCGTTACTTGACCAGTCTCCTCCGGGACCTCAAGGGCCGCTTCACGGCCCCAATCCAACATCTGGTGACCCCGACGTGATCCTACTCGAGAGTAAGCGATCAACGCGGTCCGGTTCTACGCTAGAACCGTGTCCGATCACCCCGGAGGACAGCGCGGCAGCCTGGTCAGAAAGCCAGCCGATCGGGAAGACAGCTCCACGACGAGGCATTTCAGAGAGGCATCCTACAGCTTGCTCCGGCTTTCGCGGCGGCTTGCAGCACGGAAAAACGCATTCCGCTCAGGGTCGGCTGTGAACCCCTGACAGCACAGAGGCCACCGAGGGCCCGTGGAGGCAGTCCATGCTCCGAGCTCTACCCAGAGATTCGTCACGCAAAACCTATTGCCTGAACTTCAGACGCGTCGAATTGTCCTGAGAAGGAGTCTTCAAAGGACCCGGCAGGTAATATGGGGACTTGTCCTCAGTGGCAACATCCGTCCGCTAGTCAAAGAATTCATGAGGATGAATTCAAAATCCTGGCCAGGGTATATCAGATAAGCTTTCACAGTGGAGAACTAGCGCGGCTTTTGGTGTTCTTGAGGGAACACTGCCTGCTTTACCCAGAAGTAGGTACGTTATCCCTTCAGCTCTGGGATCAGATAGGAGTCTGCATTCAGCAATCCCCGAAAGCTCCAGATGGCATAATTCGCACATGGAGCAAATGTAGGAAACTCTTAGCAGAGGTGGACTCAGTCCGGGTAGAGGCCAAAGAACCCCCAGCGTCAGCAGAGCCATCGGCGCCCACAGCGCTCTATCCGTCATTTCAGTTTAAGCAGAATAGTGTAGGGAGCTTTCCCTCGGTGACAGCTGCAGACGTCACCGGTGGAATGCATGGAATGGGGAGCGCTGGTGCTTCTCTGATAGCTACAGGGTCCCGAACTACCAAGAGTGCCCTTCAGCGCACAGTTGAGGAAGAGATCAGGAAGGGGGAATTGCTAGCAGAAGAACTAGCTGAGCTTAGTCAGATTTGTCCAATTCGCTTGGAAGTGGATGCCCTCACAGGGCAGCAGCAGATAGTTCATTCACCAGTCCCATATAAGCTCCTCATGGCTATACAGAAGGCCATTTCAGAGACAGGACTACAGAGTCGATTCACTAGGGGGACGCTTCAGCAAGTGTGCAAGAACACGATGTTCATCCCGCACGACTGGAAAGCTGTCATGCGGATGATGCTCAACCCCAGCCAGTACCTGTTGTGGGACAGCGAGTATTGCCTCGAGGCTCAGGCAAGGGCTGCCAGGATGGGGGGGGGGCAATAATTCCTGACCAGCTGTATGGTTCAGGTGCCTTCGAATCCATCGATGCGCAGACCGCCCTGCCGCTCGCCACCCTTCAGTTGTCAGCTGAGACGGCCTTCAGGGCTTTTCTCAAGGTCCCAGCAACTGGCAAAGCGGCCAAAAATTACACCGCAGTCAAACAGGGTGCCCAGGAGTCCTACATGGACTTTATCAATCGCTTAGAGGAAGCGATCAGTAGACAGATCAATAACGAGCAAGCCCAACAAGAGCTCATGATGAAATTGGCTAAAGACAATGCCAATCTCGACTGCCGTAAGATCCTGCAGTCACTGGGCAATCGTCCCGACTTGACTCTCACGGACATGATTAGAGCTTGCGCCGACGTTGGCACGGACTCCTACAAAATGGGTCTGTTGGCAGCGGCGGTGCAAGGGGGTAGGAAACCCAAGAACAAAAGCCAAGGGGCATGTCACAATTGTGGCAAGGTCGGTCACTTCGCTAGGGAGTGCCGATCCAAGAGCGGCGGACAACATTCCGGCCGCTCCAAGGCTCCAACCACCCCATGTCCGAAGTGTCATAAAGGCTTCCATTGGTCCAGATTCTGTCCGAATTCGGGAAACCGGAACGCGGGCACGTCTCTGCCCCGGTCCAAACAGAGGCTTCCCTCGCTCTGGGTGAGCCAGAGCTGGATTAGATTACAATCACATTCCAGACATTGCAAAGGCGCAGGCCAGCCCCAAGGGTAGTACAGGGCTAGAATTGACTTGCCAGGCGGACGTTACATGCGACTTGCCAGGCACAGTCTATCTGGTGGATTCCCAGTACATGGGACCCTTGCCCAAGTGCTTCATAGGCTTAGTTTTGCCTCGTAGTGTAGCTGGAGCACGCGGAATTCTTGTAATTCCGGGAGTCATTGACTCCAATTTTTCGGGTGTTCTCCAAGTTAACTCTGGACGCACCTACCCCAGACCATTCACAAGGGAGACACATTGGCGCAACTGATTATGGTTCCTTGTAACTCGCCGGCAGATAGCCAGGGAAGGCTCAGGGACAGCGCAGGGTCCGGGTCAGAAGACCGCTCGAGCGCAAGGGAGGCAGTGCAAGGATACCAGGTTTTAGCGACAGTGGAGACCAACATAGAATGGAAACAGCGACCAGTTATTGAGGTATTTTTGAATAAAAAATCATTCTCAGGGTTGCTGGATACCGGAGCTGACGTCAGCATGGTCAGCTGAAGCCAGTAGCCACGGGAGTGGGCCATTGAGCCGGTCTCCGATGTGTGGGGGGTAGGCGGCATCCAAGAAGCGTTTAGAAGCCGGGAGTGGGTGGAGGTCACGATCCCTAAGGCTGACGGCACGGCAGTCATTCGGCCGCACATTCTGGACATGCACATCAACCTTTGGGGGCGAGACATCTTGCAGCAGTACCATGCCACTCTTACCTTTGGCTAATGGCTCTGCCACTTAAATGGCTTACCAACACGCCAGTATGGGTAGAACAATGGCCGGTAGTGGGGGAGAAATTAGTCACCCTAAAGCAACTGGTAAAAGAACAGCTAGACGCAGGACATATAGAACAGTCCACTAGTCCTTGGAATTCGCCCATTTTTGTCATAAAGAAAAAGTCGGGGAAGTGGCGACTCCTCCACGATCTCAGAGAGATCAATAAATGTATACAGCCAATGGGTCCGCTTCAATGCAGCATTCCGAATCCAAATATGATCCCCGAGGGTTGGGAGATCCTGGTCGTAGACCTTAAGGATTGTTTTTACACCATTCCCCTAGACCCGAGGGATCGGGAAAGGTTCGCCTTTACGGTGCCGGTTGTGAACCACAGCGAGCCCACGCAGTGTTACGCGTGGAAGTATTTGCCACAGGGGATGCTCAATTCGCCCACCCTGTGCCAAATTTATGTTCACAACGCACTGGCAAAGTTTCGAAACCTTCACCCCACAGCTTTAGTATGCCATTTCATGGACGATATCTTGGTCGCAGCGCTGCAACTCGGCAGCGAAATTTTTAAAGACCTCCAGGCCATCCTGGGGGAGAAAGGGTTACTCATTGCCCCAGAGAAAGTGCAGAGAACCGAGCCCTTCTCATCGGCTTCTCCGCTCTTTCGCAGCACCAGTTTTGCCCCAGATCAATTTAAAAGACTCAGTCACCTTGGTAGAATTGCAGCAGGTTTTAGGTAACATTAATTGGGCCAGACCGTATTTCAGATTGGATACGGATCTTCTGAAGCCGCTCTTCTCGCTGCTAACGTTAGGCAAGCAGCCGGCAGGCCGGATACGAATTCCTCAAGAAGCATGCTTGGCTCTCGAGAAAGTCAACCAAATTCTCAGTCTAAGGTGGGTGGACAGGATTGCTCAGGGGCCATATGCCCCGATCCTGAACTTGTACATCGTTCGGGCCGGATCCATGTTCACTGGAGCCCTAGGAGTAGACTCCGAAAGAGGAGGGAGTATTGTGGAATGGGTGTATTTACCGAACACCTCTTCCCAAAACATCGTTCCCCCCCAAGAGTTGGTCTCCACGGTGGTCTACCGCGGAAGGCTGAGAGCTAGGGACATTTCAGGGCACGACTTAGCAAAAATCGTGATCCCATTCACCAAGGAGCAAGTTCAGCAGCTGATGCAGGTCAGTGACTCGCTTCCAATTGCCTTGGAAGGATTCACCAGATGCTTGGCATACCACTTGCCAAAGGACCCCAGACTCGTCTCGCTTCAAACGCAGACGGTCAGCTTGTACGAATTGCTCTCGCTGGTTCCACTTCAGGGGGCCAGAACAGTCTTGACTGACGGGAGTCGCACATATGGTGTCTTAACTTGGCAGGAGGGCCAGGCTTGGTGCACGCTGCTAATTCTTCCACAGAAGTCCGCACAGCGGGCAGAGTTGGCAGCTGTGAACCTTGCTTTGCGCACCTTCGCCAAAGAGCTCCTCAACATTATTACTGACAGTCAGTACGTTAGGAATTTGCTTCACAGTCTACCGGGAGCATACATCACTCCCACGATAGACAAAAATTTGCTGAGTTTGTTCCTCACAGCTCAATTTCACTTGTGGAACCGCAAGGAAGCGGTCTATATCGCCTACATCCAAAGTCACCAGGACCTACCGGGTCCGATTTCCGCGGGCAATAGCAGAGCGGATGCGGCCGCAAAGGAAATTCAGCAACGGTCAGTGTTAGGTGTTTTTACTACTCCAATTCAGAGTCATGCATTCTTTCATCAGAATGCCAAAGCACTTGCCAGACAGTTTAACCTGCCACTTTCTCAAGCCCAAGGCATAGTTCGCTCTTGTCAGCATTGTGCAGGGGCACCGGGGGGGCCCTCGTGGGGGGGGTCAACCCACGAGGGACAGAGGCTAACCAGATGTCCCGCAGTTTGACAGATGGCAGTACATGCACGTTTGCATTGATACTTTTTCACAATTCGTTTGGGCAATGGCACAAAAAGGGGAGACAGCTTCCCACGTGGAGCAGCATCTCCTTGCCTGCTTCGCGGCGATGGGCAACCCTCGGCACGTGAAAACCGATAACGCCCCGGCCTACAGCTGCAGGCAGCTGGCCAACTTCATGGCCACCTAGGATATCAAGCATACCTTTGGCATTCCTTACAATCCACAGGGGCAAGCGATTGTGGAATGAGTCAATCGGACACTTAAGTCCTACATTGACAAGCAAACAGAAAGGGGGGAGCCGCCAGCCCTCCCCAAGTCTCAGGGTCAGGCACAGCATTGTCTGAACAAGGTGTTGTTCACGTACAATCACCTTAATGTTTTTTCGGATTGCACGCCGCAGGAGAAACACTTCCGCCGCTTGGAGGCTCTCCCGCGGCCGCTGGTTCATTACCAAGTGCCACCGGACCCTTCCTGGAGGGGCCCGGCGCCACTCGTAACCTGGGGAAGAGGGTATGCTGCAGTTATGTCTCCTACAGGTGTCATCTGGATTCCAGCCCGGTGCATCAAGCCTCACTTGGAGCCGCATGGCGTGGACCCAGACCGACCTGAGTCCGATCCCGGAGATGGAGGACCTCACCCTGACCGAGGGGACCCGGCGGAAGAAGTGGCGACCGCAGATGACAGCGCCGAAGGTCACCTGGGGGATGGTCAAGGCCCTTTGCAATGAGGCCCAGGACGCCATCCAACGTGAGGACAGGGAACCGACACCGGAGAACTTCGTGGCTGCAGTCTTCGCCCGGATTACTGCCAACACCGTGGCAGTCACTATCATCCTGACCCTCTCCCTACTTGTGGGGGGAGGCGTTCAGGCAGCCTCACTAAAGGCCAGCGATCTGATGCCAGGCGGAGATCTCTCTGCCCGGATGCACTACAACCTATGGGAAAGGTTGGCCGGTCTCGTCAACCAGTCCGATTTTTGCCTAAAGCAGGACGCGGGTTCTGCCTCAATGTTGAGCACCTGCCTCATCCCGGTGTGCCACACTCCAGACGCGCGCACCAGGGACGGCGACTGGCTGGTGAAGCGGATTTTCGGTCCGTTTCTCCCAACAAGTTTCTCAGCATACGCTCGCTGGGGAATGCAGTTGACCATGACTTTGCTGGCTGATGCAGGCACTCTCCACACCCCTCGAGTGGCAGTCAGCCCGAACTCTACTTGTGCTCGAATGACCGGCTGCTCTGCAGTCGGCCGGACTCAGCGCCGCTGCCTCGACACTGGCAGCAGCAATTGGACTTGTGATAACCCAGAGACACTTGGTTCAATGTATGCTCATGTTACCCTGCCTTCAGGTTGGTTCTTCACATGCAATCAGTACACTTGGAATTACATTCCCGCAAATGTATCAGATTCCATGTGTTGTATCAGTCGCTTGACATTGTTACTCCCCACTAGGGATATGATTGTTCCAAGCACAAATGTTTCCTCACCCATACGGCACCCTCATGCCACCCAGTTAGACAGCTCATGTGATAGCAACATTAGGGTTCTGAGTCAAGCTGAGTACGTCTCGTTGGCAGTCAGCATACTTGGCATGCCAGGCTTAGCCGTTGGCAACGCTCGGAGAATTGGTCAATTGGCTTGCGGATTAGCAAAAGCCATTAACCATACCTCCTCGGCGATAGCGCTGCTCACCCAGGAGCAGGCAGAGCTTCGCCATGCCATCCTAGACAATCGAGCAGCGATCGACTACCTTCTGTTGTTACATCATTTGGGTTGCGAATCTGTCCACGGCATGTGTTGCTTTAATCTCACAGACAATACCCACAAGGTACAGAGCCAGCTCACGGACCTTCACACCCTGGTCAAGAACATTAAGGAGGATGCTTCGTGGGGGTGGTGGGATTCGTTGTGGTCGTGGTTCCCATGGGGTTGGCTTCAGATGACACTCAAAGTGATTGTGGGGGTGGTAATACTGGGCACAACAGTGTGTTGTTTCGTGCAATGTATTCCCTCGCTGCTATCGAGATGCCCCCCATGGAGGGAACCCCGAAACATCATCCCCCCACACCAGCTGGTGCTCCTCCTATGCAGGGCCATCTGTCAGGTCCAAAAATAACAGAAAAAGGGGGAGTGCGGTATCCGCGAGCACAATTGGCATAAACGGCCCCTGGCAGAGGCCACACCGGTCGAGAAAGCTTCTGGTCACTGGGCTCTGCAGGCACAGAAATTGGGGGGCGGATTAATAGTCATAGGATTGATTCACCCATATCTGACCTGACCGGCAGCTCTGCTGAGGGAAGCTAAATCGCTAACTCCCGTTAGACATTAGGCAATTACACGCTTGCAGATTAGCCCAAGCCCGAGCGCAAATAGTGGCCATATTTACTCTTGTGTAAGCTATGAACAATAGATTTCCCCTGTCAGTTAACCTGCCTTAGTTAATTAACTTCCCCAAGAGAAGTTCCAAATTAACCCGGGTAAATGGGTGATGTGATTTTCTGTCAGATGACGATTCTATCACACGCTGCCTTGAATTCCTATATATGATGATGATTTTCCCTCAATAAACCACTGGTCTTCGCTCCATCTTGTCTCGTGTCGTTACTTGACCAGTCTCCTCCGGGACCTCAAGGGCCGCTTCACGGCCCCAATCCAACAAAGAATGAAAGAATTGGGCATGTTTAGCCTTAAGAAAAAGAATACTGAGGGGAGATATGATAGCACTTTTCAAATGCTTGAAAGATAATCAAACAGAGGAAGAGCTGGATCTGTCCCCAGTCATCTCAGAATGTAGGACACATAATAATTAGCTGAGTATCAGGAAAAACCTAATAGAGCAGTACAACAATGGAACAAATTACCTCAGAAGCTGATGAGTGCTCCATTGTTGGATGTATTCAAAAGAAAATTGGATGGAATGGGGCATTGGACTTGATGGTCTTATAGGCCCACTTCAACTCAATTCTGTGATTCTATGACTGGACCTGAAATATGGATCTCACATTTAGAGCTCCTGTTACAATGAAATCCCACAGAATTTGGCTAAGAAAGTGAGCTATCTGTGGATGCCCTACTTCCATCCTTACAGATTACTCAGCATATTCAGTACCCGCAGTTCTGCTAGCCATGAATTGGGTAAAGGTGCAAGCTCTTATCAGGGTAAAAAGAGTACATGATACCTATACGGTTAGTAGAGCAATCATCCAGTAAAAGGTGCATTCATCCTTCCTTCATTTTTTAAATCCTTGCTGAGGTGTTCTTTTTACATTCCTCTGCCTCAAGCATCAAAAGTGAGAACTTGTCCAATAAATACCCATCCAAAATCCACTCCCTTGCATTACAGGGGAGATAGATGACTGGGGGCACTGCCCCAGCTTATGACTGACAGGGCATAGGGTATTTCACATTCTCTGTCATTCTCTCACAGATGACTCTCATGATTTGGATACCTAGGAGTTCTAAATTATTGAGCTGATCAATATCAAGAGCAACATATGACAAACTGATTGTACTATATTTAAATGTACATAAGGTTTAGTTAGCATCATTATCAATAAATGTTGTGTTTGTTTTGTTTTATATTTTCAATGTAGGCCAGGAGGATCAGGTATAATCCACAGTCTTTTCAGAAAAACAGTTTTTTCAACCTTCATATCATGTGTCTTTGTAAATGTTCTGGATCGGTTTCCAGTTGAATCTAAAACTACCTCACCTTGTATAGGAAATGATTTAAGTTTTTTGCCTCCTGCTGCAAGTGGTTCCACAGAATATCGGCTTAAGCTTACTACTGCAGGTACGTTGATCACATTATAGAGTGGGGTCAGAATTGTGAACCCCCCAGAGAGTGCACTAAGTGCTACAGGGTGGTATATAAGTGTAATTGCTATTGCTGGATTATATGCATTAGTGTAGTGACCAACTGAGTGTGATTTTAGATATCCATGTAAATTTGTATCAGTGTGAACAAGTAAAATCACATGTTTAATTTTAGCCCAATACATGAGTATTACTGAGGAAAGAAAGGCCACCACCCATGGAAAGTGAGTTGCATTTGACTTAAGCATCCCACAAGTTTTGCAAATACTGTATATGTTAATGAAGAAGGCCATAAATCAACATTTATACCTTATCCCATCATTACCAGGCTTTCTCAATGTTTTTGCACCGCAACAGCTCCCTGGACAGCTGAGCAGGCTGGTCACATGGTTCCTCCCACCCGGAAGCAGAAGTAAAATGCATCCTGCACATTTGCATTTCTGCATTCTGCGCATGTGTGAAGTGTATTTTTCTTCTGCTTCCGGGAGTGGCAAGGGCATCATGGGCTGGATGAAATGGCGTCAGTTGCCGGGTCTGGATCACGAGCTATAGGTTGTGAACAGTGATGCACTGCAGCAGGTTCTGTCAGGTTCTACAGAACCGGTAGTGGAACCGTTGCCGCACCCCTCCCGGCTCTGTTTATCGGACTTTGTTTGGGACTTCAGGATGAGGTCTCCCTTTTGTTTTTTGAAATGTTTTAAATTGTATTGCTGATATCTCGTGATGCTGCTTGTAAGTGAATTTCTATTGTGTATGCTTGTTTATTTGAATTATGTAACTTTGTATATGCTATTTTTGTTTTGTCATTTCATTTCCTATGTAAACCGCCTTGAGTCGGCCATTGGTCTGAGAAAGGTGGTATAGAAATATTAAATAAAATGAAAAAATGAAAAAAATTCCCCCAAGCCATGTCCACTTGGTTGGCCACGCCCACCTCCATAGCCCATAATGTAGGATGTTTGGCCATGCCCACAGATTTGACCCCGCCCACAGATCTGGCCATCCCACAGAGTAAGTAGCAACATTTTTTGCAGTGCATCACTGGTTGTGAATGCCTATATCTAAGACTGGTCTAAGCATTTAGGTCCCACATGTGTTAAGCGAAGTGCACGAAACCCTTCAATATTGTTTTCAAATCATGAAATTACATGTGCATTTTCCCCCAGGTGCTGCTGTATTTAAAGACACTGATGTTGAGAAAACAGTGGTAATTCCAGGCTTTAGCAGTTTCCTCATTACTAAGATTGAAGATGACCTCACTGCTATAGGACATCCTATTATGCCTAATCAAGTGGATTTTAATGTAACCATGCAAAGCGGGCAGTGGTTTTTATTTGACTTTGGCACTAAAAATGGAAGAAAGTGGAAAATTATTGTTGATAAATGTCGATACACAATACAGCAGTATGATGACCTACCACTCCATGCAATTAAATACTTGGATCTTGGATCAGAACTGAATTTTAAATTCAGAGTAACTCCAGTTAACGTAGGTAAGACTTACAAAAGTTTGCATATTTTTCTGTGTATGTTTCCGTATTTGTACTCCATATGAAATGGATTTGAAAATATTTCCAAATATGTAAAAAGAAACTTCATTTCACTGATGTTTGTGATTTCCATCAATTCAATGAAAGTACATCCTGTAATTATCTATACAATTGAAAGAAAAGATTCAAGCATGGTTGCCTCTTTGACTATCTTTAAATATGTTAGATGAGATGCACTTCATACAGGACAGCTTGCTAGAGCAGGTTCCTATGGCTTAGTTCCCTGTACCTTTCCCCTTTTTCATTTTTATAAAAGGCTGGAGGCAGTCACCCTGGTGCTAGGAATCAAAGTGCAGTCAAACTATTCCCCAGAAGGTTTTTGAGCCTTCACAATGCAGGATTCAAGAACAATCAAAGGAACACAAAGGAGGGCCTTTTCTGTGTCCGCACCAGCCTTGTGGAACCTCCTGCCAGTAGAGTTGCGGGAGCAGATGGAGCTGCTGCCTTTCAGAAGAGAATTAAAAACCTGGTTGGTGGGGCAGGTGTGGGGCTCAGATGGAAGAGTGGCCCCAGCCTGCTGGCTTATAAAATGAAGCCCCCATTTTTTAATGTGGGCAGTTTTAATGTGGTTAGTTTTAATAGGTGGGTGGGTATGTTGGGGTTTTAATTGTTTTTAATATGCATGTTTTAAATTTTGTTGTGAGCCGCCCTGAGTCGGGTTCGCCTGATTGGGCGGCATTGAAATTTGAACCATAAAATAAATAAATAAATTTGACAATGTATGTGCAGTTGTTTCACCTGGCATTTTTCAGCACCAAAGTTACTGTATGTTACCTCCTGTCTTGTGCCATGGTAAATATATCTCGAAGGAGGGAGGTTTTAGAGAAGTAGTCAGTTAGGCTGTGGAAGCATATCAGGGAAAAACAACAACAAAACCCAAAAGGTTGTGGCACCTTAAAAACTACTGGTTATATTTCAAAATAATATATGTTGCAATTTCTGATGCCAGATTTAAGCCCATTAATTCTCTTGTGTGCAGATAGTCCTGTGTATCCTGTATATAGTCCACTTTTGTGTCTTTAGGAAGCAAACCTAATCTACAAAATCTCACATTTGTTTGTTTGACTATCTAGGTACTTATTTATTTCTACCACACTCCAATTAGTGCATGCACTACTCTGGGTTGCAGCAGGGATAAACAATAGTCAGTCTGGTTTGACAAGTAGGAGTCAGAAATTTGTTAGCTGACTTTTTAACTTTTTACCAAATTTATCAAATACATTCTGAAATCTAAACATGAATCAGAATGCAACTACCCCCTGCTAGTTTCTTCTAAGATCGAACTATTTCTTCTCTTTGCTGTCCAGGGTACTCTCAAAACATTCCTCCCAACACATTTCAAAGCCATCTATTCTTCTGAGCTCAGCTTTTCTTATGGTCCAGCTCTCACAACCATACATTACCACCGGAAATACCATTGCTTTGACTATGCGGATTTTTGTTTGCAAGGTGATGTCTCTACTTTTAACTATGGTTTCTCAAGGTTTCTCATAACTTGTCTCCCAAGAATCAGTCGCCTTTTTATTTCATGGCTGCAATCACAATCTGCAGATCTTTGATTCTAAGAAAGTAAAGTCTATCACTGCTTCTACTTCTTCCCCATCTATTTTCCAGGGACTGATAGGGCCTCTTACCATTATCTTGGTTTTCTCAAGCCAGCTTTTGCATTCTCTTCTTTCAACCTAATCAGGAGCTTCTTTAGGTCTACCTCACTTTCTGCCATTAGGGTTGTATCATCTGCATATCTCAAATTGTTAATGTTTCTCCCAGAAATTTTGATCCCGAATTGTGATTCCTCCATCTTTAATAGGCAACTACAAAATTTAATTGAATAGGCAAATTTAATTTAATAGGCAACTACAAAATGTGGAGTACCATTTTTGAAGCAATATTCCAATGAAATAATGTGCTTATTTTGTTTATTTATTTATTTTCATTGATTATAGACTTCCCCATAGTTCTCAGGATAGTTCTCAGCAAGAAATGAATCAGTTCAAAATTTTGTAATAACAGCAATAAAAGTTTAAATAGCATAAAACGATTTAAAGCACGGGTGGCCAAACTTTTCATGCCACGGTCCAGTCACATGGTTTAGCTGGCCAGTCACATGGTTCCTCCCACCATAAAATGCCTCCGCAGCTGTCATAAAATGCATTTACAATAGCTGCAGGTGCATTTACAGCAGCACTTTGCATGCACAGGCATGCTTGCGCATGTGCAGGGCATGTCGGGGTAGTAGTTTGAGCAAGGAGAAAGGCGGCTAGGGTGTAAAAATCCAATGGTTGCGAAGAGTCCACCTGAGAAAAAGGGCGATAAAGGTGCTTATAAAAGTGCTCTTTAATATACCATGGGGAACAAGAAATATCAGAGAGAAAACACCCCTGACAAGCGATATGGAGTGGTAAAATGTGTATCTGAATGTATTGCCACAATAGGGTCACACAATGGTTAAATCACATCTCAAACACTTATCAACAATCTTAAATATATAAGTGGCATGTCGGGGTAGTAGTTTGGCCACACCTGATTTAAAGGAATAAAAACTATTATAAATTTAAGAAATATTAAATGACCAAGGAAAAATAAGATCTTCATTTGATTGTAAAATGGCCCCAAACTAGGCAAGCTTCTTGTAGTTTGGCATTCCATAACTAACACAACACCTCTGAAAAGTCCCTATCTCATTAGGCCTGACACTTTAGTTCTTTTTTAAATCAAATTTATTTCTTTGATTTACATGTTCTTGCTGTCTCGTAGTAATAATAACCATTATGTTTCATCAAACCAATTCAAACTTATGGTGACCCTTTCCAGGCTTTTTTTTTAAGTATAGAATATTCAAAAGTGGTTTACCATTCCTTTCTTCTGATGACACTCTGGAACTATGCAACTTGCACTAGGTTGCAAAACCTGGCTCTTTCCATACAAGACACAGTGGGAAATTGAACTCCCAACCTCTTTATTCATAGTCTACTTACAGACACATCAGAAGAATAAAGAAGATTTTAAAAGACTAGCAGAGGTGCCCGGCTTTGCTCGGGTTGCGTGTGGGGCACCCTGTCCTACCTTCTGGGGTGGGGGTGGCAATCCCGGTCTCCATCCTGGTCCCTACGGTGGTGGTGGGGCTGTTTGCAGTGGCCATTCATTTTTGCCTCAGGCGGCCTGTTCGGGGGGGCATGCCATGAAATCAAGCTCTCCCCTGACTTTATCCACCAGCGCAGGTGAGAGAACTGCTTGCTTTTCACCCCCTTCTCTTTCTCCATCTGGGACACTAAATCTGCATAACCTCTGTGGTGTGGCTCGCGGGACCGGGGTAGCGCTGGTCATCATCCAGTCCTGGATGCGAATGTGAGTTGTGCCGCCGATGGGCATGGCCGGCAGCAACGGCGTGGGAGAGCAGCAGCCATTGGTGTGTTTTGCATGTGTGGTCGTTGCCCCACCCCCTCCACATGCGTGCCGCAGGGGGCACTGGGACTTGTAATTGTCCCATTTTGTCCAATCTGTGGGGCACAGGCCCCACCCTCGGCCTCGGGACCGTCACTTTGTTGTGTCTCATTCCAAAAGGTACTTGTGTTTCAGGTATTACGGGATGTGCTCCAGCAGTGTGGAAACACATTCCGGATGCTACCATCTACACCTCTTCCTTATAGTAGGTATAGATAGAAGATGGTCTTCCTCCTTCTTTGGAGGGCAGAGAGACTTGGATCAGATGAGAGAGAAGCAGAAAAAACTAACAAAAATAGGAAACATGTGGAGCAGGGAGAGGGAAGTGACTGGGGTTTCCTTTGAATTCAGAGGGGAAGAAACTAATTGGTAGACAGTGATTTTGGCCCAGGAAAATCCCTCCTGGTTACACTCACTGATAGGAGCAGGCAAGATTGTTAAAACTGCAACAAGTAGGAGGGGACAGTGTTCACTTTGTCTAGCAATCAGGTAGGCAGACAGAGAGATGTTGACATAAATGCAGCAATTGCTGCATTGTTTTTTTTTGGGGTGGGGGGGTTAGCCAGATGAATGCCATCTGAGTCAAGCAGGAAGCTCTGGGACATGGAATCTCTGGGATGCTGTTGCATCTTCTTTATTGTCCCTTTTAAAATTAAATGTTTGTTATAAAGATTCAGCTTGAAATGTACAATCCAACTCCTCCCTGTGAAACCTTTTTTGCCATCTAAAATCTGGCTTCAAATTATTTTCCAGTATTCTTGAGCAGATTTGGGTGGAGGGGAACACCAGGGTGGCAAGGGAAGGAAAATCTTCAACAATTTTTGTATTTTCAGTTAGCATTAAAAACACCCCCAAAAAATTGTTCCGGGGGACCGTATCTTTGAACACATTTTTCATTTGTATGATCACTACAGAGCAAGGAAGCACAACTTCATAATGCACAGGAACCAGTTTTCCATATCTAGAACACATATGTATATGACAGACCCAGATATTCATAATCAATGTTTAAGAAAGCCAAATCTAGAAGACTACTGCTCGTTTCATTTTTGGAATTTGCAGGGGTGGAGCACAATGAAATTTCAAATCCCATTTAATTGCAAAATAACAACTTTTAGAAGCTTCCAGAGTGGGAAATTTAGATTTTGACTGTAGGTTGTTTTCCCTTTTGAGGATGCTGTACATTTTGGGGCTATACTTTGCCACCCTTGTTGTAGAGAATGGAAATAAGCATATTTTTATTGTTATTTCATTATACAGCTTACCAAAAATTTCATCTGAAACTAATGAGAGCAATAATTGGAAGGCCTTCTCTGCTGGATGTGACCACAGAAGGTTATTGGGATGACAGTGACAGTTACATAATCAAAATAAAAGTTCAGAGTAAATTTTTTGAAAAGGTAACATGCAGTCAACTTTCTCCAGAATGCTGATTAAAATGTAAACAGTTTTAAGGTGCATGTTTGCTTCAGGATGATCTTCACAACATATCTACCAAAAAAACTCTCTTATTTTGGTTTTATAGCAGTTTGCATTGTGATTAGAAGATATTCTGAACATTTCAGGTTGGTGAAATTAGTGAGCATTGCAATTTAAAGTCCTCTTTAAATTGCAATGCGCAGGAAACCATAGAATGAATATTAAACCAATTTAAGTATGTAAAAATAAGAAAATTCCTGTGTAGATTAATACAGTGGAACCTCATACAACAATAGCCCCATATAGCAACGAAATCGCATAACAATTAGGTTTTTTTGGGGGGGAAATGGCGTCCCGTGTAACAATTTTCCCTATGGAAAAAATCATACAACAGTTTTTCAATGGGAAAAAACCACTTAGCAAAAAAAATCATTGTACAATGCATCCCATAGGGAAAATCACTATACAATGCATGTATTGTATAGCAATTGTTTCGTACAACAATGAGCCCCATGGAACAGATTGAAACCATTGTATGAGGTTATGTATGGGTAGTGAAAACTGTGAGAGATTGTGAAGAGCTCCAGAGGGATCTCTTGACACTGGGGGAGTGGGCAAAACAGTGGCAAATGAGCTTCAACATCAGTAAGTGCAGAGTGATACATGTTGGGGCAAAAAACCCCAATTACATTTATAAACTGATGGGGTCTGAACTCTCTGCGACAAACCAGGAAAGGGACCTTGGTGTCCTGGTGGACAGCTCAATGAAGATGTCAACCCAGTGTGCCTCAGCAGTGAAAAAAGCAAACTCAATGTTAGGGATCATTAGGAAGGGTATAGAAAATAAGTCAGCAAGTGTCATTTTGCCTCTTTATAAATCTATGGTGAGGCCCCATCTGGAATATTGTGTACAGTTCTGGTCGCCATACCTCCAGAAGGATATTATGGAGTTGGAGAAAGTACAGAGGAGGGCAACCAGAATGATTAGGGGACTGGAACACCTTCCTTACCATCTGAGGCTGCAACGGTTGGGCCTTTTCACTCTTGAACGACGGCGTCTAAGAAGTGACCTGATTGAAGTTTATAAAATTATGCACGGTGTGGACAAAGTAGATAAGGAAAAACTGTTTTCCCTATCGCACAACACTAGAACTAGGGGACACTCCATGAAACTTTTGGGTACTAGTTCTCAAACAAATAAGAGAAAGTACTTTTTCACCCAGAGGATTACTGGTCTATGGAACTCCCTGCCAGAAGAAGTGGTGACAGCTGTCAGTCTTGACAGCTTTAAGAAAGGATTAGACAAGTTCATGGAGGACAAGGGTATCAATGGCTATAATTATGGATACTTAAGGACAACCTCCGGGTTGGAGAGATAGGCAGGATATCTCTCAATGCCATTTCCAGGGAATCCTAAGCAGGTGAAGGCATCTCCTTGGGAATAATACCCTGAAGGAAATGGTGAGCCACTGTGTGAGACAGAATGCTGGACTGGATGGGCTGTGGCCTGTTCCAGCAAGGCTGTTCTTATGTTCTTATGAGGTACCATTGTATAAGAATATATAAGCATAGACAGCTTATGTACATAATGTAAAACCCTTGCATCAAATCAAGTCATGCTTTACACCCAGGGAAGCTGTTACATGAAACCTGCATTGTGTTTAATAGTCTGGGAAGTTTTTTGCAGCACAGATTACCTCTGAGTTATGGAAGTGAGCTATGTTTGTGTGCCTGAAAAATGTTACAATCAGGCTTGCTTCTATATTGATGTGCATATATTCATCTGCCTGCATCCTTCATCCTGTGGAATTCAGTATCCCATGACCTTTCAGAAATTAGGATTCTGCCCCAGCCCCCAAAACATTTTCAGCTTGCCTTATGGATGAAGGTACAAGGCTTCATCCATAAGGGACTGCAGTGGCTCAGTGGTTAAGATGCTGAACTTGACAACTGGAAGGTCACAGGTCAACAGTTTGAGTACTGCACAATAGAGTGAGCTCCCGTCTCTGCCCAGCTCCTCCCAGCCTAGCAGTTTGAAAGAAATAAATTACAAGTAGATAAATAGGTACCACTTCGGTGGAAAGGTAAACAGTGTTTCATGCATTTTAGTCATGCCTGCCATATGTCCATGGAAACGTCTGCAAATGCAGACAGTGCTGGCTCTTTGGCTTAAATGGAAATGAGCACAGAACCCACGAGATGGATACAACTGGTTTTCAAACAAGGGTGACCGTTACCTTTAGCTTACAAGGCTTTGGTGATGTTTCTCCCCAAGTTTATATCTCAGCTACATCTGACCCAAGACAAAATTATACTTCCCTTCTTCTAGCAGCCTCCCCTTTTGGAGGCTTCCATTCATGTCCTTGACACGTGTACCTGTAGAGCACTTGCGTTTCATGGCTGCACAACAGCAGCTTTTCACGTGTTATCTCCTCCCCAAATTTCTAAAAAGCACTGCCTACTGTATGTGCATCATCTTGCCCATTAGGTCACTTAAACAACTGTGCTGTGCTAACCAGATAACTAAATCCTCCCCACCCCCACCTATGCGGGGATAGCAGGAACCATGCCCTCTGAGCACAAACAGTTGAATGGAGAATAGGCCTTCAGCCAAAATTAATGCCTCTTGAACACTGCAAAGATCCAATAGATGCAGAATGTGTGTGAACAGATGGCCACAATTACAAACAAGCAAGAACATTCTTGTTTTATCAGTGAACTCTTATTTCAACTGACTTTAATTGGATTGGTACTAATAGATTGTAGGATCGGGGCCGCTGGACGGCCGTGAGATCCCAGAGGAGACTGATCAAGTAACGACACGAGGCAAAATGGAGCGAGATCAGATCAGTGGTTTATTGAGGAAAAAGCATCATCATATATAGATCAGAAGGCAATGCGGGATAGAATCGTCATCTGACAGAAAATCACATCACCCATTTACTCGGGTTAATGGGAAATCTCTCTTGGGGAAGTTAATTAACTCAGGCAAACACTGACAGGGGAAGACCATTGTTCGAGGCTTACACCAGAGTAAATATGGCCACTATTTGCACCAAGGATTAGGCTTAACTGCGAGTGAGTAATTGCCTAATACGTAACGGAGTTTAGCGATCTGCTTCTCTCAGCAGAATCGCCGGTCAGGTCGGATGTGGGTGAATCAACCCTATGATTATTAATCCACCCCCCAATTTCTGTACTCACAGAGCTCAGTGACCAGGGGTCTGCCTCGCCCGGTGTGACCACCGTGAGGGACAGTTATGCCAATTGGGCATGCGGAATCCGCATCTCCCCTTTTTCTGTTATTTCGGGACCTGACAGGCGACCCTGCGCAAGAGGGGCATCAGCTGATGTACGGGAACGACGCTTCGGGGTTCCCCCCACGGGGGACATCTCGATAACAGTGAGGGAATACATTGCATGAAACAGCATCCTGCTATGCCTAGTATTATCACCCCCACAATCACTTTGAGCGTCGTCTGGAGCCACCCCCATGGGAGCCATGACCACAAGGAATTCCACCAATCCCATGAGGAACCCTCCTTGATGTTCTTGACTAGGGTGTGGAGGTCCGTGAGCTGGCTTTGTATTTTACGGGTGTTGTCAGTGAGATTAAAGCAACACATGCCATGAACAGATTCGCAACCCAAATGATGTAACAACAGAAGGTAGTCTATAGCTGCTCGATTGTCAAGGATGGCATGGCGAAGCTCTGCCTGCTCCTGGTTGAGCAGCGCTATTGCCGAGGAGGTATGGTTAATGGCTTTTGCTAATCCGCAAGCCAATTGACCAATTCTCCGAGCGTTGCCGACGGCTAAGCCTGGCACGCCAAGTATGCTGACTGCCAACGAGACGTACTCAGGTGGACTCAGAACCCTAATGTTGCTATCACATGAGCTGTCTAACTGGGTGGTGCGAGTGTGCCGTATGGGTGAGGAAACATTTGTGCTTGGAACAATCATATTCTTAGTGGGGAGTAACAGTGTCAAACGACTGATACAACATATAGAATCTGATACATTTGAGGGAACGTAGTTCCACGTGTACTGATTGCATGTAAAGAACCAACCTGAAGGTAGGGTAACATGAGCATACATTGAACCAAGTGTCTCTGGTTTATCACAAGTCCAGTTGCCACTGCCAGTGTCAAGGCAGCGGCGCCGAGTTTGGCCGACTGCAGAGCAGCCGGTCATTTGAGCACAAGTAGAGTTCGGGCTGACCGCCACTCGAGGAGTGTGGAGAGTGGCTGCATCAGCCGGCAAAGTCATGGTCAGCCGCATTTCCCAGCGGGCATATTCTGAGGAACTCGCTGGGAGGTACGGACCGAAAATCCGTTTCACTAGCCAGTCGCCATCCCTGGCGTGCGCGCCTGGAGTGTGGCACACTGGGATGAGACAGGTGCTCAGAATTGAGGCAGAACCGGTGTCCTGCTTCAGGCAAAAATCGGACTGGTTGACGAGACCCGCCAACCTTTCCCATAGGTTGTAGTGCATCCGGGCAGAAAGATCTCCGCCTGGCATCAAATCGTTGGCCTTCAGTGAGGCTGCCTGAACGCCTCCCCCCGCAAGTAGGGAGAGGATCAGGATGATGGTGACTGCCACGGTGTTGGCAGAAATCTGGGCAAAGACTGCAGCTACGAAGTTCTCCGGTGTCGGTTCCCTCCCCTCGCGTTGGAGGGCGTCTTGGGCTTCATTGCAAAGGGTCTTGACCATCCCCCAGGTGACCTTCGGCGCTGTCGTCGGCTGTCGCCACCTCCTCCGCCGGGTCCCCTTGGTCAGGGTGAGGTCCTCCATCTCCGGGATCGGACTCGGGTCGGTCTGGGTCCACGCCATGTGGTTCCAAGTGAGGCTTGACACACTGAGCAGGAATCCAGATGACACCTGTAGGAGACATAACTGCAGCATACCCTCTTCCCCATGTTACGAGTGGTGCCGGGCCCCTCCAGGAAGGGTCCGGTGGCACCCGGTAACGGACCATCGGTCGCGGGAGGGCTTCCGAACGGCGGAAGTGTTTCTCCTGCGGCGTGCAATCCGAAAAAACATTAAGGTGATTGTATGTAAACAACACCTTGTTCAGACAATGCTGTGCCTGACACTGTGACTTGGGGAGGGCTGGTGGCTCCCCCCTTTCTGTTTGTTTGTCAATGTAGGACTTGAGTGTCCGATTGACTCGTTCCACAATCGCTTGCCCCTGCGGATTGTAAGGAATGGCAAAGGTATGCTTAATATCCCAGGTGGCCATGAAGGCGGCCAGCTGCCTAGAGCTGTAGGACGGGGCGTTATCGGTTTTCACGTGCCGTGGTTTGCCCATCGCCGCGAAGCAGGCGAGGAGGTGCTGCTCCACGTGGGAAGCAGTCTCCCCTTTTTGTGCCGTTGCCCAAACGAATTGTGAAAAAGTATCAATGCAAACGTGCATGTACTGCCATCTGCCAAACTGCGGAACATGCGTGACGTCCATTTGCCACACCTGGTTAGCCTCTGTCCCTCGTGGGTTGACCCCCCACGAGCCCCCCCCCCCGGTGCCCCTGCACAATGCTGGCAAGAGCGAACTATGCCTTGGGCTTGAGAAAGTGGCAGGTTAAACTGTCTGGCGAGCGCTTTGGCATTCTGATGAAAGAATGCATGACTCTGAATTGGAGTAGTGAAAACACCTAACACTGACCGCTGCTGAATTTCCTTGCGGCCGCATCCACTCTGCTATTGCCCACGGAGATTGGACCCGGGAGGTCCTGGTGACTTCGGATGTGGGCAATATAGAGCGCTTCCGTGCGGTTTCGCAAGTGAAATTGAGCTGTGAGGAACAAACTCAGCAAATTTTTGTCTATCGCGGGAGTGATGTAAGCTCCCGGTAGACTGTGGAAGCAAATTCCTAACATACTGACTGTCAGTAATGATGTTTAGGCGCTCTTTGGTGAAGGTGCGCAAGGCAAGGTTCACCGCTGCCAACTCTGCCCGCTGCGCGGACTTCTGTGGAAGAGTTAACAGCGTGCGCCAAGCCTGGCCCTCCTGCCAAGTTAAGACACCATATGTGCGACCCCCATCAGTAAAAACTGTTCTGGCCCCCTGAAGTGGAACCAGCGAGATCAATTCATACAAGGTGATTGTCTGCGTTTGAAGCGAGACAAGTCTGGGGTCCTTTGGCAAGTGATATGCCAAGCATCCGGTGAATCCCTCCAAGGCAATTGGAAGCGAGTCACCGAGCTGCATCAACTGCTGAACTTGCTCCTTGGTGAATGGGACCACGATCTTTGCTAAGTCGTGCCCTGAGATGTCCCTAGCTCTCAGCCTTCCGCGGTAAACCACCGCGGAGACCAACTCTTGGGGAGGAACGATGTTTCGGGAAGAGGTGTTTGGCAAGTACACCCATTCCACGATACTCGCCCCTTTCTCGGAGTCCACTCCTAGGGCTCCGGTGAACGTGGATCCGCCCCGAACTATGTACAAGTTCAGGATCGGGGCATATGGCCCCTGAGCAATCCTGTCCACCCACCTTTGGCTGAGAATTTGGTTGACTTTCTTGAGAGCCGAGCGCGCCTCTCGAGGAATTTGTATCCGGTCTGCCGGCTGCTTACCTAATGTTAGCAGCGAGAAGAGCGGTTTCAAAAGATCCGTATCCAATCTGAAATACGGTCTGGCCCAATTAATGTTACCCAAAACCTGCTGCAATTCGACCAAGGTGACTGAGTCTTTTAAGTTGATCTGAGGCAAAACTGGTGCTGCGAAAGAGCGGAGAAGCCAATGACCCAAGTATGAGAAGGGCTCAGTTCTCTGCACTTTCTCTGGGGCAATGAGTAACCCTTTCTCCCCCAGGCTGGCCTGGAGGTCTTTAAACATTTCGCTGCCGAGTTGCGGCACTGCGACCAAGATATCATCCATGAAATGGCATACTAAGGCTGTGGGATGAAGGTTTCGAAACTTGGCCAGTGCGTTGTGAACATAAATTTGGCACAGGGTGGGCGAATTGAGCATCCCCTGTGGCAAAAATTTCCACGCGTAACGCTGTGTGGGCTCACTGTGGTTCACAACCGGCACTGTAAAGGCGAACCTTTCCCGGTCCCTGGGGTCTAAGGGAATGGTGTAAAAACAATCCTTGAGATCTACGACCAGGATCTCCCAACCCTCGGGAATCATATTCGGATTTGGGATGCCGCATTGAAGCGGACCCATTGGCTGTATACATTTATTGATCTCTCTGAGATCGTGGAGGAGTCGCCACTTCCCCGACTTTTTCTTGATGACAAAAATGGGCGAATTCCAAGGACTAGTGGACTGCTCTATATGTCCTGCATCTAGCTATTCCTTAACCAGTTGCTTTAGGGCGACTAATTTCCCCCCACTACCGGCCATTGTTCCACCCAGACCGGCGTGTTGGTGAGCCATTTAAGTGGCAACGCCATTACCCGAAGGTGAGAGTGGCACCGCATTGCTGTAAAATGTCTCGCCCCCAAAGGTTGATGTGCACGTCCAGAATGTGCGGCCGAATGACCGCTGTGCCGTCAGCCTTTGGGATCGTGACTTCCACCCACTCCCGGCTCCTAAACGCTTCTTGGATGCCGCCTACCCCCCACACATCGGAGACCGGCTCAATGGCCCACTCCCGTGGCCACTGGCTTCGGCTGACCACACTGACGTCAGCTCCGGTATCTAGCAACCCTGAGAATGATTTTTTATTCAAAAATACCTCAATAACTGGTCGCTGTTTCCACTCTATGTTGGTCTCCACTGTCGCTAAGACCTGGTATCCTCGCACTGCCTCACTTGCGCTCGAGCGGTCTTCTAACCCGGACTCTGAGCTGTCCCTGAGCCTTCCCTGGCTATCTGCTGGTGAGTGACAAGGAACCATAATCAGTTGCGCTAATGTGTCTCCTTTGTGAATGGTCTAGGGTAGGTGCGTCCAGAGTTGAACTTGGAGAATGCCCGAAAAATTGGAGTCAATGACTCCTGGAATCACAAGAATTCCGCGTGCTCCTGCTACACTACGAGGCAAAACTAAGCCTATGAAGCCTTTGGGCAGGGGTCCCATGTACTGGGAATCCACCAAATAGACTGTGCCTGGCAGGTCGCATGTAACGTCCGCCTGGCAAGTCAATTCTAGCCCTGTACTACCCTTGGGGCTGGCCTGTGCCTTCGCAATGCCTGGAATTTGATCGGAATCTAATCCAGCTCTGGCTCGCCCAGAGCAAGGGAAGCCTCTGTTTGGACCGGGGCCAGAGGCATGCCCGCGTTCCGGTTTCCCGGATTCAGACAGTATCTGGACCAATGGAAGCCTTTCTTACACCTCGGACACGGGGTGGTTAGAGCCTTGGAACGGCCGGAATTTTGTCTGCCGCTCTTGGATCAGCACTCCCTAGCGAAGTGACCAACCTTGCCACAATTGTGACATGCCCCTTTGTTCTTAGGTCTTCTACCCCCTTGCACTGCTGCTGCCAGCAGACCCATTTTGTAAGAGTCCGTGCCAACGTCGGCACAAGCTCTAATCATGTCCGTGAGAGTCAAGTCGGGACGATTACCCAGTGACTGCAAGATCTTACGGCAGTCGAGATTGGCATTGTCTTTGGCCAATTTCATCATGAGCTCTTGTTGGGCTTGCTCATTGTCGATCTGCCTACTGATCGCTTCTTCTAAGCGATTGACAAAGTCCATGTAGGATTCCTGGGCGCCCTGTTTGACTGCGGTGTAATTTTTGGCCGCTTTGCCAGTTGCTGGAACCTTGAGAAAAGCCCTGAAGGCCGCCTCAGCTGACATCTGAAGAGTGGCAAGTGGCAAGTTGGTCTGCGCATCGATGGATTCGAAGGCACCTGAACCATATAACTGGTCAGGAAGTACTGCCCCTCCCATCCTGGCAGCCCTTGCCTGAGCCTCGAGGCGATACTCGCTGTCCCATAGCAAATACTAGCTGGGGTTGAGCATCATCCACATGACGGCTTTCCAGTCGTGCGGGATGAACATGGTGTTCTCGCACACTTGCTGAAGCGTGCCCCTAGTGAACCGACTCTGTAGTCCTGTCTCTGTAATGGCCTTGCGTATAGCCATGAGGAGCTTATACGGAACTGGTGAATGAACTACCTGCTGCTGCCCTGTGAGGGCATCCATTTCCAAGCGAATTGGACAAATCTGACTAAGCTCAGCTAGTTCTTCTGCTGGCAAATCCCCCTTCTTGATCTCTTCCTCAACTGTGCGCTGAAGGGCACTCTTAGTTCGGGAACCTGTAGCTGTCAGAGAAGCGCCTGCGCTCCCCATTCCATGCATTCCACCGGTGACGTCTGCAGCTGTCACCGAGGGAAAGCTCCCTACACTACTCTGCTTAAACTGAAGTGACGGATAGAGCGCTGTGGGCGCCGATGGCTCTGCTGACGCTGGGGGTTCTTTAGCCTCTACCCGGACTGGATCTACCTCTGCTAAAAGCTTCCTGCATTTACTCCATGTGCGAATTATGCCCTCTGGAGCTTTCGGGGGTTGCTGAATGCAGTCTCCTATCTGATCCCAGAGCTGAAGGGATAACGTACCTACTTCTGGGTAAAGCAGGCAAGTGTTCCCTCAAGAACACCAAAAGCCGCACTAGTTCTCCACTGTGAAAGCGTGTTTGATATACCCTGGCCAGGATTTTGAATTCCTCCTCCTGAATTCTTTGACTAGCGGATGAACATTGCCGCTGAGGACAAGTCCCCATATTACCTGCGGGGTCCTCTGAAGTCTCCTTCTCGGGACGAGTCGACGCGTCTGTAGTTCAGGCAATAGGTTTTGCGTGACGAATCTCTGGGTAGAGCTCGGAGCGTGGCCTGCTGCCACGGGCCCTCGGTGGCCTCTGCGCTGTCAGGGGTTCACAGCTGACCCTGAGCGGAACGCGTTTTTCCGTGCTGCAAGCCGCCGCGAAAGCCGGAGCAAGCTGTAGGAAGCCTCTCTGAAGTGCCTCGTCGCTGGGCTGTCTTCCCGATCGGCTGGCTTACCGACCGGGCTGCCGCGCTGTCCTCCGGGATGATCGGACACGGTTCTAGCATAGAACCGGACCGCGTGATCGCTTACTCTCGGGTAAGATCACGTCTCGGGGTCACCAGATGTAGGATCGGGGCCGCTGGATGGCCGTGAGGTCCCGGAGGAGAATGATCAAGTAACGACACGAGGCAAAATGGAGCGAGATCAGATCAGTGGTTTATTGAGGAAAAAGCATCATCATATATAGATCAGAAGGCAATGCGGGATAGAATCGTCATCTGACAGAAAATCACATCACCCATTTACTCGGGTTAATGGGAAATCTCTCTTGGGGAAGTTAATTAACTCGGGCAAACACTGACAGGGGAAGACCATTGTTCGAGGCTTACACCAGAGTAAATATGGCCACTATTTGCACCAAGGATTAGGCTTAACTGCGAGTGAGTAATTGCCTAATACGTAACGGAGTTTAGCGATCTGCTTCTCTCAGCAGAATCGCAGGTCAGGTCAGATGTGGGTGAATCAACCCTATGATTATTAATCCGCCCCCCAATTTCTGTACTCACAGAGCTCAGTGACCAGGGGTCTGCCTCGCCCGGTGTGACCACCGTGAAGGACAGTTATGCCAATTGGGCATGCGGAATCCGCAATAGATTGTCTTTACATCAGTGTTTCCAAAACTTTGGGTTTTGGGTGTTTCCCAATCTTCAATTCCCCAAAGCACTGATCAGCCAATTTACCGACTTAGGCTTCTGCAAATTGACGTGTCCCTGTGGGGTCTGGACCCCTCGTTGGGAATCACTGCTTTACATGGATAAATTTGTCATATGTTTAAGGAAATGTATTGGTCCATGGTTGGTAAAGTGTGGCCTGTATAAAACTTGATAAAAAGTATTCTTCTCTTATTGGTGATATAGAGTACAATTAACTTTAGCTGGCTTGATGCTTTTGTTTGGCATGAGTACGTTCCCCATGCATTTCATTAAATATATTAGAACAGAATAGGCATAGTGTGGTGTGTGGCCTGTATACAACTTCACAAGGTTGTGAGAAGCTCATTATTATATTGGATGTATTTTTTAATAAATGTATTTTTAATAAATATCCCTAGGGTAAAACCACCATCTCAATTACTATGAAGTATGCATCCCTTGTTTGTGATGTCACAACTATTGTCTTAACAATGAAGAATGCTTGCTTATATCTTAAAACAATGCACTATGTTCTACCTGTTCAAATCCCTGAGGAAGAATGGTTAACTGATCACCATGAACATGAACACAATGACTCATTAATGATCAAATGGATAAAGGAACTGCCGGTAAGGATTATGAACTGAATATATAACAATTCTCAGAGTAGTAGCTATGATAGTCGTGCAGACTTATCAGGCAAGAAAGAAAATAGAATAAACATTGAGACAAAAATGTGGCATTTTAAAGACTAAGTGCTATATTGTAATGTGATCTTTTATGGATCAAGCCAGCGTGGCTGCCTCTGTTAGGCTCCAGGGAGGGGATCCACATTGTTTCCGACCCCCCACGACCCCCCTCGGGCGATGCTGCAAGGAAAAATCTCAAGCTGATGATTGAGTTTTTCCCCAGCGTTTTTCTTTGCACCATCGCCCGGGGGAGATCGGGGGAGGTCAGCACCAGCCTGGATCGCCTCCCTGGAGCCTAACAGAGACACCCGGGCTGCCTCTGCCCACCCCCAGAAAAAGGGTGACGTGGTCTCCTACCTGTTGATGCTGGTTGGAGTTGAAAAAAATCGGCATTTTCGGGACCCTGTGTCTGGCGCTCTGCCTACCTAGGAGTGGCTGGGATGCTGGGAGGACCTATCCTGCACTGTTTCCACCTTCCTAGCTCCTCCCTGGCCCGCTCAACAGCTGAGAAAAGTTGCGGCTGCCATCTTATTTTTTTATTTTTCAAAAACAAGATGTCGGTCACAACTTTTCTCAGCTGTTGGGCGAGCCAGGGAGGTGCTAGGAAGGCGGAAACAGCACGGAATAGGTCCTCCTAGTCTTTCAGACACTCCTGGGTAAGTGGAGAGCAGGACACAGGGATCTAAAGATGATGATTTTTTTCATCTCCAACCAGCATCAACAGGTAGGAGACCAAACACGCTCTCCCAGATAACGACTTAACGTCGTAGTCCAGGAGATGACTTTTCAGGAAAACACGCGTCATTAACTGAAAACAATGTTGTTTAAATGCGCCGTTAACCGGGGGTTTACCGTACTGGTCTCAGAGTAAACATCTAGACTCCAGCATGAAGATTAGGCTGGTTCTGGTGTGCTTTTATGGAAGGACACATAAGTGGAAGAAAGCTTACCACTGCTAGAAAGCAATCACAGCTTTTAAAAAACAATACTTAGGTATTTCTTAGAAGTATAATATATGCAAATTTCAAAATCCATATTTTTATGCTCCACCCAATTTTATCTTGACTTACAAAGGAAATAAGGACTTGGATAAGACATTGAAAGACAGTTTAATAGAATGAATATCACTGAAATCAGAGGAACTAGTCATGAGTAAAGGGGTATTCTGTTAAAAAGATGGTCCTGAGAAGCTATACATTGTATTTCACATCATTGTTGTCTATCTTGCAGGTGAACTACCGGCCACCATCTGTACTTGGAATTGCTGTTCCTCTCACAGAAAACTTTTATAATGTTGACCCAAGCAAGCCTAGAATGAGAGATTATTTTGAAAAATCAAAAGTAAGTATTGGAAATTGCTCCTGTAGAGCCTTTGACTTTGGGGTGCCTTCTAAGTCTCAAATTTCATGACACACCTTTTAAAGAATGACTAGCTATTTTATAGACCAAATTGGGAGACAATCTGATTAATTCCTTGGCCACATATCAAGTAGACTCAACTAGAGTAAACTCACTGAGAAGGGAATTTGCATAATTGGTGTCTTGAGTCAATGGACTTTCTCTCCTCATTCAGTGGGGTTATGGGTTTGGTGACTTGCAAAAGAAGACAAGCAGGAGCCGCAGCAAGGGCTAAAACCAGGTTTATTGCATTGTAGTAAGTGAACATGAGGTACAGGTGAAACAACAGCCTTATTTATAGTACTTTTTGGGATAGCCCAGGAACAGCCCAAGCCCCTTCTCCAGATGCAGTAGAGGTAGTACCCTGCCCTCCAGATGTGCAGGTGAATGGATATCCTGTATACAATGCTGCTACTGCAGGCGCAGCATTGTTCTTTAACAGCTTGATACAATGAAACAATGATTGCTTACAGCAGATACAATTGACAGATACAACTCCATTAAAGGGATACTTAACACAGAACATTCAGTACATAACATCGGGGGTGAGACAAACGGGGCCAGTTCTCCAGGGCAGTAAATGGAGGTTTCTTTTGCCCATTCTCCATTCTCTAAACCACTTGGTATCGTTTCTCCCCCTGTGCTGTTGGTTCCCTGTCATTCACTGTGTCTTCTTTCTTCTTTTTCACAAGTTTAAAAATGTCACACTTTCATTTCTCCAGGTGGCCTCTACATGGCGATGTGAGCTCAGAGGCGCACTGGGAAATTTAAGATGCAGGATGGGACTGCAGCTTCACTTTGTAGGGCAGGGGTTCTCAACCTATAGCTTGTGGGCTGCATCCAGCCCACAGCACCATTTCATGTTGCCTGCCCCCCTCACTCCCACTGCTGCTGCCACCACCACTGGAAGCTGTGCCATTGTGTAGTTCCTTTTTAATGTAAACTGCATTTCAAAGCTGCTTACATCAAAAAGGAACTACATGTGGCACAGATTCTGATACCGATGCCGGCGCTGGGAACAAGGCTGGCTGGCCACATGAAATGGCAGCACGGGGTGAGAACCATTGGGCTCCTAGCCTTGTCTCACCCAAACACACACACCCCTCCGGGACTCCAGTCCCAAGGATTACCTTCAGCCCCACAAGGAAGGACTAGCCTTATGAAAAAGCCCCACTCACTCTTTCCCCAAGCAGGCAATTAATCTCATTAGTGTGAGTCGGGAGGTGAGGTAAGGGGGGTCCAAAACTTCCATTGCCAGTTGGTGCCTCCCTCCCTCCTTCCAGGGAGAAACAAAATTGAGCCCCCTTTGAAGCTGTTGGGACAAAATGGCCACCTCCATTGTGCAGGCAGCACAAAATGGTTGTCCAGCCCACTCAGCATGTCCCAGCCCATGGCTTGAAAAGCTTGAGAACCCCTTCTATAGGGCATCTGACCTAAACCGTTTTTAAAAGATAGCAAGAAACAAAGGGTGCAGATATCTAGTAAGGAAAGAGGTGAATAACAGGGAAGGAAGGAGAGATCAAGAAGAAAGAGAGAGGTGAGAAATATTTGAGGGAGCATTGAGGTGGATTCTTCTTTTCCCTTTCCTTCCTGGTGGCATAGTGGTTAAATTGCTATACTGCAGTCAGAATGTTGTACGTTTGATCCTGACTGGGTTCAAGGTTGACTCAGCCTTCCATCCTTCAGAGGTTGGTAAAATGTTGGCATCAATTTAAATTGTTTAACGTAGTTTATTGCTTCTGCATTTTAAGCAAAATTGTGAATGGTTAAAATCTCAGAATGACTGGATAAACTGAGATGCATTTACGTATGCATATTTTCCCTCACAGGCTACTGGAAAATTCAAGCAATGTGCTAACAAGACAAATAGAAGTGAATGTGCATGTACAAATAATATGATGATTTCATTCTCTGTTGCCTTTTCAGATTGCAAAGATAAGGTAAAAGCTGCATGTCAGAAAAATTTGATGGTTTTTTATTATTTAAAATATTTATATGCAATCAGTTATGCTGACTTATAGTCATAAATATTTCTCACATATGAACAACTCTACTAGAGAGCAGGGCCATGGCCAGGGGGGACATCGCGCACTCTGAGTTAGCAGTTAGCCCACCCTCAAACTCCCAGCTACTTATATTTGTTTGTTTGTTGTTTGTTTTATTCAATTTGTATAGCCGCCCCAATCGACATGCGACTCTGGGCGGCATACATAAAATCTCCAACTTTAAACAATTAAAAAAAACCTCAAAGAATTCCTAAAACACAAAAAAGAACATCTAGTTAAAAACCAAAAAAAACCTGAGTGATCCTACTCTAAATGAGCCAGCAGAGGGTGGTGGTCACCCCCCCTCCACCTCCCCATACCTGCCCCACCAGCCAGGTTTTCAGCTCTTTCCTGAAGGGCAGCAACTCCGTCTGGAGACGCAGCTCAATTGGCAGGAGGTTCCATAGGGCCGGAGCGGATACTGAAAAGGCTCTTCTTCTAGTGCTAGAGATGCAAGCCTCTCTAACAGTTGGCATCTTTAAAGAGCCCCTCCGGTCTGCTCTAGTGGGACGGGCAGATGTCTTCAGGGTGAATCGGTCTCTTAAGTATACTGGCCCACTACCATGTAGGGCTTTCAAGGTAATTACCAGCACCTTGAATTGCACATGGAGGCACACTGGCAACCAATACAGTTCCCATAGCAGGGGTGAGGCATGGGCATAGCACCCACACCCCATCACTACACAGGCAGCCACATTCTGAACTAGCTGCAGCCTCCGAATGGTCATCAAGGGTAGCCCCATGTAGAACGCATTACAATAATCCAGTCTGGAGGTGACCAGAACACGTGTGACCATAAGCAAGGAATCCCGGTCCAGGAGCAGGCGTAATTGATGAATGACATGAAGTTGTGCAAACGCCCCCTAGCCACAACTGCCACCTGCTCATCGAACAGGAGTCGTGAGTCCAGGAGGACCCCCAAATTACGCACTGGGTCTGTCTGCGGCAAAAGAGCCCCATCCAGCTCCAAAGATGGTAACTCCCGGGATAACGCAGGGCCCCTGACCCACAGCCTCTCAGTCTTGTTGAGATTCAGTTGTAGCCTGTTGTCCCCCATCCAGACCCTTGCAGCCTCCAGACACCTGGATAGGACTTCAACTGCATTGCTTGGATCACCATGGGCTGAGATGTATAGCTGAGCATCATCTGCATATTGATGATACCTCACCCAGTGGGAATGGATGATCTCACCCAGAGGCTTCATGTAGATATTAAATAGGAGAGGAGAGACCACCGAGCCCTGAGGCACCCCATATTGGAGGGGCCTAGGGCTGGACCTCTCGCTCTCCAACCACACTGACTGGGTCTGGCCCTTCAGAAATGAGAAAAACCAGGACCACACTGTGCCCTGGATCTCCAATCCTTGGAGCCATTCCAGAAGGATACCGTGGTCGATGGTATCGAAAGCCACTGAGAGGTCAAGAAGAGCAAGGACAGATGGATGACCTTCGTCCTGCTCTCACCAGAGATCATCCAACAGCAGTCTCAGTACCATATCCGGGCCTGAATCCTGACTAGAAATGGTCCAGATAATCCGCTTCATCCAGGACCTCCTGTAACTGCTGCGCCACAGCCTTCTCCAAAACCTTCCCCAAAAAGGGCTGGTTGGAAACAGGCTGGTAGTTGGCTAATACTGTGGGGGCAAGCGATGGCTTTTTCAGGAGGGGGCACACCAAAGCATGTTTCAATGCTGCTGGGAAGACACCCCCCTCCCGCAAAGAAGAGTTCACAATTGCTCTGACCCAAATGACATTGTTGCCCATCCTGAAAAAATATTCACCCACTGACATCTAGAATCCTAGCTACGGTCCTGCTAGAGAGGCAGGTTGGTACATGGGCTAATAATTCTTAAATTTACTTTCAGGTGTGCCAACATGCTTCTCTCATGATTCAGTGAGGACACAACAAATATGTTGGCAAATCAATAACAAAAGCAAAAAGTGTTTATTATTTGTTATCCAGTAATGCCATCTAGTGGACTTTTAGCAATTTGGTCTTAATTTTTCACAATGAGCAGTTCCAGACAGTCTGTACAGAGTGGGAGTTCTCCACTTTTTCAAGCCGTGGGCTGGACCACGCTCAGGGCCATAGTAAGGATTCTAGATGTGGGTGGGTGAATATTTTTCCAGGATGGGCAACAAAGCCTCTTTTCAATGCATTCCTATGGGAAACCAACCAGGGTGGGCAAACTGCTAACTCAGGGTGGGCCAAGCCCACCATGGCTCCCCTCTGGCTACGACCCTGACCATGCCCCCTCTGACAGCTGAGCAGGCCGGACTCGTGGTTCCCCCCACCATAAGTGCTGCCGTAAAGCGTGTTTGCGGCTGTTGTAAATGTGTTTATGACAGTCGTAGGGCGCATTTATGGCTGTCATAAATGTGCCTACTTTCAGTGGCAGTGGCGGCAATGTGGGCCACATGAAATGTGGGCCATAAGTTGAGAACCCCTGAGACAGAGCATTTAGCTCAGGAATTCCCAACCTACGGCCTGTGGGCTGGCCTTGGCCCGTGGCACCATTCCATATGGCGCGCACTGGCGCTGCGGTGGCTCAGTGGTTAAGTAGTTTGCCTTGTTAGCTGGAAGGCTGGCAAGTTGGCAGTTCGAGACCCAGGTACCGCATGATGGATTGAGCACCCGTCTCTATCCCAGTTCTTGGGGACATGAAAGGAGTCTCATTGGGGTGTTTCCTGAGCGGAGTTTCTTCTGCAAAAATCCTTTCAACCCAGAATAATTTCTGACACATAATAATCATCATCATCATCACCATCATCATCATCACAATTATGATTATTTAGCCTGCTGCTGCCACCCCTAGAAGTGGAAGTGAACATGTTTAAGTCAGCCATAAATGCGGCTGTGCATGCATGACAGCCAAAAATGCACCCACTTCCACTTCCGGAGGCGTAGTCAGGCCCACTCAGCTATCCAGGGGGCATGGTTAGGCCTGTGGCATAAAAAATTTGGGATTTCCCTGGTTTAGCCCATGAATATATCCCTGTAAGGGGGGGATGTATTACAGTACTATAATCCACCCCCTATTGCTTTCCAAAATGTCATGGGATTTCTTTTCTTGACTGATGTGATTACCACTACTGGCAATACACTGGTCACACAGTGGTATAGCGACCTGAGTTGCAGACACAACTTCTCCTAAATGCCCTCTTCATTGCAGAGCCAAGCCTTTTCTGGTTTCACAGAGGAGTTAAGGGTGATAAAGCAACAATGAAGAAAGCTAGAAAACTACTCTGGGGCTCAACTTGTTAGAGCTCAACCTGTTGGAGCTCATCCAGAAGATATTGGAATAATTTTAAGGCCATTAAAAGAAGCCACAAAACCTAACTGACTGAGATGGCTTCTACCCAACAGGCAGAGTTTTTCTTGTATTCTGATACCTTATTTCTTCCAGACAAAAACAGTCTTCATATCCATATGTGGACAATTGTACAAGATTGACTTCAGATCTAAGGTTGAAAACTTCTGCCAGAAACTTTCTGATACCAGTAGATCTGAAGGAGATGTCCAATTACTGTTTAGTCAGGATAAATTGGAACAATTTCAGCTGGTACAGTCCGAGGGTGTAAACAAGGCACTTGCACGCTACAAAGCCGCCACTTCCTCTCCAGATCCTTGCCTATTGTGGTTCTTAAAATCACAATTATTTAGGGATACTTTTTATTTGTGCTTTCTACCTGAGATGTTCAAATGTATTTAATTTGTTTAATCCTATAAAGACAGATGTTTAGCTAGTGACAAGGGTTTATTTACTTTATTATATTGTTTGTATACTATATATGTATTGTTAATTTAGTGAGGTTTAATGTGTTGTTAATCACCCAGAGAATGCTTGTACTGTATGGTGGTATACAATTTAATTTTAATTTAATTTAATTTTAATTTAATTTAATTTTTGTGCTTATATACCGCCCTCTCAAGTGCAACCCGACTCAGGGCGGTTTATATGGTGGACAATAAATACATAATAATACAGTAAACACATCTCCAGGGGTACAGTTACAAAATCTCAAACCACAAAATATACTATTCAGTTACAGCCAAAAAAAAATGCACTACAATACAATTTCAAAGAGCAAAAATAGCAGAACATTAAGTCCCAGAGAAAAAGAGAGAACAACAATGAATACAACCTCCCTGGTGGTGGGCGGGGTCCGAGGACGCCAAGGGAAATGGAATGCCCCCTGCGTTGGGCGGGCTTCTCCAACGGTGGGGCCGGAGGCAGCATCAGGAGTCCTGCCGCCTCCATGGCCCTTAAGTCCTCCCGGGGAGGGGGAGGGGTCCGAAGTCGCCGAGGGAGATGGAATGCAAGCTGAAAAAATAAATAAATAAGTGCACAGATGAAAGGAAATGTTTCCTCTAATCCAGTAGGCTTCTTGATGCATGCCTGTTTTTACATTGGTTGAGAGATAGACCACACAACCAGAGACTATCACAGTTGGGGGGATGTTTGTATGACTTCTCTTCCATTCCATGTTTAGGCAATATGTTTATCACTCATTTCAAACACCCTATCTTTCTTCTCATTTCACATCCAAAAGAAACTAATCTCATAACACTGGGTGTAAAACAATTCCATTTTGTTTGTTCAGATTCCCTTTGGTCCAGTGAAAAGACAACCCTTGTTGTATCTTGGCACCTTACTAGCAACAGAATTATGTTGCTGTATAAGAGCTGCATCAGCCGTCCTACTTAGCAGAATTAGCCCAGCATATACAGAGTCACATTTATGTCATCCTATTGAAATCTCTGAAGACCTTAAGTAATGTTGCTTAAAAAGTGGATTTTAAATATACAGTATATAATTGTTTTAATGACAGCTTTTTCTGTATAACTTTTATCTTGAGGCTCTGAAAATGAAATTTCCTGTAACAAGACTCTCTCTCTACTTCACTATTGAGGATGAAGGCCAGTCTAACAACCTGACATCACCTTATTTTATCACAATAACAGAAGTCAACAACAGAACAAACTGGGAAGTTTCAGGTAGGAATCAAAAGAATTTAGGTATCCGTCCAAATTCTCTTAGTGACCTCTTTATCTTCAGAGAACTATCATGCTGCCCTTTCTGTCCTATCATATATTCATTTGAAAAGGGACATTGTGTTGTATAGTTGATGTTCAGTCGCACAGTCAATTCTGACCCTTTGCGATCCCATGGACCACTGCCTTCCCACATTTGGACTTGGGGGGGGGGGCGGAGTGAGTTGTGTGCTGTATTACTGAGTTGTCACTGTTACTTTTTTATTGTATTTCGTGCTTTGCTCTTGTTAGGGATGTCATGGGGAACACCCTGGTATTGTAAATAATACATGATATGTGGTGCTACAGCTTTAACAGTTACTTAATGAACTGTGGACAGGTGTTGGTATTGATGAAATGAATCAGCATTTGTCACTGCATAAAATAGAGCCAGATAGTTTGCTTCTTTGCTCTTGATATGATCTTGTAGCCATGCTGCCTGAAGGCTCTTGAGGTGATCTTATAGCCACGCTGCCTGAATGCTCTTGGACTAACCTTGATGCCATGCTGCTGCACAAGGACTTTATACTTTGAAGCCATAATGACGTTCTGCAAGAAGCTTTGATGCCTTCTGCTGGATACTCAACTTGGAACACAGAGGTTTGTTCGCTTATGCTTGTGAGCATGGACTGTTGTTCTTTCTAGGGTAATGAACTGCATGCCTGAATGGAAGAACTGCTGGCTGTGAGTTTACTCTCCAGGGAGAGAGGTTGCCATCTTAAGACTGTAAATACCTGAGCAATCCGGGACTGTTATTTGTTTGCCATACTCTGCAAGCCGAGCCAGGGAAGAGTTAGGCTGCAGCAGGAAATTTTGCTGTGTGCAACTACTTACTGTGAAACTGAAAGGCTAAGTTTGTTTGCATAGCTGTTCACAGATAAGATACTACTGTTTATGTTCTTTTCATTACCACCTCTGCTGAGAAAAAGCACTTTAGGTTTTGCACCGTTCAACTGAGTCTCTGCTGTTATTGACTGGGTGTGAAGTAGAAAACTAAACGGGCAGCTCCGCTGTCGCTCATAGTTAACTACTACACTCTGCTAGATTTGAACTCAGCACCCAGTACACCACCATTTCCCTATCAACTCTTGTTATATTGTAGTTTTGTTTTTTACTACATTGTATCTTTATTTGACGTGTTGTGAGCCGCCCTGAGTCGGCCTGTGCTGAGTAGGGCAGAAAAAAATCAAATAAACATAAACTGCCTACCACGCACCCCTATCATCCACCATCCTCCTCAACCTGCCCAGCTCTGTGCCCATTGTGTCTACAATACCATCTAGGCATCTAGCCATCTCATTTTTGCCCGCTCCCTTCTTCTTTTGCACTCAACCTTTCCCAGCATCAAGGCTTTACCAAGTGAATCCTCTCTTCTCATTTGATGTCCAAAGTACTTCATCTTCATCTTTACTATTTGACCTCCTAAGGAGCAATCAGGGTTGATCTATATAACTAAAATTGAGGTGTCGCGCTGTATGTTACCAATACACAGCGTGACACCTGCACCTCCATCCCTGACAACAGTAGCCCCACCTACCTCAAACTTAAGGTGTGTCCGGCACAGGGGACCAGCAGCGCCCCCATGGCCCTTTACCCCAAAAAGGGGTCCCATGTGGGGCACCCCTACCGACCCAGAAGTTCACCGACAGAGGGCAGGTCTGCGCAGAGTGGGCATGCGCAGCAGGCCAGGACGGCCTGTACTGCGCAGGCCCCAAAAGAAGGCTCCACCTCAACCCAGTTATCTGTGGTTGCAGCTAGAGCCCACGAGACGCGCCGGCCATTCCCCTGCCGAGCGTCAGCCCCAGCACACGCTCTGCCACACTTCGGCAGAGGCAGCGTCAATTTCTGCGGGGCCACTGACAACTCTGGAGCCTGCTGCCGCTGGGACTGAGCGGTCACTTCTGCCACCTGAGCTGGGCCGCCGCAGCCACGGGAAACCACAGAGGCAGTGCCCACCATGGCACCACCGGTTGAGGCAAGGCCGCCGCAGGTGGCCACCACACAGAGCACAGGCAAGGCTACACTACCCAGCGAAGCGGGTACCCCCTGCTAGTTTCTTCTAAGATCGAACTATTTCTTCTCTTTGCTGTCCAGGGTACTCTCAAAACATTCCTCCCAACACATTTCAAAGCCATCTATTCTTCTGAGCTCAGCTTTTCTTATGGTCCAGCTCTCACAGCCATACATTACCACCGGGAAAAACATTGCTTTGACTATGCGAATTTTTGTTTGCAAGGTGATGTCTCTACTTTTAACTAGGTTCCCCAGGTTTCTCATAGCTTGTCTCCCCAGAATCAGTCTCCTTTTTATTTTATGTCTGCAATCCCCATCTGCAGTGATCTTTGATCCTAGAAAAGTAAAGTCTGTCACTGCTTCTACTTCTTCCCCATCTGTTTTCCAGGGACTGATAGGGCCTGTTGCCATTATCTTGGTTTTCTTGATGTTGAGTCTCAAGCCAGCTTTTGCACTCTCTTCTTTCAACCTAAGCAGGAGCTTCTTTAGGTCTTCCTTACTTTCTGTCATTAGGGTGGTATCATCTGTGTATCTCAAATTGTTGGTGTTTCTCCCAGCAATTTTGATCCCAAATTATGATTTGTCCATTCCTGAATTGCGCATTATGTGCTCTGTGTATAAGTTGAATAAGCAGGGTGACAAAATGCAGCCTAGTCTTACTCCTTTTCCTATTCTAAACCACTCTGTCATTCCGTATTCCGTCCTAACTGTTGCTTCTTGACTCATGTGTTGTCTAGAACTGAGATGAAATAATAATTTTCCTGAAAAATTGTACTTCCAGCTACCACTTTAAATCCTCTCTACTCCCCACCCCCCTTAGAAGGAACTAGCAAAGGTTGCCTGGCGTTGCCGGGCTGTTTTAAATGGTGTTGGAAAGTTTTTGTTGTTGTTGTTGTTGTTGTTAATGTTTGTAAAGAAGAGGTTAGTCTATAATTGAAATTTTTAAAGTTTTTATTTATACAAATTTTTTTTGATGGCCTGTTATAAACTGTGATGAGTTTTGTTTGGTGTTTTGGTTTTGTGGATGAAAAAAAGAATAAAGGATGATATACTTTTTCAAAAAAACTCTTGGGGCCTTTTGTGTGGGGCTATTGTGTCTTTTTGAATTATTTTTATTATTGTGGGCAGCAAGTGCTGCTGGTAGGGGTTATCTTGTATTTTGACTGTTTTTTCTCTCGTGGCCTCTGGGTGGAGCTTCTTCCAGTAAGTAGTCTCTTTCTTTATTCATTTCTTTTCCAGTCGTTGTGGTATGAGGTCGTGTGGTGGTGAGTTAGCTGTTTTTCTTTATTTGGGGTGGTGGTTGGATTTTGTGGTGTTTGGCTGGGGGCTGGGTGTGTTTGGAAATGTTTGTTGTTTACTTTTTGGTGTTATTTTTGTTTGTTTTTGTTTATTTTTGAATGTTTTGATTGTTTGTTTTTGTGTTTTTTGGTGTCCTGGGGGGGGGAATCCCCTCTCAGACAGACTCCTTTGGTCCCCCCAACCCTCTCAACCCCAGGGTAGCCAGTAGAGAGGGGGATTCCCCCCCTCCGTTTTTAAAGAGAAGTAACCGCTTGGTTTCTTCTCTTTAATATGGGGCGTGTGTGGGGGGGAGGGGAATCCCCTCTCTGCCGGGTCCCCTTGGGTAAGGAGGATTGGGGAGACAGACTCCTTTGGTCCCCCCAACCCTCTCAAACCCAGGGTAGCCAGTAGAGAGGGGGATTCTCCCCCAACTCCGTTTTTAAAGAGAAGTAACCGCTTGGTTTCTTCTCTTTAATATGGGGCGTGTGGGGGGGAGGGGAATCCCCTCTCTGCCGGGTCCCCTGGGGTCAGGAGGGTTGGGGAGACAGGCTCCTTTGGTCCCCCCAACCCTCTCAACCCCAGGGGAGCCAGTAGAGAGGGGGAGCACAACACCCCCCCCCCACCCAGTGATATTAAAGGGGAAAATCCGATTAGGAGCTTCAGGCGCCATTGCAGAGGGGGGTTTTGGTTCCCGCGGCTTGGCGGACTTGCTCTCCCGGTGTTTTTGTTTTTGTTTTATTTTTTGGGTGCCGGCTTCCTCAGCGTTCTGCGCGCTCATGGCGCGCAGGACGCTGGGGCTTGTAGTTATGGGTTGGTGCTTTGTGTTTGTGCTGCGTTTTTTTAAAATGGTTTTCTTTTGATTGGCTGCGGCGCGTTTCCAAACGCTGCGCCGTGTGAGAGCCTCTCAGCCTGATTGGCTCTGGCTCTGGCTCTGGCGCGGCGCGGCGCAAGGAATGTTGGGAAGTGAAGTTGTTTCCCTTTCTTCGCGTTTGCCCCACTGCCGGTTTTCTCAATCCTTTGTTGACCTGCAGTCCCAGATCAGCCGTGTGCAGGAAGGGTGAGTGCAGGCAAGTAGGGCGAGGCATAGCAACCTATAGCCAGTTCCAACGGTTAACCCTTGGATTTATAGGTTAAGATTGTGCAGTTGTCTAGTGCACAGGACATGGTTTAAGATAGCTCACTACACCCAGAAGCAAGGGAAAGCCTCCTGCACATTCCCACTCAAGTGTTGCTGACATTTGGGCAGAGACTCTTTCTATTCGTTCTGTACATGTTTTCTCAGTGCACATGATAAGCCAGTAGTCACACCATATTGATAGTATCTCATTAGCTGCTTTTTATGTCAGTTTATAACCATTTAAAAAGCAACTTTTCATGTTGCATAGCACATGTGTGAATATGGTTCTATAATATCTTACTGTTTTAAAAATATGGAAACAGATTATTATTGGATTATTATTGGATGCCTAATGACCTCAGTCCCTTTATTTTATACCAATGAAACAGTATAAATTCACACTGAAATCTTTTTTGCCAAAAAGAAAACTGTTGTAACTTTCAGTTCTCAGAAAGCAGAGTCTCCACATTTATATTTGTTTACTCAGGTGTAAATTCCTCTGAGTTTGATGGAACATAATTCCAAATAAATATGCATGGGACTGTAAGATTGCAAGCTATATGGAAATCTTCATGCCCACTACACAACTACTGTATCGCCTAACTCCAGACTGCAGAGCAGACAAAGATGCCGTAACTTTTGGAAAGACCTGAGCATTTTTCCCATTGGTCTTAATCAGGCAAAGTTTGAGAACTCTCATTTGAAGCCAGTCATACATACACATATACAACATCTGTGGTACCCAGTGACCCTTATGGACTGATGGAAAAAAGCAATCAGTCCATTATTGACACCTGACTGATGCGATGTGCAAGATGCACACCTCTTCCCCTCTCCCCTTTCCACCCCTGCTTCTTACTGGCTGGGGTATTGGAAAATTTCAGTCAGAATATGTGACTTTTTGAACACAGAGGTACAGTACAGTGATTTGGCCACTCCATCTGTTGTTTATAGAAATCAGTGTCCAGTAAATAAACAGAACTTGGAGAAAAATTGAACTACCAGTCAGTGATCATTTTAATTATATTTTAGGTACCAATTTAACATCGAGTACATTAAAAATGAAGGAATATTTGGAGGATAGCCTTAAAATCAAGTTGCACAATCCAGATGGGCTGGTTATAAGCATAACGGTAAGATTCTGATTAAATAGATAATTTAAACAAAAATCCCAAAATATAAGTATTCAGACAATTAATAGATTTTTGTATGTTTTGATTTCATACAGGTTTTCCTACTTAACTGTGGGGGATACCTCCTTAAGCCTACCGCAAATACTTGAAACCATGAATAACAGTGAACCCTATATTTCATGTTACAGACAGTGGCCTCTAGTGACTAACTCTAGTAATGCACCAGAACCTAGAACACAGAACACAGCGTAAAATAACTCACAACACTTAGAAGCAAGGGAAAGCCTCCTGCATATTCCCACACAAACCTTGCTGACATTTGGAAAAATATTATGTATTTCAGGATTTTTATTGAATATTTTAACCTGTGGATAACTGAAACTGTGGACACTGAACCTGCAGATGTAAAGGGCAACCTGTATAGACATCTAATGTCAAATGGATACAAAACTCTGTATCCACTTGTCTTTAGATGCGTTCTTGAAAATGGGAAAATAATCAGATACATATTTTTACTTCTTTGATAAAATATGGCTTCTGTTGGATAAGATGTCTAACTTGACAAATCAAAAACTGTGCTGCAGGTTAGTATTACAGTGATGTTGCTCCCTTTTTGACATGATTCATTCTTCAGAAGCTACCAAGTGAATACCAGATAGTGGAGACTGGAAGGTTAAAGCTTTCACCCACTCAGAAAACCACCAACAGAATTACATCAGATAAACTGTAGATTAAATGCACAAGGATTACTCCTTGTGAATGAGTTTACTTTTTGTGGCATTACCGTATTTTTTGGAACATAAGACACACTTTTTCTCCCCCCCAAAGTGGGGGGGGGGAAATGAGGGTGCGTCTTATAGTCCAAATGCTGGTCTTCAGCCAGCTGTGGCTGTTGTAAAAGGATATTTTACAAGAGTCGCAGCTCGCCAAAGACCTCTACTGCCGCCTCTCAGCTGTTCTGGGGCAGGGGAAAGAAAAACATATCAAAAACAAGTGGTCACTAGAGGGCAAAAATCGCAATTTCCCATTTAAATGCATTGGAAATAAATTTCTTGTATTCAAAAGTTTTCTGTTTCTATGTTCCCAATGCATTTAAGTGGGAAACCAAACCTGTGCTTAAAAAGAAAGGGTTTCACTTACCTTAATGCCTTTGTCGCTACTCCACATGGACAAAATGGAGGGGGGAAACATGCTTCCTGGTTGAAAGGAGAGCAAGAGACTAGGCTAGAGTATCACTTCATTCTCCAGTGCAATTGGCCTGCCTGCCCATTTCCCCTGCAGCGCCACCACTGGTTGGTGGTGCATAATACAGTACTAAAAATTTTTGTTTGTTTTCCTGCTCTGAAAACTGGGTGTGTCTTATGGTCAGGTGCGTCTTATGGTCCAAAAAATACGGTACATAGCAAATGTGTGATGCCACATTGTTTGTTTTATGTCCATCTACTAACCATTTGCAACTCAACAGGACCAAACCTCACAGTAAATCTGAATAACATCCAGGAATCTTCTGCTATTACCAGTTGTAAAAAGCCATGTTGATTTGTATACTTATCTGTTGTACTAACCGGCCATTGTGTACCTCTGTACTTGATGCGTATAAATTGATGCCATGAAGTCTGTCTCTTATGTCTGACAAAGTAGACTTAATCCACGAAATCTAACATTAAAATACTGTACAGCAGTTAGTCTTCAAGGTACCATAATGTTTTTTTGTCTTTTTATTTTGTTTTGTTTAGTCTCTGATATGCTTGCACAGGCTAACATGGCTACCATTTTTTTTTTAAAAAAAACCTTTTGAATGTATGCCTACAGTTCTTTTAAGGTAGTATTCTCTGTACACATCTGCACAAACATGTTATATTTCAGTCAGCCAGTTGTAAGTTTGCATTTAAGTTACACAAAATCTTTTGTCACTGAACAAAGTCACATTAATTCACATAAATGTACACAACAGTGTACAGTTTTTTAAAGCAATAACAATAAAATTACAATAAATAGTATTCATCATTTAAAACTGTTTTCTTTTCAATAGGGATCAGAGCTTTTCCATTTCAGGGTATCCACTATTCCTGGAGTCTCATTTTGCAACTTATTTGATGAATTTCAGGTATAGTCATTTGTTACTAGAGGGGTGGGTACCAAAACATAGCTTCATATATCAACTATAAAACAGTGTGCTTTTGTTTTAAATTCCAAATAACCATGCTGGCTATTTTTGTGGATGCTAATGTTGCCTGTCCCAGCTTTGTCTCAGCTCCTGCCAAACCAGCAGTTTGAAAGCAAGAAATTGCAAGTAGATAAATAGGGACCACTTTGGTGGGAAGGTAAACACCATTCCATGTGCTCCGGTGTCTAGTCATGCCTGCCACATGATTACGGAAACGTCTGCAGAAGCAGACAGCACTGGCTCTTCGGCTATGAAAGAGATGAGCACTAAACCCTAGTGTCGGATAAGATTGGTTTTCGAGCAAGGGTGATCTTTACCTTTAATGTTACCTGTAGTGGCTGCAGTGGTGACTTAGTGATTAAGATGCTGAGCTTGACGACCGTTAGGTCGGCAGGTTAGCAATTTGAGATTCGAGTGTTGTGCGATGGAGTGAGCTCCCGTCATCTATCCTAGCTCTTGCTAACCTAATTATTTGGAATTAAGATATTGCCAGTAGATAAATAGTTACTGCTTTGGTGGAAAGGTATAGCACTCCATGCACTCTGGTGTCTAGTCAACGGAGAGTAGCACTGCCCCCTAGAGTCAGATGCTACTAGTATCAATATTACAGAATTGCCTGAAAACCTATCTGCATATTATTTGCATGTTTCTGTCCAAATCAGATTCTGAATCCCACAGTCCTTCAGCCAGAATGGCCAATAGCTTGGCTACTGGTCAATATTACTAAATTGCAAAGCAGTTTCCACCGACCCAACAGACTGTGTGGATCCAAGCATTACTTCCCCTCCCTCTTTCTCTCTTTGGGCAATAGGGCCGTAGCCAGGATTCTAGAGGGGGAGGGGGAATATTTTTTCAGGAGGGGCAACAACGTCACACACATGTATACATAACGTGTGTGACATGGGGGGGGGCTGTTAGCCCTGGCAACAGCCAAAAATAAAGCCCCATTGATGTAGATCATTTATACTGTGGTTCGCTGTGTGTGTGGTTTGACTCAATCAGATCCTAGTCATATGACAATCTTTACCTATAAGAAGAGGGTTGGGCCGTGCGTGTCCGGCATGCATGTCCGCACACGTCCAGCCCATCCCGTAATGCGCCTTCCACACCTACCTTTTGCCCCAGAGATCAGTGCTGCAAGGGTCTGGGAGCCGAAAGTGGGGCCAACACCCCACGAACACGGACAAAAAAAACCCTATGAGTTCCAGCATCCTCCACACCGCGGCATGCCTCAGCCAATCAGGCAGGATGACACAAGCGCAGTGGAGGCAGGACAGCCAGCGTGCAAGAAAAAGAAAACAACGGCCGACGCACGCACCGTGCACTATCCCCCCCCCTCGGTGCCAGAAGGGAAGGGAGAACAGAACGCATCTTCCTCCCCCTTCCCTGCCTCCCCCCCAGGTGCCGGCAGGGAAAGGGGGAACTGAACGCATCCGCCTTCCCCTTCCCTGCCTCCCCCCTGGGTGCCAGCAGGGAAGGGAGCACGGAACACATCCACCTCCCCCCTTCTCCTCCCTGCCGGTGCCCCCCCCACGGGCACCGGCAGGGAAGGGAGAACAGAACGCATCCCCCTCCCCACCTTCCCTGCCTCCTCCAGGGTTCCAGCAGGGAAGGGAGAACGGAATGTGTCTGCCTCCTTCCTTCCCTGCCTCCCCCTGGGTACCGGCATTCCCCCTCCACTGTTTCGAACACATCCCTCAAAACAGCGGAGGGGGAAATGCTAAGGCGCCAAGCAAGGATCCGCCAGGGTAGGCACCTCTCCTGACGGATTCCTGCCTCTCGCCCTTGCCATTCTGTCTCTGCTGTTTCGAGGGCTGTCAGAGCCTTGATCCCCAGGTTGCTTTTGGAGGAGGTAGCTGAGCAGGTCGGCTGCCTCCTCTGAAAGCAAATCCAAAACAGGGAAGGAATGGCAGGGTGTGCAAACAATAAAGAGGAAGAAAACACCCAAAAGATACAATGTAATCAAAACGGGCAGGGCATTAAGAAGGTGCATACAGTGTTTAATTAGAAGAGATAAATATAAATATAATCAACAACTATGAACTGTATGGTGAATTAGCGAATAATATTCTGGTGTGTAGAGTACTACAAAGTCACTTATATCAGCAAAAGTACTAAAATGAACATGGAAACGAGCATTAATATTTTGTTAAAATAATGGTACCAGTTTGGCCAGGTTATCCTGCTATGGTAATAGAGTAACCATACTGCCAGTGACTCAACAGTCAACACCGAGCATCAGGCGGCAGTTAACTAACCTGACAACCCTGAGGACTAGCAACCTTGGCTAAGTCAACAGGGAAGGGTGATGGTTCCCAAGTGGGCAGCATATAAATCCAAATTAATAATAATATTTTCCATTGCAGATATATGTTGATGATGCTCCACTGGCGTTTCCAGGACAGTATCTTATCAGTAGCATTACAGCTGCACTAATAGGAGGTATTATCTTTGTGGCATTTATTTTGCGTGTGTATGAAATTCAGATAGGATCCCTTTTGAAGTGGAGGTTTAGAAAAAAGAAAGCAGTATCAAAAGCATCAGTATCTACAGTATCCGCCACTTCAACTGAAATTAGTGAAAAGGAACAGTGAACAATTTTAATTTTATCCCCTGTTTAATAATTATATATACCAGTAATGGATATTTCTTCAATTTTAAATGGCCAAAAGTACCCTTAGGATTATTTTAAAAATGTACTTTAAATAATTTTGTTTTTCTTTATCTTAGGACAAGAAACTTTTAGTTATTGTTCATTATGCATTTTCTCAAGTTTGTAATATGTATTTTAACACTTTGTGAGTTTAATTTTGGAAAATGACATCAAGGTGATGTAGTGTTAAATGAAACTAAAATTATATTGCTAAAATAAGACTGACATAAAATAAATAAAGTATTTGTTATATATATATTACCTGTGCCTGTGTATAATTTCTGTAGCTATTGTTTCTTGATTACTGCTTCTACAGCAAGTGCAGTAAAAGAATTGCAAAAAATATATATCATAAATACATGCAAAACATTCATCTTAAAACATGTTACCAGTTAGACTTGGAAGCCCACAAGTTACAAACACTGTGATCAACCAGACCACATTTTGCAGAAAATGTTTTTAAAAAGAGACAGAGACTTAAAATGATTATAAAACTCAGAATAATAAACCACTTTATAGACCCATTGGCTTAATATAGATTAGGGGAGTCATCATCTTAGTTCATTTCCCAATGTACCATTTGTATCAGTTTAATCAGTGATGGGCACCAAAAAAATTTACTACCTACACTGTGGCCTAATTGGTGAGTGTGGCCTAATTGGTGGGCGTGGCCTAATTGGTAGGCATGTGACTGGGTGGCCAATCTAGTCATGCCTGCCACATGGCCCATGAAAACATCTGCAAACACAGATAGCACTGGCTCTTTGGCTGTAAATGGAGATGAGCACTGTACCCTAGAGTCAGATACAACTGGCTTTTGAGCCAGGACAACCTTTACCTTTACCTATTGTTAGATACAAAGCTGTCTGTTTGTAGATGTTTCTGTGGACATGTAGCAGGCATGACTAGACACCAGAATGTTGTTACCGGTCCCTACTTGCGGTTGCCAGGAGCTGGGACATAGACGGGAGCTCAAACGGTCATGTCGGCCTTTCAGCTAACAAGGCAAGCTTCTTAACCACTGAGCTCAAGTGACTAAGGCTCTGACTGGAAGGTGGCAGGTCAGCAGTTCGATACCTGAATACTGCAGGATGGAGTGAGCTTCTGCCTCTGTCCCAGCTCCTGCCAACCTAGCAGTTTGAAAGCAAGATATGGCAAGTGGATAAATAGAGACCACATTGGTGGGAAGATAAACAGTGTTCCGTGCACTCCGGTGTCTAGTCATGCCTGCCACATGACCATGGAAATGTCTGCAGTAGCAGACAGTGCTGGCTCTTTGGCTTTGAAACAGAGATGAGCACTGCACCCTAGCATGGGATACGACTGGCTTTCAAGCAAGGTAAAGATATTCCTTGCTTGAAAGCAAGTCATATCCAACTCTAGGGTTCAGTGGTCATCTCTGCTTTACCGTGGAGCTCCCTGGGCCAGCTGCAGTCTACCTCAAAGCAGCAGTGAATCTTTAAGGTGCCACAACATTTTTTTGTTTACTCTCTGTAATGCTTGCACAGAATAAAATGGCTACCAATTCAAAAGTTTTATTCTGTGCAAGCAGATCAGGAGGTAAACAAAACAAAAACAAAAAAATGTTATAGTACCTTAAAGACTCACTGCTGTTCAGGGAGCTTCACGGCCCTCATTCCCCCCTCCACCCCCTCCTGGGAATTCCCTTTAGCTAACATGGCCCAGCCTCTGCCCCCTTACACACACACAGAGGGGGGAAGTAAACAAAACAAAAAGACACAGACTTACCCAGAAGGTGCCACGTCGGGCTGCTCCTTCCTCTTCCTCCTTGCCCCCCCCCCCAGGCCCACGGGGGAGGCAGGAGTGCTCATGCAGTGGCTTTCCCTTCCTCCTCCAGCGCCTGCTGCTGCCTCCCCACCCACCTCCTCCCAGGAGAGCAGCGACGGCATCGGCTCTTCCTCCTCCTCCTCCAGCTGCTGCTGCTGCCTCCTTAAGAGGCTGCGGGTGTTGCTCAGGCAGCAGTGGAGGAGGAGGCATGTGCGGATGGGGGAAGGGGAGGGAGAGCTCGCATCGCCCAGAAGGAAGAGCTCGCCGCGCCATTGCTACTTCTAGCAGCAGCACAACTCTCGCGAGAGTTGCGCTGCCTGCTGGACATCCTACTGTCAGGGGAAGGGAACTTAGGGAAGAGCTTGTGCCGTGCTGCCTGGACCAACGCTGCCTGGAACAGCTCTTCCCTTCCCCTGGCAGCAGGGTGTCCAGGCAGCACGGCGCAAGCAGCGCAACTCTCGCGATGCCCAGACAGACATCCTGCAGGAAGTTCTCTTCCTGCAGGACTAGGTCTGGGCATCGCAAAAGCTGTGCTGCTGCTGCTGCTAGAAAGAGCGGCGGGGGGAGAGCTGCTCTGGGTGGCGTGGCATGAGCCACCCCTCCCCCCAGCCGCACATGCAGCCGCCTCCACCACCATCCGAGTGGCACCTGCAGCCTCTTAAGGAGGCAGCAGCAGCCGCTGGAGGAGGAGAAGGAAGAGCCGATACCGTCACCGCGACGCCGCTCTCCCGGGAAGGGGAGGGGAGGGGCCAGCCAGTTCTACGACCGGTCCGCAAGGACCGGAGCAGACCACCTGATGCCCAACACTGAGTTTAATGCATAGTGTCACTTCTTCTTCAGGTGCCGTATCCATTCCAGATATTGGCTATCTTAATGGTGATAGACTTGCTGTTCTTAACTCCTTGGAACAGTTCTTCCGAGGATATGCCACAGCAGTCTCTCAGATTCTCCTTTATATTATTTGTGAATGCACACTTATGGGTTCTGCTCCTGAGTGGGAGCCATTATCGGAGCTTTCAAGCTAATTGGATAAAAGTTTTCAGATTAGGACCGCCCACCATCTCCACCCACCCTTGGCACCATTTCACGCCTCTTTCCCTCAGTTCTCTTTTTTTCTGCTGTAGCAGCAGGAGCTAAATTGAGAGCTGAGCAATTTTTTGTGGAGTTCAACTAGATCGAAAGCCATTTAGTAAAAAAAAAATGTTTGGAAAAAAAGCCTTGTCTCCCCATACAAATCTAATAATAATAATAATAATAATAATAATAATAATAATAATAATAATAATAATAATAATAATAATAATAATAATAATAATAATAATAATAAAAATTTAATTTATACCCCGCCCTACTCAGCGTCGGCCGACCCAGGGCAGCAATACAACTTCAATGCATGTACAATATAGCACTACAATAATACAATCCAATACAATCAATAAACAATCCAATAATAATCAATATACATCACATAATACATAATTTCATGACATCAAATATCTTCAATATCAACAAAATCCCCAGGTGATGGAGCTCAGCTCACATCCCAGATGGAGCCCCAGCTCAACGTCTTCAACTGAGGCAGCATCAGTCTGTCTCCCTGCCCCTCTGTTTCTGTCCCTGCCCCCGCTCTCACCACGGGCGGGAAAATGACAAGTCTGGCTGCTCTGGCAGCAGAATACTGAAGCTGCGCCAGTCAGCACTCAAGTGGGGCCAGTCTCTCTCCAGTTTCTCTCCCCGTCCTTGCTCTCACCAAGAGCGGGGGTCTGGAGAATCTAGCCCCAGCTAGGCGAGGGAGCAGACCGGCAGGGCACAGAGGCAGTCCGGTGGGGAGGTGGCGGCTCTGGCGTTGGCATTTTTCAAGCCCCACCAGTTATCCCAGGTGTTCCTCCTTCCCTCCAGCCCTGGCTGGGTGAGGGAACGGACCAATGGGGCTCAGAGGCAGTCCGGCGGGGTGTGTTTTTTTTTCTGTCTGAGGGGTTTAACCTCTCAGACATTTCCTCCAATTTTTCGTCTCCTAAAGCACAACAATTTTTCTCACCCCTGAGGGGTTTATCCTTTCAGGCAAAATAACAATTTTTTTCTAATCTGGGAGCTTAGCCCTCCCAGAAAAATCTATTTAATTTTTCTCATCAGTTGATGACCTCTGCCATGGCTTTCTAAAGGTGCTTGTCTTGCAATTTGAAGATCCCTAGCACTGACGGCCATGAAAAGTGCCTCCTCCGCCTAGGTGAAGACCATCCTGTGCATGAGTGTGTATTCTGTAAAAAAAATCACTAGAATCGCACTGAAAAATCACCAGGACCGCCTCAGAGTGCTCCTCATGGCGACCACCTTGGCTCCACCATCTGTTGAGCAACCCCAGCCAGCTCCAGAAGTAGAGGCGTCTGCTTCTTCCACTTCTTCATCTCAGTTTTAAAAACTCACTACAGCCGAGCTTTTCCAGAATAAAAAGGAGGAAAAGAAGAAGCAGACAAAGGCCCACCATCATTTGTCTTTGCCTCCAACCCCACGTGTGAATAGACTTCACCACCACAATCTCCAGCATCCGCCATTTTCTTAATGGTGGTTTCATCAGAGAATCCATCTTAAGACAGCCAGGCAGTACTGGTCTGACTCAAACCCCAGGGCCTTCCTCCCACCTCCCACTGTCTCGGAGAGGTCAGAAGGCTCAGACAATTTGCCCCATGATGAAGTGGAACCGAGAGTCAAAGCAGAGAAAACTCCAGATGACCAGATCAGCAGTTCTCAGAGGTCTCTGCCAGAGGACCTGAGAACGTTCACTGCGCTGCTGACCTGCCTTGTAGATGGCATCTACAAACTCTTGGGTGAAAATAGGAAATTTCTACAAACCTATCTGATGCCTAATTCTAGGGTGGTAAAAGCGTGCCAGCACAGGACAGCGACAAGCAGCTTCCCGATCCCATTATCCAAGGAGGGGAAGAAGCTTGATACTCTAGGCAGGAAGGTTTATGCCAGCGGCAATGGGTGCCTATAACTGCAAACTATGGGGCAAAGCCGAAGCACTCATCACCGAGTAGCCTGCAGAATTCCATTCCAAACTGGACACTTTGTGTAAGGAAGGAACTCACCTGGGCTAACAACAAATAAGGACCTCCCACCATGTCTGCGATTCTGAGGAAAAGAGCATTGTCTCGGCTATTCAGATCTGAAAGGATTCCTGGCTACGCATGGCAGACCTCCAAGAAGAAGCAAAGAAATTAATCGAGGAGCTTCCTTTCGATGGCCAAGGTCTCTTTACAGCCGAAACCGACAATACTCTGAAAGAGCTGCACAGAGACAAAACAACAGCCAACAAGCTTCATCTGGCGGTCTCTGCTTTGTTCCAACCAAGGTCTCACCAGCCCTTCCAGAGCCAACAGACATACCAGCGGCAACAGCCTAGACTGCAGGACTTTCAAAGGCAAAGTTTTTACAAGCTCCACCGCCAACACAACCGCCCCCAATACCAGCAACAACAATCTGCTGGTAAACAAACTGATCGGAGACAAAAGCAGCAGGTTTGTCTTCACTCTGACCATAGATCCTCCACCACTCTATATGCCATACCAAGTCCAACCACTCCGGAACTGACTCAATGCATGGACTACCATCACCACCAACAAGTGGGGTTTGAAAATCTTAGACTCTGGCTACGCAATCAAGTTCAAGAAAAAGCCCACTGTCGGTCGGCTCTGTCCCACCAATCCATCACCTCAGCTCCAAGAGGAAGTCTCTTCACTCCTCAAGAAGGGTGTCATCAAAACTGTTGACTCTTCCAACTCATCCAATGGTTTCTACTCTAAGTACTTCATAGTGGACAAGAAGGACAGGGGCTTCAGGCTGATTTTAGACTTCATCACCTGAACAAACACATCCACATGAGAAAGTTCCTCATGGTCATGCTCCAAACTGTTCTTCCCCTCATCAACAAGGAAGACTGGTTTGCAGTGATCGACCTGAAGGACACATACTTCCATGTCTCCATCCACAAGGAACATTGAAGATTTCTGCATTTTCACCAAATGCATGACTCCAGTAGCAGCACAGCTTCGGATGTGAGGGATCCAAGTCTTCCCTTATATCGATGACTGGTTGATCTGCTTACCATTGAAACCAAAGGCCATGGAGAACATAGCCTACACTCTAGGACTGATGGAGGATCTTGATCTACAGATAAACCTGAAAAAATCCAGGCTCAATCCAAGCCAACACACAGACTACATAGGGGCTCTGTTGAATTCTATCACAACAAGAGCTTATGCCCCAAGTCAGAGGTTGCTGGACACACAAAGGGTCATCTGTCTGTTCCAGCAGCAACCCAGAGTCAAAGAAGAAAAGTACAAAGGCTACTGGGTCTGATGGCCTCAACAACGGCAGTCATCCCACATGCCAAACTGAAAATGAGGTCACCTGCCATCCTGATTCCTCAGCAATTTCAACCCGCTGAGAGACCACCTGAACAAACTGCTTGCTATGACTCCAGAATTCGTACGACAACTCTCCTGGTGGACCATAAAAAGAAAAGTCACAACAGGAAGATTTTTCTATCCTCCAACACCAACCAGCAAATCACCATGGATGCGAGCAGCCCCAGATGGGGAGCTTGCTGCAGGGCATTCTAGAAGGCAATAAAGACTTTTAAGTCTTCCATCTTGGGGAGAGCAGTTCAGGTAGCATTGGACAATACAACAGCCCTGGCCCACAAGCAAGGAGGAACAAAGTCATTGAACCTGTTGTACCTAGCAGTACAGATCTGAGAGTGGTGCCTCCAACTGCACATCTTCCCAATCCAGAGGAAGTTGAACACTGGCAGATTGTCTCAGCAGGAGAAATACATAAACACACGAGTGGGAGCTGGACGGAACCGTCTTCTCCAAACTGTGCCACTAATGGGGAATGCCGGAAATTTACCTCCTTGTGTCTCAGCACAACACAAAGTGTTGACGGTACTGCTCAAGAGCGTGAGTAGGCCACGAATCCGAAGGGGATGCATTCATGGTTCTGTGGGACAGGGATTTTCTTTATGCCTTCCCACCGTTCCCACTCATACAGAGGGTACTAATCCATCTTCATCGGCAATCCTCATAGCCCCGTCTTGGCTGAGGCAGCCGTGGGTCCCTCTGCTCAAGAGACTCAAGTCAAAATCAATCAAGCTTCCAAACGATCCATCACTCCTCCAAATGGAGAGAGGGCACCTTCTCCATGCAGACCTGCCCAGCCTCCACCTCACAGCATGGCTAGTAATGCCAGAATAGCTAGAATCCTGGGAATGAGCAGGAAACCATCTATTTCAAAATCTTACTCGTCCAAGTTCAAAAGATTTTACTCCTTCCTTGAGTCATCGGAACGGACAGTTAACACTGCCTCCTTAGAAGATGTCATGGACTATTTACTACATCTGGCTGAGTCGGGCCTTACCCACTCCTCCATTAAAGTCAATTTGGCAGCAGTGGTGGCCCACGGCCCACCGAACTCAGTAACAACAACAGCATTCTGTGATACAATGGTGAAAATATTTTTAGCAGGTATGATCTTTAAACCATCTCCAGGCCTTGCCTTCTAGGGTCTCCCCAGCCCAAAGACTCAGACCTGTAGGTTTCAAAGCCCAGTTCAGCCCAAGGCTGCAATTACCTGGGTTCCTGCCTCAGGAAGTCCCAGCAAAATTAAAATGGAGAGAATGAAAAATCAAGTAGCATGGAGATTAGCTGAACTCTTATCTTACCCCTTCCAAAGATCAGGCAGTTAGCTGAATCATAGTTGTTTATTTCTTCAGGTTCATAGGTAGTTCAGGATACAAAAAGGAACAGGATACAGCAAATCAAAATACATCAGGGTTTCCACATAATAGGCTTTCCCCACCAACGAAACATAATCTAACTATTCTAAGTCACCATTATGAACAGCAGCACCAGGTGAGGTGCTAATCCTCCATCTTTCTGGATCAGAGTGACCATAAGGTCTGGTAAAACAAAGGAGGACTGACCTGACCTCCCCTTTTGGCATAAGGCCAATCAGGGTCGAAAATTAACTAAACAACACCTGGCTTTCAAATCAATTGGCTATCTATGTCAGGTGATGAAAGATGGGCATCTTCAGACAGGGTGGTAAACAACATTCCTTTGCACCATTTGGCTATCACCATCACTATAAAATTGCAAGAGGAAGTCAAGAGACCCACCCTCAATACAGGGGCAGAACAGATCTAAAAGCAGTTTAAGAAATATGGAAATGCCATGTTTGATGACTAGTGACATATTATTACAGCAGGGCTAAAAAAATTATTTCCTCCTGTGAAGAGGCCAACTCCTCAATGGTCCCTCACAACTGTCCTAAATGCTTTGATGAAACCACCAAATGAACGAGTGGCTATTTCAGACATAAGACTGCTGTCTTGGAAAATTGCCTTTCTGGTGTCCATTACTTCGGCCAGGAGAGCAAAGGAGCTCACAGCCTTACGGTCTGACCCCCCTTTTCTAAAATTCTACCCTGACAGGGTGATCCTACATCCATGCTTGACATTTCCACCAAAGGTCTTGTCAGAATTTCATTTAGCTCAGGCAATTATATTGACCACTTTCCCCCTGAACCTTCTTCTACACAGGAGAGAGCATGGCACTCCCTGGATGTCAAAAAAGTACTTCTGTTCTATACCAGAAGAACCAGTGACTTCAGAAAATCCAATCGCCTTTTTGTGGCCTATAGAGGAAAGTCAAAGGGAGAACCTCTCACTTCACAGAGACTCTCCAAATGGATTTCGGGGACTATATGGTTGACCTATGAATTGGCATCTTTGCCCCCTCCTTCACATGCCAGGGCACATTCAACCAGATCTCTGGCAACCTCCACTGCCTTCCTTGAGGGCATTTGCAGCACTGCCACTTAGTCCATGGAGGTCATTTGCAGGGCTGCCACTTAGTCCATACCCTCCACTTTTATTAGACACTACAGGACAGATGCCAGAGCCACATCTGATACCAGGCTTGGTTGAGTCATCCTGATGGCAGGTCTCCGAGCTTCTTTGTTGATGACTGCCCATCTTTAGACCATCTCTCTCCACTTCACATCTTGTCAGCTGCCCGCCATCCAAGTAAGCGATCTTGCTAATCTCCCATAAGTGTGAATTCACAGACAACATACTCGAAGAACGACAGTTACTAGTAAGTACAACCTGGTTTTCTTCAGCCATGAAGTCCGTCTACATCCACGGCCTCTCTTCCCAGGAATCTTTCCTTGCAGAATGAGTTGGAGGGTCAATTTTATGTTGTTCTTCATGATATGGCCAAGGTATTGGAGCTTTCTTTGCTTGATGGTCTTAAAGAGTTCTTGTTCTTTATCCATTCGGTGCAATACTTCTGTGTTAGTCACATGGTCAGCCCATGATATCCTTAGCAACCATCTGTAGATCCACATTTCAAAAGCTTTGATTGCATTTCACAGGTGAAACACAATTTGGTTTCTGGAATTCTTTATTTTAAATTTTTTTTATTAGATTTAAAACAACAGTACAAATTCAAAAACAATAAAAAACAAAAACTTAATAAACACCGTACATTTAAGTTAATCATAGAATCATTAAATTACAAAGATAGTACTCTTTCAATAAAACTTCCCATTAACATGTAGCCCAACACTTTATCATTAAAATTCATTCACATTAATTATCACAGCCAATCTTCTTCCAATTTCCCTGTTCCATAAAATTTCTCAACAGTGCTGTGATAATCAAGTCCACAATGGTCTACTATACCTTTGTTTACCAAAAATCAAAAGAAATTACAAAAAAGAAATTCATTATACAATTACAATAAACACCCTATGTGCCTACATCTATAAAGGAGTCCGCGGGATGTCACTTTTTTTTTTTATCTTACCATTTTCAAAAATGTATCTGCTCAGGTACCCGGCTATCCCCATAATCTCCCTTCAATGAATGATCCACAAATGATTGCCAAATTTTCCAAAATCTATTTTCTTTAACTCTCCCTTTATATTTATTTATTTCCCATGTTAATTTGTCGTTCAATGCGAAATCCCACATCTCTTTATACCACTCCTCTATCCTCAATATTCCTTCTGATTTCCAATTTCTTGCAATACACATTCTTCCAATTATCAGCATTAAAGACAATAATTCCTTTTTATCCTCATTCAAATTTACTTTATCAACATCTGTTAGTAACACCATTCTTACGGTATGTCCAACTTGCATTTCATCCCTATAATTTCACATATCTCTTTCTCAATTTCCCCCCAGAAATCATTTACCACTTTACATTCCCACCACATGTGTTCATATGTTCCCAGAGTGCTTTTACATCTCCTACAATTTTTACTTTTGGTGTTATCTATTTGAAATAACCTCTCTGGTGTCAAATACCATTTCCACAACACCTTATAGTTATGCTCCTTTATTCTGACATTGTTCTCATATACCTCTTTCTCCATTTATTTTTCCAACTTTTTTCTAATATTGTTATATTTAAGTCTCGTTCCCAACATGATTTCAACGTTTCTTGTGGATTACCTTCATTATTTAATATTTTATATAATTTACTAACCATGCCCTTTAATCCCATATCTCCTTTTCTTATCTTTAGTAACAATTCCTCGAATTCAGTTTTATCCCTCTCTAAGCTTAATTGTCCCATGTATTTTTCATTCCATTTATCTATCAATGCTATCTGAAACCAATTCAAATTTAACTGCTTATATAGAGGAGGGATTCCCGCCCGCCCCGGAGCTCCAACACCGCTCCCGGGGATTGGGGTCACCTGCGCTCGCCGCCCCCTCCGGACCACGCCGGGTCGGAGGGGTGAAAAGGACGCCGCCACCGCCGGTGCAAGGAGGGATTCCCGCCCGCCCCGGAGCTCCAACACCGCTCCGGGGGATTGGAGTCACCTGCGCCCGTCGCCCCCTCCGGACCACGCCGGGTCGGAGGGGTGAAAAGGACGCCGCCGCCGCCGGTGCAAGGAGGGATTCCCGCCCGCCCCGGAGCTCCAACACCGCTCAGGGGGATTGGAGTTATCTGCACCCGCCGCCCCCTCCGGACCACGCCGGGTCGGAGGGGTGAAAAGGACGCCACCACCGCCGGTGCAAGGAGGGATTCCCGCCCGCCCCGGAGCTCCAACACCGCTCCGGGGGATTGGAGTTATCTGCACCCGCCGCCCCCTCCGGACCACGCCGGGTCGGAGGGGTGAAAAGGACGACGGCGACGCTGGTGCGAGGAGGGATTCCCGCCTACCCTGGAACTCTTACACTGTTCTGGGGTTCTTGGGCTACTTGCAACTGCTGTGCAGTTGGAATTGAGGACTTTCCTTTTGTGCCCTCTGGCCTATGTATGTATTTTGTATTGATCGTTTTAACTGTATTTTTTGATTAATTATTGTATTACTATTGCTACTTATGACTTTATTACATTTCTGTATTATTATTATTATTTTGGTACTTTTGAATTTATATCCTTTGATTATATTGATCACATTGTTGCTATTGTTGTTATACTGTGTTTTATTTCTAATATTTATTGTTTAATTTGCTGTATTGTAACACTGTACCATTTGTAATTTTTGTATACTGTATTTGATTTACTTGTTGTAAGCCGCCCTGAGTCGGCCCTGGTCGAGTAGGGCGGGGTATAAATCGAATAAATGAATGATGAATGAATGAATAGTTCTGCTTTTCTTCCTCCATCTTTACACACTCTTATCCAATCTTTCAACAGGAAAACATCATTTCTTAATAGTACTTCCTTCCCCTTTTTATCTAATTTCATTGGAAAACTTTTAAGATCCTCTATTTCAATTATCGGGGACACATCCGGACTTAATTCCTTTTTAACTCTTTTCCATACCGCCAACATCGTCTTCATCATCTTGTTTTTGACAACTATTTTTCTATTACTGCTATCCAAAAATACTCCTCTACCTACATGATCAATTTCCTTCATTTCCAAGTTTTCCCATATTACCCTTTCCCTTGCTAAAATTTTCATAATATTCTTAATTTGAAAAGCTCTATAAAAATTTCTCTAATTTGGTATCCCCAATCCTCCCTCTTTTTGCGATAAATACCAAAAAATCTTTGCTATTCGTGTCCCCCCCTCCCATTACAATAATTATTTATTATATTTTGAAAATATTTAATCTCTTTATCTTTCATTTGTATCGGGAGTGCATCAAATAAAAAGTTAATTTTTGGCAGCAGCATCATTTTACTTAACGCTATCCTGCCGAACCAAGATAGCTTAATCTTTTTGAATTGCTCTATTTTCTCTTTAATTTCCTTTTTTTGTATCTCATAATTCAATCGTTTAAGCTCTTCAGAGTTATTTGAAATATTTATACCTAAGTATCTCAGAGATTTTTTTAACCTGTAATTTATATTTACCTCTTATCCTCTCTTGTTCCTCTTTATCTACATTGCAAAATATCATTTCAGATTTGTCCCAATTTATTCTCAGTCCTGTTATGTCCTCAAAATCCTTTAAATGATCCTTTATCTTTTCCAATGCCTTTCCAGGATATTTCATAACTACCAAGGTATCGTCAGCATAGAGACTTATCTTATTGTCTAATACCCCTTTAATCTCATTGTCCCCTCTTATAGCATCTGCTAACAATTCCATTGCCATGATGAATAATATTGGGGACAGTGGACACCCCTGTCTTGTCCCTGCCTCCAGTCTTATTTCTTCTGTAAATTCATCATTTACCTTAACTTTAGCAAATCCAAATTGGTATAATTGTCCAATTAAATTACAGAATCTGTCACCAAATCCATAAGATCTGATGATCTCCTTAATTGTCACCCATTGTAATGAATCAAAAGCTTTAAATATATCAAATGATAATATACCAACTTTCTGTTTTGTAGATCCGACTATATCTAATATATCCAAAACCCTCCTTGTCAAGTCCGTCATGTGCCTTCCTTTCAAAAAGCCAGCTTGATCCTCATTTATATAATTTGTCATAAAGCTATTCAATCGATTTGCAACTATCGCTGTAAAGATCTTAGCATCCTGGTTTATCAGGGAGATAGGCCTATAAGATTCCACCTTTTCTGGATCCTTTCCAGGTTTCGGCAATAACACAATTATAGTTCTATACCATGAAGTCGGTAACTTCCCCCCATCTATTATAGAATTAAACAACTTCACCAATCTTGGCACCACACACTCTTTAAACTCCTTATAAATTTCCGCTGTCAAACCATCATCCCCAGGTGATTTACCTGTCCTCAAGTTGGCTATTATATCTTTTACCTCTTTTTCCGTGATTTTTTCTTCCATTCTATTTTTGTGCTCTAAATTTATCTGTTGTTGCATTCGCTTCTCCAATTGTTCTCTCAACTTTTCTATATTCACTTCCCTTTTAGTGTACAATTCCTGATAAAAATCTTTCACTATCCTAATCTTATCCTTATTCTTATTACACCTCCTACCAGTTGCATCCACCAACATTCCCATCTCTCTTTTATTCCTTTTTACTTTAGCAGCTCTTGCCAACAACTTCGAATTTCTATTACTATATTCAAAATATTCTCTCTTCAAGTACACCAGATCTTTTTTCACTTTTTGTATGTCTTTCCCTACCAATTCGTTCTTTAATCTTTGCATTTTCTCAAAAACATATTTTCTTTTTGTCTTTGCATGCTCTTCTAATAACTGTTTAATCTCATTCTCAATTTCGTGATGTTTATCTCTAAAATGCTTACTCTTAATTGAAGCCAACTTGATGCATTCCCCTCTAAAAACCGACTTCATGGCATCCCAAACCACATTGTAGGTAACCTCACCTGTATCATTCCAATCCCAGTACTCATTCCACTTTTCAATTACTTGTTCTTTACACTTTTGATCGTAGAACAATTTGTCATCATATCTCCAATTTCTCCTATATATTTTTTTCTCTATCAATTTTTAATTCCACCCAAAATTTCGCGTGGTCCGATTCTTTAAAAATCCCAATCTCAGCATCTTCTAAATCTTTAATCAGGTTTTCCGAAACAAAAATATAAACTATTCTAGAATATGTATTGTGGACCTGTGAAAAGTATGTATATGCCCTCTCTGATCCCTTAATCTCCCTCCAACTATCCTTCAGACCTAGTATCTTCATCCATTTATCTAAAATCTTCATTCCAGCTACTCTCCCGACTCTTGATAAATTTGTACAATCTTCTGATGCTCGTATTAAGTTGAAATCTCCAGCAACAATCATTTTTAAAGTTCTCTCTTTTTCTAGGATACCATATACTTTATTTAAAAATATTTGCTGATGGTCATTTGGGGCGTATATGTTTACTAACGTTATCTCTTCATCATCTATTTTCCCAATTACAATCAAATATCTGCCTTCTGGGTCTGAAATGCTTTTTATTATCTCAAAGCCAAGTCTCCTTGAGATCAGGACTGCCACACCCCTCGCTTTTGATGTTCCGTATGATTTTTCATATACCTGCATCCATCCCAAAAATAGCCTATTAGTATCTTCTGATTTTTGATGAGTTTCTAGAAGAAAGACTATATCCGGGCTATCCTTCCTCAGGGCAGATTCTAACCTCCTCCTCTTCACTTGACAGCCGGTACCTTTCACATTCCAGGTCAATACTTTAATGTTCCTTCGACCTAAGTCTTGATATCCTTCTTTCTGACAATCGCGGACTCCTATTCATGCCTTATCCTCCACCACATATACATTAATTATAAGACTACAAAAAAAAAAGAAATTACATTTAACATTCAATCTACACACAAAAAAAACAATCATATCTACCCTCCCCACCCTTCTTTACAAAAAGTGACCCTTGACAATCAAAGGGGGGGAGTGTAAAAAAGCACGTATTATCTATAGCTCTAGCGCTGTATCTACTAATATATAATTATTATTATTACTAAACAAGCTCTATTTCAAATTAATCCATCTCACCCGTCCTCTGCAACCACCTGCACCTCTGCTTCCACCTCTGTTCCTCCTGCTGCCCCCCTCTCGGATTCACCTGCGTATTCTCTCCAACTTCCCCCCAATTCCACCAAGGCTTTTCTTAATCCCCTCCATTCTCGAGATGACATTTTAACCAATCAGATCCGACACATATAATCTAAATAATCCATTTCATCCTCCAACACATGCATATTTTTTTTCATTAAAAAATCTAAGTTGTTTGGGAAACTTCCAGTGATAATCAATCGATCGCTCCCTAAGGATTTTTGTCACAAGTTTCATCTTAAACCTCCACACTCGTTGTTCAACCGATATGTCGTTGTATACCTCAACCTCACATCCATCAATTTTTAAAACGCCAGATCCAGCCTGTTTTATAAAAGCCATCACCTTTAATTTCTCCGCCCAATTTGCAAATTTTACTAATACATTTCTATGTCCTTTTTTCCCCCTTCTTGCCCTCAATCTAAAACAGCTGACAATATCTTCGTTTACAAAATTTATCCCCATATTTAAACTATTTAGCCAATCCACTATTCTTTCTTTCAGCTTATCTGGCGTTTTCTCCACCAAATTGCGTATCACCACGTTCTGTTTTCTCATTACCTCTTCAACCATATCTAATTTTTCCCCTGGATCTCAATTTTTGATTTAACCTCCTTTTGTTCCTCATGAAGCCCTCTCATGTCATCTTGCATCAATTTCATATCATTTTGCACCACATTCAGAACTTTATCCATGCTCTGATAATTAGCCTCCACCTTTATAGATAAATCAGTTAACTGTGAGACAAGCTTTTTATGACACCCCCATTAACTCTTCCTTATCTTTCCCCCTCACTTCCTTCATTTCACGAAACCCCTTTACATTTACATCCTCCATCTTATCTATTTTTTCATCAATTTCCCCAACTCCACCATTATTTGCAATTGATCAAATAAATCAGATTCTGCCCCTCCTGTTGATGTTGTCTCCATGGGTGTGGACGTCTCTTTCTTTTCATCCTTCTTCTCTTCCTTTCTTGAATCCAGCTTTTTCGGCCTAATTAATTATAAGACTACCAAAAAAAAAGAAATTACATTTAACATTCAATCTACACACAAAAAAAAATCCATTTTATCTTATCCATTTCTTCTGATAGGTTTTCAAACAGTGCACTCAAGAGATGCACCATTTTTCGACCCACCGGCTTCTTTTCCCAGGCGAATTCCAGCTTTTCCAAACCCAAGAAATAGTCAATCAAATCCAAAAAGAGGTGCCAATCGTATTATAATCCAGTCTATATCGATTACTGTTCACTTAATTTTATAATCCACTTGTAGAACAACGTCCAGCAACCCAATTTTAGTCTATATATCCAAAAGAATAGGAGGGGTAAAAAGCTTCAAGCCACAACACAACCCTCCATTAATCCAAGTTTGATAATCCAACCTTATAAATCCAAAATAACCGGAGGCATATACTGAAAAAATCCAAAAGCAATGATCAAAAAGTGAGGCCAGTCAACTATATCCAAAATATCTCTTTGTCTTTTCTTTTTTATATATATATAATCCAATTACGGCGGCAGTACACGGATTCAAAACATGCAGAGGTTCAAAGTAAGGTGGAAAAATATCCTTTAACACAGGAGAAAAAATTCTTCTGGAACGCTTCAATATAACGGGGAGGCCCTGCAACTGTTGCTAGAAGGCTCGCTACAATGCTGTAGCCACCGGGGGCCTCCGAACCCTGACACCTCCCCCCTCTTCTGCAGCCCGGAGAGTCTAAATCCTTCCAACAACCATTCAGAGTTTATACTTTATATTTTCCTCTTCTTTCTTATTTCCCTTATTTCCCTTCTTCCACCGTCCTCTCCTTTTATCTCCACCGACACCCTCCTTTACTTACTCAATGGTGCTGAGTAACTTTCTTTAAGTTTCGTTTCGCTTCCTTCCCCGCCGCCATTTACCATCCTGTCCTTCTCTCTCGCTCCTGGCCACTTCCCCCCTCCTTCCGCACGTGCCTTACTTTCTCTCAGGTCCGACTTCTCCCCTCGGGGGTTCTGTTGAAAACTTCTTAGCTTTTTCAAAGCGAGAGACAGATTTTCCTTCTCGAGTGTCCCGCCCGCCCGTGGCCCGCTCGGCTGCAGCTTATGCCACTTGCCTTACCCGAGCCACCTCCGCGGGCTACGACTTCTTGATCTGGTGAATCACAGCGAAATTTATTCAATCCAAAAGCTCAACAAGCAACTTTCGTGAGCCAGGAACACATCATGCTATTTCCAGTGAGTCTTTTCCGATGTTTTTTTATAAAAATCTCATTCAAATCCACTTTAGTAGTGCAAGCTATCAAAAGTATGTATTAAACATCCTCCATCTTGGCCACGCCCCACTTCTGGAATTCTAAGGGTACCAGAGAGGCACTGTTTACAATGCAGGTCCTCATACAAAGATGTAGAGACATGAGATGTGATGTTAATGCATGTTTTATAGATTATGCAGAAGCCTTTGACTGATGCCAGCATGAGAAAATCATTGCACTGAAGAAAATAGGTGTAGATGATAAAGACATCAGAATCATCACCAACCTTTATTGGAATCAGACAGCTCAAGTGGAAGAGCAGCTAACAGAACAGGTTCAAATTCACAGAGGTGTGCAACAAGGCTGTGTGTTGTCCCTGACACTGTTTAACATATATATTCAGAGAATATTTTTGGAAGCACTATCAGCACTAAAATTAATGGGGAATACCTGAATAACATCCAATAAGCTGATGACATAGTGCTGTTGGCCAGAAACCTTATAAATCTTCAGTTGATGCTGGATCGAGTTAGAGCTTCAAGCACAGAATATGGTTTAAATCTCAACACCAAGAAGATGAAATATCTGGTTATAAGCTGAACACCAACTCATGGCAAGCTAATGGCAGGAACACAAGAAATCTAAAGAGTGGATAAAATTGTCTATTTGGGGAGTATGTTAAATGGTTAAAATACAAATAGAAAAAGCAAAGTCCACCTTCATAAAAATGCCACATTTGTTATGAAGTAGAGATCTAACTCTCACCACAAATATCCGAATAGTGAGATATTACATATTCCCAGTGTTGCTATATGGAGTCAAAGCTTGGACATTGGCTTTGTTGTCGTTGTTCAGTCGCACAGTTGATTCCGACTCTTTGCGACCCTATGGACCATTGCCCTCCCGGCACCTCTATCCTCTACCAGCCTCCTCATTCCCTCCAGCCCTGTGCCTACTGTGTCCATGACGCCATCTAGCCCTCTCATCCTTGACCGTCCCCTTCTTCTTTTGCTCTCCACCTTTCCCAGCATCAAGGCCTTCTCAAGTGAATCCTCCCTTCTCATTTGATGTCCAAAGTACTTCATCGTCATCTTTGTTATTTGTCCTTCTAAGGAGCAGTCTCTTCTAATATTAACCTATTTGTTCTCCTCGCTGTCCAGGGACTCTCAAAACTCTCCTCCAACACCACATCTCAAAGGCATCTATTCTTCTGCGCTCAGCCTTTCTAATGATCCAGCTCTCACAACCGTACATTACCACTGGGAATACCATTGCTTTGACTATGCGGACTTTTGTTTGAGGGAGATGTCTCTACTTTTAACTATGTTCCCCAGGTTTCTCATAGCGTGTCTCTGCCTAAAAAACCTAACGTAGATAGTCTGAATGACTTCCGCCCTGTGGCGCTTACACCCGTCATAATGAAATGCTTTGAAAAGTTGGTGCGGAACCGTATTATGGCTTGTTTACCAGTTGGACTTGACCTTTGTCAATTTGCATATAAGAGAAAGAGATCCATGGAGGATGCTGTGGCTACGGCCCTACATGCTGTTCTGACCCATTTGGAGAAACAAGGGAATTATGTGAGACTGTTATTTGTAGATTTTAGTTCTGCATTTAGTACTATTCTTCCGCATAGACTGGTGCCCAATTATTAGATCTGGGGCTTCTGCCATGCTTATGCAGGTGGATACTGGATTTTCTATCAGATCGTTCCCAATGGGTCAGGATGAACATAAGAACATAAGAACAGCCTTGCTGGAACAGGCCACAGCCCATCCAGTCCAGCATTCAGTCTCACACAGTGGCTCAGCATTTCCTTCAGGGTATTCCCAAGAAGATGCCTTCACCTGCTTAGGATTCCCTGGAAATGATATTGAGAGATATCCTGCCTATCTCTCCAACCCGCAGGTTGTCCTTAAGTATCCATAATTATAGCCATTGATACTCTTGTCCTCCATGAACTTGTCTAATCCTTTCTTAAAGCTGTCAAGACTGACAGCTGTCACCACTTCTTCTGGCAGGGAGTTCCATAGACCAGTAATCCTCTGGGTGAAAAAAGTACTTTCTCTTATTTGTTTGAGAACTAGTACCCAAAAGTTTCATCGAGTGTCCCCTAGTTCTAGTGTTATGCGATAGGGAAAACAGTTTTTCCTTATCTACTTTGTCCACACCGTGCATGATTTTATAAACTTCAATCAGGTCACCTCTTAGACGTCGTCGTTCAAGAGTGAAGAGGCCCAACCGTTGCAGCCTCAGATGGTAAGGAAGGTGTTCCAGTCCCCTAATCATTCTGGTTGCCCTCCTCTGCACTTTTTCCAGCTCCATAATATCCTTCTGGAGGTATGGCGACCAGAACTGTACACAGTATTCCAGATGGGGCCTCACCATAGATTTATAAAGAGGCAAAATGACACTTGCTGACTTATTTTCTATACCCTTCCTAATGATCCCTAGCATTGAGTTTGCTTTTTTCACTGCTGAGGCACACTGGGTTGACACCTTCATTGAGTTGTCCACCAGGACACCAAGGTCCCTTTCCTGGTTTGTCGCAGAGAGTTCAGACCCCATCAGTTTATAAATGTAATTGGGGTTCTTTGCCCCAACATCACTCTGCACTTACTAATGTTGAAACTCATTTGCCACTGTTTTGCCCACTCCCCCAGTGTCGAGAGATCCCTCTGGAGCTCCTCACAATCTCTCACAGTTTTCACTACCCTGTATAATTTAGTGTCGTCAGCAAATTTGGCTACCTTGCTTTTTACTCCTACCTCTAGATCATTTATGAAGAGGTTGAAAAGCAGGGATCCCAGTACTGAACCTTGGGGGACCCCACTCTTTACTTCCCTCCACTTGGAGAAGTGTCCATTGAGTGCTACCCTCTGTTTCCTGTCCCTTAGCCAGTTGCTGATCCAGGACAAGACCTGTCCCTTTATTCCATGACTGGTAAGTTTATTCAAGAGCCTTTGGTGTGGGACCTTGTCAAAAGCCTTCTGAAAGTCCAGATAAACAATGTCAACTGGATCCCCCTTATCCACATGCTTGTTGACACTCTCAAAAAATTCCAACAGATTAGTGAGGCATGATTTGCCCTTGCAAAAGCCATGTTGGCTCTCCTTTAGCAGCGCCTTCTCTTCTATGTGCCTATTAATTCTATCTTTTAGGATGGTTTCCATCACTTTACCTGGGACACATGTCAAACTGACAGGTCGGTAATTTCCTGGATCACCCCTGGATCCTTTTTTGAAAATTGGTGTTACATTCGCTACCTTCCAGTCATCAGGCACAAAGCCTGATTTGAGGGAAAGATTATATATTTTGGCTAGGAGATCAGCAATTTCATCTTTAAGTTCCCTGAGAACTCGTGGATGCATGCCATCTGGTCCTGGTGATTTGTTAGTGTTTAGCTTAACAAGACATGCAAGGACCTCCTCCCTGGTTATTTCTATCTGGCTTAATTCTTCGGTTTCCCTCCCTACGAAGATAGGCTCTGTTTTGGGCATGTGGTCTCTGTCTTCTTCAGTGAATACTGAAGCAAAGAATTCATTGAGTCTCTCTGCAATCTCTGTTTCCTCTTTAATAACCCCTTGCCTTCCATTGTCATCTAATGGTCCAATGGCCTTCCTAGTTGGGTTCTTACTTCTAATGTACTTAAAGAAGTCTTTGTTATTTCTCTGAGTATTTTTAGCTATACGCTCCTCAAAGTCTTGCTTTGCTTTCCTGATTGTTGCCTTGCATTTGTTCTGCCAGAATTTATGTTCCTGCCTGCTGTCCTCATTCGGACAAGCCTTCCATCTTCTAAATGAGCTTTTCTTGCTCTTGATCACTTCCCGAACAGCTCCTGTAAGCCACATCGGAGTCCTCTTGGACCTGGCAGTGCCCTTTTTCCTTTTGGGTATGCATTCCAATTGAGCCTCTGTTATTGTTTTTGTAAACAGCCTCCATGCCTTTTGGAGTGTTTGGACTCTCTCAATTTTCCCTTTCAGCTTCTTTTTTACTAGTTTCCTCAACTTTGGGAAATTTCCTTTTTGAAAATTTAAGGTCTCTGTGTTAGATTTTATCAGTGACTTGCGGTCTATGATCAAGTTAAACATAATTGAGTTATGGTCACTGTTCCCTATTGGATCAGTCACATTAACATCTTGCACCAGATCCTGAGTATTACTCAGGATCAAGTCAAGGATTCTTGTACCTCTAGTTGGGTCTTCAACCATCTGTCCCAGGGAACAATCATTTAGCATATCTAGGAACTTTATCTCTTTATCATGTGCTGAACAACAGTTCACCCAGTCTATGTGAGGGTAATTTAAGTCCACCATTATAACCAGGCTTCCCTTCTTGGATGCCTCCTTTACAGCATTCTCCAACTGCCAGTCTCCCTCAAGAGTTTGGGTCGGAGGCCGATAATATATGCCTACTGTTAGACCATCCTTGTGGCCTGGTACTCTTACCCACAGAGCTTCTAATGGTGACTCCAAATCACCTAGATATTCCAATTCATACGATTTTATCACTTCTTTGACATAACAAGGCCACACCACCTCCCATTTGCCCCTTCCTATCTTTCCTGTACAGTTTGTAGCCTGGGATAACTGTATCCCATTGGTTATCATCCGTCCACCAGGTTTCAGTGATACCAATAATATCAATATTCTTATCTATTGCTAAGTATTCCAGCTCCCCTATTTTGTTCCGGAGGCTTCTGGCATTTGTATACAAGCATTTATATGCTTTCTGACACAGTCTTTTGTGTCCAGTTGCATTGTTAGACTGCCTCTTGCATCCTTCTGCTAGAATGCTAGTGACTAGCTCCTCGCTCTGCTCAGTAATTTTTGCATCCTCCTCACTACTCAAGTACACACTTTCCCGAACCGGATGCTGCCCAGCTCCTGTCGGCTTTCCCCCAGTTATCAGTTTAAAAGCTGCTCTGCAGCCTTTTTGATGTTGAGTGCCAGCAATCTGGTCCCATCAGGGTTCAAATGCAACCCATCCCTCCTGAACAGATTTGGCTTGTCCCAAAATGTTCTCCAGTTCCTGACAAATCTGAAGCCCTCCTCTCGACACCACAGCCTCATCCACGCATTGAGGCTTCTGAGCTCTGCCTGCCTGGTAGGTCCTGCGCGAGGGACAGGCAGCACTTCTGAAAATGCTACCTTGGAAGTCCGGGACTTCAATCTTCTTCCTAACAACCTGAATTTGGCTTCCAGGACAGACCGCTTGGCCTTCCCAACATCATTGGTACCAACGTGTACCATGACAACTGGTTCATTCCCAGTTCTCTCTAACAATCTATCTAGATTTCTTGGGATGTCTGCAACTTTTGCACCTGGCAGGCAAGTCACCATGTGCATCACAAATCCATTTCTCTGTATTTCTAATTATTGAATCGCCTACTACAAGGAGCCTCTCTCCTGCAATCTGTTCATCTACATGCACCTCATCAACCATATTAAGGGAGAGAACCTCAGTTTGTTCCTGTTGTTTATCTTCCTGGATCTCATCAAGTGTGATGAAAGAGAGATCATCAGGTGGAACTAGTTGTTCCTCTGTGTGTTCCTCATCAGGTGTGATGAGGGAAAGAGCCTCAAATTTATTCTGTAATTTCAGACTCTCAGAGTGATCCCCTACTCTTCTCCTCCTTTGAGTCACATTCCTCCAAACATCTCCCTCCTGAGTTAGTGAAGGGCCTTCTCCCTCAGAACTGTGCCCTGTCTCTTCTTTGTCCAGCATAGTCTGTTCCGCTCTGTCCAAGAACAGCTCAAGCTCCTTAATTTGTTGATGGTTAGATATGCGGGCCTCTAGCTGCTGGACCTTCTCTTCTAGTAGTGCAACCAGCTTGCACTTGCTGCAAGTGTAGTTCTCCATATGCTTTGGCAAGAACACAAACATGGCACAAGTATTGCAGGTAACTACAACTGTTCCCTCAGAATCCATTTTAACAAGTGCAGTATTCTGGGCCTCAAAAATGTACACGTTTACTACCTTTCTACCTAGTTAGACTATATTCTTCCTTTGTTACTAGTTTGTAATCTAGCGCGCCGTTAGGCGCGCGGGCCTCTAAAGCAGCTCTACTCCAACTGCAAAACTTACCAGTGCTCGCTTCCTTTGTTTGGCTCCCCTCAGCAGCAGCTCTGCTTAAGAGCACATGCAGAGTCAAAAGGGCTGACCCTGAAAGAGCTCAGAGCTTTTAAAGGCTAGTGTGGCTCCACCCCTATGAGTCACAGTTCAGGGAAGGGCCTGGTGTGGTTCTGCCCCCCCTGCTTCTGGAAGCTTCAAACTGCTTCCTCTGTTTGAACAGAGGTGGCTCTCAGCAGTTTAAATTATCAATTTAAATTAGTGGAGGCCTCTAAAGCAGCTCTACTCCAACTGCAAAACTTACCAGTGCTCGCTTCCTTTGTTTGGCTCCCCTCAGCAGCAGCTCTGCTTAAGAGCACATGCAGAGTCAAAAGGGCTGACCCTGAAACAGCTCAGAGCTTTTAAAGGCTAGTGTGGCTCCACCCCTATGAGTCACAGTTCAGGGAAGGGCCTGGTGTGGCTCTGCCCCCCCCCCTGCTTCTGGAAGCTTCAAACTGCTTCCTCTGTTTGAACAGAGGTGGCTCTCAGCAGTTTAAATTATCAATTTAAATTAGTGGAGGCCTCTAAAGCAGCTCTACTCCAACTGCAAAACTTACCAGTGTTCGCTTCCTTTGTTTGGCTCTCCTCAGCAGCAGCTCTGCTTAAGAGCACATGCAGAGTCAAAAGGGCTGACCCTGAAAGAGCTCAGAGCTTTTAAAGGCTAGTGTGGCTCCACCCCTATGAGTCACAGTTCAGGGAAGGGCCTGGTGTGGCTCTGCCCCCCCCCCCCTGCTTCTGGAAGCTTCAAACTGCTTCCTCTGTTTGAACAGAGGTGGCTCTCAGCAGTTTAAATTATCAATTTAAATTAGTGGAGGCCTCTAAAGCAGCTCTACTCCAACTGCAAAACTTACCAGTGCTCACTTCCTTTGTTTGGCTCTCCTCAGCAGCAGCTCTGCTTAAGAGCACATGCAGAGTCAAAAGGGCTGACCCTGAAAGAGCTCAGAGCTTTTAAAGGCTAGTGTGGCTCCACCCCTATGAGTCACAGTTCAGGAAAGGGCCTGGTGTGGCTCTGCCCCCCCCCCTGCTTCTGGAAGCTTCAAACTGCTTCCTCTGTTTGAACAGAGGTGGCTCTCAGCAGTTTAAATTATCAATTTAAATTAGTGGATGGGCTTTCATGACTCTGCGGATCTCAGTATAAGTATGGGGACGCCGCAGGGGTGTGTGCTGAGCCCACTTCTGTACACGCTTTACACATATGATTGTGTTCCCAGTTACCCCAGCAATAAGATCATCAAGTTTGCAGACGACACAACGGTGGTTGGTCTGATTACTGCTGGGGAGGGGGAGTTGGCTTACAGGAAGGAGGTTGAGATGCTGACAGAGTGGTGTAGGGAAAACAATTGATTCCTCAATGTAAAAAAGACAAACGAGATCATTGTGGACTTTAGAAAATGCAAATTGAACATCCAGCCACTTATTATTGAAGGGACTTGTGTGGAACAGGTCTTGGTGTTTCGATTTCTGGGAATGGAGCTGAGGGATGATCTAACATGGGGAGCAAACACCAAAGATCTGATGAAGAGAGCACAGCAGAGGTTATACTTCTTGAGAATCCTCAGGAAGAACAATCTTTCAAAGGACCTGCTTTTGGCATTCTACCACTGTACCATAGAGAGTGTGTTAACCTATGGTCTGTGTGTATGGTTTGGGAGTTGTACAGCTAGGGAAAGAACAATGCTGTCCAGGGTCATAAAGACTGTGGAGCGGATAATCGGGCGTACTCTTCCCACTCTAGATCAAATCTATGCCACCAGGTATTATAAGAAAGCTGTAGAGATTGTGCAAGATAGTACACACCCCGGAAATGATCTCTTTCAGCTTCTGCCTTCTAGAAGAAGGTATAGGGTCATAAAGACCAGGACCAGCCGCTTGAGAAATAGTTTCTACCCAAAAGCGGTTCTGGCTTTGAATGCAGTGCAATGCAGTCTATGAGGGAGCTTCTGTATATAGTTTTTAGAGTTGTAGAGTTTTTAGAGTCTTAGAGTTTTAAAGCTTTTAGGGGTTAAATGTGTATATGTGGGGTCGGAGTATGTTGATAATTTTGTATAGTTGTATTTTGTTAGGTTTTGTTGGGTTGATAAGTGTTTTCTTTTTCTTTCTCCCCAATCTCATTGTTCTGTGCAGGACAATGACAATAAAGATTTATCTAATCTAATCAAGAATCAGTCTCCTTTTTATTTCATGACTGCAATCCCCATCTGCAGTTATCTTTGCTCCTAGGAAAGTAAAATCTGTCACTGCTTCTACTTCTTCCCCACCTATTTTCCAGGGACTGATACATAGCTGTCAAGTATCCCGTATTGGCCGGGAAACTCCCGTATTTTACACTCTTTCCCGCCGTCCTCCCGTATTAGTTAGACTGCAATGCCCTAATGCCGCCACTGGAGAGCTGCACAGGATGAGCATAGCTGTCAAGTATCCCTCTTTGGCCAGGAAATTTCCCTTATTTTCAAATTCAAAACTTGACAGATATGGACTGATAGGGCCTGTTGCCATTATTTTGGTTTTCTTGATATTGAGTCTCAAACCAGCTTTTGCACTCTCCTCTTTCAACCTAATCAGGAGCTTCTTTAGGTCTTCCTCACTTTCTGCCATTAAGGTGGTATCATCTGCATATCACAAATTGTTGATGCTTCTCCCCACAATTTTGATTCCATATTATGCTTCCTCCATCCCTGCATTGTGCATTACGTGCTCTGTGTATAGGTTGAACAAGCAGGGTGACAAAATGCTGCCTTGTCTTACTCCTTTTCCTATTCCAAACCATTGGCTAAAGCATCTGAAAGATAGCGCCACTGCTGATTGTTTTTTCCTTGCTCTCAATCATATGCATGATGAGTTTTTTGTCTTGATTAATATTGAGCTATGTGACATGCCTGCCACATGTCCACAGAAACATCTGTAGGCACCGACAGTGCTGGATCTCTGTAATAAACAGAGATGAACCCTAGAGTCGGATACAATTGACTTTCGAGCAAGGGTGACCTTTACCTTTTATTTGGCCTTGAAATTCCAAAATAAATAGCAGCATTTGTGTACTATTACATTCTGTGCTACTTTAATGTCATGTATCTCCCTAACAATACTTCCTAGCTTGCTTCACTATGTGTGGTCCTTTTGTGATGTCTGTTGCAAAAGTATTCTCTCTCTCTCTCTCTCTCCCTATCGCCACTCTTCTCACCACTTTTCAATTTCTACCCACAATTGAATGAGTGCCTGAGTGACAAAAAAAAGCAGCATGTGGAGCAGAACAGTAGAAAACAAAAAAAGAGGAGGGGGGAAATTATGAGAGCACTGGACAGGTAAAGGATCCATTTTGGAGAGCAAGAGTTTAAAAGCGGGAGGGTCAATGGCCAAAAGAAAACACTATTTTAGAATAGATCACATTTACTAAGCTCTAAATCCCGTATAAAGATGAGGCTGTCCATCTGCTCATCTGTCTGTCCAATGTTGTCAGATGCATGCAACCTCTGCCATTAGTAACAAAGAAATGGCAGGTTGTAAACCCTCCTTTGTTTCGTATCCTGAAGAATTCAGCAATCACTGTTGGTGGTTGGCAAGTTCCACTGTGTTACAAAGTTAGTAAAGTCACACATCGTCACATTGCAAGTATAGCACTGTGGCAATTTAGCACTACACTATTAAACAGTTTTTCTTTTAAAGGTAGTCAAGGAACGGGGGTAACTTGAGCCTTTGTGTACCTTCCAAAATAGCCACATTCTCTGCACCTCTGACTTCCAGAGAAAGAGCAACATTTTCCATGTCATAGGAAGGCAGTGGAAGCAGTGAGAAAGACAGCGTCCCCCTGGGCTATGAGGTAAAAAGGACAGAACATGCCTCAGTCTCTCATGCCCTGGGATAAAGGTGAGCAGAGTCAAGAAGCAGGGAAGATGAATCATGGCCATTCATTGCAGGTGATGCAAATGTGCAAGAAACTGATCAAAAAAGTAGAATGATCTTGTGAAACGAGATGAAAAATGGTGGGATATGGATGAAGGGGGTTTCTTGTGAAAAAAGAATACTGTACAAAGCAAGCTTATCCATTAACTCAGAGGTTCCCAACCTAAGGCCCGTGGGCCAAATCCGGATCACAGTGCCATTTCATGTGACCCCCACCCATCCAAGGGTATTCGAGAAACAAAATGGACACACCTTTGAAGCTTTTGGGACAAAATGGCCACCGCCACCCCATTGTGCAGGTGGGGCAAAATGGTCATCCGGCCCTTGAGAGTGACTAAGAGAGTGTGACCCAGCCCCTGGCTTGAAAAGGTCGGAAACCCCTACATTAACTCAATAAACTACAGAAAAGGGAAAGCTAATCTTACACATATGGGTCTCATATGAAACAGTTGAATTGCTAACCCCCCGTTGGCAGTCTGTCACCCACAACCCAGGAGGCCCTGGAGTCCTGCAATTCCAACTCACCTGCGCACTTAAAGATGACACTCAGACTTTAAGACATTTCACAAGGCGTAGACCTACCAAATTCAGGGGGGAAAGAATAGGGGACAGAGGCCCTGGAGGGTGGCATGGAACTCCGGAAGGAGGAAGAAGAGATAAGCATCCTAGGACAAATACAGGACAAGTTTTCTGTGCATGTGAAGAAATATATTCAATGCAGAATCTATGTGCATTCGATTAATGCCCTACTAGATTTACAAAAGATTCAGTAGATGGCCAAAATAACACTATTTAAGTAGCCTTCTTCTGGTTAAAAGTACTCTTAACTATTTTAATATTTTAATATTTTAATTTTTTTAATCTCTATTTCATATATGTCCATAATTTTAAATTGTGTAGTACTCTGACATGAATAAAGAAACTTTTTACACTGCTTGTGTGAAGGCAGCAGCTTCATGAAGGGTGATGCTTTATCACAGGCATTCTCATCCTACGGCCCACAGGCCAGACCCGGCCCCTGAAGCCATTTCATCAGGCCCACGACGCCCTCACTAAACCCGGAAGTGGGGAAAACTGCATGCACAGAATGACACTAAATGCATTCTGTGCATGTGCAGTGTGCATTTTACTTCCACTTCCGGGTGGATGGAACCACATGACTGGCCCGATCAGCTGCCCAGGAGGCATGGCCAGGCCCGCAACCCAAAAAATGTTGAGAAAGCCTTATCATCTTGCAGAAATTGCCAATCTAGTTCATTTCCATCTTAAATATATGAGAAGATATGCTAGATGGAATTTCTTTTCTCTAACCCACAATGTGTTTTTGACAATTAAAGTTATGTAGTTTTCATTTGTTCACATCCTCTTTCTATATCCAGGCATCAATTGAGCAGTAAAACGATTCAAGCACATGCATAATAATTATGCACCCATTTTTAAAAAAAATTCTGATTTATGGCAACCCTTTTCAGGGTTGTCCCGGTAATGAATACTTGAAAGTGGTTCCCTGTTTCCTTTGTCTGAGAGCATCTTGAGATTGTGCAACTTGCCCAAGGCCACAAAGGCACTCCCATCCTCTGGCTCACACCTACACCACTGAGCTTTCCAGTCTAAGTACTTGGAAAAGAGAGTTTATGTTCTATATGTCATCTGTCAATATTCATCAGCTGTATTCAGCAATTTGATGGCATAGGCATATAACAATAACTCTTAGTCAGAAGTCTTCTTTTGTTGACTTCTTTTACCCCTTCAGGTGCTGAGGTAGATACAAGGTCCTTGTTCTGCAACTTCTAGCAGCCTTGACTAGCATCATTTGGTGTTCTTGTAATATTTCTTTCATGTTATCTCTCCACCTTTCTCTGGGTCTGTCTCGTGCTCTTTCATCATATGCCTTGCACACAATGGAATTCCAAGACATTCTCTCCAAATGAGCAAACCAATTTATTTGCTTTGTATATAGTTTAAAATTGGATCTATTCCAATTCTCTCCCTTATAATCTCATTCCTGATTTTATCCCTTCTAGTCACTCCAGCAGTCTTCTTCAGACATCTAATTTCCATGGTAACCAACTTTCGTTTATGTTTTGTTGTAAGTATCCACATTTGGTACTGGTTAGTTGCAAGTGGTTGTGTTTATTGTTACTCAACAATTCCAAAAGGCAACATGGACACTGCTCATTGAGACATGGCATATTCTTTTGCTGCCTCAGAGGTTTCTGCAAGAACAAAATCAAATTAGAAGATGGAAGAAGAAATTCATTGAACAAGGAATAACATTAAAGGAGGATATGACTGAGGAACTCAACTTCACCTATGTCACTTGGAGGACCCTGGATAGGTTGAGGGTCCAAGTCCCTAAATGTAAGACCAATGTGCTCAAGTGGAGGTTGCTGGCAGACAACACACTGTGTGAATGTGGATACAGAATCTGGCTTGTTTGGTGGTCTGCTGATTACTACTGGAAACATGTACCGATGAGGATTTAATTTTAGCCAAGAAGGTAGTTCCATTTTGGCAGTTTAAAATTTGATCTGGACATGAAATAAGGTTTCTCTGAAGCCCTTTTCCCCATGTTCTGGAATGGGATTGCTGAAGTACTGGGGTACAAGTTTATTCGTGCCAGATGCACCACCAGCATATAATAACATACAAAGCTAAAATTAACACATCTAAAACAAAATAGAATTAAAAGGACTAGATGACATCCGCCTAATATCAGGCCACATTAACAACATTTCCTCTTGCCAACGTAAGGTCCTTCTCAGTGCACATTGAGAGGCATCGTGTGCATTGTATTATATGGCAGATAGATTGTACTTCTCCGCATTCACATAGGCTGTCGACAGGGAAACCCCACTTTCTCAGATTAGCCCTTGATCTTCCTACCCCCTGCACACAGTCTATTTAAAGCTTTCCACACAGGCCATGGTTGTTCTTGGCCAAGCAGTAGAAAGTCATGTGGTTCTGCCCAGTTATCTGGTAGCTCCTTGCTCACCTTCCATAGTTCTAAGGTGGTTTGTGAGGGCTGGTTGTTCAGAGGAGCAGAGGTTATGCAGAAGCTATGCCTTGATTCCAGTCTCTGCTTTGGTGGTTGGTGATCAAATAGCAGATGTGTTTCTAAGAACTTGCTTTGACCCACTCTTCATGAGCAGCACTTTCTCGATCTAATTTTGATGGAGGATGCCAACTAGGTAATGCACTTTTTGTATTGGGGTTGGTTTTAGGCATCCTGTGACCAATCTTGCTGTTTCACTTAGGGCCACATCCACCTGTGCTGCGTGCTTGGATCTGCACCACATTGGACTAGCATACTCTCCTGCAGAGTAACATAAAGCTAGTGTAGTTCTTAATGTGTGTGGTTAGGCACCCCAACTTGTGCCTGTTATTTTCCTCAGAATATTATTCCTGGCGAAAAACTTCTATTTGGTATTGAGGCAGACCCAGAAGCACCAGAAGTAGACCTTCCTATGAAAGCAGATACAGTAGCTCTCTTTTATTTCACTGTGGGTAGAAGTGGGGGTTGATTCAGAGGGCTCTTTCAACATATATCAGAGTGAGGGGTATTTTTGAGTGACAAATCCTCACATGTCCAGTACTGCAAAGACAACACTTGGCTTAAGATCCACAGCGAGAACAAGACGAAGAGGTATACTCTGGGCAACAGCAACCTTATTTTGCCAGGTAATTCTTCTCACAACAGATCAAACCAAAGGATGAAGCTGCTGCCCTCCATCAAGAGGAATTCAAGTGGGATTTAATCCTCTTGGGGATCATCACCTTTCCCTGTGGACTTCATACCATCCAAGGCTGTTAGTCCTCAGGGATGTCAGATTAGTTAACTTCTTCTTGATGATGGCACTGAGTATGGTCTACTCTATTACCAGATCAGGATAACCTGGCATGACCTCTGTTAGATATTAGGGATTTCTATGCCAGGAGGGTTCAAACCTTTGTTTATATATTTATTCACATTTATACCCCGCCCTTTTGATGGGATCACCTTAATATATGTGTGTGTGTGTGTGTGTGTGTGTGTGTGTAGAGGTCATCCTTGCTCGAAAGTCAGTCATATCCGACTCTAGGGTTCAGTGCTCATCTGTTTCATAGCCGAAGAGCCAGCGCTGACGGCTTCCGCAGACATTTCCGTGGTCCTGTGGCAGGCCTGACTAGACACCGACCGGAGCGCACGGAATGCTGTTAACCTTCCCACCGAAGTGGTCCATGTTTTATCTACTTGCAATGTCTTGCTTTCGAACTGCTAGGTTGGCCGGAGCTGGGACAAAGACGGGAGCTCATTCCATCCTGCAGTACTCGGGAATCGAATAACCAATAAAAACATACAAGAAGCAAAACCAGATGACATCAGAAACCTAACCTTAACAGTATTCATAATAAACACTAGCAGCAGCAGTAAGTGGAGGTTAATGGTAAAAAAAAAAATAAGTCCGCGGAGGCTGCTGCTGCTGCTGCTGGCCCTTTAAATCTTCGCAGCCGGCCCGTGCCGCGCTCGGCTGGGAAACCCCGCGCCTCTAGTGAGAGGTGAAACCAAGATGGCGGCCGCGCCGTGACTGAGTGTGAGGGAGGGGGAAAAAGGAGGACACACAGGCAGGCACAGACAGCGCCTCCCTCGATCCGTCACCTCCTCCGCCCCCGCGTATTGGGCTTCGTTTCCCCTCGCCGGCTGCCCGGGCGGGACGGAGCCCACGGGCTCGGATCGTGAGTGGAGGCCTCCTCGCCTGAGCCGCCGCCAAGCGGCGTGGGACGGAGGCAGGAAGAACATGGCGTCCGCCGGGGAGTCCGGCAGCAGTCGCGGCGGCTCGTGAGGGGAGGGAAAAAGCCGCCGAGGCCCTGAGGACGCCTACGCGGCCGGGCCTTCGAACAGCCAGGCCGCGGAGTCCTCCTCTCAGCTTTTAGGCCGCGGCGGCGGCCTTCTCCTCCGCCCTGTCGGCCCTTTCCTCTCTACCTGCCGGGCCGGCTGAGAAGCAGGACAGAAACACAGGGCCCGAGGCCTGGCCGAGGACGAGCGATCGGGTCCCCCTCTTTCCCCTTCCCCGTCTCACTGACTCCTGTCATCTCTACTGCTCCTACTTAGGGCTCCGGGTTGTCCCTCGGATTTCCCTCATTAACCTGTGGTGGATTTAATCTTTATGGGTGTAACTAGCTAATCCTTCCCGCTCGCCTTTCCTGTCCTTGATCTGCCTCCTCCCCCCCCCCCCCCGTTTCCTTCTTTTCCAACTGTGGGTCAGTTCAGTTGTTGCCTCAGATCCTCTTCTCTCCTCCGCCTTCCTGGGGCGGATTGTTGCCCTTTGGGGGTCGCTCCCTCCCTTGTCACAACGGGGCTCCTCTTTCGTTATCCCTCCCTGGTTTTAGGCCGTTTCTTTTGAGTCTCTCTCGATTCTGTTTCTTCTCCTCCTCAGCCATACCGGTAGCAGCTTTGACTTCCCCTTCTCTCCCCATCCATCCCTTACTCACCTGCTGCTACTTCATTGCAAAACTTCTGGCCTCCTATTTTTATTTTTTTAAAAAGCACTGGCCAATCGCCCTTTTTTGGGGGGAGTTGAAGCAGCTCATTTAGCAGCGGTGGTGCAAACAACTCTTTGAGGTGTTGTGTGAGACTCCCTTTCTTGCTCCCCTTTATTGAGGGGGGGCAAAGCCCCCCTCCCACCATACTTCGCCCGTATTGACTGCTGTAGGCCCTTTGTGGTGTTGGCAGGATGACGGATACCCGGAGGAGGGTGAAGGTTTATACTCTGAATGAAGATAGACAATGGGATGATCGAGGCACTGGCCATGTGTCCTCTGGCTATGTAGAAAAGCTGAAGGGCATGTCCCTGCTAGTCAGAGCAGAGAGTGATGGTAAGTATGCATGAACACGTGCGTGTTGGAGCTACTACTTTTATTTCTGTCATGCATAGTACTGTAGTAACGTGGGGATTGGATATTTATGTTGCATAATTGATTCAAAAATCCTAACCAGGTAAGGATTTTTCTCCATATATTGCTATCGGCTGACCTGACAGAAGACTTCCACATTGTAGTAATTTTATTTATACAAGTGATACCTCATACAACGTCCAAACTTGGTTCCACAAGTTTGGACTTTATATGGATTTGGACTTTGTATGAGGCATGCAAAATCCTTGTCGCAATGCCTCATACAACGTCGTTTCCATAGAGATACATTGTACAGTACTGTAACAGTGCAGACTTCAGGGCAAAGTCAAGGAAACAGACAGGAAACTGACAGAACTTTAAGAAATCATTGTCTAAAGGCTAAATACATTACAAAAACATGTCAAAATCCAAAATTGTGCTAAAAACCACTCCTAAACACTCTTCTCCTCGTGCAAAACCCACAAGAGCAATGCCCAGGCAAAATGCAACCTGGGAAAACACCAATGCCTCATAAAAAGTCACAGCGACTTTGTATGAGGCAACTTTTTTCAAGGAATTAGGCGATGTATGAATTCGATGTTGTACGAAGCGAACTTTGTATGAGGTATTACTGTATAACAATTGTGTCATTATGTTTGTACTGTCCAGATAACATAGTTCATAGATAGCAGTTGTTTTGACCACAATTCTATCATAGTCAAGTTGGCAAGAATGCAGAGTTTGCTTATTTTTTTACCTTAAATATGTTTAAATGTTTAAGGTTTATCCTGCAAATTTTGATTTTTCAATTTAGTTGACTAATGTTCCCAGTGACTATGAAAGTGAAGCCTACTAGGCCTGAACAAAATCAGCATTTCAAGTCTTCCTATTTTTCATTTCTTACCACTAATTTCAAGCTTTGTGTACTCTGAATTAACCCTGTTTGCACCCTGCTGAGGAAACAGCTGTACATATATACCCATTGGGGTGTGTAGAGAGAATCTGAATAGTGTTTAGTATTTTAATAGAAAAATATTGTTTGATAATCAGAAGTGTGTTTCTGTTATCTGACTTATGTTTGTATGAGAAATCTTAACATTTGGTGTAAAATGTAGTTTTAATAAACTTGTAAAAATATACAGTTAACAATTATTTAGAGATATTTTTAATCTTTTAATTCCGTGTCACGGATTACTCTGGGTTGAAAGGATTTTTAGGGGATGCCAGACTGTTAATGTAGTCATATCAATAACATGTAATTTTTTTCATCTGGAGCACTTGACATTGCAGAAGTTTTATTGATCATACATATGACTGCATTGAATACAATTTGGCAACCTTATCTTCAACTATGATGGGCTTGACAAGCCTGTTTATGAACCAAAGCAAGCAGCAGAAATTTAGAAACCCATAATGCCTCTGGTGGCTGTTGAGCTATGACTGGTTGGTTGCATCACAAATTGTGCTCCTGGCGTTAACAAAACTAGCTAAATAAATTGATTGCAAAATAGGGAATTTTGTCCTCTGTCCAGTAGCTAATGAATTCTGTATGGTTCCATTTATTACCCACAGTCTTGGCTCATAATGTAATGCCTCACCAAACCAAACAATACACATTAAACAACTCATAACTTATGGTTAAGAATGACACACTTTAATTTTCAGAAACTTACTAGATTTAGAGAGAACTTGAAGACAATAATTTGCAATTTTCAAGAATTTCTTATTCAGGCTTGCTGTATATTTTGCTCTATCATTTTAATGAGGGTGAAAAAACAATAAACTTGTTTTATAGGTAATATTTAGTTCTGATATTTGCTCTCAAAAAAGTTGGGAGGGGGACGACAAAACTTTTAAGATACAAATATTTGCAAATCTTGTACTTGTCTGATTGCACAAACTTGATCTCTTTTAAACAGTTCATGGACAGTTATCTTTTTAGTTTCTGCTATATATGTGTATTAGGCAGGAGTAGCAGTTGGAGCAAATTGTTGCTGAAACAGTAACTATTGTACCTAAACAAGGTGTAGACTTCATAAACTGAAATTTATGGTGTTTTTTAGCATAGGTCGGATATCCTGGTGCTCCGAAAAGATTATGACTTTGAGGAACTCATTCTCATATGTGTGGTATCATTCTTGAATGAAAGGCAGAACTAATGAGCAATAGCAATTACAGTTATATACCACCATAGTGTTTAGTACACTCTGGTCAGTTCACATGGTAATTAGCATTTTGCCTCCAGCATGCCAGATACTCATTTTTCTGACCTCAAACTTGAGTCCTGCCAGGATCAAACTTACAAAGTTAGCAGTTTTGGCTGTAATACAGCAGTTTAACCAATGCACCACAAGGGCTCCTTGATGATACAGTACTTCTGTTGGGATAATAATTTGATAAAATAATATTGGCATAAAGAAACACCTATTTTTTCTTTTTCTTGATATTGGTCCATTTATAACCATTCAGAAAGCAATCCTATGGATACTGACTCAAAAGTATGATGATGAATTTAGCGATGCCAGGTATGAGGCTGTTGGATTGTCTTTGAAGAGTTTCACAAGTATCTCTTCAATCCCAAGATTTTTTAAAAGTAAATTGGCAGTTTTCAGGAAGGTAGCTTTGTTAATTTGTTTCTGCATCAACAAAATCAAAATGAAACTACTGTACCGTATTAAGTTGCCTCTGAGACGAACAGATTTTATTTAGTGTGAACCTTTTTGAATTATAAACTACTTCAGGCATGTGAAGCAAAGCATCTTGGTGGCAGGTTTATATAGATTGACTACATGAAGGAAGTTTCAGGCTTGAGTTCACAAGATCTGAGTAAATCAGTTGAGGAAATCATTCATTCATAGGGTCACCATAGGTCAGAGGTGAGTTGACAGCACATAACAGCAACAACATAGCATAAGAGAAAGGCTAAGTGCTGAAATGAGACCAAATTTACTGGCAGTTAATCTTTACCGGTTGTTTTCAGGGTAAGAGTCCAGCTGGAAGAAAAACGTATGTCCTGGTTAATTTAGAAACCAATTGTTTCATTGTCCCTGTATGCTGTGTGATTGCAGAATGCAATACTGTATGGTGGTTTGTCAGTGAAATTTACAGTATACTAGCTTTGGTTTATTTTTAATTGTGACTGGATGGTTTCTCCTTCACCTGCTGTACAAAATATTGGCAACCTTTTTGTTATGTTTCTTGAAGGATCTAAAACGTGATTTTTATGGTATACATGCATTTTCCATTTGGGATATTTTCCCAACAATATAATATTTTAAAATGTTCTTTAGGAGAGATTAGAGATAAATTTGCTATACACAATCTAGTCCTAATAAAAAGTTGTAGGACAATAGCCAATTCGTGGTATTTTAACTGAGTTAAAATAATGTATTCAATACTTTTTAAGTATATAAAATCACACTGGGCTGTTAGTACAGTAACTGAATTGTTTTTTCAAATCCATATCTTTAATGTTAACATTGCAATTAGTTTAACTGAAAGAATATGAAATATTACTTGATTTGCAAAAGGAGAACATGAACTTTTTCTTCTTATTTCTAGGTTCTCTTCTTCTGGAGTCAAAAATCAATCCAAATACTGCATACCAGAAGCAACAGGTAACAATCTAGTCAATTATATTTTTTGGGTAGCTTGGTTTTAAGGGAAAATTGAAGACATCGGGCTTTGCTTGTTCTAGGCATGTCTGTTTGAAAATGTAGCTTTGGGGTTGATGCCATGTTCATTATTGCAGCGTGGATTGTGAACAGCTTCTGTGACTCAGAGTGGCATTGTGCTACATTAGTAGCGGTGTTACATTGACATGATAATTATTTACCTGGCCAGCCTATTCTGCTGGTACTGTTATAACAATGTTTGTGGTCTGAAAATATTTTAAGCTTTCATTTCAAACAGGAATGTGCCATTTATATTTTGAATTTCAAATCCCAGAATTCTGTAAAAATTCCCCTGGTAGAGTTTTGGAAGTCCCAGCCCACAAATCCACATCTGAAAACAGTTACATTTTGCTTACCTAGAGTAGGGTCTAGCTCAGAGGTTCCATGGCTGTCTTCACACTGCTTCCTGTAGTAGTTCTTCCGTGTCTAGGCCAGATGTGAAACTGCCAAAATAAAGACACCTTTTGGTGAGTTCATTCTGCAGTTCCTTTCGCTTGACCTAATGTGAGAAAGATTTGCTGGCCACACACGTTTGCATTGCTATTATGTTACACCCGATTGTGGCTAAAAAATACCACAATCTTTCCTGTAGTTAATGTACACAAAAGGAAACTACTGCAGTGCTTCTTGGGGAGCAGGCCTGAGACAGACATGGAACTTCTGAACTAGGCCTTGTTAGATGATGATCTATCTTCCCTCCCTGAAACATGGTAGTCATAAGTCTGCTCCCATCTTATGAGTTGTCAGCTAGTTAAAATATGGGGAACATTTATGCAAAGAGATATGCTGATAGTGAGTTACAAGATCCAGACAGATCTGGAGGTTTTTTTTTAATTATGATAGTTATAAGGGAAATGGAAATAGTAGGAACATTTTAAAAAAGATATCCTAAGTCCCATGCAGGACACACTTCCTTTTCCAGCCTTTGCAGTACCAATTCTGGAAGAATTTCCAGCTCTGGAGCAGGTTTTTGGGATGTATGGGAGTCAGCAGCAAGATGGGAAAATTACAACTCCTGAATCTATTGGTTTCCTGTCAGTAGAAGTCTCAAGGTGGCTCCTGCCCCTGTTTAAAAGAAAATTCTGTATTGACATTATCCAAGTTTGAGATGTTCTTATTTACAAATAGAATCCTATTGCAGATGTTCACATATATAATGCAAATTGTATGAGTCTTGGTGGTAAATCACCACTTATTAAGAAGGTGCTGATTGTATTCCTGGATGTGTAAGCAATTAGATGTGTGCACAGGAATTCAACTAGGATCTTGTTAATGAACTGCAATTTGCTGCCAAGGGCCATGCAATTTCCCTTATGCAGGCAGTAGGATTGTATGCAGAAAACACTAATGTTATGAAGCAGAAAAGAGTTCAAAGGCAGCTGTAATTGTACGAGTAGGTAATATTTTTGAAGAAGGACAAATAGGATATCATAGCAGATGCTCATTAATGAAGAGGAAATATGAAGAGGAATAGAAATTTTATTTATGAAAACTTGATACTGTAGTGGCTAAAAAACCTGAGAGACTGGTGTGGAATGTCCTCGGAAGAACTATTCCGGGGAGGTAAGAACAGGAAGAATATCGCCATGATGATAGCCAATATCCAGAACGGATAAGGCATTTGAAGAAGAAAACTTGAGCGTTTTTCAAAAGACTGTGCAAATGAAATATGGAGCAGGTTTGACAATTATAATGTGGTACAATTTCATACAAATCATTAACAGCTGCTTTTTGACATTCATAAATGTGCCACAGAATGTTATGATATTATTAGAGAGCAAGGGTGTGGGGGCAAGAGTCAGGGTTTGGGCAATAGCAATTTTATATCAGACTAAAGGCTAGCATTATACATACTTGAATGCCATGCATGGTGTGTTCAAGTGAATGCTGGCCCAGATTAGGATTTCTTAGGTTATCTTTTTTTTGTACACAACTCAAATATAATTTAAAGTGCAAATGAAATATCTGTTGTATATTTGGATAAAATAATTCATTTTCAAAATATGTTCCAAAATATTAAATATAATTTTAAATATAATGTTTACATTTCAAGGACACACTCATTGTGTGGTCTGAAGCAGAGAATTATGATCTGGCGCTTAGCTTTCAAGAAAAGGCTGGATGTGATGAAATATGGGAAAAAATATGCCAGGTAAGTTTTTTCTTGACTATTTTGCACTAGTTGTAATGGTAAATGAGTATCTTCACTTTCCTCAGAAGGTCCAGTTTTATTTTTAAAATTCTGTTAGTATATTTTTAAATTTCAGAATCTTTAACATTTGAGAAAAGAGCACAACTTCTAAAATTTTTGATTACAGAAATGAGGGGGGAAATAGTCCATTGTATAGCATTGTTACCATTTCACAGGAGAAGGAGTGATAATGTAGTAATAGCACAAATACACATTGCACATTTATTTATTTGAATATAGAGATGGGTGCCCAGGGTTTAGCAGCTAGCTTAGCTTATTTTGTGGTGAAAAGCTTGATCAGTGTGGATGGTAGCAGGCAGCTGTTTAGGATGATTATTCAGTTTTTAAAACAGTTATATGCTATCTTTGCTTAGAGTAGACTAGCAGAGGTTGCCCAGCGTTGCCGGGCTGTTTTAAATTGTGTTGGAAAGTCAAATTGTGTTAATGTTTGTTAAAAATTGCTTAGTCTGTAATTTTTAAAATGTTTATTTATACAAATTTTTTTTTTTGGCTTGGCTGGCTGTTTTATGTAACTGAATAATGTTTTAGTTTTTGGTTTTTTTAAAAATAGTTGTACCGTAGGTAATAATTTTAATAATGTGAAAGTAAATGTTTTTTACATTCAATGTTTTTAAAATGTGTTTAGTTGTTTTGGGTTTTTATTTGAGTTAGAACTCAGCACAGGATTTTAAATTTATTTTATTTTATTTTATTGACATATGTTTGTGATTTGTGTTAAATTGTGTCTTCGTGTAATTTTTTTTACTTGTTATTATTGTGACCTTTTGTGAAAAAAGGAATTTTGTGTTATTGTTTTTATTTGTTTTTACTGTTGTGGCCTTTTGTTTGGGGCTGTTGTGTGTTTTTGAATTGTTTTTACGATTGTGGCCAGCAGGTGGTGCTGGTAGGGGTTTTCTTGTATATTGACTTTTTTCTCTCCAGGCCTCTGGGTGGAGCTTCTTCCGATAAGTAGTCTCTTTCTTTATTCATTTTGTTTCCGGTCGTCGTGCAGGTAGGACATGTGCTGGTGAGTTGGCTTGTTTTCTTTATTTTGTGGGGTTGGGGGGGGTTGTATTTTTTGACTGTTTGTTTTGTTTTTTATTGTGCTTTTGTTTACTTTATATTGTTTTTGTTTTGTTTTGGTGTACTTTTGGATGTTTTTGATTGTGTTTTAAGGTATTTTTTAAATTTATTTATTTATTTTTATATATTTTTGTTGTTGTGGCTTTGGGTGGGGTGGTTTATTTCCGTGGGCTGGGCTGGCTGGCCGGACTGTGGGAATTCCAACGCCGCTTTATGCGGCGTTGGGGTTATTTCCGCGGGCCAGCTTCGCTGGCCAGACCGCGAGCGTTGGGGAGGGGGGCTTTATTGTCTTATGGTGCTTTGATTGTGCGGAGTCGTGAAAGTAGATCGGGGTTTCCCCTTTAATATCAGTGGGTGGGGGGTTGCAATCCCCCTCTCCGCTGGTTCTCCGGGGGTTGGGAGGTTTGTGGGGACAAAAGGGGTATGTCCCCCCAACCCTTCTGGACCCAGGAGACCAGGGAGAGAGTATCGATTTCCCCCCTTCTAAAAAAAACCTCCGTTTTTAAAGAGAAAAAACCGCTTGCTTTCTTCTCTTTAAAGATGGAGGGTTTTTTTTGGGGGGGTGGATTCGATCCCCTCTCCCTGGTTTACTGGGTCCAGAAGTGTTGGGGGGAAATACCCCTTTTGTCCCCACAAACCCCCCAACCCTAGGGAAGCCAGCAGAGAGGGGGATCACAACCCCCCACCTACTGATATTAAAGGGGAAACTCCAATCGGGACCTTCAGGCGCCGTTGGTGAGGGAAAGAAGGGCAGTTGGTGTTTGCGTGGCTGTGAGGCGGCGAGGTTTTTTTAAAAAAAATTCGGGCGCCGGCTTCCTCAGCGTTCTGCGTGCTCATGTCGTGCAGGACTCTGGGGCTTGTAGTTATGGGTTTGTGGTTGTGGTGCTTTTTTTTCCTGTGGCTCAATTTTGATTGGCCGCGGCGCGTTTCTCAATGTCCTTTGTGGTCGCGCCTTTCAGCCTGATTGGCTGTGGCGCGGCGCAAAGAACATTGGGAAATGAAGTTGTTTCCCTTTTTTGCGTTTGTGGGGCTGTTGCCCCACTGGCGCATTTCTCAATCCTTCGTTGACCTGCGGACCCAGTTCGGCCGTGTGCACGAAGGGTGGGTGCGGGCTAGTAGGGCCAGGCTTAGGAACCTATGCGAAGTTCCAACGGTTAACGCTTGGTTTTATAGGTTAAGATTATTATATTATATATAGGGTAGTTTACAGAAGCCAAAACTAGTACTGTATATTCAGTTAAAAATGTAAACATTAATAGTCAAATGGCAAGTAAAATTACAATACCAAAAATTCTAGTATTCAAAGTATTCTGGTAATTAATAGTTTGAATAGAGCAAACATTCAGTATACAGCGGCTTTCTTTCATAAGAGGTGCAGATGTTGTATTACTTGTGGCTTCACCAGATATTTGATTTATGTTGCTAGTTGGTTCACCAAATAATTAATTTAATTTTTAATTTGTAGCCTTAATGTTGGGATACAGTAGAACCCCAGTTTATGATTTTAGTCCATTCCGACTGTTTTGTCAGAAACTGGATCAATCGTAAACTGAAGCACATTTTTCCATAGGGATGCATTGAAAATTTTAAAAAACTTCCCGACCTCCCCCCCCACCCCAAATATTTTTTATAAAAAAAAACCAAAAAAGCTGGACGCATTGTAAAGGGGAATATAAATGAGGGAGCTAAGCTCCTTACCTTTCCCTACCTTGCCTGGGCTCCGGTGCTTCTTTCTCAGGGTCGGTGTTGGGCGACAAACAGGAGCAATTTGTCTGGCCGCCAGGGCCAGCCACGTCCAAGGCTCCCACTGAAGATGCCACAGCCAGGTGAGGCAAACTGCTTGCCTCTCCCCCTTCTGTGCCCAGGTCCATGTGGTGAAGGGGGAGAGGCAATCACAGTGGGTCGATCTTGCCTTGCACGTTCATGGTGCCTCTTCCAGAGCTGTCACTAAAGCACAGGATGTTTTTTAAATTCTGCACCTTAGCGATGGCTCCGGAAGAGGCGCCGTGAACGCACAAGGCAAGGCCGCCCTGCTGCGATTGTGCCACCCACAGAGTCCAAAATGGCTGTGGGTTTTGCTGTACTTTGTTATCCATACAGTGTGTAGCTGCACTTTTCTGTAAACATAACATATCACTTGGGAGGACTTTTTAAATGTTCTAGCTCAGTGTTGATATAGTAATAGGGATTTGACAAATGAAGCTAAAGATTTACCTTCTAGTCTTCTTTCTTTAATAGGTTCAAGGGAAAGATCCTTCAGTGGACATCACTCAGGATCTGGTGGATGAATCTGAAGAGGAACGGTTTGATGATATGTCATCCCCAGGTCTAGAATTGCCATCTTGTGAATTAAGTCGATTAGAAGAAATTGCAGAACTTGTAGCATCGTCACTGCCTTCCCCATTGCGACGTGAAAAGCTTGCTTTGGCACTGGAAAATGAGGGCTACATTAAAAAGCTCTTAGAAATTTTTCATGTGTGTGAGGACTTGGAGAATATTGAAGGACTCCACCATTTGTATGAAATTATTAAGGGAATCTTCCTTTTGAATAGAACTGCACTTTTTGAAGTCATGTTTTCTGAAGAATGTATAATGGATGTAATTGGATGTCTAGAATATGATCCATCTTTATCACAGTCACGGAAACACAGGGAATTTCTGACAAAAACTGCAAAATTTAAAGAAGTTATTCCAATATCTGATCCAGAGTTGAAGCAAAAGATACATCAGACATACAGAGTACAATATATTCAAGATATGGTTCTACCTACACCTTCGGTATTTGAGGAAAACATGTTATCAACGCTTCATTCATTCATCTTTTTTAATAAAGTAGAAATAGTTGGTATGTTACAGGTAAGTCTAAGATTTGTTTCTTCTAGGATATTGTGCACGTTACATCTTGTTTCTGTCTAGAGAGCCTTGTATAGAGCCTTTTTATTAAACAGAATAGGGCACTTAATAAAGCTGGAAGGTACAGTGTTAGGATACTAGATCCTAAGTGATACTGATTCTAGGTAGACATTACAATGATTGGTCTTTATAATTTTTGCAGGGAAGAATTATTTGTTCTAAAGGGGAAGCAATGAACAAAGTTGGCACTCTTTAGTCATCCAATAATCCCACCTTCAGAAGGGGCTCACCTGCTTTCTTTCAGCCCAGATTATAATAAAACTTAAATGTTGAGACACATTTCATGTCATGTTCTTTCCTGGCCTCATGTGCTGATGCATTTAGTCTGAGATAGTAATGGTTTACCATGCATTTTATGCATGTAGGCCCTCAAACCAAATGCAAGCAATTAGCAGGAATAACTGGCTATTACGTGCACAGAGACATCCCACATCACATATTCCTAAACAGAGGGCTCAAGTGTAGTCTGTGCGCATTTGTTTTTTGTTAGTTACATGGATATTTGCGGTGGTGAAAGTAGGGATTATGGAAAACAATTGTAAATGTTGTTAAACTACTTTTAGCCTGCCAGTTTGTCTTGATATAATCTTAAAATTGTGTTTCCGTCATTTAACGGAAATCTCTAATACAATATTTGTCTATCTACTAGTTTGATATTTTTGGGGTTGGATATTGGCCCGCTTGGTCAAGTAATAGCATCCATGGCAGGTTTGAAGTCTTGGATGTAATGCCGTCTTCAAAGTTTAGAGAAGGCCACAGTCTGTCTTGTCATTGAAGGCATAATAATGCAGCCCTTGCTAAAAAGCCAACTTTATATTTTCACTACTTGACCAACTAATGTCCGGTCTTGAGTTAAAAGTTGAACAAGGTGGTATTGAATGAAGCGGTGTGTGTACATGTATGTGTATATGCACATGCACGCAGCAAAAATAATATGTCTTATGACATAGTGACAGATTTTGATATCAGCTTTGATGGACTGTAGGCTAATTTATCAGGTGTGCAGAGTGTAGCCAGAGCAACCTTACATGTGCAGGAATTGGGGGGGGGGATGTTGTTAATGGATAAGCAGATTAACATATGCATGGCAAGGAAAAATCTATTCAGACTACAAGAAAAGTTAAGCCTATAGATATGTAATAGTAGATGGATATGAGGAGGTTAAACCCAGAAGGGCTGAAAGGAGTAGGAATGCTGAAATTACAGCAGAATTGAGAAAATGGCCAATAGTAAAAGATATGTTGGGTGGTTTTACAGAAGCTCCTATACAGGTTAGCTAATTAACATATGTAATGAAATAAAAAGCCATTTTCCATATTCAAACTATGTTGCTACTGTTTCTATTTGAAATCAGGATTTTTAAATATATATATATATTCAAGAATGAACACATTCAAGTCAGAGACAGGATGCCGAAAGGGATCTTCCACCACCCATATCAATATTTCTGGTTTCTGGTTTTTGTCTGGTTTCTGTCCTAAATGTGAGATGGTGACACGCTTGGTGATCCTGATTTTTGATTTATGTTATAGAGGCTAGAAGATTGTGGGAGTTTTACTTAACCCCTAGCAGCATTTTGCCTCAGTTACCATGGCATGCTCTTGTTATGCTTAGAAGGGACAATACTGCTTGTTATTGTTTTGGGGGGATGGTACTGAATGATCTTAGTGAATGAGTCTCCACAGCGTTCCATTTTATCCCCATTGCTCCTCGACATATGAAAACCTGGGTAGAAGTCATCTGGAGGTGCAGACAGTAATGTTTGCTGTATGATGATGTCATGCAGCTCTACCTCTGTTTTGGATTCAGGTGTCTCAGAAAAACCATGGGCCTCTAGAATAGATACCAGAATTACTTTCTGAGATGTATGCAAGAGAATAATCTGAAGCTTAATCCAGAAAAAATTGTGGCTCCGTAAATAAATTTGCTTGTGTGGATAATGGGGTACAGGTGGCCCTAAATAGCATTGTATTTATCATATCAATTATAGACAGGTTACTTCGGGAGTACTACTGGAGTTGTTACGGTTTGTGGAGATGCAGGTGGTCATAACAGGACTGCTTTTTATATGCTCCAATTTATATATCTGATGGTTTAGCTATGGCTATTCCTGCTCATACTACCACCACCACATTAGGCTACTACAGTGTACTTTATGTGGCTGCCTTAGAAGATGTTCCAGAAGCTTCCACTAACCTCAATAATTTATCTCTGAGGCCTGTAAATCTGAACACATAACCTCAATCTTTTGGTGGTGGTACTGGCTGCAAGTATATTTCTACGCTCTAGTCAAAATTGTATGTAACACCCGTACTGGTTCAGAACCAGATTATCTGTACAATCATCTTTATCTACTCGGTCATGTCATTGTACTATGCTGTACATTGGCTGTTCTTATCTAAGGTCCGCTTTTAAGATAAATCAGGTTGGCAAGAACTAGGGACAGGACTTTGCCGGGAGCCCAAACCTTGGAACTTCCATTCTGGCATTGAAGTCAGGCTTGAAAACAATCTTCCACAGGTTTGTTTTGATTTACGTAGCCTCTGTCAACAGGGTTTTCATAAAATTCTGAAGAACATTTTCTGATGTGATCATCTTTAAATTGTGTTATTATTTTTTTCTATACAATGTTTTGAGAGTCTTTAAAGCAGATTTTAAAAAGTGAAACAGGAAATGTTGAAATTATGAGGTAAATAATTAAAGGGGAAACATAAAAAAAATAAATTGAATATGCTGTACTGTTGACAGTACAAGCTGTGTAATTTGTGAGTTCATGGGTACCACATATGGCAGGATGAAATAAACAATTGGCCGGGGAAAAAATACTGTTGAAGCTAGAAGTTCATTTGCGTGATCACAGTGTATGTTGCCCTCTCATTCATGTAAATTGGCTCTTCAGATTAATTCAGTAGGTAGAACTAGTATTAGGTCAATATTAGTGGCAGAAATCCTATTGTTGAGTGTAGTAAATCTCAGAGTAGACTCACTAAATTAATAGAACTTAATTGTCTTCATAATGCCAGAAGACTTTGTAGCTTTTGCATTGCCCTGACTTAGTGCTATTGGCCAACTGATGTAAATCAAGGGTTTGCAACCTACAGCCCACAGTGGCAAATCATCCAACCCACAGCGACAATCCCGGAAACGGACACACTTATGACAGCTGTAAACGTGCCTCCACAAACACACCCGCACTTGCCACAGTTTACGGCAGCATTTACAGTGGGGGAGAACCATGTGTTCAGCCTGCTCAGCTGAGTGGATGTGGCCCAGCCCATGAAAAGGTTGAGAATCCCTGATATAAATCCTACTTATTACACTTTTGTACTTAGTATCCTATAATGTTCAGAACTGACGTTTAGGTTGAGGACCTCAGTAGCATTGATAAGGAATTGCTGTGGAAGACTGTCTCGAAACAAGAGTAGAATAACATTAGAAGTAACTTACATAGAGGGACATCCAGTTATACTGAATTCTTTTGTTGTGTGAGCATGTCTAATGTTGGATGCAGTTGTGTGAGAGGCCATACAAGGTACAGTACTTCAAGTAGTAGTACAAAGATGATTGGTTCACTGTGTGTTGAAAACTGCTCTTTTCAAAATATCTGTATTTTTGTAATAAGAAATAATTTTGTGGTGACAGATTTTTCCTACCTTGATAGTTGCTGTTTGTTTTTTAATGTTTATCATATAATCGTATATTGACATGTTCATAATACTACTTCTGAAATTGATTTTTAGCAATGTCTCTTTTCTTCAAGTACAAGTTTATATTTAAGAATGTATAAAAATTTCATGTCACAAAGATTTCAATAAATAAATGATAAATTAAAAGAAACTTACCAAAAATAAATTTGGTTTGTGGTGTTAAAAAATTCAAAAAGTAATACACGATTTCCTCTTTCTAGCTGAAAATACTTTTTGCAGAGTTGCATGTGTTTGATTTTATTCATTTTCTTTATTATTGGTTGGGATAAAGTTAAAAGATTGTAACCAGATATTTACAGAAATAGAAACAGACATTTGAAAGCATTTCAAAGAAAGTATGAAATATTCAAAATGGCCTTTTACTGGAATGTTAGTAAAGTTATAAACTATAAGTTCATTAATACAGATACTTCCTAACCCCTAATATAAAGCTCTTTGCATGAGAATGGAGACAAAACTCCTGAAATTGTAACAAAACAAACAATAACTAATGTGAATGGGGGTGGAAATATTTTCAAGTTATTCACTTTAATTTGTATCCCTCAATGTAATACAATTTTTTGTAGGAGGATGAAAAATTTTTGACCGACCTATTTGCACAGCTGACAGATGAAGCTACAGATGAGGAAAAAAGGCAAGAATTGGTAAGGATACTCTAAAAGTTGCCTGATTAAGCTGTCACTTTGTTCATTTTCTTGACTAGTGAAGTCTTATTTTTGTATTTCAGGTAAACTTCCTTAAAGAGTTTTGTGCATTTTCTCAAACATTACAACCTCAAAATAGAGATGCTTTCTTCAAAACATTGTCTAATATGGGCATTCTTCCAGCATTAGAAGTCATCCTGGTAAGTTTCCAAAGTGTGTTTCTAATTGTGTTTTTTACCTGCTATATAGGTCATTTGTATTGTGATATTAAAATACTTGGATTATCATAATGAGATAGTACTGAATCTACAGAAAATAAATGTTTGGTTTTTATCTTACTACCTTGTAGTTAGAAAAGGAGAAAATGAAGAAAATTGTTTAAAAATACTTGCAAAAAAAACAGAAAATGAGGCAAAGTCTTTGAAAAGTATTAAAATAGAATTATCTAGCTATGGTGGTCTGTGGCAGCAGAAATAATGTGGCTGTGTTGGTCTAGCAAAAACCTTCTTAGTGGAGTTTTTTTTCTAGAAAACCCTTTTGTGTACTTACTGCACACACATTGTTGACCCCTTGCAAATAACCTCTTCATATGCTCCTACTACAAGACGTCCAGTGCTTTTTAGTTCACCTTTCCTTGGAGTAAAGAATGTAGCATAACCCAGTCCTTCAATATGGTATCTTGCCTCCGAGGTGAGTTTATTAAGACAATGAAATGTATGTCTAGTCTGTCTAGATTGTGCTTTCCCACTAAAGGTACCGGTACATTGTCTGCTTTTGTTTTACCACAGGGTATGGATGATGCACAAGTAAGAAGTGCAGCTACTGATATATTTTCCTATTTGGTGGAATACAGTCCATCTATGGTACGAGAATTTGTTATGCAGGAAGCTCAGCAGAATGATGATGTAAGTAGGCTTTTTTTATTTAAATGTTGCCATTAATAATGAATGACAGCCAAATGTTAGTTTTGACAAAATTCTGTTCTTACTGAAGGTAAAAAAAGTGTATGTTTTTTTGTTGGTAGTGGCCACTAATGATGTTATATAACTTGTAGTTTTACCTAAGATACTTATATTGCAGACACATAGTTGACTCCTTGCAAATAACATATTATATATCAGGAGTCAGCTCTGGGAATAATTCCTTTATCTTTCTAGCACATATTCCCCTTGTTTCCATTTCATTAATGAACCTTAACCATGAGTTAGTGTTGCATGTACCCTGAACTAACCATTGCTAATATTTAAGCAGGCTTTCTCTTTGCCAGATATTTGTAATTTCTGTTTCTCAGCTCTTGACTAATATAGGAGTCTTGCAATTTCTATTTCTTAGCTCTTGATTAATATAGGTCTTGCTTACCTTTGAATGTAGGTAACGTGAGCATAAATGAAATACTAAACAGCCTTATCTAAACAGCTTTGTCTTTTTTAAGAGATTGGCAGAAGATGTATATAGTGTTCCTTTCTTATTGATAGTATTTTTTAAAATGGGTGCCAAGCAGGCTAGTAGAGGCTCTCGTCCTCCACACCCAATTTAGGACTACAAAGGTTGACCAAGGTACAGGTGGAAGATTTTATATCCTTCTATCAGGAAGCCCATTTAGTTTCTGTGCGATACATCATGCTTTACACTGGATGCACAGATTTAGGTAGTTTACAGTGGAAGAGACAGAGTGTCTTGTCATGTCCTTGGAAACTCTCTCTGCACTCACATATAGATAAGTCTCTGTCAGTTGTGGTATCCACAAATGTGGTCTGCTTGTAGCTTGCACTGAAGTAAAAACGGCAAGGAAAAGAAGGAGGATTTCACAGATTTGTTTCACATAATGCTAAGGATAATAGGCTGCTCAAAGTCACTTCAGATTCCTGTTTCAGAAGTGATGATCTGTGTTGCATGAGGGGCTACTATTACCAAAGCCGAAGCTTACATCCCCAACCATTGCATAACTTATGACTTTTATTTTAAAATGTCTGTTCATGCATCTCTTCTGGCATCTTAACTGAGGCTGAATTTTTAATATTCTGATTTTATTTTTATTTTTAAACCAGGATATTTTACTCATTAACCTCATCATAGAACACATGATTTGTGATACAGATCCTGAACTTGGAGGAGCAGTCCAGCTGATGGGTCTGTTACGTACCTTGGTGGATCCAGAAAATATGCTAGCTACGGCCAATGTAAGCAAATACATGCCCATATCTATGATCTTATATTGTTAAAACATTTTTGATTAATATGCTTATGTATGAATGCATTTGTATTCCACAGAAAACAGAAAAGACAGAATTCCTGGGGTTCTTTTACAAACATTGTATGCATGTCCTCACTGCACCTTTATTGGCCAATACTACAGAGGAAAAGCCTAGCAAAGGTAAGACTTGGAAAGTCCTTTGCAGTATTTAATAACTACAGAACTGATGAATGGAACACCTTGTGACATGAGCTGCTATGGAGCATATTGATCTGCTGCATTGTTTAGCAGCATTATGCAACCAGGGATGGATGGGAGGGGACTAATTTCACTGCAAAGGTCAGGGGTGCCCAAACTTTTCGGGCCGCAGGCCAGTCACGTGGTTCCTCACACCAGAAGCGGAAGTAAAGCGCGCCCACACATGTGCAAATGGCTGCCGTAAACGCACCCACAGCTGTTGTAAACACGTTAACGACAGCTGTGGGTCATTTACGGCAATGTTTTGTGCATGTGTGGGCGCATTTTACTTCTGCTTCCAGGAGCAGTAATGGTGGCACAAACCAGATGATTTGGCGCTGTGGGCCAGATTCAGCCCACAGGCCGTAGTTTGAACACTATGTAGGTATTGGAGAGGGAAAGTTTGCATTTGTAGCATCAAGCCCTTCCCTGTAGATAGTAGTTAAAGTGGATAGTAAAATGATAAAATTATTTTATTTGTTCTTGTATCAGGAACATTAAAAAAGAAAAACACATAATATAACAAATGAATATGTAAAATGGCAACATTTTAAAAACATTTAGAATTATATTTTTAAATGTACTGAACATTGTTTTATATATCAGTTTGATTTTATCAGGTGTTTGTTTAAAGACTCTAGAGAAGGGAATTTGAAAATTTTGAGACATATTAAATATTGTAATGTACCATAAAGACTTTATATTATTTATGGGTGGGGGCAACAAAAGAGAAAGTTAAATAATCCAAATTGTTTTTTTATGATTCAGCCATATGTTTAAGTTGATACAAAATGCATTTCTGTATTTTATTAAAAACATAAATAAAATGTTCAAATATAATTGTTTTACTTTATTTTTAGATGACTTTCAGACAGCCCAACTATTGGCCTTGATATTGGAATTACTGACTTTCTGTGTAGAACATCATACATACCATATAAAGAATTACATTATTAACAAGGATATACTTCGAAGAGTGCTAGTTCTGATGGCCTCACAGCATGCTTTCTTGGCACTGTGTAAGTATAACTGTTTTAAGGTGTTTCATTAGAATTATAATGAACCTAATCATTTTAATTGTAATTATCTCTTTAAATTAAAATATAAAAATGAACTAGTTGTTGACCCATCAGCAACCTTATTTTGCTACTTTAATTCCCATGCCAGCAACTTATGACATGTCAGGATTGAAAACACAGTTCAATTCACACAGACTTAATTTTGCAGTATTGCTTTATCTCAGGGGTCCCAGCCTTTTTTGCACCACAGGGCGGTTTCATGCTAAACAATGTTTCCACTGAAAATCCCACTGGGGTGGTGGGATTGGACGGTGCAGGCACATAATAAAATACAATAAAGTGCATATTAGCTGAAAAACAAGGAGGTGGGGCCCAGCCACCTGCCAGCTACACCATTCGACTCTGGCAGTGAGGTATCACACTGCACACAGGTGGGGGAATATCCCTACTGTAGTTAAGCAACATGGAGGAGGGCCCCAGCCACCTGCCTATCTGCTGTGTCTAAAGCCCATGCTCTTGCCAGGCAGATCCGGCAGAGCATGTTGAGAGTAGAAGGCTGCCATCAAGGCTCCCAGCACCACCCACCCCCTTGGGACGGTTCAGGACAGCCCGTGGCCTGGTACTGATCTGTGGCCCAGTGGTTGGGAACCCCTGCTTTATCTCTTTACTATGTGTTCTAGAATTCTTTCATTGTAGGTGGGCCTTTGCATTAGTGCCTCAGTGTTACTTTGCTAAGCAGCTTCTCAGGTTATGCTGCTGGGAGAGGGGAATCATTGTGAATATTGTAGATAAAATTTTGGGGACTGATGGAGAGGAAAAAACAACAATGTCCGATTAGTGGGTGGGCTTCCATTTGTGCAGTATTGTCTCTCTAATTAGTTGCTTTTGTTGTTCAGTCGATTCTGACCCTTTACGACCCTATGGATCATTGCCCTCCAGGCACCCCTGTCTTCCACCATCCTCAGCCCGCCCAGCTCTGTGCCCATTGCATCTACAATACCATCTAGCCATCTCATTTTTGGCCGCCCCCTTCTTTTGCCCTCCAACTTTCTCAGCATCAAGGCTTTCTCAAGTGAATCCTCTCCTCATTTGATGTCCAAAGTACTTTAGCTTCATCTTTACTATTTGACCTTCTAAGGAGCAAGTCAGGGGTGATTTCTTTTAGGATCGACTTATTTGTTCTCGCTATCCAGGGTACTCTCAAAACTCTCCTCCAACACCACATTTCAAAGGCCTTGGTTCTTATGCGCTCAGCTTTCCTAATGGTCCATCTCTCACAGCCATACATTACCACTGGGAAAACCATTGCTTCGACTATGCGATTTTTTGTTTGCAAGGTGATGTCTCTACTTTTAACTAGGTTCCTCAGGTTTCTCATAGCTTGTCTCTCAAGCATCAGTCGCTTTTTTATTTCATGGCTGCAATCACCATCTGCAGTGATCTTTGATCCTAAGAAAGTAAAATCTGTCACAGCTTCTACTTCTTCCCCATCTATTTTCTAGGGACTGATATGGCCTGTTGCCATTATCTTGGTTTTCTTGATATTGAGTCTCAAGCCAGCTTTTGCACGCTCTTCTTTCAACCTAAGCAGCAGCTTCTTTAGGTCTTCCTCACTTTCTGCCATTAGGGTAGTATCCTCTGCATATCTCAAATTGTTGATATTTCTCCCAGCAATTTTGATCCCAATTTGTGATTCGTCTAACCCTGCATTGCGCATTATGTGCTCTGTGTATAACTTGAATAAGCAGGGTGACAAAATGCAGCCTTGTCTTACTCCTTTTCCTATTCCAAACCACTCTGTCATTTCGTATTCTTTCCTAACTGCTGCTTCTTGACTCTTGTACAGATTTCTCATGAGGTATATAAGGTGTTCTGGTATTCCCATCTCTTTAATTACTTGCCACATTTTGTTGTGATCCACACAGTCAAAGGCCTTGGTGTAGTCAATGAAACAGAAGTAGACTTGTTTCTAATATTTTTTGTTTTCTCCATGATGCAACGTATGTTGGCAATGTGGTCTCTAGTCCCCCTGCCTCTTTGTAACCCAGCCTGCACTTTTGGTAATTCTCTCTCCATGTGCTTGGATCGGATCGCCGGTTTCCTCTGTGTGAGAGTGCGCGCACTCTCTCACCCCAAGGAAACCAGCTATCGGACGCTCAATGTGCCGGCTTCCTTGGGGGGGAGACCGCGCACCCACTCTCACCCCAAGGAAACAGGCGCTCAGACTGCAGGCTTCCTTAGGGGGAGACCGGGCGTGCACGCCCTCACCCCAAGGAAACCGGTACTCAGACGCTCAGACCGCCGGCTTCCTGGGGGGGGGGCGACCGGATGCGCACGCCCTCACCCCAAGGAAACTGGTGCTCAGACCGCCAGAGAGCCAAGCCCCAAAGTTGGAGACCAGTCCTGCCGACTTTAGGACTTGGCTTGATCCGCCTGCCTCTTTGGAAAGGGGAACAGGTATTCCACGCATGGAATCCCTGCTACCCTTTCCAAAGAGTCAGGCGCATCGACCTCCTGTTCCCTTTCCTCTTCGTAAAGGGAACCGGGCTTTTTTTAATGTCGTACAGTCAGTGTATCACACAACGTTAAAAACTGGATAACGCTAAGGCTTGTGGAACCAAGTTTTAGTGTTATCCGAGTTATTACTGTACTGATCTTTTCCAATCCTGTGGCCATTGTTCTGTTTTCCAAATCTGCTGGCATATTGAATGCAATAATTTGATTCCATCATCTTTTAGGGCTTTGAAAAATTCAGCTGGGATACCATCACCTCCACTGGCTTTGTTGTTTGCAGTGCTTTTTAGGGTGTTTCTGACTTCACTCTAGGATGTCTGGTTCAAGTTCAGTGCTCTCATCATTGTGGTTATTAGGGGTGTTGAGGTCTTTTTTGTATCGTTCCTCTTTGTACTCTTGCCATCTTTTCTTAATGTCTTCTGTATCAGCTAAATCCTTGCCATTTTTGTACCTTATCATGGTCATTTTTGCTTTAAATGTTCCCTACATTTCTCCAAAGTTTTTTTAAAAAGATCTATAGCCTACCCCTTATTTTGTTTTCCTCTATTTCTTTACATTGTTCATTTAGGTAGGTCTCCTTAGCTCTCCTTGATTTTGTTTGAAATTCTGTATTCAATTGGTTGATTTTTTTCCTTTCTCCTTTGCCTTTTGCATTCCTTCTTTCCTCGGCTATTTTAAGAGCCTCATCTGACAACCACTTTGCTTTCTTACGCTTCTTTTCTTTTGGTATGGTTTTCCTTGCTGCCTCCTGTATGACGTCCCGTGCCTCTGTCCATAATTCTTATGGCACTCTGTCTATCAAGTCTAAGCCATTAAATCTGTTCCACACCTCCACTGTGTATTCCTTAGGGATGTTGTCTAGGTCATACCTGTCTGGCCTAATTGTTTTCCCTATTTTCTTTAGTCTTACCCTGAATTTTTGCAATCAGTAAATTATGATCTGAGCCACAGTGTGCTCCAGGTCTCGTTTTTTGCTGATTGTATGGCATAAATGAGTTGCAAGCTACTCTGTTGAAGTGAAATCTTAAGTTTATTTTTAAAAGCCAGATAATTATTTAATTTTTAAATAAACATTTTTCTGCTCTAGGTGCTTTGCGTTTTAAAAGAAAGATAATTGGACTGAAGGATGAATTCTATAACCGCTATATAATGAAGAGTTTTTTGTTTGAACCAGTGGTCAAAGCATTTCTCAGCAATGGCTCCCGCTATAATCTGATGAACTCTGCTATTATAGAAATGTTTGAATTCATTAGAGTGGTGAGTACCTCATTCTTGAGGAGGAGGATGAAAACACATGCTGAAACTTTGCGCAGACTACCTAAAAACAATTGAACATTTAATTGTAGTCCTTTAAAATATAACATTGGTTCTGAAGAATATGTGCAAAAAAGTAAAATTTATATGTTCTAATGATTTGCTGGCCATCTTGCTAAAGATTAGATTTGAGTTAGCTATGAGTAAATTCTAACAGTACACCGTTGGCCATCTTTTCCACATGTACACAAAATCCCTAGTCTCTTGTAAGTGGCTTGCCCACTTATTTTTAAAATGAAATTCATCTAAATGAAACAGTGGCACGTCTTCTGTAAACTATAAAATGGTAAAATGCAAATTAAGGAAGAAAAGTGATGAGGTTGCAAGAGTTTTTGTGCAGTTTTACACCCTTACTCAGGAATAAACAATAAACATTGTCTAGTTTACTTTTGAGTAGGTGTTTGTAAGAATGTTGGTTTTGCAAAAACGGTCTTGCTGGTTTCAATGTCAGGATTTAAATAAGATTTTCTCAATCTTCACACAAATTTTTGTTGTTGATGAAAGTACTTCGGTAGACTGTTTAATTTTCTATAATGATAAATACTTCATAATGTAGCAAATAAAGTAGCATAATGTAGCAAAACATGCTTTCTTAGAGTTTATATTTTTATTTGCTGCATACTACAATGTATTGCATTTTCTGTAGCATTAGCTATGTTTAACCTCATTCTGAAATTTATGAATAGAAGACTGATTACTGAACAAACTAGTATAATTCCGGTATGCCTTGGAGAGCAAACCTTTATGGCGATTGTTTGCTTTTATTTTTCAACATTTTTAATTCGAAAAAATAACTTTATTTTCTAGGAAGACATAAAATCCTTAACAGCTCATGTAATTGAGAATTACTGGAAAGCACTAGAAGATGTAGATTATGTGCAGACATTCAAAGGTTTGAAATTGCGTTATGAACAACAAAGGGAAAGACAAGATAATCCCAAACTTGACAGGTTAGTGTACTCTGAAATTGTTATTAGAACTTTCAAAGGATTTTCCTATTGAGGAGAAACAAGAGGGAAATTTGAAATTGAGCAGTACAGTTTAGTGCAGTTGCTCGGATGTCTGATATGAGTAGTCTACCTACCTGACATTTTATTTTTAAATGAAGTGCATAAGTGAGGACTTAGGAGCCTTTGTACCATGAAAGGATCCTTTAATTAATAAAAGCATACTGAGAGAGCACACAGCTGTATGGTTGAGCCAGAGATCTTCCCTAAATAGATTTCTGTAGCAAGAACATAAGTTTGATACTAAAACAGGCATGGCCAAACTACGGCCTGCAGGCAACAGGCCTGCGACGCCCTCGCCAAACCAGGAAGTAAATACGGATGCTTCTGCGATGTGCGGATGCGTCTGTATTTACTTACTGGTTCAGTGTGAACGTCCTTGTGCATGTGCAGAAGCATCCGTATTCACTTCCTGGTTTGGTGTGGACGTGCTAGCACATGCGCAGAAGCGTCTGAACCAAACCAGAAAGTGAATACAGTATGGCCACTTTCACGCATGTGCAGAAGCGTCAGCGCCAAACCAGGAAGTGAATATGGAAATGCATGCGCAAACATGTCCTGTTCTGGGGGCGCGGTCTGGCCCGCTCAGCTATTCCAGGGGTGTGGCCAGGCCCCCAGCCCAAAAAGTTTGGGCACCCCTTTACTAAAAGATAGCTGTAATGCCCTGTAACCCCTAAAATTTAGTGCCAAACAGGACCAAAATAGTGAACTATTGCCTACCAACTGCCTACTGCAAGTTTAACTTGTATCTATGTTTTCAAGACCTGACTTAGGAGACATTTATTTCACTTTGCAGATAGTACAAGTAAGGGTAGATAAGTCTTCAAAACTGCTTGTGAGTAGATTTCTATAATTGCACCACTTGGTGTAAATCAAGTTTCTGACCAAATTCGTTTTCATGAAAAATGTGCATTTTCACATTGGTTCTGTTAATACTAGGCATATATAATTTAAGTGAGGGGAAAAAAAACAATTCTCCCCATGTGTGTATTTCAGTTCATGGTGATGGTCCAAATACATATATAGAAGCATGGATCCCTTTTGGTCTTTGTCCAAGAGGCTAACAATTTCACATGAGATCTATGAAAATAAAGCCATCAGTGTCTTTGAGGTCTGTTTTGCAATGTGAGTTTTTTGCAATAATAAAAAAGAAAGATGCAGTAATACAGAAATACTGGCCAGTAATCTTAATATAACTGGCTGGATAGCTCACTTGTTTAGGTCTCTGTCTGCAGAGCCAGATTTTGGACATTTGATTTCCCACTGTGCCTCTAAGGAGAAGAGCCAGCCTTTGAACTCATGGGCAAGCGACACAGTCAAAAGAAGAGAATGGTAAACTACTGTGTATTCTCTGCTTAGAAAGCCTTGGAAAGGATTGCTATAAATCAGAATTGACTTGATGGCACACAATTATCATCATTATTATTATTAATCTTTAATGTCCTGGAAAGTTTTACCATCAGTATCAAGGCTATGTGAAAAACATCTCCCAGGTGATTGCACATTTTTCACACACAGAATACATGTACAGTGTGGATCAGGTGGCCGAAAGTGTATTATTTTTGCACTAATCACCTGCACTGGAAAATCATGATTGGTTTTAACAAAAAAAATGTAGAAACTTACAGGTGCCCAAACACTTCCTCTTTCTTGTGTGACAACTGCAAAAACACCTTCACTTACGTAATTATTTTTCTAGTGTCTTGCATTCTTTTAAATAAATCTTTCTTTGGATATCGTGTGGTACAGTTATGTGTAAGAATGTAACAGTTTCAGAACATTCTCCTTTTTAAAGTACTGTTCTGTATTTGTAAACTTAAAATATACTTGGGGGTGGGGTCTTTTTCCATAGTATGCGTTCCATCTTGAGAAACCATAGATACAGGAGAGACGCAAGGACCTTGGAGGACGAAGAAGAGATGTGGTTTAATACTGATGAAGATGACAGGGAAGATGGAGAAGCAACTGACAAAAGTAAAAACGATGAAGATATAATGGATCCTTTAAGTAAATTTATGGAAAGAAAAAAATGTGAGTAGTTAGAATGAGTATCTGGTTAAATAGATTTACAGAACCATTTTCACTCTTGGTTTTGCTACTTGACAATTTGGTATGAGTTGAAGAAGCTTTCTAATAGGAAAAGATACACCACCATAGGTGGCTAATCCTCCCTTTGGAAGGTTCTGCAGATATAAAATGTAACTAGTACAGTGGTGGCAAACCTAAGGCACGCATGGCAGAGGGGGCACTCAGCCCTCTCTGTTGATACATGCGCCATCGCCCCAACACAGTTCGCTCTGCCCAGCAGCCAGATGGGAGCGATTCCTCCCTCCCCCAGCACAGAGTTTGCCCCTCCCCTCTGTTTGGTAACTCAGCCTCTAAAAGGTTTGCCATCAGTGCTCTAATAGTACACAGCCTGGTATTTTTGGATCTGAGGGTTCTTCTTTGTACATTCTGTGAATCCCCACTTGGCGATTCTGCGCCTGCGCAGAGCCATGACTGGAGCTTTCAAGCTGATTGGACAAAAAGTTTTGTGGTTAGGACCGCCCACCATGCTGCCCACCATTAAACACCATTTTGCGTTCTTTCCTCAGTTCTCTTCTTTCCACTGTAGTAGCAGGAGACCGTTGAGAGCTCTCGCCAATTTTTGCGTTGAGTCTCCAGAAAAGACAACTTCTCAATTTTTCGCCAGTGATCTTGTCTTCAGGGCAGGATCACCCTCCTCGGCGCTGTTTCTCCTCGCGGGGAAGCAGTTCCAGACGTTTTTCACTAATTTTTACCTCACGGTTGTTTCTCCCTCGCGGGAGTAACAACCGTTTTACTTTGGGAGTTCGTCAATTTTTCTCCAGGTTGCTTCTCCCTCGTGGGTGAAGCAGCCATTTTCTCTCAGGGAAGTTCTTCAGTTTTTTCCTGTCGCTTGTCCTTTGTGGGTCGGGCGGCACATATTACAAACTTTTCTTGTCTGCCGGTCTTTCCTCGCGGTGGGCATTTGTGCTGTTCCCACTCTTTATGAGGTAAATTTTTGATGGCCTCAGCTGCCTTCAATCAGTGCATAACCTGCAATAAGAAATCCCCTTCCTCAGACGGCCACAGTGAATGTTTGTTCTGCCTCAGGGAAGCTCATCAGACTAAGACATGCGCTCTCTGCAAAAATTTTCCTCATGTTGCAGCTCAGAACAGGAGCTATCATTTGAAGGCACATCTGATGGAGGTAGCTCTTGCCCTGACTCAGGCCTTTCGGCCTCCCGCCCAGACTACACCCAAGAGGGCCACTGTGGAGGGAGACTTCCAAGATGGCGGAGGCCCACCGCAAGAAGAAAAAAGACAAGGCTGGGGAGAGGAAGAAGAAGTCTCAGAAGGAAGGCCATCACTCTATCTATGCCTTCCAAACCAAGACCGCATCATTCACCGTGTGCATCCTCTTCCTTTTTGCCGGCTTCAGCGGTATTACCACATCTTCCGTCTCTGGGGTCCTCCATTCGTGGCGGAAGGTCCTCTTCCGAGTCACCTACCAGCTCCTCTTCTCCACTGCCGCCTCTCCCTCGTCCGCTGCGTTTTTCGCTGTCGCCTCCCCCACCGCCTCATGGAAGGTTCTTGTTGCACCGATCACCATCTCGACGGATCCCAGCCACCGACTTGGCTACCATTTCATCGCTTACTGTTCCAGTCACCACCTTGGCTACCATTTCGTCAACCACCATTCCATGGCCGGCGACTTCTATTCCAGTCATGCAGATGGACTTTTTCAAGCCTCTCTTTGAGACCATGGCAAGGACTTTTGCTGAACAGTTTACAGGTGCCACGTTCCATGGTCCCTCTGTAAGTACTGTGCCTCTTCCTCCTTCACAGGACCATGCTCCAGATCGCGAAATGGAGGTTGCTCCGCCACCATCTATGGCATCGAGCATTCGCTCCGTCAGACCGCCCAGGCCTGACTGGTGTGGTTCTGATGTCGAAGCGAGGATCAGTCGCTCCGTCGCCCCACCCAGGCGTGACTGGCGTGGTTCCAACGTTGAAGTAAGGATCCCACCACCGTCTACGGATAAGTCTGAATCCTCATCAGAGAAGGAGGATGTGGAGGTTGAGGTGGAGAAAATACCCAATCAGATGATCGGAGCTGTTGATCCACCACATGGTGAGGACCAGAAATCCTTCATGGCCATGCTCTCAGCTTGGGACTGCCTCGAGTTTCCCGGCCGAACATCCACCGCTCAAGTCTGAGGACCAGGTGACAGTGAAACTGGACAGGAAGTCCATCCGGCCTGTCCACATTGCCATGCTGCCTTCGTTGTTGAGCTCTGCAAAAGCAGTCTGGAAGAAGCCCATTTTGTCGCATACCATTTCGACGAGGGTCGACGGAATCTACTGTGTACTGGGCGACAACGTGGAGTTTCTTCAGGCCCACCCCCTGCCGAACTCCATGGTTGTCAGCGCTTGCCAGAGCAAGACGGTCATCAGTGGGTTTCCCGTGCCTTCAACGCCTGAGAGCAAGAAACATGATGTGCTGGGCAGGAAATTCTATGCCACCGCGTCATCATCTCTGTGTGCGCCCAATTACTCGATGGCGATGGGACTCTACCATTCCCACCTCTGGGAGCCGGCAAAGACTTTCGCATTGAAGCTGCCTGCCAAGCTCCATACAGAGTTCAACAAGCTTTGTGACGAGGGCGACTACCTTGCTGAGCAGCAAATGAGGACCGCCCGTCACATTAATGGCGTTGCAGCGAAGGACATGTCATTGTCCATCCTACTGCGAAGGCATGCTTGTCTTAGGTCTACCGAACTGGAAGAGCCCACTAAATGGCTCATCGAGGACTTACCCTTTGATGGCCAGGGTTTGTTCGCACAAGACACGGACAAGGCCTTGAATGAACTTCGCCAAACTAAAACCACGGCAAAGTTATTCGGTTTGGTCTCTTCTGGGCAGTCTTCCAGACCGAGGTTCCAGCCTTTCTCTTCACGGTACCAGGGGGCTTCACAACATCAGCACCCGAAGCAGCAGACGGAACATCAGAAGTCTACCTTTTAACGGCCCAAACATCAGCATGGCTGTCAGCGTTTCCATCCATACAAGCTGCATGGTAAATGCTCTGAGTCATGCGTTTGACTCCCCCCCTCCCCCCCCCCGACCGAGACTCTTTCGCTCCATCTATCATGCCTTCACCTCTGGTACTTTCTTCAGGCATGGACAGGCGTCACGAAAGACGGGTGGGTCTTGAGAATCTTATCTGTTGGTTACACCATCAAGTTCGACCAGGTACCTCAAGTCGGCAAGATCCGTCATCTCATCTACAGGAGGAAGTAACAACACTGTTGTCGAAGGGATGCCATCGAAATTGTGCCACTAACCAAATGGAACAACAGTTTCTACTCCAGGTACTTTGTGGTCCAGAAGTAGGATGGAGGCCTTTGTCCGATCTTAGACCTACGATGCCACAACGAACACATTCACACAAGAAAGTTCCAGATGGTAACGCTCCAAACCGTCCTTCCCCTCATCAACAAAGGGAACTGGTTAAACATCATAGATCTGAAGGACGCATACTTTCATGTCAACATCCTCAAGGAGCACAGAAGGTTCCTCCATTTCCAGATAGGAACCCAAGCCTACCAGTACCGTTGTCTTCCCTTCGGTCTGTACACAGCGCCCCGAGTCTTCACCAAATGCATGGCTCCGGTGGCAGCTTTTCTTCGGCAAAAGTGTCTTCCCTTATATCGACGACTGGCTGATAGCTTCCCCCAACAGATCGACAGCCATTTGAGATACCACTTACACAGTACGACTTATGGAGAGTCTTGGTCTACGGATCAACTTCGACAAGTCAAAGTTAGAGCTGTCTCAGTGTGTTGAATACATTGGAGCGATACTCGACTCGCTCACTGTCAGAGCCTACACCCCTCTGAAGCGCCTACAGGACATCACCAAGGTGATCGAGCTTTTATGGCGCAGGACTTGTGTGCGGGTGAAGAAAACATAGAGACTGCTAGGGCTCATAGTGTCAACCACAGCTGTGGTTCCTCATGCCAAATTAAAGATGCACTCTCTACAATCTTGGCTTCTCCACGATTTTGATCCGCTGATAGAGAGCCAGTCCAAATGGTTGTTTCCACCTCTCGAACTGGTGGACCAGCTAGCTTGGTGGACATCACCTCTCATTGTGGCGTTGGGGAAGCATTTCTATCCCCCTCAACCAACTGTGCAAATCCTGACTGATGCAAGCATCCTCACATGGGGAGCTGCTTGCAGGTCCCTCACAGTCAACAACCTATGGACTCCGGAGGAGGCGTCGTTCCACATCAACTATCTGGAACTCCTCTCCATTTGGAAGGCTCTGAGGTCCTTCCAAACAGTGGTGTCAGGCAAGGCTGTCCAGATCGCGTCAGACAATACCACCGTGATTGCCTATCTGAACAAGCAGGGAGGCACCAAATCGATGAACCTCCTCTACCTGACAGTGCATTTGTGGGCATGGTGCCTGGAAAGGCACATTTTTCCCATTGCAGTCCACATTTAAGGCAAGTTGGATGATCTGGCCGACCAACTCAGCAGGCTCAGCGCCACAACACACGAATGGGAACTAGACAACCAAGTGTTCCAGTCCATTTGTCACCGGTGGGGGACTCCGGATCTTGACCTCTTTGCCTCAGAGACAAACCACAAGTGCCCGAGATGCTGCTCCAGAGCAGGGATCAGACTGGCCTCCGAGGGCAATGCTTTCATGAAACGGTGGGACTTGGACTATCTGTACGCCTTCCCTCCGTTTCCCCTCATTCAGGATGCTCCATCAATGAGCTCGAGCAATCCTGATTGCACCAGTGTGGCAGAGACAACCGTGGTATCCTCTTCTACTTCAGCTGTCTTCACAGTCGCTCACGCTACCAGACTCTCCATCGTTGATCCAAATGGAGAACGGTCAGCTCCTCCACTCCCACCTGCCCAGTTTGCATCTCACGGTATGAGGGATAACCCCAGACTAAACAGGATACTTGAAATGGCAAGGAGGCTTTCCACATGGAAGTCCTATACCTCTAAATACAGACGGTTTTGAGCCTTCCTGCACTCCAAACAAAAGAGCTCAAACAGTGAAAGCCTCCAGGGCCTCATGGAGTACTTGCTCCATTTGACAGAGACTGACTTAGGACTTGCATTAATCAGGGTCCATTTGGCAGCTATTGCCGCGCACTCCCCAATGGGATCTGCGGCATCTACAGCCTTCAGAGATCAAACGATGAAGCGTTTCCTCAAGGGACTGTGCAATGCCTTTTCACCTATAAAGACTCCAGCTGCACAGTGGACCTTGTCCACTGTTCTGACTGCTCCCACTAAAGCTCCATTTGAGTCTCTTGCTACTACTGACTTGCGTCTGCTGATGTGGAAGACTGCATTCTTACTAGCCATCACGTCCACCAGAAGGGCTTGTGAACGCACTGCACTTCGCGCAGATTCACCATTTACTAAAATTTATAATGACCGTGTGGTCTTTCATGCAGACATCACATTTCTATCTAAGGTTGTCTCTGAATTTCATTTGGGCCAGTCCATCTCTTTGCCAACTTTCTTTCCCTATCCAACTACATATCAAGAAAGGGCATGGCACACACTGGATGTTAAATGAACTTTATTGTTTTACATCAGTAGGACAAGAGAATTCAGAAGAACAGAACATCTGTTTGTTGCATACGGAGGCAAGTCCAAGGGTGAACCCATTACATCTCAAAGGTTCTCCAAATGGGTCTCATCTGTAACCTATCTCGCCTATGAGACTGCTCGTCTGCTGCCTCCTCCACATGTCAGACCACATTCTACCAGGGCTGTTGCCACCTCCACTGCCTTTTTGGAGGGCACACCTCTTGAAGACATCTGTAAGGCTGCCACATGGTCCAGACCTTCTACATTTGTCAAGCATTACTGGATGGACACCAGAGCCACTGCAGACACCAGACTTGGTCGTGTCATCCTTGCCAAAGGGCTCCAGGCTCTACATTCATGAGGGTCCATCCTTTTTCTGCCTGTTGTGCCAGAGTGTGGGACTGTGGATTCATCTCATCCGGCTGCCCACCTGCCTCGTAAGTGTGATCTTGCTAATCTCCCACAAGTGGGGATTCACAGAATGTATGAAGAAGAAAGTGTAGTTGTACTTACCAGTAGTATCTTTCGTTCTTCAAGTATACGTTCTGTGAATTCACACTTGCCCACCCTTCCTCCCCACTTGAGCTGCACGCACGGATGAGATCATTGGGTTTATCCTGTGCTCGGCTTAAGTATTGAACTGAGGAAAGAGCGCAAAATGGCGCCTAATGGTGGGCGGTCCTAACCACAAAACTTTTTATCCACGCAGGCGCAGAACCCACAAGTGTGAATTCACAGAATGCATACTCGAAGAATGAAAGTTACTGCTGGTAAGTACAACTGCACTTTGTCCTGTCTACTATGGAGCTAAAGGATCGGGCCATCCAATATCATCACACTTATGAGGCTTTAGAACAAAGGTAGGCAGCATGTGGCTCCCCAACCTGTTTTTGTGGCTCCGATATAGTCAAGCTCCTGAGAAAAGTTATTTTTTGTCATTGTGCAAATAAAGAGAATAGTTTCTGGGTCTGCCTTTATAGCTTCCAGCCCTCTTTTGCCCTTGCCAGTAATCCAGGATTTTAACATAACACAAGATAAAATTTGACTTTTTCTTTAAGCAATTCAATGAGGGAAATATCGGGGGAAAATTATAATCATGTAAGGAAGGGTGTGTGTGTGCACATTTAGCAATAAACTAATATTTATAAGAGGCATTCATCACTATGCTGCTAGTAAAAAGACATGCAGAAGTTATTATGCAGATTGAAGTGTGTGTTTGCATGCTTATTTGCATCTGATGTTACACTTCTGCAATCAGTTCTTTTCTCTGTATCATTTTATTTAATTTTATTTGACACCCAGTAACCGTGTTCTTTGGGTGGCTTGCAAAGTGCAGTACAGTATCAATATAATTCTGAAAATCAAATAAAGCAATTTAGCAATTTCAGTAGTATGAAAGTTGCAGCATCACAGTAAATACCTTGTTGTTGTTGTTGTTCAGTCGCACAGTCGGTTCCGACCCTTTGCGACCCTATGGACCATTGTTCTCCAGGCACCTCTGTCCTCCACCATCCCCCTCAGCACTCCCAGTTCTGTGCCCGTTGTGTCTACAATACCATCTAGCCATCTCATCTTTGGCCTCCCCCTTCTTCTTTTGCCCTCCACCTTTCCCAACATCAGGGCCTTCTCAAGTGAATCCTCCCTTCTCATTTGATGTCCAAAATACTTTAGCTTCGTCTTTACTATTAGCCCTTCCAATGAGCAGTCAGTGTTGATTTCTTCTAAGATTGACCTATTTGTTCTCCTCGCTGTCCAGGGTACTCTCAAAACTCTCCTCCAACACCACATTTCAAAGGCATCTATTCTTCTGCGTTCAGCTTTCCTAATTGTCCAGCTCTCACACCCGTACATTACCACTGGGAATACCATTGCTTTGACTATTCTAATTTTTGTTTGCAATGTGATGTCTCTGCTTTTCACTATGTTCCCCAGGTTTCTCATGGCTTGTCTCCCAAGAATCAGTCGCCTTTTTATTTCATGGCTGCAATCCCCATCTGCCGTGATCTTTGATCCCAGGAAAGTAAAATCTGTCACTGCTTCTACTTCTTCCCCATCTATTTTCCAGGAACTGATTGGGCCTGTTGCCATTACCTTGGTTTTCTTGATATTGAGTCTCAAACCAGCTTTTGCACTCTCCTCCTTCAGCCCAATCAAGAGGTTCTTTAGGTCTTCCTCGCTTTCTGCCATCCTTGCTTTTCTTTGAAATTCTGTGTTCAGAAGGTTGTATTTTTTCCTTTCTCTTTTGACTTTTGCCTTCCTTCTTTCCTCTGCTATTTTAAGAGCCTCATCAGACAACCATTTTGCTTTCTTACGCTTCTTTTCTTTTGGTATGGTTTTCTTTGCCGCTTCCTGCATGATGTCCTTCATCTCTGTCCATAATTCTTCTGGCACTCTGTCTATTGCGTCCAGGCCATTATATCTGTTCATCACCTCCACCGTGTATTCTTTAGGGATGCTGTCTAGGTGATATCTGTCTGGTCTTCTTGTTTTCCCTATTTTCTTTAGTCTTAACCTGAATTTTGCGATCAGTAGGTTGTGATCTGAGCCACAGTCTGCTCCAGGTCTTGTTTTTGCTGATTGTATGGAGGTTCTCCATCTTTGGCTGCAGAGTATGTAGTCAATTTGGTTTCGGTGTTGGCCATCTGGTGATGTCCATGTGTAAAGTTGCCTCTTGTGTTGCTGGAAGAGAGTGTTTGCTATGACCAGTGCGTTCTCTTGGCAGAACTCTATCAATCTTTGCCCTGCTTCGTTCTGTACTCCAAGACCAAACTTGCCTGTTATTCCCTCCACTTTTTGATTTCCTACTTTGGCATTCCAGTCTCCTAATATAATTTGGACATCATTTCTTGGTGTCTGTTCTATGAGGTGTTCTAGGTCCTCATAGAACTGGTCCACTGTGGCTTCATCTGCACTAGTGGTTGGTGCATAGACTTGGATTACGGTGATATTGAAAGGTTTGCCTTGAATTCTGACTGACATCATTCTGTCATTTTTGAGGTTATATCCCATTACTGCTTTTCTTACTCTCTTATTGACAATTATGGCTACTCCATGCCTTCTAAGGTTTTCTTGTCCACAATAGTAGATATGATGGTTTCCAGAGCTGAATTCACCCATCCCTGTCCATTTTAGCTCACTGATGCCCAAGATGTCAATGCTTATTCTTTCCATCTCATTTTTTACCACTTCCAGTTTACCTTGGTTCATTGATCTCACATTCCATGTCCCTATGCAGTATTGCTCCTTACAACATTGCATTTCCCCTCCCCCTTTCCTGTCCCTCCCCTTCCTCCACTCTGTGGTGTTAAGCATCCTGTATCACCTAGCCTGCCCTTTTGTTTTGCCTTTTGTTTTGGTCAATAGGGTTCTCTTGGCAAGATTTATGGCGTGGTTGCCGGTGTCTGCGCCATTTTTCTCTCCTCATACATTTTATCACAGTTTTTAAAAGTTTAAAAACATTTAAGACAACATATTATCATGCATATTATCGCACTTTAAAGCACAGTCTCTATGTCAGTTGCTATATTAAGTCATTTTAAAGTCTTTATGTGAGTTACTATATTAAGTCATCAACATTTCTGCATATTTAACTACTTATCCTTTGTATGGGGCTCTGAGTCTCACCCCCTGGTTTAACTCCTTTGCCTTCTTCCCTTCTGCCAATTGGACCTCTCCTTCGGCGCTTGGTTGTTTTCAGGGCTTGGAAAATACCTAGCAGATCTGAATTTGGTAGCTTAAAAGTACATAGAAGTAAACAGCCTGGGAAAACAAAGGTTAATACAGAAAAGAGTATAAAGAAAATACTGTACCAGGCAAGGTTCTATGATGAAGTATATTCTCAATCAGGGAGGCAATAAATGAAAAGGCCCTTTCCAGATTTGGATATTGGCATGGCTAAAGGAAGTAGAAGTGGTTCCTTCATATTTTTTAAAGGTAAAGGTCGCCTTTGCTCAAAAGCCAGTCGTATCTGCAAAGATTTCCGTGGACATGTGGCACGGGATGCTGTTTACATTCCCACCATTAGCAATTTCTTGCTTTCAAACTGCTAGGTTGGCAGGAGCTGGGACAGAGACAGGCGCTCATTCCATCATGCAGTACTCGGGTCTTGAACTGCTGACCTGCCACTTGAGCCACCACAGTCCCTCATTTTTTTAGAATGTAAAAATGTTGCTAAAATAAACAAGGAGATAATAAAACTATAGTCAATTGTACAGTATTATATTTGTATCCTGCCTTTCTCCCCAAGCGTAGGGCTGAAAGAGGATTCAGATTTGCCTTTTTTGTCCCAAGTGTGTTACATTTCTCAGTGGAATCTTGTTAATTATTCTCATTTATACAATGGTATTTGTTTTAACTTGCAGTTAAAGAAAGTGAAGAAAAGGAGGTTCTTCTGAAAACTAATCTTTCTGGTCGCCAGAGCCCAAGTTTTAAACTTTCCTTCTCTAGCAGTACAAAGACTAACCTCACCAGCCAGTCTTCTGCAAGTAATTTGCCTGGTTCTCCTGGGTCACCGGGATCTCCTGGGTCACCGGGATCTCCTGGATCAGTTTCCAAAAGCACATCTCAGACGGCAGCTATAACTACCAAGGTATTGTTTTCCTGTGAATTGCATCATGCTTTCATATCGGATCTGAATTGGAGGCAACCCATATGTAAATTACAGAAGTTTGCCATTTTGTAAATAATCTTGGTGTATTTATTTGGAAAGAGCTTGAGGCTTCTTCAATCTGATAACTATTTAATAGAGAAAGAACCTTTAAATTAGTTCTAATACTTGCTTTCCCCCAGTTGACCTTTCTGAAATTATTATGATAAACATACTGCCTCAGTTGTCAACTTCCAGTGCCATAAAACATGTTTCATGTCTTAATGGGATTTTAGAGAAGTTAATGTAGCTCACAAAGAAGAGATTGTTTTTGAATTGAGAGGCTTGGTGAATGATTGCCATGGCTTCATCTGTTCATTTTCTGTTAGGACTGTTGAGGTACTGCTTCCTTTTCTCCATACTTGTAGAAAAATGTGCTATCAGTCAACTCAGAATTTGTCTAGTGTGCTGGTCAAAATACCCAACAAAAACTTCTACCGTCTCTTCTTTTTCCTCCCCTCCAACCATATATCAAGATCAAATGGAAAAACCAAGCCATTTGTTTTTATAATTTACAAAAGTTATAATCTCATTAATGTTCCACACGCTTACCTTACTTTTCACTTTTCAAGCCTGTGGAATGGCCAGAAACAAGTTATTTTCAAATGTAAAAGCTTGGTTGTCTGCATTTACCAGTTCTACAATAGGCTTGCACAACTTCATTAATAAGAGAAAGGCCAATAATCACTATAGATCATGACTCAGACAAGGTATCTAAACAGATTAGTGATGTAAACAGATGCAGGGATTTATTTGTTTCCATTCAATGTCAGTTTCATATTTTTAGAAATTGTTACTTTTTTAACAGTGAGAATTTCTAAATAGATATCTTTCAAATAATACATTTTATCCTTTTAAAAAACCCACAGTGTATAGGCATTTTGATACCCCTTTCTGAGCGACCTTATAAAATTTAGAGAAGTGCAAAATCCAAGGAAAAACTGCATTCTGTTTTGTACGTTCAGTGCAGATCAGGTCAGTTTATAATAGAATTCCTATAGAACAAAGTCCTAAACATCCCTAATTATAAATCCATTGGCCTAATTTTGGACTTTTGTTTCTTTTCCTATCTCATGCAACATTAAAAGTTCTGGAGACCCATCAGCTTGCATTCTTTTGTAGGATTTTGTTTAGTTTTAATAAAGGTGTTGCGTGTTTGGGGTATATTTTTTCCATATATAAGCATGGCTTCTTTGGGGGTGGAAATCCAAGTTATTTAAGAAACTTAGGTTTCAGTGTTTAACTAACATAGCTTCCCAGGGGTTGGGGATGGGAAGACAAGAGGAAAACAAAATCGTCTGAGCAGCCAACACCTTTAATGGTCTGCCATTCTGCCAGCACTTCATTTCCTGGGCCTGCTCATCACACCTATTGTGTTGCCAGGGTCCCCATCATGAACAACAGATCCAGAATCGTTACAGGACAGAATAAGTAACCTTTGTTTATTCCTTCTGAATATGTGGAGCGACCACACAAATTGTGATGAGCGTGCTAACCCTAACCCCATTATTGTTTCCATCATATGAAAGTGACGGTCTGTAAAGATGAGATTGTTGTACCTCTTTTGGCTTTCCATGTGAGCTAGGATCCCTACTCTTTGTAATTGCTTCACATGGATAAGGGCGGTCTTTCCCTTCCAGACTGTTGCTTTCCTTTGTTTCAAAGTATAATGGGAATGAAGCTACTGTGTGACCACTGTGTTTGGTCCCTAGTTCCTCTGAGAACAACTGAACAGGGCCTGAGTGTCTCAACAAATGTACACTCCTGGCTTCTCTATAAATTTAATTTATATTTTCTATTTGTAATTATTAGCATTTGACTTATTTTTTCTCAAAAAAGTCTTTTTTACAAATTATATTTGCTAGGGCAGTGTTAAGATGTAGAAGCCTTGAAACAGCAATTGTCTCTTCAAAGATCATCTCCTTTGCATAGGTCTGTAGCAAGAAACTGTTCACCTTTTCCTTTAAGCTGGATTTCTGGTTGCTTTTCTTTAACAGTATAAGTTTGTTAGTTTGTTGATTTAAAATTTACATTACGTCCCATTGGACACCCACATTAGCTCACTGCCAATCAAGATAGTGTAACAAACATAGTTTAAGCACAATAAGAGTTTATCATTTAGGAAAAAAATTATATTCACTTACTTACATTCAGTAAAAGCAGCGTCCCATAATGGCACCTACTTGTCCAGATTAATTAAAATCATGCCTAAGAAGAAAAATCTTTGGCTGCTAGCAAGAGGATGGGGGTGATGACCTTTTTTACTGGGAAGTGTTTTCCACAGCCTGAATGCATCCACTGAAAATGCCCTTTCTGGCTTTCTCATTCAATGGACCTGTGATGAGGGTATTAGAGCTAAGACAAGGGTCTCCCCAGAAGATATTAAGGGGTGGTGGTGGTCATATGGAGCTATAAGGTCCTTCAGGTTATCTGAACCTAAGCTTCTTAGGGCTTTATTGATCATAACCAGCATTTTGAATTGGGCTAGCAACTGGATTGGGAGCCATTCCTACTGTAATAATAGTTTGACTTGCCTTTTCACTGACATCTCTATGATGACTGGATTTGTTTTCACTTCCTTTACACCCATCCAGTCCATTACTGTAATCATACACTGATCTAGGCCTATAACAGCTTTCTTGGAATCACATAGAAATGCTGTAATGCTATAGGCCAGGGGTAGGCAACTTATCCCCGCGTGCCAAATAATTCGGCCCTCGCTCCAGCCACCGCCACCGGAATCGGCCACGGGTGTGTTTACAGCAGCCGTAAATGGCAAGGGAGACCACCAGTCCTGCCCCTCAGCTGTCTGAGGGAGCGTGATCTGGCCCCTGACTTAAAAAAGGTTGGCAACCCATGCTACAGACATATGTAACACACATATAATCGGGGGAATTTTTTTGGTCTTGCCTCTGCTGTTGCTTTCAGCATGCAAAACTCAGATTCTGTTTCACATGGAAGGGCCACAGCAACCTCCATCTCTTCAGACAGTTGCTTCCTAGTGTGGAAAACAGTGACGGAGGAGGTGGACCCAGCATACGCATGCTTCCACCACAATGGAATAAGAGTTTTCTCTTTGACACATTTATTCCATTGTACTCCAGGGTAAAGTTCTTCTGCATAATATACGAGTTAATCTTATTAGGTGGCCATTTGTTATCTTTATTAATTCCTTTGCATCTGAAAAATTGTGAACAGTTTGTTAACTGGTGGGGGTCCCCTCCATGTATTTATTGTACTTTTATACATAAAAGACCATATCATAATAATATTTAAAAAGATGATTCAGTTTTAAAGGGAAAATTCTTAAATAACTATTGTTATGTTTCCCCCCCCCCCCATTTTTAGGGAGGATTAGTGGGTCTTGTAGATTACCCTGATGATGATGAGGAGGACGATGAAGAAAATCTACCTTTGTCACAGAAAGCAAAGCTAGAATCCTCGTAATGACACCTCTGAAGATCAACATGCAGGATATTGCTTGGGTGATAAACTAGTTTCTAGGGGGTGGGACAGTCCATAACTAAAAACTGCAGTCTCTAGTGGATTACTGTGTGTAACACAGATCAACTTTTAAAAAATGGAATTCTGCTAATCAAGTGCCAATTTGAAGGAGCAGAAGAAGAGGAAATAATATGCTTTATGGAAAAGACATGCCTTTCACCTCTCCAGCTTGGACCACGCATTTGCCCTTTTCTCAGGGAAGGAAATGAAAAATATAAAGCCAACAGGGCAGGAATTTTGTTAGTGGAATTCTGGATTGGCTGTTCAGTTGTTAACAATCAGAACATGCTTTCTTGGACCATGCATAAGACTTTGAAGAAAAGGCTTTTCTGCCGTAACTCTTCACTCGCTAAGAATGCCAGCAGTTTCTTTATATAAAGAGACCTGCCTTTGAAACCATACATTCTGAACATTTTAGTCGAGCTACATGTTTAAAAAAAACTTTATGGGGGAGGGCTGAACATACATTTCCTCTTTTTTTAAAAAAAATTGTTCCCTTTGCCCTTTAAACTGCAGATTTCTGTTTGGAGGTGGGGAATTTATCTATCCCTGAATTAAAAAAATTGAATGGAATTCTAGATGTCACTTTGTGTCATTATTTTTATTTTGCCCCGAGTGTATGCTTAGTTGTTGAGTATATATTTGGGACCATTAAAAATTTTTGATGTAATATAATCTCACTGTTGTGCTGGTACCTGTTTCACCTGTGTAATTCTGTTCAGCATCATATTTCTTGATGTGTTTTGGATTTTATGGGAGATGGTATAGTTTTTATGGAAAAGGCATATTAATCTTGCCACAATCTGCAAACAGAAGCAATACTATTTTGTGACAAAATATTTTATATTAAAATTTACATCATCAACTGTCTCGAACCAATTCAGGGAAATAGGTTTTTTTTTAATTAATCATTTTACATAACATATAAATATAAATTAGTATTCCAAAGAGATTTTGAAATTTCATAACTGGGAACTATGCTGGTACATTTAAATCAAATTTGAAATGGTTATTTAAGAGTACAAATACATTGACACATTTGAGTTTGGAAATAAAAAAATAATTAAAAATTAAAACTACTGCATTAGTGGTATTTTTTGAAAACTTATGATTCCCTTTGGAATACCAGTTTTACTGTCGTGTATTATGCTGTTTTTTTTATTCTTGCAATTAGGTGTGTCTCCCCCACCACCACCACCACTACTTATAAGTCAAGCGATAGGAATTACGGAATGAATTCAACAAAAGGTGGCTTCATTTTGGCAATTTAACGCCTGACCTAGACATGGAAGAAATTCCTGCAAACTCAAAAAAAAAAAAAAACCAACCCAAAATAAATCAGGAATGTTTTTCATAGTTTTGGCAAGTGATTCTGATTCCTTTGGAGCAACAACACTAACTATTTCTTATAGTGTTATGTAGAACAATACAGTCTTTATCTCCATCTCTGAAGATAAAACAATTTGGATACTGGGGACTGATAATAAAAGATTCAATTAGAGTCAGCAAAGGCAACAAAACTGAAAAAATATGTGTGGGATATAATAAGCAAGAATGTACCTTTTGGGAGAAAGAAAACCTATATGATTAAATCAAGTTTCTGAGTAATGATTTAAATCTTAAATCAGATTCACTTTGGTTACGTGTTGTTCTCAGAGAGTAACAGTGCAGTGCTTTGCCCAGTTGATACCAGTAGAATTCCAACCCTGATATCTAGAACCATGATTTGGTATCACAGAAGGGTCAATGCTAGAAAAATATCAACAATGCAGTAATATCTACACTATCATAAGTAAACAAGCAGTGTTTCTATGTTTATTGAATTTATACCCCGCTCTACTCAAGCTCAAAGGCCGACTCAGAGCAGCAATACAACAGAGTTCATATACATACAAATTACAACAATATAATAATACACATAATCACAAATACCAAATAAATAATCAGAAGAATCCACAATGGTACAAAATATCAATACAGCATCAAAGTATCAACAATCAATAATTACAAATCAAGTTACAAGATGTGAAAACATCAAAATACAATATTGAGAATACAAATTCACAAACAGTACACATCACAGTGCTATACTGCAATAACACTAGCTACAAGTTACAGAGTTACTACAATATACAGATGAGCTCAACTTCCCTACGGCATATGCCGGGCCAGGGAAGGAGCTGGACGAGGCGGTGACGGCAGATTTTAGAGTGTGCCGCCGGGAGCCCAGGTGAGCTCGACTTCCCTGCGGACAGAGAAGGAGCTCTTTTATCCCCCGCAGGGGTCGGCGCAGGTTTGCCAAACCAGGGGGAGGAGCTCCATATCTCTGTCTGTCTCCCTCGCTGCCCCTGCTCTCGCCAAGGATAGAAAAACGGTGAGTCCAGCAGCTGTGACATCGGTGTGATCTTGAAGACACGCCAGTTGCCCCACAACTAGGGCAGTCTCTCCACCCCTGCTCTCATCAAGGACGGAGGACCAGAGAGTCCGGCCACAACAATACAAGCCCCAGCTGGGCTCCCACCCCCTGTGACCAGCCAGGCCACGGGAGAGAGCCAGAGACGGCGGCACTGGTGTCGGGCGCAGCGGCATCAGCTTTTGAGGGCTCCGCCGTGATGGTCCTCAGCTGGATTGGAATAGTTTAGAAAAGAGTGGCAGGTCTGGCATATGCTGTAGATGAGAGAGTTACCTGGATTAGATCAGCAATTGGAGTAGATTGTGACAGCTAAAAGCCCACAATTAGTAGTAGAATATAATTACAACTTCCTATGAAATGGGTGAGTTAATAAGGCTAATTGCAGCAAATTTCAATCACCTTTCAGCAGTTCCTGAAGTCCATAATCTATAATTTGAGTATGTGCTGCCTAAATAACTGGTATCCAGTATTATATTTGTATCCAGAAGCTACTGATGATTGAATTTTTAACTTTGAGAATAATTTCAGCTTGCTCAATATTACATGAAAGAGGGATTGTTCATAGGTTCCACTTGTTGAAGACCAACCATCTTCAACAGTGGGTGGAGAATATGGGAAGCTTGCAAGAAAAACCAAGATATTTTTTCCTTCTTCCTATCTGCAAAATATAGCAAGAACTCTCTTGTTGGGGATGTAGCTGTCAATTATTTTCTGAATATTGTACAAGTTACCTGATTTTTCCTCATACGGCTAAATGGCTATTCCAGATGCTAGCCAACTGCCTACAGTAAAAGAAAAAAACCTGTCCACCTGTAAGAAATAACATATAGCATTAGCCTATAATACTTATACTAGAGTGAAGTTCTGGAGTTCTAAAATATGTCAAATTGACAAATAGGTCAATCTTAGAAGAAATCAACCTTGATTGCTCATTGGAAGGTCAAATAGTAAAGATGAAGATGAAGTACTTTGGACATCAAATGAGAAGAGAGGATTCACTTGGGAAAGCCTTGATACTGGGAAAGGTGGAGGGCAAAAGAAGGAAGGCCAAAGATGAGATGACTAGATGGTATTGTAGACACAATGGGCACAGAGCTGAGTGGCCTGAGGAGGATGCTGGAAGACAGAGGGGCCTGGAGGACGATGGTCCATAGGGTCGGAATAGATGGTGCGACTGAACAACAACAAAATATGTAATATATATACCGTATATATATTTGGGGGAATAATATTGGTAGTAGAGCATGAAGAAATTTAAAGTAAGCACAGTTGGGAGTTGTTGCTAAGTGTCATCAAGTTGGAACCAATGTATTGACTTATAGTGACCCTAAAAAGGCATAAGGCGTATTTTCCCCCTTGGCGGGACCTTCAAAAGCCACCGCCATTAGAGCTGTCACACCACCATCGGCTCCCTCTCTGGCCCGGGAGGTGGAAGCTCAGCTGAGGTGTGTTTTCCCCCTTGGCGGGACTTTCAAAAGCCACCACTGTTTGAACCACTGGACTTGTTGTGGGCCGAAGACTATCTTCTTCTCACCAGAGTCAGTTTTTTCTGGCTTTGTAATGGACATTTGAATCAGGGGGATTGTGTGTTTATCTGTGATAATTTTGTATTTCTCTTTATTGTAACTATATTTTTGAATTGTATTATATTATATTGTGAATTGTATTATTTATTCATGTTGTAAGCCGCTTCGAGTCACACTGTGTGTTGAGTGAAGCGTGATAGAAATCTAAGTATAAAAGTATAAGTATAAAGTATAAAATTAAAGGTAAGTGAGATATTTAAGGAGTGGTTTTAACAGTTGCACACCCCAGTGAGCTTCCATGGCTGAGCAGGAATTTGAACCTCGGCCTCCTGAGTCCTAGTCTGTCACTATCCACTATAATGACACTGATTTCTCTGAAGGTGTAATAAATGACCATTACTCTAATATAATTTCTGAAGTGATAGGTATCTCTTAAAAATTTTCAGGTACTTTACAATACTGTATGTGTTTACATCAACAGGAGGAGATTGAGAACTACTCTATTAGACAACTGTAGCATCAGATACAGATAATTATGCTATCTACCTTAAACCTAATTGTGTTAATCCCAGGTCTCAATGCCAAACATCTGAAGGAGCGATCTTCACATATATGGAGATTTATGTTGTAATATGTCTTGAATGTATTTATATCTGTTTATTTAGCTGAATAGCTAGAATTCAAGGATAATAGCCAATATTTCATGTTCCTAAAATCCTTGCTGAAATTTAGAACAGCTGATGAAGAATGCTAATTATTTCAGGAAGTACAGCCGTTATTTTACTTAACTGTGTTTAACGGTACATGTTATATACAAAATTGGGTTCATGTATTTTTCAGAACAAGTCTTATTCTATTTAGTTTGATGGAAAGGCAAGATTTTTTTCAGTAGAACACATAACTTGCTATCATGTCTGTTGAGAAGTGAATTTCAACACTCTTAAGTTATTGCATGGAGAGATTAGTTGCCTGTACTATTCTGCCATGTGGCAAGTGAAATTTATGTGACACATCAGGTGCATGTGTGCTGTTTTAGAAATTGTCAGTTATGTATTTCAGTCTCCACCTACCCCAATCCCTCCAAATAGATTTACAGTACAGTAAAAAAAATAAGTTAAACCTCAGAACAAATCTATACCTATAAGAGGGTGGATGAGTTGTGCATGTCCGGCACACATGGCCACACCCGGCCCAACCATCCTGTACCGAGCCGCCTACACTTAACACCCTGTGAGCATCGCTGCAAGGGTCCGGTTGTCGAGAGTGGGGCAACCGCCCCACAAAGATGAACCAAAAAAACTACAAGGCCCAGCGTCCTCCGCGCCACACCACCCCTCAGCCAATCAGGCTGAGGGACGCGAGCGCAGAGGCAGGGAAAGTGCCGCGTATGGGGGAAAAACGCCACTGCGTCCAGGCCACGGCGACGAAGGCTGGCCCCGCCGCGGCTTCAGCAGGGTTGTGGAGAGAAGAGGGAGTCCCTCTTCCCTCCACGGTCCTGGTGCCGGCCCCAGTGCGACTTCGGCGGGATTGCAGAGAGAAGAGGGAGTCCCTCTTCTCTCCACGGCCCTGGTGCCGGCCCCGCCGCAACTTTGGTGGGGTTGCGGAGAGAAGAGGGAGTCCCTCTTCTCTCCATGGCCCCGGCGAAAAGCTTCCCTCCAGGAGACGGAGCCCGAGAACGGCGCTCCGTTCTCAGCCTCCATCTCCCGGAGGGAAGACAGCGCCTTCCACAGAGGGCAAGGGCCGAAAGCTTCAGCCCCCGCCCACCAAGGAAAACGAACAGCTTCCCTCTGGGAGACGGAGGCCAAGAACGGAGCACCGTTGTCGGCATCCATCTCCTGGAGGAAAAACCATCCGGAGTTCCTCCCTCCTCTCTGTGTGTGTCCTCATCGAGACTACGGGGGGAGGAGAGGAGCCCTTCCTCTCCCCGCACAGTTTCGGCATGTTGTGTGTGTGCACCCCAAAACCACCCTGTTGTGTATTGAATGTAGCGTATTGAATGTATTTGTAACCACACGAATGGGTTCATGTAACACTGTAACCTTCTGTATGAGGACGCGAGCTAGTGACCACCGGGGGCAGTAGCGAGCACCCAGCTCACATAGCACACATTACTCAAATGCCCTCAGCTGCGCGGGAAAGATTCCCGCGCTCACCTCACCTGGACAAGGCGTGACCAAGGATGACGTCACTTGGACAGTGGCCAATGCCTGTCGAAGAGTCATATTCAATTGTATAGCCACCGTATAAAAGGAGCTGTTTGTCCGCCATTACCACATGTTCGTACTGTACTTCATGCAATAAAGATGTGCTAGGCTAGCTTACAGCCGTTTCCATTGTCTTGATTCCCAAACACTAAATTACCAACACCCAGAGAAACCCCCAAAAATGCTAGTGGGTAATAAAATATTGGGCCATTAGGTACAAACAGATTTTTCATTTTCTCATTAGATACAAACAGATTTTCCTCATCAGCTGGCAGTGTGATAATTAAAACAGCCTGCCTAGTGATTGCCAAAAGGGCAGGTGTTAACATTGCAGATATAGATGCAATGGTCCTGAATTCATACATTTCAGCTGATCATGCATGAGAAGGTGTAATAATCGTGGTAACTTGTATGAATGGTCAAGCTCTAGTTGAACACATGTTGGTAAAGTTGCAGTCTAGCCTGAACATCAGGGGATGTAGATTTTTGGAGATCTGCTGTAGTGACAGAGTCAAAATAGATTTCAAAATAAATTTAGTTTTCTATTGTTTCTCAGAGCTTGTGAAGAGTCGAATAAAAATTTGCTTGCTACTACTGACCTCTGGGAAACAAAAGTGGCTTAACCAGACTTCTACCTTTTCTTTTCCCTATCTTTTTCTTTTCCCAACAGCCAGTCTGTTTCTACCTTTCAAGAATTAAGAGTTTTGAGCAACATGAATGGAGAGGCTTTGCTGATGTTTTAGGCGGTTGCTAGGAGATGGTAGGAAAGAGGCGAACCACTCTGTTTACAATTGGTACTAAGTATATTTGAAAAGGTCTTCAGTTGGGAAATTCTAGCCTCCAATCATTTTGTTTCATAGTTGGTTTCTTTTTTGGACATGACACTACCAGCACATCTAAAGTTTTCAAGTGCAACACATCTGCAACATTTACGTTAATACTTTTCTTAAAGAAAACAATTTTCTCTACTGTTGTGTTCTTACATTTGTTCCTGTATTAGAGGCAAAACAGAACTCTCCTAGCACCCAGTTTCTACCCAAATATAACCCCAATTTTAAATGGAGTTTAATCCTGTAGTATGTGTCTATAGTCAAGTGCCATGACTGTAGAATGCCTGGTCTCCTTGTCTTAGCATTTGTGCGCTGCAACAGAGAATGCCCCCCGGTCTGTTTATATGTTCTCTGTGGTTGGTGTTTTTTTTTACTTCTAGCCAAGCAGGTATAAATATTCATTTCTTCTAATTAAATTATGAATTTTTGGTGTATGAAGACCAAGACACAGGACACAGCCTCGGGCTGGGTTAACTCAGGTTTATTGCATCGTGGACAGAGGGAACATGAGGTAATGGCGGATCGATAGCTCTTTTTATACAGCAGTAATACATTTGAACGTGGTGCCATGGTAGCCCATTGGCTACTGCCTGCGTGACGTCATTGCGAGTCACGCCCTTCTTGTCCAGGTGTAGGTAGTGGCGGGAAAGCTTCCCGCGCTGTTGCCTTTGATGAGTTCGGACCAATAGAGCTTGGACGCTCGCTGCTGCCAGCTGGTGGTCATTAGCTCGCGTCCTATTACAGGGTTTATATGATACAGCTGAAGGTTACATTGTTGCTATAGGCAAGGTTACATTGGCTCCGATACATTGTAATCCATGTGGAAGGAAAACCATTAGAACACAACACCCCTCCCCCCTAGGATGAGACAAAGTCTCGAGCCCCCACTCAAACACGCTCCCCCCCTAGGAGACAAAGTCTCTCAGCCAAGATGGCTTATTTCGAACACGCTGGGGTCTCGATGCGGGCTGCCTTTGCCCGGGTTTGCTACCTTCTCTTTGTCCCCTGGTTTCCTGCCCTGTAATTGGAGAGGGAGACTCGTTAGTGACTTGCCGCGGCTCCGCGGCGTTGTTGGGAGGTGTGCTCTCTCTTAGGGAAGAACCGGGGGCACTGGGGACTAACGAAAAACCCCTCTTCTCGCTTGGATGGGTGGGGGAACACTCCTGAAAACCCCCCCGGCTCGCAAAACCAAAACCAAAATTACATTCGGGGGCAGCGGTCGCGAATTCCTCTCCCCCTTCCCCGGCCTCTGATGGAACTGGTTTATCAAAAGGATATGAGTCGGGGCCGCTGCTTCTTCCTTCCCCCCTTGCTTGGGACTGTTGTCCGCTGATGTCTCCCCCTTGGGCTAAGCGGGTGGGGGAGAACCCTAACGCTGAATCCTGTTGATGAGCCCCACTGTCTGGTACGCTCACTCGGTGCCTCAGCTGGTCCGCGTGCCTCCTCCAGAGGAGACCTGTGCTGGTCTCGACCCGGTACGACACTGGCCCCGTCTGTTCTACTACCGTCCCCGGCACCCAGGCTGGCCCTGCGCTGGCATAGTTTCTACAGTGAACAGGGTCGCCGGCGGCGAATCCTTTCGAGACTGCCAGCCCTATGTTTATTCCCTTCTCCTCGACTCTCGTCGGGTCTAGCCTGGACAGAATCGTGGTCAGTTTTCGCCGCATCAAGAGCTCTGCCGGCGAGTAACCTGACGCTAAGGGGGTCACCCTATACGCTAATAAGAACTGACATACTTGGTGATTTAGGTCCCCCGGGCCCATGCGCCGAAGCGCATCCTTTGTTGTACGCACCAACCGTTCCACTTGGCCATTCGTGGCCGGGTGAAACGGTGCGGATGTGACATGCCGAATTGCGTTCGCCGCCATGAATGCTCCGAACTCCGAGGAGGTGAAGCAACTCGCGTTATCGCTGACTAACGTGTCGGGTAAACCGAACGTGGAAAAGACTCTCCGTAGCTGGCTAATTGTCGTGGCGGAGGACGTGCTCTTTACTGGGATAACCTCCAGCCACTTGGAGAACGCATCCACCACCAGGAGAAACATGGTTCCTCGGAATGGGCCAGCGAAATCTATGTGTACTCTGGACCACGGCCCCCTTGCTGCGTCCCATTCCCTATGCGGGAGGCGAGCCTCCTCTGGACGGGATCCCTGACATGCCTCACAAGTGCCGACCATGTGCTCAATGTCCGCGTCCAGTTGTGGCCACCAAAAATAACTGCGGGCCAGCGCCTTCGAACGAACGATCCCCGGGTGGCTGACGTGCAGCAGCTTGAGCACCCTCGGCCGCATGGATGTAGGGACCACCACCCGTTGGCCCCACAACAGGCACCCCCTTTCTAGGGACAGCTCTAGCTTTTTTCGAAAGAATGTGTCGAATTCCGTGCTCGGGGACGATGCCGGCCACCCCTTCTGTACCCATGAGCTAACTTTTTCCAGCGTTTTGTCCTTGCCTGTCGCCCTAGCAATATCGGCTGGTACTAGTGGGGGTGCGTCTAAGACCTCGATTAGCAACACCTGGCGGTCTCTTTCTACTCTAGCCTTTTGGTCATCCGACAGGGGCAAAGGGGATCTCGAAAGTGCATCAGCATGGCTGATCTCCTTTCCGGGCCGGTACTCCAACTCGTGTTGGTATGCGTTGAGAAAGATAGCCCAACGCAGCATTCTCGGGGATAGGATCTGCGGCGTGGGCTTGCTTGCCGTGAAAATCCCTAACAGGGGCTTGTGATCCGTTACAATTTTAAACGGGCGGCCATACAGAAAATCGTGGAACTTTTTGGTCCCCGCTACTATGGCTAATGCCTCCCTGTCGGTTTGTGCGTAATTTCGCTCTGCTTGGGACAGGGACCTTGAATAAAACGCAACCGGGGCCTCCCTTCCGTCATCCAATACGTGGCAAAGCACCGCCCCCACCCCCACCGGTGATGCATCGCAGACTAATACCACCGGCCGTTTGGGGTCGAAATGCGTTAGAATTGCGTCAGAAGTCAAGAGTTGCTTTAGCTCTTTGAATGCCCTCTCGTGCTCGTCACCCCACATCCATGTCTCCTCCTTTTTAAGCAACCGATGAAGCGGTTCGGCTACGGACGCTTTCCGCGGAAGGAATGTATGGTAAAAATTGAGGAGCCCCAGGAATGACTGTAGCTCGGTTTTGGATGTGGGGCGAGGGGCCTTCTTGATGGCTGCCACTTTGGATTTGGATGGCCTAATACCCTCGGGTGTGATTCGGAACCCTAAAAACTCGACCTCGGTTTCGAAAAAGACACATTTGTCCTTCCTCAGTCTCAGCCCCGCTTTCTCGAACACAGTTAGTACTTTGTCCAATCTTTTTGCCAGTTCGGCCTCACTCCCCCCTGTTATCAACACGTCATCAAAATAAGGCAACACCCCCTCCAGCCCCTTCAGGAGGCGTTCCACAAGCGACTGAAAAAGGCCGGGTGCCGAGTTCACGCCGAACTGTAAACGCGACACCTGGAACGCTCCTTTATGTGTGACTATCGTTTGGGCCGCGGCCGTGGCGGGAGTTACGGGGAGTTGCTGATAGGCTTGTGCTAGATCGAGCTTAGCGAAACACTTTCCCCCATTTAGCCTGGCCAAAAGGTGGCTGACCACCGGCACCGGGTATGCATTAGGGCGGATCGCCTTGTTAATTGTACACTTATAATCAGCGCAAATGCGCACCTCCCCGTTAGCCTTCAGAGCTGTTACAATTGGAGTTTCCCACTCCGCGGAATCAACAGGAATAAGAATCCCCTGGCCCACCAATTTGTCCAGTTCCGCCTCTATTTTGTCCTTTAGTGCGAAGGGCACCCTGCGCGGTTTGAGTCTTATCGGGCGGACCTCCGGGTCTAAGTCGAAGGCTACAGGGGGTCCCTTGAATTTTCCCAGTCCTTTTTTAAAAACATCGGGATGCGCGTCGCACACCGCTTGTATTGGATCCCCCCCCCACCGAATGTACTCCCCCTATGAACAGGCCTAAAGGCTGAAACCACTGTGTCCCAAGGAGGCTACAACTTCCCCCCTTGAGGACAACTAGGGGCAGTTCCGCAGAATGTCTCTTGAAATTAACCCGAAATTTCCCGACCCCCAATACCGGAATGCTGTTTCCCTGTACATCTCGTAGCGTGGACCTCAATGTTTTAAGTTTGGGCCGCACGTGGGGGTCGATTTTCAAGAACTCTTTCTGGGGGATTATGGAATAGGAGGACCCTGAGTCAATTTCCATCCTGATAGGGGCCCCTTGTATTAGTACCTCAACGAAGTAATGGGACTGTCCCGTGGACACGCTGAACACCGGGGCGTCATCTTCGCTGCCGTCCGAGACGCGGCCCACGCCGTCCTTCTTCCTCGTGGTCTGGGCGCCATCTTTGGGCCTCGCGGGACGGTCCGGTCTGGTCGAACGGTCTGGTGACTGCCTCCGGCCCTCCTTTCTTTTTCTGCATGCCTTGGCAATGTGCCCCCGACGGCCGCAGGTGTAACATTCAGCCTTTCTAAATGGGCACCTCGCGCGTTCGTGGGCCGCCCCGCAACCATCGCAGCGGCGCCCCCCTTTTCGGACCTTCTGGACCTCCTCGCCGTCGCTGCCTTCCGAGGACGATTTTGAGGCCCGCCGAGTTGCGTGCACCGATTGTCCGGACTTCCCGTGCACCGAATTTTCTGCTTTGCCGGCCCTGGGACGCCACTCACGCCACTGGTGCATCTCGTCTACTCCAGCATTCGTGGACTCCGCGGCTTCGGCGGCCTCGACGACCTCTGCCAGCGTGGGTGGCGGCTCCTTGTTCATCAAGCTGCGCTGCACCTCCTTGTCTTTCAGGCCACACAGCACGCCGTCCCTGAGGGCCATGTCTAGGATGTCGCCCCATTTGCAGGGGACGGCGGCTACCCTCATGGCGGCCACGAATGCCTCAACCGACTCGTCCGGCGCTTGGACTCGCCTCCAAAACGCGCTCCGAGCGGGAAACATCGCCCTCGAGGGTTGGAAGCGCTCCCGTAGCAGCTTCATGATGTCGTCCGCCTTAAATTGGCTCACCTTCTTCGGAGCGATGATGCCCACCAGCGTCCGCTTGGTTTCCACCCCAAGCATTCTGGTGAGGATGGCCCTCTTCCGCTCCTCATCGTCTTCCTTGACTTTGAGTTCCACCAGCGCCGCCTGGAAGTCCATCTCCAACAGCTCCCAGTCTTGCGGTTTGGTGATGTTGAACCCGCTCTGTGCCCTGGCTGCTCCTTGGGGATCCATTATCCCACCTTCGTCGCCAATTTGGTGTATGAAGACCAAGACACAGGACACAGCCTCGGGCTGGGTTAACTCAGGTTTATTGCATCGTGGACAGAGGGAACATGAGGTAATGGCGGATCGATAGCTCTTTTTATACAGCAGTAATACATTTGAACGTGGTGCCATGGTAGCCCATTGGCTACTGCCTGCGTGACGTCATTGCGAGTCACGCCCTTCTTGTCCAGGTGTAGGTAGTGGCGGGAAAGCTTCCCGCGCTGTTGCCTTTGATGAGTTCGGACCAATAGAGCTTGGACGCTCGCTGCTGCCAGCTGGTGGTCATTAGCTCGCGTCCTATTACAGGGTTTATATGATACAGCTGAAGGTTACATTGTTGCTATAGGCAAGGTTACATTGGCTCCGATACATTGTAATCCATGTGGAAGGAAAACCATTAGAACACAACAGAATTGCATCTTTCTTACTATGATGCCTTAATTGATTAATAATAATAAATCAAAATAAACAAGTGGAAAGTATGAAGCCAAGCAACCATCTGAAAATAATTGCTAAATGTTGGATAACTCAATAGTTCAGGTATCTGACTCTGGAGCGAGAGGTTGGGAATTTGATTCCCCTCTGTGCCTCTTTGACCTGGATTCAATGATTCATAAGGTCCCTTCCAGCTATTTTATTTATTTATTTAGTCTCCAGTTCATTAGGTTTGAAAAATAACATTGTTTGGAGCAAAATGACAAATCAGCAGCCTCCGTTCAAGATGAAGCTAGGATGATTTGCCTGGTTCCTTTCTTGATGTTCTTTGTAGACTGGAAAATAAGTTCCAGCCTATCGCCAAACCTGTTCTTCCCATTGTAGCAGCAAAATTGCCCCAGTTTGAATGAAAGGAAAAAAATGAAATGAAATTTTAAAAAGATAGACTATGAGAGTTTTTTCTTCAGGCTTTTCTCCAGGTTTTGGATAATCCTGTTGAACTGATCTGGATGAAACAGGTAAGGAAGCAATGGCTTCAGCAAACGCTGGGATGTGATAAAGAGGCTCTGAGCTACGTTTCACGTAAGACTACTTTCCATCAAGGTTTTTAATATGGTTAAACTGGAGAAGTGCAGTTCAAAGTAATCAATTGGTCAGAGGCAACTGAACAGCACATAATTCTACACTCTGTCTCAGGTATGCAATGAGTTACCATAACTTCTTTACTCAGTTTATTGTAACTTTCTTTAGTCACTATATATTCTCAAAATGAAACAAACAATAGTATTTCAAAAGCATTAATTAGGGCTTTTTCTGGAAAAAAACATCTACTTGCTATACTACCTACATAGCATACCCGCCCTCCCCAACAGGAAAGGAACCTATACTGTACCTCCTTTTCAAAACTATGTTTAAAGTAGGTGGTTCACCTTCATAAATTTATTTGGACTACAGCATCCAGCAACGCAACCTGAATTAATGCGCCAAAGGGTGGGCGGTACGGTGGGTGGCCCTAACCTGAAAACTTTTATCCAGTCATCTTAAAAGTTCTGGTCACGGCTCTACGCAGGCACAGAACCCAAAAGTGTGAATTCACAGACTACATACTCGAAGAATGAAAGTTTTTTCTTTCATCACTAGGTGGCGCAAACACACAGTGCAATATCATTCATGCTTAGTTGAGGGTACCAGAAAAGTCTCATCACCAAAGTGACATTTCTGTGACCAGAACTTTACATTATATAACTTTTCAGAATTCCTATTCCATGTTCACACATTCACAGTGAAAAATATCTCATGTTCCCAAATTAAAGTAGGAAAATAATAGGGTTTACAGAACCTAGGTAAAAGTAAAGGTCACCTTTGCTTGAAAGCCAGTCGTATCCGACTCTAGGGTTCAGTGCATTTCCATGAATATGTGGCAGGCGTAACGAGACACCAGTGAACAGAATGCTGTTATCTTCCTACTAAAGTGGTACCTATTTAGTAAAGGTTTCCCTTGCTCAAAAGCTAGTCGTATCCGACTCTAGGGTTCAGTGCTCATCTATTTCAAAGCCAAAGAGCCAGCGCTGTCTGCTTCTGCAGACGTTTCCGTGGTCATGTGGCAGGCATGACTAGACACCGGAGCGCATGGAGCACTGTTACCTTCCCACTGAAGTGGTCCCTATTTATCTACTCGCAATTTCTTGCTTTCGAACTGCTAGGTTGGCAGGAGCTGGGACAAAGATGGGAGCTCATTCCGTCCTGCAGTACTCGGGAATCAAACTGCTGACCTTCTGCCTCCCAGTCGGCGTCTTAGCCATTTGCTATCTACTTGCAATTTATTGCATTCAAACTGCTAGACTGGCAGGAGCTGGGACAATACTAGGTCTTGAACTGCTGATCTGCCAACCTTCCAGTCATCAAGTTGAGCAAATTCATGACATGAGCCATTGTTAAACTTCTTCTTCCGTGTCTAGGCCAGACGTGAAACTACCACAATGAAGGCACCATTTGGTGAATCCATTCTGCAGTTCTTTTTGCCCATCTAGTGTGAGAAAAATTAGCCAGGAACACAAGGTTGCTGTTACCTGGGGTATGCCAGTGTGATTCAAAAATAGCACAATCTTCATGGAGGGTTTTTGTGTACCCCATTGCTAAATGGAAACTATTCCAACTATCTAAGGGTCTTATCGGAAGAAGAGTTCAGGGTTTCTCAACCTTGGGACTCCAGATGTTCTTGGACTTTAATTCCCAAAAGCCCCGATTAGCAGGTGTGCTGACTTGGGCTTCTGGTAATTGAAGTCCAAGAACACCTGGAGGCCCAAGTTTGAGAAACCTTGGAGTATGTTTATATTTTATATTATCTACCCTTCCCCTGCTCTCTAGTGCTTTTTCTCTTGACTATTTGTCTTCCTTTTGCTTAAAGAGGGACACTCACACTATGTAATTCAAGCAGCTCATCTAGGCTAGTTTGTCTGCAATGGTATACAACTATTGTATGTTGTACAATGGTTTGGACAATTTCACCTACATGTAATTTTTGCATTCTTATCTCCATTGCCTCTTCTGATTTCATTCCAGCACCAACTATATATCTCTAAAAGCCAGGCTTTCTGGCTATACTTCAGTTAAACTAAATATGCCTCCATTAATGTTTATCTTTGCTTTGATGTTCTTGTCACTCACCAATGCATCAACATTAACGTCCACCATTGTGGTATCAACTTGTTTTCTCCCATATATTCTTAAATTACTACTGTTAAGATTACAATGCAGAATTGTATCCACTACATTTCAGTTTTCCCTCCACAGTATGATTGTCTATTGAGACTGCAATTCATAAAACCTTATATAAAACTCAAGTGTTTATTAAATAGGTCACATATAAAAAAATTAACCCGCTATCCTGAACTACCACTGTACAGCGAACACAACAAACTCATCTGATTTCAGTAGTTAAGCAGAGTTAATAGTTGGAAAGGAGACAATCAAGAGATAAATAACAGGTTCTATTGTCAAGCACGTTCTTAGGGCTCTCAGAGACAATAGGCATGCAGTGGTTGAAGAAACAAAGTTTTATTGGACAGGTCGTGAAGCACAACTGAGACAGAATAAGAAACTGAAGAACAAAAGCAAGCAAATTCATACCAAGCATGGATCCCTTCTGCACCTTCTTTAGCTACTTGGGAGTCCAATGTATGTAGTAGAGACACCTCTGATGTACGGAGAGCTCCAAAGTCTGAGGACTAATACTCTCTTCTTTTACATGTTAAAATTTCATCCCCTGGCTTTATGCCCCTCACTTGAGACATGTATAGATATCTCTCAGCCCAAACAATGGCCATCTGGCATGGGCTAATTGGTATAACAACCTTTTGGGTGTGAGTTAAATCAGCTCATTACTAGTCTTCATCAGCCCAGGACACAAGATAGGGTCACCGTGACCTGTCTCACTCTGTCAGAGGGTTTCTCCCTGCTCATTAAACACTTCAGGAGTCAATTCACTTATCATTCAAGAACATGGTTGAGTTCAGAGTCATCTTATCTTTCCTATCTTCTTCTGGAAAAAAAACTTATCTGTGCAGCTGTGCTCACTCTAATCATTAAAGGTAAACTTAATTGGGGAACGTTCCTTTCCTGGTCAACAAGCCAATTAAATGCATCAGTTGGTAAGCAAGCAAATTCTACTTAATAAAAGATTCATACAATTTTTAACCATTTCCATAGCTTGGAGGGAAAAGGCAGTGCAGGTAACTCCTCATAATCACAATCATCTTCCACAGAGCCCATTACCCCCAGGACACTACACAGGTACTGCTGGTAAAGTATTCAGTGCTTCAAAAACAAGTCTAGTTTATGAATATGGAATATTGCCTCTGTTGGCAATTCAAAATACTGTACCAGGAAATAGACCAATGTTGTGATGAAATATCTTGCTCATGTTGCTAGCAGGAAAAAAGATGCCAAGCTTTATACAGCAAAGGACAGATTGAACATTGACATTAATGTCAGTGGCCAATATAGTCTAGATCTGTGGTTCCCAACATGGGGCACACACCCCACAGGGGGGCAATTTGAGAATGAGTTATTAACAGTGAATGGCCTTTTAGGCTTCCTTCACTTGAATAGTTCACTTTTTGAATAATAATACTTACTAGCAGAGGTGCCCATCCTTTGTCTGGGATGGACCCAACCCGGGCCGGGGAGACAGCAGGGGGCCCTCTCTCCCGTGCTGACCTTAACTTCCGAGGTGCCCCCCCTCCCGGTAGTTTGTGCGCTTTCGTTGTCCCGGCGGGCTGTCCGTCCCTGGCTGAGGCTGGGCGGCGCTGCAGGGCTGAGGCGGCGCTTATGGAGCCACCTTGCCAGGCCGGGGCTTGCAGAGGCTGTCCACGTCGGTGCCTTGGCAGGAGGCAGCTTCAGGAGATGGCCTTCAGTCCGTTGCAGGCTGCGGAAGCACGGTGGCGATGCATGCGCTGGTGCGCGCATGCGTACCGAAAAAGCACCCTCACCAGCTGTGGTCGCCTGGTTATGACACATGCTAACATCACACCGGCAACGTGAAACCAGTGATCCATGCTGGTGGGGCTTACGCCCCACCCATGGCTTCCGGAACCCCCTCTTTGACTGGCGGGGTGTGCAAGGTAGGCCCCATCCGGTTGTCAATGGGGTGGGTTGCGGGGGATGGGGCTTCATTCAGGACATATGAACGTACGTCCTTGCTTTATATTTATAGATATGTCATGGGGGGCATTGGGATTTTAGAGATGCTTAGGTGGGCATGGCAAAAAAAAAGGTTGAGAACCACCGGTCTGTTTAGATGATTCCTTCTTGTGCTTACTGCTGTTTACAAAGATATACCTCTTGACACCGTGATTCCTTTCTCTCTGACTCCTTTGTATTTCTGTAGTTTTCTTATCTCTCTGTATGGCTTTTCTCCACATCCCTCCTTCTCAGCTGATAGGAAGCCACCCAAATGGCTTCACTGTGATCTACAATCTTGCCCAGAAGTAAGCCTCATTGGTCTTGAAGAAACTCAATTTCCTGAATAATTGGGCAAGAGGTTTGAGCAATGGCTACAAATATTTAAATAAACATATCAAAAAGTAAACAAAGCAGCAAAATAAGAAAAAAATGCTGAGGCAACTTAAAGACTAACTTCTGTATTTAAATGTGAGCTATCATGGATTTGGCCCACACAAGCTCACATTTAAGAGACAGAAAGATTTTTTTTTAAATCAAAATTTAGAATTTTAAAAGTATTGTACAGTAGTTGATTGACGCTCTTCAGATTTGGCACACAGGAAATCTATGATGTCTACAATCACTTTGGCAAATACAATCCTGATACAAGAACTTGTTCAAAAGCTGCAATGTTTTGTTTGGACTGCTCCTCCTATCAGTATTAGCTCATGTAATGCTGTTTTGACTGAGATTAAACAATATCAAAGGTGGACTCCTATGCACTTTTAATTTTCTCTGTAACCCGAGTTGCTGATGGTCAGAATTGACAATACTGAGTTGGTTGACACTGTGACCCAATAAAAAGCAGCTTTTTAATGGGGTTCTAAGACGCTTGTCCATTTGGGACAAAATAGGCATATTAAGGCAATATTCTCAACACAGTGCCTGTTGGTGGTGTTTAAACTAGGTTTCAGACAAAACTCCCATGACAAAGAGGAACAAGTGTTTTGCTTGTTCAGAATAAAGCATGGAAAAGTTACTTTTCTGAATTATCTCTGTGCAAAGCACATCCACCTAGCGGCTTCACAAGTTTGAGCAATAAATAAATAAATAATCTCCAGAAATGGTGACTTAGCAGTGTGTGCACAAAGCTAATACTATATAAACAGGAAATGATTTCACACTTTAGTTGGCGTAGTCTTTTAGAGACTGACGACTGATATTCTCCTGCTGTCTCCAGAATAGGGTGCCCATTTGAAAAGACGCAGCTTTTTTCTCTGCTCGAATTGGATTTGTCTTCTCAACTCCTAAGTCTGAAAATTGAATTTTGGCCAGTCAAGCTTCTGTTAAAGATGTTGTTCAATCCCACAGTCGACTCCGACCCTTTGCGACCCCATGGACCACTGCACGCCAGGCACCCCTATCCTTACTATTACTGCCAAACCCATGTACAGTAAAACCCTGATTTACGTATGCCTCCACTTATGTAAAATTCGACTTACGTAAGTTTTTTTTTGCATAAATCAAATCCCGATTTACGCCAAAAAAATTGAGTTACATAAGAGGTTTCCTGGTGTGTTTATATTTTAAAATGATGGCACCATTTTAAAAGCTAAAATTCCACCCCGAGCCACCCACCCCACCACCGAAAGTCACAAGACACCACTTACTGCCGTGGTGATGGAGGCAGCGGCGACAGCAGCAACTATTTTCTTCAGTCTCCACTTGCTTCTGCTGGGACTGGGAGAGTGTGTGGGGTTTCTCCGGGGCGCGTACTTTAGTTGTGAACGCGCCTCGGAGAAGAGCTAAAAAGGTGTGTGTGTGTGTGGAAATGCCTATCATTACCATCTCGGCCAATAGGGGCGCAAAGTACGATTTTCCATAGGGATGCATTGAAAACCAATTTCAAGCCTGTTTTTTTTTATTTTTCAGTGCATCCCTATGGAGATGAATCAATTTACGTAAAACCCCTAATTATATATGAAGCTACGGAATCGACTTTTTACGTAAATCGGGGTTTTACTGTACCTTATTATTGCTGCCAAACCCAGTTAACTACTTAACTACCATTTTAACTACTTAAAATGGATCTGAAACTGTTCTTTTGGTTACTACAAGTATTCTAGCAGTAGATATCAACCAACCTGCTTTACTACTTGTACCAGCTTGATCATTTGTTTTGAGTCAGATTTGCCATTTTTAGGGCAGTTAGTACACAGTCGAATGAGTCTGAAAGCGGGAACAGAAACCAATTCTCTACCAATTCTAAGTTCCAACAAGAAACAGAGACAATAAAAGCCTCATTTTCAGTAATCACAGTTACACCCACTTATTACTTCCAAACTGGAAGGTTATTTCTGGTTTTGAAAAATTTTGGGCATGAAATAGGTGGTGAGAGGGGAACTGCCATTTGCACCTTCTGGCGGCTCGGGTAGGCAATTGCACATTTCAAGACCAAAATGGGGTTGAGGGAGGGGATGAGCTGATGAAAATATTGGGAGGCATTAGGCCTCCATGGTTTCCTTGCTTGCTTTAAAAGAAGCCATGAGCAAGACGTACATCTTGTTTTCAAGCCCAACTACTTGCCACTGAACTGTAATCGGTTTAAAAACAAGGCCCGGGATCTTCAGGTAGCTTGTTTTAAAGGAAAACTACACTGTATTTTTCTGCCACAGATAATTTTGACAGTGGTAGCAGAAATATAGTTGTGGGGAAATTGGGTTCAGCTATTGCTCCTGTTCGAGACCCGAGTGTTGCACAATGGAGTGAGTTCCTGCAAACCTAGAAGTTCAAAAGCAAGAAATTGCAAACGGTTAAGACTCTGACTGGAAGGCGGAAGGTCAGCAGTTTCAAAACCCGAGTACTGCATGATGGAATGAACGCCCATCTCTGCCCCAGCCCCTGCCAATCTAGCAGTTCGAAAGCAAGAAATTGCAAGTAGATAAATAGGTATCACTACTGTGGGAAGGTAAACAGCATTCCATGCACTTCGGTGTCTAGGCATGCCTGCCACATGTCCAGGGAAACATCTGCAGCTACAGACAGCGCTGGCTCTTCATCTATAAACAGAGATGAGCATTGAACCCTAGAGTTGAATATGACTGGCTTTCGAGCAAGGGGGACCTTTACCTTTACCTAAAGAGGTACCACTTCGATGGGAAAGTAACAGCATTCCATGTGCTCCGGTGTCTAGTCATGCCTGCCACATGACCATGGGAACCATCTGCAGACGCAGACAGTGCTGGATCTTCAGCTTTGAAACAGAGATGCAGACTGACCCTTAAGAGTTGGACAAGACTGGCTTTCAAGCAAGGGAGATCTTTACCTTTACTATTGCTGCCGCAGCAGCGCATCCAAGTAAAATAGAGGCCTTCCAGTAAAAAGGCTGCCTCTTTAAGTTTGCAGGGGGTAAACTGGGTTTGCCTGCTGCAACAAAGAGCCTTCCAGTCAGTTGAAACAGAACAAATTCAGGGCATCCTAAGATTTCGGAGACTGAGAGTTTACTTCTGGGGTGCCCAAACTTTTTGGACCATGGGCCAGTCATGTGGTTCCTCCCATCGGAACTGGAAGTAAAATACCCCTTGCAATCTGTTTTGCAACAGGATGGGATAGATTTTAAGCTGCCATTTTCTCTACTTAAACCAGGGGTGCCCAAACTACGGCTCACGGGCCAGACCCGGCTCCCACGCCAATTCATCCGGATCACACTGCCCTTGTCGCTCCTGGAAGTGAAAGTAAAACGTACCCGTCGAGCGCGTTTTACGTTCACTTCTGGGAGCGACGAGGACAGCGCGGGCCGGATGAATTGGCATAGGGGGTGAGTCTGGCCTGCGAGCCATAGTTTGGGCACCCCTGGTTTACTTCCCTCAGGGCGTTGGAGGTGGACAACTCCTGCTAAGCAAAGTCCAGTCCAAAGATCACTGAATCTCTCACGCGGCCACTAAGGGTGCACGCAAGTCTCGACTCGTCCTCCATCTCTCGCAAAGTACCCGCTGTGTTGCTCCGCAGTGGCTGCAGTTTCCCTGTGACTGGCAGGAGCCACGCTGAGGAAGCCCAGACGTATCCAGACTCCAGGCCTCTCCTCTCCTCCACCCCACAAAAACCCACCTTCCTACAGAGGCCACAATACCCCCACCTCCAGCTTCACACATTTCCTGAACTTGGGGTTTAGCAATCCAGAAGGGCTACTTGCCCAACTCCTTTTGTGTGCCGGCCATTTCTGACATGAGTTCACGTTCCCACACTATGAGCCGCTGCGTTAGCAAAAGGCCATCCGCACAGAAGACAAACATCCTGCAGCAGCTCCAAAGGGAGGGGGTAGAAGGGAACACACACACACCCCAGTGGTCTTTCTGGTGCTCTTTAATGGGACGGGATTGTTTTGCGGGGAAAACCAGAGGGACCTTAGTTTCTCTGCTCACCCCCAAGTTAAGCAGCCGACTGGGCCCATTCTCTCTGCCATCCCGTGTCCCCGCGTTCTTCTGAACGGGCATCACGCGCTCCCTCTACTCCTTAGACCCGTGATGGCGAACCTTGACACTCCAGATATTCTTGGACTTCAATTCCCAGAAGCCCCAAGCATCCTGTGAATACACACGAATGGGTTTACTGCGATTCATCCGGCCCACGCTGCCCTCATCGATCCCGGAAGCGCAAGTAAAACGTGCCCGTACGGAGGAAGGGTTAATCCGGAAGAGTCTTAACCCTACAGGCGCGTTTTACTTCTACTTCTGGGAGCGACGAGGGATGAATCGCAGCAAACCCCTTCGTGTGCATTCGCAGGGTGCTTGGGGCTTCTGGGAATTGAAGTCCAAGGACATCTGGAGTGCCAAGGCTCGCCATCATCACGGCCTTCAAGTGCACGATTTGCACCTCCTTCCCAGCCTGGAAGAACCGACCTAAGCCTGATAAGGAAAAACTGTTTTCCCTATCGCATAACACTAGAACTAGGGAGCACTCCATGAAACCTTTGGGTACTAGTTCTCAAACAAATAAGAGAAAGTACTTTTTCACCCAGTCTATGGTCTATGGAACTCCCTGCCAGAAGAAGTGGTGACAGCTGTCAGTCTTAACAGCTTCAAGAAAGGATTAGACAAGTTCATGGAGGACAAGAGGATCAATGGCTATAATTATGGATCCCTAAAGCCAACCTCCGGGTTGGAGAGATAGGCAGGATATCTCTCAATGCCATTTCCAGGGAATCCTAAGCAGGTGAAGGCATCTGCTTGGGAATACTCTGAAGGAAATGGTGAGCCACTGTGTGAGACACAATGCTGGACTGGATGGGCTGTGGCCTGTTCCAGCAAGGCTGTTCTTATGTTCTTATGACCCTTGAAAGAGAGGCGCTCCCGCCTTCTTCTCAGATCCCCTTTACTCCAAGAGCCTACGCATGAGATCCAATGGGACTCCTCAAGTCAACACCGCCTAAAGCGAGCGCACCCAGCTTCCCAGCCCAGCGAGGCCCCTTCCATTCCATGGGTCAGCTTGGGACTCTCCCCCACCCACCTACCCCAGATTCTCATTTGCTATCAGCAACGTCGATCAAAGCAGATTTAAAAATAAATAAATAAAATCAGTTATCCCCAACCAACACACACACACACACAACCTGCCACAACCTCCCCAGGCCCAGAGCACCCACTTCGCCCAGCTACGCCTTGGGGCTCCTCCCGCGAGGGAGCAGACCTGCTCTAGGTAGCCGGGCAAGGGAGGAGCAGCGGCGGGCCAGCAGGAGGAGGACGCCGGGCCGCTTCTGGCCAACCGAGAGAAAGAAGGAAGGCAACCACCCGGCCCAAGTACGCGCGGGCGCCACCGGTGCTGTTGTTTGCAGGAGGAAAAAAGTTTGCAAACTGGCGCTCCCAGCCCGTCCTCGGGTTGCTCGGAGTCCCAGGAGAAGTGCCAGATTTGTGGCCCACCAGCCGCCACCCGCCTCCTCGGCACAGGTGGTAGACGAGGACCAGTGGAGTGGAAAGACCGCGGGTCCGGGAGGAGAAGGAGGAGGGCTGAGTGTGTGTGAGTGTGTTGTGAGCGAGTGTGTGTGTAACTTGTGAGTGAGTGTGTCGCTCCCACCCCCTCCTTCCCTCCTTCCGTCCCTCCCTCCAGCCTAGGGGGAGGGAGCAAAAGAGATGAGCCTGGTGGTGGTAGTGGCATTGTTTCCCCAGGCAGGCGGCGGCGACTCCTGGGCCACCATGGGCTCCGCGCCTTTGTTCCCCGAGTGAGCGTCCGCCTGTTCGCCCGCGCCTTCTTGCCCCCCCCAACGCTGCCGACTCCAATCCAGACTCGGGCAGCCATGGAGGTGACCATCTCCGAACTCCTGGAGCTCTTCCTCCGGAGCCCTTTGGTGACCTGGGTGAGTTTTGGCCCAGCCCGCCACGCGTTGCTTTGGGGGGGGGGCTCCGAGTCCGGGGTGAGGGGGCGACCTCTGGGGCAAGGTGGGGGGCAAAGGAGGGGACCCACCGACCTGGCTTGCCTTGCTCTTACCTTGCCTCGTGGGGCATCCGGGAGGCCACCCCCAAGCAAATGGTGGGTGGGTGGGTAACTTTATTGCAAATCAGTCCTCTTTCTTGTTCATGACCATAGGTCCGTGATGGCGAACGTCGGCACTCCAGATGTCCTTGGACTTCAATTCCCAGAAGCCCCCGTGAATCCACACGAATGGGTTTACTGCGATTCATCCGGCCCGTGGCCCGTGAATCCACACGAATGGGTTTGCTGCGATTCATCCATCCCGCGCCGCCCTCGTCGCTCCTGGAAGCGGAAGTAAAACGCGCCCGGCCGGGCGCGTTTTACTTCCGCTTCCAGGAGCGACGAGGGCGGCGCGGGATGGATGAATCGCAGCAAACCCATTCGTGTGGATTCACGGGGGCTTCTAGGAATGGACGTCCAAGGACATCCGGAGTGCTAAGGTTCGCCGTCACGGCCATAGGCCTTTGCAAAATAGAACATTGCTTAAAATATTATTATAAAATTCACTGATAAAACCCACTGATAAAATCCAGGCACCTGTACTGTATTTGCTGGAACCAACCCAAATCTTTTTATCAACTTGCTAAAAAACAACAATAACAACCCTGTTCAGTCACATGCTGACTTTTGATTTAAAATAAAAAGGATCCTAGTTTTCTGGCTGCCGGAGCAAATCGTGCTATGGCATCCATGATAAAATCATGGTGGGTGGGTTTGATTCCTGGCTACGGACACCCCACAGATGGGAGAGCACCTTTGGGTGGGGGTTTGCTTTCCTCTCGAAAACCACCCCAGAATGGGAGAATATCCCAGATGAGCGGGATATAAATGCATATAATAAATAAAACAAATGAAAATTGATTTTCGCCTGGGAAGCGGTTTGGTGGAGTCGGAAGTGGTGGTGTCCAGGCAGTGAAGCACAAGTGTGTGTGTGCATGTGCGTGTCTCAAAAAGCGATTTTTTAAAAAAAAGGAATAAAAGGTATATATCAACTTCTTGAAAGCACCCATTTTAGCCAGCCCTGCCTGTGCTGTAGACTGGACACACCAAAATATTGAAACAGTAAATAGGAAAAAAAAAGAGAGGATTTCGAAGGGAGAGTTTACTTGGTCATAATAGATCCATTGTACAAAGTGGGAAAGGAGAGATCCGTTCTGAGAGTCATTCATCTCCTGGAAGAAAGACGCCCTTCTGTTACAAGGGACGTGGCATCTCTGTCCCAACAAGGTGTCAGGAAGTTACTTGAATAAAGAGGAGGCATAACTTTGGGAAAGGGAGGGCATACTGCTTCAGACTCAGCACTTGCTGCACAGCTAATGCTTCTTCTGAGTAAGATCTAAGCCTTTGGACCATGTGTTGCATTGAGTTACCCTGGGTTACAGAGCGTACACAGCCGCCGTTCACTATGGCTTCCTTCCCAGCTCCTCTGGTTCACTCTGGCCGCATGGCGCAGTAAACGCTGGTACTGGTCTCACGTGTGGTGATCTCTCCAGGTTGTGTGCCCCATTCTTAGCAGATTTTTACAGAAAGTCTGGTGTACAGGTCCAGTTCCTCCTAATGCACATTCCAGTCTTGGGATATTAAAATATTCCTAACAAAAGAGCAGCAAGATTCTGCTGACGTCAGCTAGTTACCTTTTCTGATCTTGACAGGAAGAAAAGTTTCAGAGCTAACCAGTGCAAGAGGACAAATAAATGGCTGCTGAGAAAGGAACTTCATTTCTTACAGACTTGAATAAATATTATACAAAGAGTGTAGCATGAGCCTTTGCTAAAATCTGACATCATCCATGTTCTTAACTCTCCTGTTAGAATCAGTGGGACAAGAAGACAACATGGACAAGCTTGCGGCCAGTGGTTTTAAATTGTTATAGGAAACAAAAAAAATGATGTAATTTCCAGAAAGGTTTCTGTGTTAGTCTATTTCAGGAGTTCTCAGCCTTTTTAAGCCGGGGGCCGGGTCATGCTCCTTCAGACAGCTTTGGGGGCCGGATGGCCATTTCCCCCTTCCTCCACCACATAGCACTTCCTGGAGTGGTGGAGGCGGTTGGGAGGGGGTTTACATGAAATGGTGCCGTGGGCTGCAGGTTGAGAATCCTGGTCTATTTCAACAATGACCAAAACAAATGTTTACAACTAACAAATTTATTCCATTGTGGTAGAATGGACCATACCATTTCAGGCTGCAGGCGAAGGGCCAGCACTTTGAAATATTCTTTTATACATGCTCCCTTTCAATTGAAGACAAGCAAAGCAGTGAGAAGCATAAGCTGGACCCTTTCTCCTTCATATGTTTTTTTACCTGGTGGAAATTATTAGATAGAAGAGCATTGAAAAGCTACCTTTCCTATCTAGCGTGACGAAGATGTCATTTTGCTATGCGTCTATCTCAAGTTCCCATACTCTGGTTCTTAACCAAAAATTAGTAGGATACAAGCCTTGTGCTTTGTGCAACATAAATCTATTGAGCAGCGGTTCCCAACGTGGGACACACACCCCACAGGGAGACTTCAATTCCCAGATGCCTAAGTCAGTACATTGGCTGATCAGTGTTTTGGGGAATTGACTTAGGCTTCTGGGAATTGAGGTCCAAAAACCAAAGGTTGGGAAACACTGCTATAGAGCAGTGGTGGCGAACTTTTTAGAAACCAAGTGCCCAAAGAGGGGCAAGATGAACTCTGTGCTGGGGGAAGGAAGAAGTGCTCCCATTGGGCTGCTGGGCAGGGAAGAAGCGCTCCCATCAGGCTGATGGGCAGAGGAACGGGGTGAACTCTGTGCTGGGGAGGAGGAGGATGCAACAGCATGCATGCCAACAGAGAGGGCTGGGAGTGCCCTCTTTGGCACACATGCCATAGATTCACCACCACTACTATAGAGGATACCCAACTTGTTGGAAATCTGGTTGTGTTGCTGTGGAAAACAAGATTGTTGAAATTTTTAACACCACATTTCTTCTAAACCTGTGCTTGTCAAGTCTGTGCAGAAAACAAATACGGTTGGGTAAAATTTTGGACAAAATCTTTACAAATTATAAATGGGCATTTCCCCCACAAATTTAATCTGGTATTCATCAAACTACTAATCCAGTTGACTAATATGGTTGCTGGTGTCTTAGAAAAGGTGGAGAATTTAAAGCTACAATTTTGTACTGTATTTTTGTTTCATTTTCAAATATTATTATCTAAAATGACTCTTCTTCCTGGCAGGTGAAAACATTTGGACCACTAGGGAATGGAGATGAAGACAAGCTTGCTATGTATATGGACCTAGCAGATGGAGTCTTTCTGAACAAAATAATGTTGCAAATGTGAGTTGGAATTAAATGATTGGGGGCAGTGGGATGAGTTAGCATTGTGTTATGCTGCTAGAGCTGGTAGGATGGAAGCATTTGTATTGAAAATCAATGCCATTGATTGGGCACCCTTGTTTCCAAGCTGGGTTGTGGTTGTCATTTCTATTCTGGGAAATTTAACCTTGCTTCCCCTCTGTGTGTGTTACTTACTATTGCTAAATTTTAAATACATTTTAGTCCATTCGAAAAGTGCATGGTATTTTGTGAAGCCTACAACATGGCAGATTGTGTCATAGGCATTTCCTGCAAAATGGAAACAAACCCAATGGTTGGCAAGATGTTGTGCTTGTTTTTTGTCGTGCCGCAGTGGTTAATGAGGGTTGTAGTCCAACAACTTTGGGAGGAATTGAGATTCTACTATTTGGTAGTATAAAGCAAACATTCTGCATACGTATGGAGTAATGCAGCTCCAGGACTATATTTGTACCACTTCGGGAAGCTGGGGGCCCTATATGCCTCCCAAATTTAATAATAATAATATTCAAAGTTCCCTTGTGCCTTCTAGGAGATGTGACAAGCAACATTACCATGTTTTGAGGGGTACTTTAATCACTTTGGGACACTCTATGTCTCCCCCATTTATAAAATGGCCAATAGAGGGCTTTTCCAGCTAATCCAGTGCTTTAAAAAATCATTTTTCAATTTGAAAACATCCAAGGTAGGAGTTTTCATAGTAGGATTGTGTGCTGTTTTAAGACAGATGTGCAAAACAAGATGGAATTGGGATTCTTGTGCAATTCTGGAGTGACTGGTGAAGTGGCGCATGGCATTCCTCTTTAGCCCTGAGACAGGATAACATTAAAATGGTTGTTTCCTGTTTGATATTCATCGTGTTATAAAGGTGATGAGCTGTTTAAGTTGGGGAAAGAGGAAATAGAAAGTAATATAATAGCTTGAATTGGTACTCCCAAAAGCAGACAGCAAGTAGAAACTGAACTCAGACCCCTATAAAGCCCAAATCTCCCCCTGGACACTCCAAATTCTGAGGTGGTAGGGATGGTTCACAGGTACAGGTGTATGAGTGTTTATTTGCTCCCTTATAATTGCCATTCCATGGAGTTGTAAGGCAAAGAAAAAGATTTGTATTGCCATTTAGATCTTTTTGCATTCTAGAATATTTTTGTTTTTCTTTCTTCTCTCATTCAGCTTAGTTACTAAACTTTACCAAAACAGTATTATTGTAGTGTTAGGTGTGTGTGTGTGTGTAATGATGCTTGTTGTATAGACTTTAGATAGACAGGTCACATAATTAGTAAAGGTAAAGGTCACCCTTGCTCGAAAGCCAGTTGTATCGGACTCTAGGGTTCAGTGCTCATCTCTGCTTATAGCCAAAGAGCCAGCGTTGTCTGCATCTACAGAAGTTTCCGTGGACACGTGGCAGGAGTGACTAAACACCGGAGTCACTGAATGCTGTTTACCTTCCCACCGAAGCTTGTACCTATTTATCTACTTGCAATTTCTTGTTTTCAAATGGCTAGGTTGGCAGAAGCTGGGACAAAGTTGGGAGCTCACTGTCATGCAGCACTCGGGTCTCGAACTGCTGACCTGCCAACCTTCCAGTCATCAAGTTCAGCGTCATAACCACTAAGCCACCTGCGCTACATATTCCCAGGCCACAGCATTTACAGCTCCTGTCATTTATAAAACAACCTGGGAATCTAGATCTTTACAGAATGTCACAGACTCAGGGATGGCATTGGCCAACATGTCTTCTAAAGCAGTGTTCCTCATCCTTTGGTTTTTGGACTTCGATTCCCAGTAGCCTAAGTCAGTACATTGGCTGATCAGTACTTTTGGGAATTGACTTAGGCTTTGGAATTGAAGTCCAAAAACCAAAGGTTGGGGAACACTGTTCTAAAGGATCCAGGCAGAGTGGCCACAATCTGTATTTGGGCACAGAGAGCTTCAACATACTCCTGTTTTACAGCATATAACCAATATATTAATACTGTTTAAAAAAAGGGGGGGGATGCAAACTAAGAAGTGACATCCTTAGGCTACTAACAGATCTGAAAAATGGCTCTTTTGAAGTCACACACATCACTTGGTATATATCCAGGTTTAAATCCTAATATTGCCAATTTAAGGGATTTTAAGGAGGAGGGGTGTGAAAGATTTCTTTTTGAGACTGTGGTAAGCTGTGACCAATTGGTTTAGGCCAACCATACTACAGATATTTTATGCTACAACTCCCCACCCTTGCTGACTATATGCCATGCTGGTGGTGAGGATTTCTGGCGTCAGCTGGGAATGTCACATGTAAATAATAATGTATTAGTATACAACCATATTAAAGACCACTTGTTGGTATGATTTAGCGTTATCAGTTTATAAGCTCAGAGAGATGCTCATATCGGAGTGGGAAGAGATTGGCTTTTGGAAAGGACAAACCTTTCCTTTTTTAAAAAGACAAGATAATTATATTTAGACAGGGGGGGGGGGCTTTTTAAAAATACGCAACTTTTATAATCTTTATGTGTTGGTCTATCAAAAACTGTTCATAGTCTGTTTCTGTAGCTGTTACCCTACCTGTGTCATGTGCGGTGGTATATTTTTCTGGAAACCTCTCCAAGCATAAAGACCATTCAATTAGAAGTTAACCTAAAATGGTAATAGCCTGAAAAGGAGGGAGGAAACTGAATTTTTTGAGTATGCATAAGTAGCCTTTTTTTCCCCATCCTTTTAATTCAGTTAAGCTTGGGTTTGACCACATCCCTTCCTGTTGTAGAGTTGGTGACATGAGGAAACAACCTGCTTTGTATGAGCTTTGTGCCTGCTATGAAACAGACCTGTTTCGGAGCGTTCTTCTGAGCAAAATAAAAAACAAGGAAAAACTGCTTTTCTTCTTCTCTTACTGTTTATTGTCACCCATGAGAAATATTCATGGATTTATAAACATTCAAAACTAGACAGAGGTTTACCCAGAACTACTGAACACCTCAACAGAGCTGGTTTTCATTCTCATATATCCTGGTTTCTCTTTTATTCTTTGTACTCTTGGCAGCTGTACCCCCGTTGTACCTCGGGCTCAGTGAAACTAAAATCTTTCTCCTGAAGGGCTGGGCCTGTTTAAAAGAAATCCAAACACTGGCTGTCATGTACCTCTAGTTTAGCCTTGCTGCAAAGGTGGGTTCCTGTCTTCCTCATTTCCTGACAATCCATTTAGATCAGGGGTGCTCAACCTATGGCCTGTGGGCCAGATCCGCCCCCAATGCCAATTCATTTGGCCCGCGATGCCCTCGTCGCTCCCGGAAGCGGAAGTAAAACGCGCCCGTATGGGCGCGTTTTACTTCCGCTTCCGGGAGCGACGAGGGCATCGCGGGCCAAATGAATTGGCATTGGGGGCGGATCTGGCCCACAGGCCATAGTGACCAGCCCCTTGAACCACGTGCCTGGCCCGCAGCCCAAAACGTTTGGGCACCCCTGATTTCGATTGTACAAAAGCACTCATTGCTTTGCCTATAAATAAGAGAACACTTTCCCTTTCTTCCTTCCCACAGTTTTTTTTTCTCCTTCTCGGGGAGTTTTCAAAAGAGAAGAACAAAAATGTCTTTCTAGTGCAGACTTGTCACTTTCTTTAGGTTCGGTGTAAAATGTTCTTGTAAGCGGTTGGCTCAGTATCTCCTTGGGCGGCAGATTGCCACGTTTGATTGCATGTTTGGTGACTTGGTGGAGATAATATAGGTTTTCTTGGCCTGCAGGCACACCCCTGGCTTCCTGCTTTGAGCACTGAAGCATTAAAAATAGCCAGACTGCTTCTCTTCAGTTGTCTGGACATTTAGATGTATATATATTTATGCAAAATGAAGTCTGCCATTGTTCTTTTCCACAAAACTAGTGATTGTAAACAGCATGGTTATGTGATTTGACTGTAAACCAGAGTTTCGAGTTTCTATGTTTCCCTATGATTGGAGCTAACGTGAAGATGCTGCAGAACAGTGTTTTTTACAGGCAGCTTATAGTGGAGACAGTATTATTATTATTATTATTATTATTATTATTATTATTATTATTATTATTATTATTATTATTATTATTATTATTATTATTATTATTATTATTATTATTATTATTATTATTATTATTATTATTGCTGCTGCTGTTACTGATTTGCGTGGGAAATATGATGGCTTGTTCTTTATACTGGCTTCAAAACCTTTCTGTGGCATGGAACAAGCCAGTTATTTTTCTTTGTTAAAAAGGAAGGGATGGGAATACTAGCTTGTTCAGTCACATCGTACCGAGAGTCAGAAATTGGTTCCTCTTTCTCCATCATTGGTGGAAAAGACTTTGGGTGGCTATTCTTGGATCACAGGATGAGGAGTTGAACCAAAGCACTTAGGGATTGCTCCAACACATCCTATTTTCTACACTAAAATTGGCTACTTATTTTTTTAAAAAAATTATTAAATTTTTCAATAATAACAGCTAAACAACAACTACAAAATCAAATACAAATATCAATACAATACAATCACCAAAATGCAACATATACTCATACCTAAAATGCAATACAATACAAATATAAGCATGAAAGAAAAACAAAAAAAGTATAATAAAACAAGAATCCATCAAAATACTAACTTGGCAATGCAACACACCAATAGCTATTTTTCATTATCTTTCAGAATATTTTCATGATCATATTCTGTACTTTTTTATTCCTTTAGTAAAGGTAAAGGTTTCCCTTGCTCGAAAGCCAGTCGCATCCGACTCTCGGGTGCAGTGCTCATCTCTGTTTCAAAGCCGAAGAGCCAGCGTTGTCTGCTGCTGCAGACGTTTCCGTGGTCATGTGGCAGGCATGACTTAGACACCGAAGCGCACAATGCTGTTACCTTCCCACCAAAGTGGTCCCTATTTATCTACTTGCAATTTCTTGCTTTCGAACTGCTAGGTTGGCATTTACCATATTTAATAAAAACTTTTTAAACTATTACATTGCTTTTTTACTACTGCCAAATCTAAACAAAAATACAATAATAAAAATACTGTATAATATACAGTGGGTGTAATGTGAATATTGGTTATTGTATTTTTATTATTGCTACTTATTTTTGATGTAACATCCAAATATGCAGTAGGGTTGCATAGGATTTAAGAATGTATTTTCTAATATGTAATAGAAGTCAAGCAGATGGGTTGTAAGATATGCATAAATTTGTTTAGTTTAGATCATTGTTTCCCAACCTTTGGTTTTTGGTCTTTAATTCCCAGAAACCTAAGACGTACTGATCTTAGGTGCTGATCAGTGCTTTGGGGGAATTGACTTAGGCTTCTAGGAATTGAAGTCCAAAAACCAAGGGTTGGGAAACACTGGTTTAGATTCTTTCCTTATAGTGATTGAAATCCCATGGATTAGTGTAATAAGTTGCTCTAGAGTTAGGGCTTTTAAATCAGTGCGAATTTAGTGAGTCAGCTCCTGAGTAAGTATCATTGATTCAGATGGGCCTACTCTAGTTCCATAAAGGCTCACATTAAGATATAATAGCCTTTAAGGTGCAAAAATGTTTTAGTATTTTTTAATTTTTTTTGTCTTTGTTTCTTGTTTGATATGCTTTGAACAGACTAACGTGGCTACCACTTTGGAAACTACTGCACTGAAGTAAATCACAGCTAGAATAGGTCCATTTGAATCACTTACACTTATGGGGGAGTTGACTTGCCACATATTTCCATGGACTCAGTGAGTCTCCTCTAGTGCATGTGCTAAAGCTCACCCTTGCTTGAAAGCCAGTTGTATCTGACTCTAGGGTTCGGTGCTTATCTCAATTTACAGCCAAAGAGCCAGCTTTGTCTGCAACTGCAGACATTTCAGTGGCCATGTGGCAGGCAAGGCTAGACACGAAACGCTGTTTACCTTTCCACCAAAGTGGTACCTATTTATCTACTTGCAATTTCTTGCTTTCAAACTGCTAGGTTGGCAGGAGCTGGGACAGAGATGGGAACTCACTCCATCTTGCACCAATCTGGTCTCGAACTGCTGACCTTCCAGTTGTCAAGTTTAACATCTTAACCACTGAGCCATCGCAGTCCCTAGTGCATGTGCTATGCTAAACAATATAATTTCAGTCGCTGAATTTTAGTGTCAATGCGCATGGCTCATTGTTGAAGCTGACTGGCATTGACTCCTAAGAATTCAGGCAGGAGTTTTCCTAGCCCTTGGAGAGAATGGGGATTGAACCTGGTACCTTCTGCTTCCCAAGGTTGTGCTCTGGCAGTGAACTATAAACCCAGGTTGTGTGTATCAAATTATTATTTTTGCCTGAGCTAGACTATTGATGATGCACTTAATTACTTACATTAAATTTAAATATAACTATATTTGCATGTGTTTATGGCCAGTCAAGAAATTGCCCAGAGCTGTGGTTTTGATTGGCACTTCACACAAAAGCAAAGAAAAAAATAGATAGATAGATAGATTTTTATTTATATCCCGCTCCACTCAGCTTACGCCGACTCAGGGCGGCTCACAACAAATCAATACTATACTACAATAGAAATACAGCAATACAAACATTCAAAAATAAACATCACAATGCAATACAATCGGTACAATCACAATATGTCAACATTATACATCAGCTATACACTATACATCAGCACAGTAATATATCACTGTACACTACACACCACACAATAATATATCATCAACACTAAAACAACAGAAATATCGAACAACAAATAATGAACCATTCTCTACCACTCACAATCATTACGGAGGCCCGGCTCACCATCCTTGTGGAGCCCAGAGCTCATGGTGGCTGGGCACAGGTGCTCCCACTCCCCCAACTAGCTGGGCTGAAGGGAGGAGTTCAGCATGGGGCTGCTGAACAACCATGACGGAGGCCGGGTGCAGCTGTCTCCACCTCCCCCGTGGCAAACCAGAGCCAGGGGGGAGGAGTCCGGGATGGTGGCAGCGGCAGCCACGGTGCTGGTCTTTGTGTAGCCGCGGAGCTGGGCACAGCTTTCTCCACTTCCCCCTCAGCGAACTGGAGCCGGGGGGGGGGAAGGAGTCTGAGATGGTGGCAGCGGCCACGGCTCTGGTCTTGTGCACAGCTGTCTCCACTTCCCCCACGGCAAACCAGAGCCGAGGGGAAGGAGTCCAAGATGGCGGCGGCGGCCACGGCGCTGGTCTTTTTGTAGCCACAGAGTCCGGGCGCAGCTGTCTCCACTTCCCCTGCGGTGAACCAGAGCCGGGGGGAAGGAGTCCGGGACATTGTTCTGTTTAATTTAAGTGATTCAGCACAACAGAGATGGTCTAGCAGAGTTTAAAAAATAATTTCACTTTCCTTGCCTGCAAAAGAAATGTTCAATTTGCCAGGATCGTGAAATGTCTTATTTATTAAACAACTTCACCACATTGGAAATTGACAGCAGAAGGAGCTTTGACAACTTCAAGGCTCAAGTTTAGTCTGATCATCATGATTGCACATGTTGGGAGTGGGCTAAACTAGAGCGCACATACACAAAAAAATAGAATCCCCTGACAGAACTTCAGAAGGTTGCTAGTTGGGACACCGGGTGCAGATTGGTTTGCTCCAACTATTACAATGTGTGGTTGTCTGGGGGGAAAAAGAGTGGTCCAGTCCACTCCTAGAGCACACCAAACAGTGAGACAACAGTCCTGATTGCTCTCTGTCTGGTGTTAATCCTAGGTAACACCAGACAGTGTTGGGCTTCTGCCCCATGCGCTTACAGCTTTAAAAGAGGAATAAGTTAAGGTTTGTGCCTCCCCCAGATGTTGTTGGATTGCACTTCTCATTAGTCTTTCAGCTCAGTGACATCTGGAAAAGCCTATGTTGTTCATTCATGTTGAATGAATTGCCACCGCCCTGCGAGACCTCCGGCCCTTTTCCACCTGGCTGCACAAGACCTACGGCAGTTGTGGCAGCAGCGGCGCCTCCATTCCCGTTCCAGCTGCGGTCAGGTCGGCATTGGGTGTGGCAGGCCCGTCATTGGTTGAACCACAGTGGAGTGGGAGCTTCGGAGCTGCGGATTGGGGGCTTGGCCATACAGGGGCCGGTGGCAGGGGCTTTGATTATGGCAGAGTCTCATGCCCCCTTTGTTCCTTGGCACTGTGGACTTGGCCACGAACTTGGCCTCTGGGGTGTGTGGACAGACATTGCCCCCTGCCCAGCCTAGACTTTGGACTCTGAGGCCTGGACTCATGCGGTCGAATTCTTGTTTTGGGATGTTTTGACTTAAGTGACTTTTTATTATTGTATGCTAATTGCATTCTGCTAATTGTATCTTGTTCTCTAATGTATGCTAATTGTATCTTGTTTTATATTGTAGCGGATGTGATATTGTTGTTAGCCGCCCTGAGTTGCATCTGCGAGTGGGTGGCATACAATTCCAAATTATTATTATTATTATTATTATTATTATTATTATTATTATTATTATTATTATTATTATTATTATTATTATTATTATTATTATTATTATTATTATTATTATTATTATTATTATTATTATTATTATTATTTACCCCTTTAAAAGTTTATCAGAGCTATTGGTAGAGAGAATTCAAAGTTAATTAGGTGGAGAGAACAGCAATGAGAACTACTTCTTGTGAACTTTTGGGAGCTTCCTTTCACAGTCTTAGGTCGCCAGAGACTGATGGACTGCAGCTCTTATAATTCCTCTCCATAGGTTGTGCTGACTAGAGGTAAAGGGAAACGCACTGAAAAATATGAGGATCCACGTTTGAGGAATGCCTGCCTAGAAATTGACTGTACTGCAGTAACTCAAGATTCATACCCGTCAAGCGCGGTTCCAGGAAATACGGGAAATTACTGTGTATGTGCAGTTGTGCATGCGCAGAACCCATTTGCGATGGGCGTGCATGCGCAGTAACCCCTTTCCCCACTGTTCAAGGAACAAGCGCTAAAATACGGGAAATCCCAGCCAATATGGGATACTTGACAGGTATGCTCAGATTATATAAAATAGCTTGGAACAGACTTATTTCCCCAATACAATAACAAGCTTAAACCGATTGCCGTAAGAAATAGTACCTGCACGTACACTCCTCTGTCAATACTTGCCATGCTGACACACATTAGAATACTGTATCTTTATCTCTTACTGTTAGTTTACGCAGTTATTTTTAGGACACTGAGATATACATTTCCTGTACAAGACTTAACCAAATTTTTCTCCCTCCCCTTTGAGATGGTTTTATAGGCTCGTTTATGGAGGAGGACAAACTGTGGCAGATAATGAGATAAAAGAGTACTATAACACTGGAGCTCCATAAGTTACTTTTTAGAGACTGTAATCACAAAATCCTTAACCTAGTGTAAAAAAAAACTTATTCAGGCTCTGAATAACACTTGTCAAGAATTCGAATCAACAGCTATGACAGGCGTTGCCTGGCTTTTTCTCATCACTTACGGGTTTTAGAATTAGTTTATGGCTATTTCTGTCTAGGCTGTCAAAGTACTGTACAGAGGTTTTATGCTGCATTTTCAGTTTGTTGTGCTATCTGATGAGGGATTTTAAGTGCATTTTTTAAAATAATGAGGGCTATCTTAAGGAAAAGTCGTGACTACAATTTACATGTAACTAGCTAATTATTTGCTATAGCAGATAAATGGGATGGAATCAAACCTTCATTTAACCCTCAAAAGCTGCATAATTAACACCATGAGAGAGAAAGTTTGGTGTACAGTAATTAATTAATTAATTATACAGTAATCAATCCATCCATCAATCAATTGATTAATTGTGTTAATGCATTTAGACAAAATGATCCTTCATTTTGAGTTCTTCTCAGAGTTGAAATATCGCGAGTTGGGGCTTAGCGCCATTCTATCTCGAGACGTGCGAATGGTCTCCAGTCGAAGATCATTCCACTCTCTCCTAAGTTCCAACAACCAATCCTATTGTTTCCCGCTCAATTGTATCCTTCCCAAGTTGTATATAAGGCGCTGTGGCACGGTTAAAAAGTGTGTTCAGTTTACCAGAATAAAGTTGTGTTTGGCCCCATTATGCTGGCTGCTTCTTAATTGCTGTACGCCAAATTAGCTTTTCTAAGTAGGTAGAAAACATGGCTTTCCAATAAGTATTTGTGCCAGACTTTACAGTTTTGACTTGATAACTATCAATTTGGAATTCATATGGAGGCATATTATGGGCAAGGGCCACGTTTTTGGCTCTGCAAATATTCCATTGATTCATCAACCAAAAACCCTTCTGTGGCAATTTTCAGCAAGATTGACTGTGTTATTTTTTTGTTTCCTCTGGGTCCTCAGGATGCATGCACTTAAAGGGAAAGATTGTTTACAGCAAAGCCACTGTTCTGTGGCACAGTGTTCGCCTTTCCTGAGTTCTGTATGTTTTTTTGCTTTGCATTTTGTCAATGTTGCCTTTGACCTCCACGCCCCATGTCATAAAAATCAAGACATTCCTGCTCTCTTCCCCCTTCCTAACAATATAGTCCAGTAAACAACATTCTCAAGTTACTGTGTTCAAGAACAATGGGTAATACATCTTGTTTGGGGGTTATTAATGGTTTGCTTCTCCTCCTGCCCCATACATTTATAGCATATATGTTTTGGCTTATGTGGTGTTTTTGATACTGTGGTTTATTTCTATTATTGTATGCTAATTGTATCTTATTTTACTGTATTGAGATATATGTATAATGTATTAGATGTGGTATTGTTGTGAGGCACCCTGAGTCGCATTGTTGAGTGGGCGGCATACAAGTCCAAATATAATAATAATAATAATAATAATAATAATAATAATAATAATAATAATAATAATAATGAAGAATTCTGGAAGAACTCAAAAGCTCACCTTGTGTGGCATTTTTTTTTAGTGATCTGGTAAAGTATTCCTCTGGACTGCAGTGGCTTAGTGGTTAAGATGCTAAACTTGATGACCGGAAGGTTGGCAGGTTCAGCAGTTTGAGACTTGAGTGATACACAATGGAGTGAGCTCCCATCTCTGTCCCAGCCCCTGCCAACCTAGCAGTTTGAATGCAATAAATTGCAAGTAGATAAGTAGATACCACTTCGGTGGGAAGGTAAACAGCATTCCATGCACTCCGGTGTCTAGTCATGCCTGCCACATAGCCACGGAAACGTCTGCAGGCACAAACCTCGCTGGCTCTTTGGCTATAAACAGAGATGATCACTGAGCCCTAGAGTTGGATATGGTTGGCTTTCAAGCAAGGGCGACCTTTACCTTACCAAAAGTATTCCTCAACACAGAGCTGTGATATTATGGCCACTCTTTTATTATTGTAAATACCATCAATATGTTGCTTGGAAAGAATTTTTTTATCAATGAAACCTTTCAACATAACTGCACCAATGAAGGTTACCTCTCCTCCAGTTGCTAGATACAATTACCAATTTGCCCATTTAATATTTTTTTGGCTTCCTGGAACATTCAAATTTGAATTCATGTTTGGTTAACGTTAAGACTACTATCTTGCGCCATGAGTTTCTACTATAAGCCTACAAAGGGGGTCTGTATACTTTACACAAGACAATCAACAAATCCAAAGGGGGTCCACATTAAACTTCTGACTGCACAGAAAAGAGTGACTGTAAAATGACACCTCGACACCTCTGTCTCAAGCTGAATCTGCAAGCTCCTTTTTGTCTTACCAGCAGTTTGCATTCAAGAGCATTTGGTCAAATCAGTAAAGTTCTTACAGGTACTCAGCCCATTTTGGTTATGAATAGATCACCAGCTACATCTTGTATTCAAGTTAATGGTGAAAATCCATCACATTATCCTCCTTGACTTCAAGCATTGAACAGTAAAGAATCCTGAAGAAATCTTCTTAGAGCCTGTGATACCTTCCCTAAATGTTTGATATTAAACCTGAACAGGGAAAGTCTCTCAAGAACTAAATTGATGCTATGATAAGGTGGTAGGAAATCTTTGCACAAGGGGGTATTTCTCTTCGTCTTAAAATGTTAGAACACATGATCACTTAGTTGACTTGGCCATTCAGTGATATTCAGGAGAGTGAAAATGAGGACCTTTTAAAACAGAGATTCGCAACCTACAGCCCATGGGCCAGCCCCGGGCCCCGGGCCCTGGCGGCAAACTATCCAGCCCTTCATGACGACCCCCGGAAGTTTACAGCAGCCGTAAATATGCATGTGCAAATGTGGCCACCACGGTATATGGACGCATTTACGGCAGGGGGAACCCTTGTGTTCGGCCCACTCAGCTGTCTGAGCAGGCATGGTCTGGCCCGTGGCACAGAAACATTGAGAACCCCTGTTTTAAAACATCTGTTGTGGCATTCACACCCATCATATCGGGGCTTTTGGAGTTGCTGTGGCTGGAACCATGTGAGATTCCAGTCTCAGGACTTATTACCATTTGCTTGCCTAGTCCTAGTGGCATTTCAGCAGCCAACAATACCCCACTTGCATTTACTCAATTGCCAGCTGATGTATTGGTATCAAATTACAGTGTTGGCGGACACATGGGTGGTGGCAAATACTGTACTCTTGTAAATACTCATGGGGTTACCAGTGGCAGTCTTGTAAAGCACAGTAGTACCAGGTGATCTTCCTTAAATTCATTCTGTAGTTCCTTTTGCCTGACCTAGTGTTTCTATGCACATAGTGATAGGGTGCCTCAAACCTACACCATTTATGAAAATATATCCTCTTGTTGGTATCACTCCACCTAAGATAAGAAGAGAAGTAGCAGCGGATGCTGAGAGAACTAAGCAAGAGAATGACCCTTGATATTCCCTGAATGGATATGTGCCTCATGTCTGCCGGCTCAGATCCAGGAAGGGGTTTATGGCAAGAACAAACATTCTTCATGGTATGCAAGAGCAAAAACAAATTAGAAGACGAAGGAAAAAGCTCACTGGACAATGAATAACATTAAAGGAGGATATGACTGAGGAACTCGACCTCCCCTACGTCACTTGGAGGACCCTGAATAGGCTGAGGGTTGGAGTCCCTAAACGTAAGACCAACATGCTCAAGTGGGGGCTGCTGGTGGATAACAAACTGTGAGTGTGGAGAGATACAGAATCCAGATCATCTGCTGATTTGCTGGTTACTATTGGAAACATGTACTGCTGAGGACTTAAGTTTGGCCAATGACAAAGCCAAGAGTTTGGGAGTTTAAAGCCTGACCTGGAAACGAAAGAAGAAGAATCTTGCTTAAATCTTAAAGAGAGTAGATGCCCAGATTGCAGCACGTCTGAGAGGATTGGTGGCCAGCTGAGGACAGTCTGTCTGCACCAAAAGCTAGAGCTTGGTCTGGCTCAAGCAACGATCAATTAACCTGGAATTGATTGGCACAGGATTTGGTGTCGACCCATAGTCTTACAGAATTTGCAGAAGGGTTGTCTGTCTGTTTCAAAAAGAATATAAAAAGCATTTGTTTTATTTGACATACTTTTTTGGACTGCATATTGCTCCATCAGATACATCCCTTGGCTTTGTGAAATTCAATGTCTAAAAGCATCTATTAGCTTTAACTATTAGGTATTTTTTATTTTGGTTATTTTCCCTAGTTAGCAGAATATGAGGTAGAAAAACAGCACCAGCACAGAAAATGCAGAGAGATTAACCCAGCCTCATACAAACTAGCACTTTGTATGATAAAATAACTCTGAAAGCATTTGCTTACAGTTACCATCTGTAGTAACAGTCAGAAGGGAGAATGGGGAAATGGAGTCCCAACTCATAGATAGAACATCCATGCTTGTTGCTTTGGTTGGAAGTCAAAGGAAGAAGAAAGGACTATCAGCAATAGAAGTATAAACAAACAGGAAAAGGAGGTGGAGACTTGCCTCAAATACTACAGGTAGGAAACATACTCTCCCATTAGTTAGTGGCAAAGGACAGCTCCCTCCCACTAATACCCAGTGTTAGTGCATGCAAGGTTGCTATTATCCCAACAATAATTACTGAAATTAGTAGTTCTGAGCATAACCTCATAGCATTCTCTTGTAATATTGTTTAGAGGTTGTCTAGTTTAGGCAGATGTTTCTAGTTATTCTCATTACATGGTGCTAATGCTATCAGAATTGGGAGGATAAATGAACATGTTCTGCTCATGTCAGAGAATAGGTGTTTTGAGAAGCTCCCATACAATTTTATCAAACCTGGCGGGGAGGGGAATGGGACTCAATTTGTATTGAATAGCATGTGTTTATCTATAGTGGGAAAAGGAAAGTTATATAAGAATAGCTATGAATTTTGGATACTCTTTCCTCTACTTTAAAAATATTGTGGGCAGAACTTTGCTAGGGGCAAACCAAGATGACTATTTCTCCAACATTATGGCTATTTGCACATGTGCCTGAATATATTAGTGTCAGAGAGAGTATGGGCCTTTGATGTCCTGTACCAGGGGTGGAAAACCTGCAACCTTCTAGGTCCTTAAGTGTGGCCGTTTGCCTGAGTCCACATTTTACAGAGCAAAGCCTTTTATTTTTATTAATACATTTTTGTTAGTCTTTTATACTTTTATTTTATTTTAGTAACATTAAAATTAAGGTTTTTTGAAATTATTAAGTACAGGTGGTCTTCCAACAGGAAAAAGTCCCCCACCCCGTACCTGTGCCTTTGTCTAGGCTAGTAACACCAATTTTTATATGTTTGAGTGAAGAGTACTAAGGTTCACTCAACTGGGACTAATCCCAAGATAAGCAGGCAAACTGATGCCTGTAAGACAATCTCCTCCTGACCCTCCCATGTTTCAAAGGCTTGTTTGCTTTCTTAGTCTCTGTCCTTAATATTTTATAAAGAGAGGTCCAGGTGTCAAGCTGAAGAACTAAAAAAGAAGAAGCAAAAAACCACCTTTTGTTTCAGTGTAAGACAGCAGAAGTCTCCTCTTATAACAATTTTGCATTGTTTATAGCTCTGTTTAACCTCTCTTCTGGTCTTGTCTGACTAGTAAAATACTTCTGTGCTTAGCAAACCATTTTTGTAATTAATTTTATTGATGAACACAAATGTGAAAGTGAACAGGACTGAATCAGGCACCACTGATGTTCTTGTATTCCCTTGCCGCCCTGGTCTGGGTACATAGCATAGGGGTAGGATGACCACAGGTGCATTTTCAGGTGCTGATCATGCTGGTAATTTTGCACACCAGTTGTTGAATGGCATAGGCAAACTGTGTTTATTTGCAAATGGGCAGCAAAATCTATCATGTTCTGAAAGATCTTTAGATCTCTAGGATTGGTCAGAATCTTATTCACACCAATATCAGTGTAATTGCATAAATCACCATAGTAAATTGCTACCCATTTACAGTTTGCTACTTGGATTTCTACTTGTAGACATACCTGTCAACCGCGGCTTCGGACAATCCGGGACCTGCGCACAATGGTTCTGCGCAAGTCGCGTTCTACGCATGCATAGAAGTCTTTTATGCTTGCGTAGAACCCTTTTACGCTTGCGTAGCCTTCTGTGCAAGCGTAGAAGGGTTCTACGCAAGCATAAAAGGGTTCTACGCAAGCGTAAAAGCCTTCTACGCATGCGTAGAATGTGACTTGCGCAGAAGGGATGTGCAGTACCTCTTTCCCCCTGCTGCCAATTCCGGGGTTTTGGCAGCTGCGGGCTGGAAATGGTGCAAATCGGTGCCAAAAAACGGGAAATCCCGGCCAATCCAGGAAGGTTGACAGGTATGCTTGTAGATCAAGTTCTGTGACTAGCACACAAGTAGGAAAGTGAGTAGCAACTTGCCCATTTCCAGCACTTTGCCACTGCAATTTACACAATTACACTTAACCTTAGCTTAAAATCTCAACAGGAGCCTGTCCACTAATTTTTTTTAGATTTACATCTGGAGAATATTTTAAACCAATTTCTGAATGTTTTAAGCTATGTTGTTTTGTTAAAATGTTCTTGATTACATTGATTTTGTTGTAAATTGTCATGTTGGGCATAAAGATAATGAACAAATGCTGAAAATGCATAAATAGATCTAGGTTTTGCTATAGTTTGTAAAGGCTTTGTAAGACCTATATATAACGAGGTTGGTTAAAGGGAAATGACTGAACTGTACAGCTTTTCAATAATGCTAAAGCCAGTATGTCAGGAGGCCACCAGCTGCTTGTTACCAGATGCTAGACAACATGTGTTTCAGCTGCTGAAGACCGAACCACAAAGTCAGTGTTAAAGGACAGACCTCAAAGCACCTGCCCTTAGACTTGGCCCAGTAAAATACCCAATATGCTTGCCTGTCCACAGAATGAGAAGTGCCACCATGGGGAGGATGATAAGTAGGATACACTATGTTTGAACATGTTAGGGAGGAGTTTTGGTTTCTAAAAGGTCTGGATTTTGGGTTGGTGGGGGCTTGTTCCTCTGCAGATTCTTTGTTAACTCCAGCCTTATATTTAAGATTAAATAAAGCAGGTGCCTCAGATGTCTGCCCAGAGGGAGTGGTGGTGTCAGAGTACATCGCTGTGTGTATCACAACTTTCTTTGAGCTAGTCTGCAGCCCTTTACCGCAGTACAAAATGTTATAAGTGTTGAAGCTGTTTTGTTTGTGGTCTCAGGCAGCAACCTGCCTTGGGTCAGCCTTTCCCCCCTGGATGTTTATCTGGGTTTCTGAATGTGGAGATCAGTAATGATGGGCAAGTTTACCCACCACTGCCAAATCTTCCACCTTCTACCACTTAAAGACACACACCCCCACACCCCCAATTTGTTCTGAGCTTCATTTTTAGTTTGTAGAAAAACCACTGTCCTTCATGAGCTGAGCAGATAGAACATGCCCTGAAATCTTATATAATATACCAGGAGTTCTGTGGCTGATGAATCAGAGTAGAACGCGTCCCCCAAAACAATGTTTGCACCTGCTTGAAAGCTTATCTGAGGTCTTTGAATAAAAGCCATTACCTTACCTATTTGGTATTCCAGTTAATCTCCGCATTTTTTAGCATAAAGGTTAGATGTAAGCCTGTTTTTCCATCATCTGCTCTCCAGGGCTTTACACTGTGATGTAATTACAGGCATTAGAAAACCAGCCATCGGAAGTCATTTGTCTTTCATCAGCAGCCAGTGCCAATCATCTTCAAATCAGAACATTTTATTTCCACCACCACTACCCCCAATCCCAGACAGCAGGCTAACAGGTCCAGCATTTGTTTATTAACTACCACCACTCATTGATGCATAGACCATCAGAAATTATTAATTTAATTTAATTTAATTTTTAGATTTCTATGCTGCCCACTCAGGCGAACCTGACTCAGGCCGGCTTCAACAGATTAAAAAACATATAAAAACAGATTTAAAAACCCCACCTCACCCACCATCCTAAACCCACCCTATTCATAAAAAGAGTAAAACGGGATACATACAATACAGAGGGAGGGGCACTCTTAATTCAACTTGAAATGTGCCAACAGGCTGGGGCCGTATTCCCATTAAGGCCCCACACCTCCCCTGCCAGCCAGGTTTTTAAACCTTTCCTGAAGGGCAGCAATTCTGTATGTAACCTTAGCTCTGCAGGCAGGAGGTTCCAGAGGGCTGGTGTGGACACGGAGAAGGCCCTTCTTCGTGTGCTAGAGAGGTGAGCCCCTCTAGCTGATGGAACAACTAGGTAGCCTCTCTGGTCCGCTCTGGTTGGACGGGCAGACACTCTTGGGGAGATGCAGTCTCTTAGGTATCCTGGCCCACTGCCATATAGGGCTTTAAAGGTCAAAACCAGCACCTTGATTTGTACCCGGAGGCAAACTGGTAACCAGTGCAGCTCCCGAAGTAGTGGGGAGGTACGGGCATAACGTCCACACCCCATCACCACCCGGGCAGCCACATTCTGAACCAGCTGTAGCCTCCGAATGGTCGCCAAGGGCAGCCCCATGTAGAGTGCATTACAGTAATCTAGTCTGGAGGAGCCCAGAGCATGAGTGACCATGAGCAAGGAGTCCCGGTCCAGGAGCGGGCGCAACTGGCGAATTACTTGAAGTTGAGTAAAAGCCCTCCTGGCCACGGCTGCCACCTGCTCTTCAAGCATCAGTCGCGAGTCCAGGAGGACCCCCAAGTTGCGCACCTAGTCTGTCTGGGGCAGAATAACCCCACCCAGAACCAAAGATGGTAGCTCCTGGGATAGCATGGGCCCCCTTATCCATAGCCACTCAGTCTTGCTGGGATTCAGGTGTAGCCCGTTGGCTCCCATCCAGACCCCAACGACCTCCAGGCATCCAAACAGGACTTTGACAGCATCACTGGGGCCGAGATGTACAACTGATCTCAACCAGCAGCTTCATGTAGATGTTAAATTGGAGAGGAGAGAGCCCTGAGCCCTGAGGCACCCCATATTTGAGGGGCCTAGGACTGGATCTCTCATTCTCCAACCACACAGACTGGGTACGGCCCTCCAGAAAAGAGGAAAACCAGGACAACACAGTGCCCTGGATCCCCAATCCTTTGAGCCGTTCCAGAAGGATACCGTGGTTGACGGTATTGAAAGCCACTGAGAGGTCAAGGAGAGCAAGGGCGGTCGGATAACCACCATCCCGCTCCCGCCAGAGATCATCTATCAGTGCGACCAGGGAATTGCTATTGAAATGTGTTCTCTGCATGCTTCAATTTTGTCAGGTTTGTCCCTTCTTTTAACTTCTGCAGTTCCAAGAGTGTGCCTGGCATGACATAACAGGCTTCAAACCCTGAAAGTTTAGGTAGGGCTGTGCTGCTTCCCTTTGAGAGCATAACAGGCAAACTGTCTGGGAGATGAAAGGCTTGTCTTTAAAAATCACCTGAACTTAAGAGAAAATGTCCAGTGACTAAAACTGTATCTCATAAGCACACGATAGTGTGCCAGAGGGTGCATGTTTTGCCAGAGAACGTGTTCATGTGTCTTGTAGGGCAACTGGTTGTTCTTTTTGTTGTTGTGACTCCTGAGAAACAGCTGGAAACAGCTGGCTTTGCATTTCCTGTCTCTTTTGCTCCTGTCTGATTGAGAAGGAGACTGGTGGAGGGACTTTGTTATCTCTGATCAGGGATTGGTGATAACAATAAGGATTTCTTTCATCTAGTAGCATATGGCATGTGGGCTGGGCTTGAAGGAATGGGTGTCCTGGGAACCTCTTTAAACCAAATTAGGATCCTAATGCCCATGTGAATGGTGGAAATGCTATAGACCAGTGGTGGTGAACCTATGGCATGCATGCCAGAGGGGGCACTCAGAGCACTCCCTGTTGGTATGTGCGCCGTCGCTCCAGCACAGAGTTTGTCCTGCCACTCTGCCCAACAGCCCAATGGGAGCGCTTCCTCCCTTCCCCCTGCACAGAGTTCACCCCGACCCTCTGTTTGGATACTCGGTCTCTGAAAGGCTCGCCATCACTGCTGTAGACTGTCCAGGACCAAACCACCTTCCACCCAAACATAAGGTGAGCAAAATGTCCTTTTAATTATATTATGGTGCTACAGCAGCTGACAATGAATGCCAGCTCATGGCTCAAGCCCTTGTAGTGCAGTGGTTAAACTGCTGTACTGCAGCCAGAACATTGTGAGTTTGATCCTGACGAGATTCAAGGTTGACTCTGCCTTCCATCCGTCTGAGGTCGGTAAAATAAGTAAACAGCATGTTGGGGGAAAAATGCTAATTAACTTGTGAACCACCCAGATAGTGCACTAACTATTGTTCATTGGCACGTGCTATTGGGTCTTCCCTTTCATAGTGTAATGGCAGAGCTAAATAATCAGGTTATTATTTTCCCCCAGAGGCAGCATTAGGCAGTGGTGCACCCTTTTGCAAATCTCTGTCTTCATCTTTTCATGTCAGCACCACTGTTGCCTGTGCTCTTTGAAACATAACCCAGAGGAAGGTGAGGAAGAATAGTGACCCTTTATCCCAAGCAGTACTGTATTTCCATGCCTGATGAAAAAGAAACAATCAGAACTATATCATTCAGCTGATTTATTGATAAAGTCTCCTGTTTTCCTTAAGAAAAAGAAGCTTTTTTTAAAAAAAAAAGGGCAATGGTAAATACACTTTCCTCTATTAGTTTAACGAGGAAATGATACTGGAGCTTAGAACAATATTTTTTAAAAATTGTTGCTCTTTACCAACACCAACACCTCTTATGGTTGTTTAAACTAAGAATGGTGCATTAGCAGTGTCTTATTAGTCCATTATTACTTTAAAAAACAAAAATGGCCCATATAGCATCCTACTGTAAATGACTTCCCCAAAATAACATTTTAGGTGCATTAAGTCTATATTACCCATTATACTAACAGCTAATGACACCATCAGTCACTACATTGTTTTCCAAAGTTAATGTTTTCCCTCATTACCATAAAAGATGAAATGTGATATTTCTTGAAATGTGCTGCTTCCAGATGGTGATGATACCTGTACGACGTTTCTAATTTCAAAAATGAGTTTTAGCTAATATTTATAATGGACAGCATCTGGTATCCCTGTATGGACAACATCTTCGTTTGCCCTGTGCTATAAGCTGCACTAGGCTAGGGACTGCAGTGGCTTAGTGGTTCAGATGCTGAATTTAACGACTGGAAAGTTGGCAGGTCAGCAGTTCGAGACCTGAGTGCTGCACGATGGAATAAGCTCCCATCTCTGTTGGCTCCTGCCAACCTAGCAGTTCGAAAGCAAGAAATTGCAAGTAGAGAAATAGGTACCACTTTAGTTGGAAGGTAAACAGCATTCCGTGCGCTCCGGTGTCTAGGCATGCTTGTCACATGTTCAAGGAAACGTCTGCAAACACAGACAGCGTTGGATCTTTGCCTATAAACAGTGATGAGCACTGAACCCTAGAGTTGAATATGACTAGCTTTCATGCAAGGGCATCCTTTACCTATAGGATGTAATCGATTTTGTCCCATGATTCCTTGGCTTCCAATTAACTCTGATCAGGCAAAATAAGGTTGGGACTACAGATATTACTAGTGTAAAGTATAACTACAGCCTCCGTTGTAGCCCGAAAAAATTGTAAACTGAAACATCCATAGGGATGCATTGAAAAATTAAAAAATGGTCCTGAATTGATCATTGTAAACCGCGGGAGAAAATACTTTAAATTTTTGTAAGCCGGGACAGCATTTCCATAGGATTTGCCGTTATAAACCGCAGCAAACTTAAACTGAGGCAGTTGTAACCCGGGGTTTTACTGTACAGTATATAACTTCTATAACATTCATTGGAAAATATTATCTGTTTATTTCACGGGGTTTGGTTTCAGCTTTTAATATTTAGACATTACTGATCAGCTCTTTGTCCTTTCCTATTTGGAACCCTTTGGAATAGTTTAGCACTCCATCCTTCCCCATATTAGGACTATGATAGATTATCTGTGACACATTAATGGCCCAGCAAGGGCAGATGCCAGGGTGTGAATTATGTGTGGTTTTATGAAACAGATACTGGAGTCTACCACCTATAAAAGGCAATGCCTGTTTCTGTAATGTGACTAAGAAACAGAAGGTGTGGGGGAATGTGTCTGGAAAAGGCCTTGATATTTCTGAAGGCTGCAGTTTTATCCCATCCTTCTCTCAAGAAGTTCAAAATAATGTAGTGTATTTTGTTTCCTCCGTTGAACCCCACATCATCTCATAGGGTAGTATTGGATTGGTACCATTTTAATTTTCATTGCTTTATCCTATAGCATTATGAGATTTCTCTGCACTAGTTCAGGGAAGAACACTAGGGTTCTATGGTGGGGAATTTTAAATCTTTACCTATAAGGAGGGACGTTAACTATTGGAATCCGGCAAAGGCTCTTGCACCCATCCTTACTATCCCCTACCGAGCCGCCCGTACTTACCTTTACCTCGCCCAACCATCGCCGCAAGGGTCTGGCAGTCGCCAGTGGGGCAACCGCGCCACGAACGCAAACAAAAAAATAAAACTACATTTCCCAGCCTCCTTCGCACCTCGCCACCCCTCAGCCAATGAGGCTGAAGGGTGTGAGCGTGGAGGAGGCTAGGCAGCCACCGCGGCGGTTTAAAAAACCGCGCCGGGGAAAAGTCCAACCCAAACCGCTGCCCAAAAAAAGTAAGTGGGACAGGAGAGAGGGACTGGGCGGGAATGGCCCCGGGAATACCCCCACCAACACCAACACCTTGCCCATGCTCCTTGCCCCCCATACCTTTTGCCGGCTGTCCTGTTCCCCCCGGCACAGCCTTCTCTGCTGGAATGAGCACTGGACTGTCCTCCATCCATGCAGGCATCAAAGCCTTAATGCCCGCAGGGACAAAGGCCAGTCCAGTCCACGTACCAACGCAGAAGGCTGCGCCTGGGGGAATGGGCCAGCCGCCAAAAGGTAAGGGAACTGGCCTGGGAACCATGCCGCCCCCACCTTGCCCCCCCAGTCCCTGTCCACCCCCCATACCTTTTGGTGGCTGCCCCTTTCCCCAGCGCAGCCACCTACTTGCTTTCAATGAAGGGTAGGGGGCAAAGTCCCCCGCCCCCCGCTGAAAGCAAACCAATTCCCCGGTAAGCAAAGATAGAGAACGGAGCTCCAGTACTGTCTTTGCTTCCCGAGGAAGTGTTTCGCTTTCAATGGGGGGGGGGGAGGCAGGGAGCAAAGGCACTGGTGCCTTCACCCCCCGCCCCCCCCCCCCGTTGGCCACAAGAACCCCCCATTGCCGCCGCAGGTTACTGCAGCCTGGCAGAGCCGGGCAAAAAAAATGCTAGTACTGTATATTCATACCTGTCAACTGCGGCTCTGGAAAATATGGGACCTGCGCAAACGGTTCTGCACAGGTCACCTACGCATGCGTAGAACGGGGCTATGCAAGCGTAAAACCCTTCTACGCATGCGTAGAAGGCGATCTGCGCAGAAGGGCAGCGCAGTACCTACTTTCCCCCGGTGCCAAATTCCGGGGTTTCGGCAGCGTGGGGCGGGAAATGGCGCAAATCGGCGCAAAAAACCGTGAAATCCCGGCCAATCCAGGAAGGTTGACAGGTATGCATATATTACTGAGCTACCCGATAGTTACCTTGGTATTAAACTACTCTAACTATTTAGTGTAGATATTCAAGTTTCAAATAGTAGAGAGATGGTGAACGATTGTCCGTGGACTATGTTCCTCTTCCTTACATGAAGGTGGGGAGCCTCCAAGATCTACCTACCTACCTGAATAAATGAATGCTAAAGCAGGAGGAGAAGGTGGCAAGTAGGGGAATGTTCAACACCACCCACCCTTCAGAACCAGCCCATTTAACTGCCTGAAGTGAAGCAGCAAATATATGTTCTTCCTCATTCACCAAAGTCAAGCCATGTAATATCCCAAGCCAGTCAAATTATATATGGCATGAGATCCAGAAAATCTCAAAACACATCTTTTTTGGTTTTACTTCATGTAGATTCACAGGGACTTAGGCTTCTGGGAATTGAAGTCCAAGAATAGCTGGAGTGCCAAAGTTCACCATCATGGAGCTAAGGACTTTGAGTTGATGAGTCTACAGCAGAGACTAATTCTGTTGCTTCAAGGCCCGACCATACCTTTTTTGTAACACAGCCAATTTAGCAGGCTGCACAGCCTAGAACTAAAAAGCTTTTGGGAAGTAATCTTTCCCAGACATTTTTGACAGCCTCAAGCATTTGTTTCTGCCATAACCTGCTATAGTTTTAAAAATTATTATGGCACAACTGGTCTTTGGCTTGTGGGCAATTTTGGATTGCTTGTCTTGTAAGGAGAGTGGTTTTGGTATCTGTTGTTGAGCAGGTGGGGGCTGATATGTTGTTGAAGGTTTGCATACTTTAACCCATGATGTTGTGGCAGTGGGTTTTGGGTAAGGCAGCAGGCCTTTTTCACCAGTTGGCAGGCATAGGCAGCTGATCTAGGCTGGTGTGGCTGCAGCAAGATTCTCCATCGCCACTTAAGGAAAGAAAATTTGCTCAGAGTCTTTGTTTATTTGTGTGGTCTCAACTGGATGCCTTATTGATGAATATTCAAGCCCTACAAGATTCCTCACCTCCAGGCCAGAGTGAGTTGTGGAGTGCAATTTTTTTTCTTGTCAAACTGACTTTGCAAACAACTAGATGCCTTTCTCTTTGACAAACAATGCATATGTTAAAATCCTGTTAGCATGGCTTCTTCTTTAGTCTCCAGATAAAACTTTGGAATGCCAAAACGAAACCACTTTCTTGGCTTTGTCGTTGGCCGAACTTAAGTCCTCATTGGTGCATGTTTCTGGCAGTTATTGGCAGACCAGAAAATGAGCTGCGTTCTGCATCTCTCCACATACTTACAGCATGTTGTTGTCTGCCAGTAGCCCCCACTTGAGCATGTTGGTCTTGCATTTAGGAACTCCAGCCCTCAGCCTATTCAGGGTCCTCCAAGTGACATAGGGGAGGTTGAATTATTTTGGCTATATCCTTTAATATTATACCTTTTCCAATAAGCTCCTTCCTCCGTCTTCTAATTTGATTTTGCTCTTGCATACCCTTAACGGTGTTTGTTAATTCCATAAAGTTCTTTCTGGATCTGAGCCAGCGGACTTGATGCACTTATCCATCTAGAGCAGTGGTTCCTAACCTTTTCTTCCTTCCTTTCTTTTTTTTTATTATGCCCCACCTAAGCATCTCTTTTTTTAAATTAAATTAAATTAAATTTTATTAGTTTTCACAATAGATAATAAAGAAAGGTGGCCTGCCACCTTTACCTTCAGTCATTGTATAGTCCAGGAATGTTCTCCATATACTCCACAAATTAATTCATTAATTAGACCCTTTTTTTTTGTTCATTTCCCATATTAACTTATCGTTCAATGCAATTTCCCACATTTGTTTATGACTATCTTCTACTTTCAGTAAAGAGGCATTCTTCCAATTTCTTGCAATACATTATCTCACTGTTGTCAATATTATGGATAACAATTCTTTTTTACTCTTATCTATATTCATATTATCTACCTCAGTCAGTAAGGCAGCACCTGACTCCAGTTTAAAGCTCATACTCATTATTCCCAACCTAAGAATCTCTAAAATCCTGATTCCCCCCCCCCCCCCCCCGTGAACTCCTATTTGTGTGGAGGAAACCTAACTTGGTCTAACCCATTCTCGAATTGCCCCCCTTTAAAATCAAACTGCCCCCTGGTGGGGTGTGTGCCTCACATTGGGAACCATGGGTTTAGAGGATGTTGAGGGGTTAGCATGGTGGAGTGTGTGGTTTTTTTTGGCGGGGGGGAAATACTATCTCCTTCCTCCCAAAGGTCCCAAGGATCTCATGGGATCCCTTTTTTCACAAAGAAGTTGTGGCAGCTGTATTACAATAATAATTTCCCTGCCCTGTGCAGCAGCTTTCCTGATAGTGGCAGTTTTGGGTAATTAAAGACTTGTCCCTATCTTCTGGTCCCCAATGACTTCTTCAACACAACCAGAGGGGATCTGACAAGCTCCTTGGGACCTTTGGGGGAGAATCAAAAGTGAAAAGCTGCCGTAGGTAGTGATGTTTTCATTCTTATGTGGTCTAGCTATGTGGATTGGATTTTTGTCATTGGCTGCTTGAATCTTTTAAAAGTACACTAAACATTCCCAGGTTGTTTAAGGTTTCTTATCTTTGAAAGGTTGTGCAAAAAAGCCACAGCTTATTACCAGTTTATGCACTTGGCCTTCTTTACATTTATAGCATTCTTTGTGCTTCCTGTGTAGTTTTTCTCATTTTTGTTTAATCCTTCTTGTGAACTACTTTTGCTGAGGGTGCTCCAAACTATTGTGTCCTCTCATGGGGTGAAGAGAATAATGTTGCAGTTCCAATGTTTATAATTCCTCCACCATACTGTTTTGCCTCTCAACATTTCTGTGATCACCTTTTTTCACATCCATTGGAGGCTTGGAATTGTTTGTGTGGGTGGAGAATTTATTTTCTAAATCGGCTTTAAATGATTTGTTAGATGCACCTGATTTAGTGCAGCTACTTTCTGCTTAATTCCTCGGTGTTTATGTCTAACTAACCTATGATAGGTATATTGAGAAAACAGTATTACCTTCATATATCTGTCTACAATTCTAACACTTTAATGTATACAAAGGCACTGTGACAAAGAAGTGCGGAGTGGTCAGAGATTTGTGGTGGTTTTTGAGTGTGAATTGTAGCACACTACGAGGCAAATTTTTGAGTAAAGACCTAGGAATGCTGAATGAATAGACTGTTTCAGTAATCCCTAAATACCTTTACTCTCTTTAAAATTTTATATCTCTTTCCCCTCTAGAGATCCAAGACCAACAAACCAGCGTGTCAACGAGCATGTTAACAATGACATCAACTTACGGATTCAAAACCTCACCATCTTGGTCAGAAATATCAAGACTTATTATCAGGTACATCTTCTGTACTCTTTATATCTGAGATATAGAGGCATCTTTCGTAATGGGACAAAGGGTTGCTGCAGAAAGAAAATTCAGTTATGCTCTGATCTTTATAATATCTTCGTAGTTTCAAAGGGGGAATATACATTTATCGCTCTAAGTCTGTACACATTCCCATATACTTCCTGTGGGAATATTGGTACATAGATTGTTTGGACTGTCTGGCTGTAGATACCATGGAAAATATAGTTGGCTTGCTGAAGTAATATACCTTTTTATATGCAAGATAATTTCCAGCATCACTGAAAAACTGTGTGACTGAAACAGAAGAATTCCATGTATTAACATCTGTTGTTGATCAACAGGATGTGATTTCATGTGACTCTCTTCCAAATTAACTTTTTCTTCTGTAGTTAAAATGAACACACAGGTGAACTGATTGAAGAAGAAATGTATTAATAGCAGCACAAGAACATTAAGAGCACCCAAGGTCATGAATAGCCTAATACCTGTAAAGCTTTTTTGGTTTCTATAGTTGCGTTACTGGTCTGTTTGAGTAACAAATTCAGGAAGAATGTAATCTGTAAGTTTATCATTTAAGAGTTGTCTTAGTTCCTGTTCTGAAAAGATGTTTTGGCAAAACCTGTGTCTTTAAAAGATTTTTTAATGTGAATCCGTTGTGGACCCTATGTAATATATACATGTATATCCTAATTCCTTCATTGCCTGAGGACATGGATTGATGTATGAAATTTTAATTTTGTTCTTTTCCCAGAAGTTTTGTGATTTTGCCTGATTCTACAGAACTTCAGTGCTATCAGATTCAGTTAGCTAATGTTAAAGATGCCTGACTCTGATACATTAGCTGCTTCTTAACCTTCTCAGCAGTACTAAACCTCTTATAGGATTTGTCCTTTTCTTTTAAAGTCTGCAGTAGTCTTGTATATTTTCATGTGATGACTTACTGTACAAGCTGATGGTTCATATGTAGCTTAACTAGGTTCAACATCACTCAATCTCAAAAACAAAAAAGGACCTACCTTCAAATAATTGAATGTGTTTTCTGTTGGACTTTTGGCTACATTGGCAAGAAGTATATATTATGCTCTAGTAATACCCTGGTGACTGCAGTGGCTCAAGTGGCTAAGACGCTGACTGGGAGGCGGAAGGTCAGCAGTTTGATTCCCGAGTACTGCAGGATGGAATGAGCTCCCGTCTTTGTCCCCAGCTCCTGCCAACCTAGCAGTTCGAAAGCAAGAAATTGCAAGTAGATAAATAGGGACCACTTTTGTGGGAAGGTAAATAGCGTTCCAGTGTCTAGTCATGCCTGCCACATGACCACAGAAGCATCTGCAGAAGCAGACAGCGCTGGCTCTTCGGCTTTGAAACAGAGATGAGCACTGCACCCTAGAGTCGGATACGACTGTCTTTCAAGCAAGGGAAACCTTTACCTTTACCTAGTCTGAACCCTAGCAAGAGTTCAGTTACAGCTGAACCCTAGCAAGACTGAGTGGTTGTGGGTTCCGGGTCCCACATTATTCCGGGAGCTGCCTTCCTTGGTCTTGGATGGGGCTATTCTGCCCCAGACAGACCCAGTGCGCAACTTGGGGGTCCTCCTGAACGTGCATCTGCTGCTAGAAGAACAGGTGGCGGCCATGGCCAGGAGGGCCTTTGCACAACTGCGTGTAATTTGCCAGTTGCACCCGCTCCTGGATAGGGATTCCTTGCTCATAGTCACACATGCGCTGGTTACCTCCAGACTTGATTATTGCAATACGCTCTATGTGGGGCTGCCCTTGACGACCATTCGGAGGCTGAAGCTGGTCCAGAATGTGGCGGCCCGGGTAGTGATGGGGTGCGGGCGCTATGTCCGTGCCTCACCTCTGCTCCGGGAGCTGCACTGGTTACCAGTTTGTCTCCGGGTGCAATTCAAGGTGCTAGTAATAACCTTTAAAGCCCTTCATGGTAGTGGGCCAGGTTACCTAAGAGACCGCATCGCCCCAAGAGAGTCTGCCCGCCCTACCAGGGCGGATCGGAGGGGCTCCCTCAGTGTTCCATCGGCTAGAGAGGCCCGCCTCTCTAACACAAGGAGGAGGGTCTTCTCCGTGTCCGCCCCAACCCTGTGGAACCTGCCAGCAGACCTACTGCTACAGACAGAATTGATGCCCTTTAGGAAAGGGCTAAAAACCTGGCTGGCAGGGCAAGTATGTGTTGCTGACCGGGTGTTGACTCCCGCTCGTTGGCTTTGTTAGAATTATATGTCCCTTTTATTGACGAGTGGGGAGGGGAGGGTCTTTTTTAAATTCAGGATGGTTTTAAATACTGTATTTTCCGGCGTATAAGACGACTGGGCGTATAAGACGACCCCCAACTTTTCCAGTTAAAATATAGAGTTTGGAATATACTTGTCAGCTGCAGTTAAGTACCTGTCCTATAAGACAGATTTGGCACAGATTTTTCAGGGTTAAAAAGTAGTCTTATACGCCAGAAAATACAGTAGTTTTGATTGAATTTTAAAGGGGATTTATATAATATTTATGTGATAGTGCACCGCCCTGAGTTGCCCTAGGGCAAGAGGGCGGGATATAAATCCAAATAAATAAATAATAGCTAACAGGTTTTTTAATTAAAAAATGGACATTTAAAGAGAGAATAAATGATAAGGACTCCTATTTCTCTGCTAAAGGATGTTGATTGAGTAGGCAAATAATGGAAGAGAGATTGCAAAATGAGAAGATGCCAGATCTAGTCTGTTCTCTTATCTCTAATATCAGTGGTTTTATTAAATCTCAGTTTTAATATTAATAAAATATTTATAACAGTGATACTTTTAGTAGATAGAAAAATTTAGTTGTCAGTGGTACTTGAAAAATATTTGAAGAAATGGCTTTAAATAATAAACTTACAACAATTGAAAGGGAAACAATGGGATTTTTAAAAAAATGTGTGGTAAGTAATGTGTTGAAGTTACTTTCTGAGAATCCTCAGTAATAATGTTTGAATGTTGTCTAAGTGCAATAATTAGAGCAGCTTCCCTTGTGAAGTGCTTCCATTGTATAGCGTCTGGGAACTAGCCCTTACTGTCCATCTTCAGTTTGCCTGTGTTGCAAATCTTCCCATAGCAAAACAGAGGTTAGCCGAGGAGTTCTCAACCTTTTAAAGCCGGGGGCTGGGTCACGCTCCCTCAGACAGCTTCGGGAGGTGGATGGCCATTTTGCCCTTCCTCCACCACATGACACTTCCTGGTGTGGTGGAGGTGGTGGAGTGGCCACATGAAATGGTGCCATGGGCCACATTCGGCTCACTGGCTGCAGGTTGAGAATCCCTGGGTTAGCCCATTGATGCTTTTCTTGGAGATTGCCCAGTGGACTCAACTCTTATCTGAATGCAAATTAATTCTGGGTATCCAGTTGTGTCTGACAAGAAAGATCAAGCATGTTTCATTGTCTAAGGCACAACTAAGGAAGAGCTTTGTGGGCTGTGTTGAGTCCTGGACCACACATGATTTGGATTCCATAATATATGTAGGAAAAGTTATCCCAGCAATTTGCAGCTGTTTCTGAGCTAAACAGTGGTGAACATTCCCATGTATATTTTTAAAAGATTTAAAACTTCACTGCAAATACACACGTGTAGTGGAGTAATATGGTAACGATGTATATTTTTCCAGTCTTCATGACTAAAAAATGAAGATACTTTACAAGTGCGAATGCTTCAGTGAAATGTGGAAGCTTTGACCCCTGCAAGGCCATTCCTAATTATTATCTGTCCCATTGCTGGCAATGAGAAAATATTACAATCTGATCACTGACCATTAAAGCCTACTTCCCTGGGTATCAGCCAGATAACTACAAAGCCAAAGAACTTGGAAGCTGATGAAGGACAGAGAGAGTCTCTAAATCAGGCATTCAACCTGCTCCAGTTGCTTGATAGGCTGCTAAATTTATTTTTACAGACTCATAAATCTCATTTATTACTATACTGCAAATATTACTATACTGCAAATAGTAAAAATTTACATTCTCCTTCGTGTAGTCTGTGAATGCACACTCGGGGGGGGGGGTGTTAGGGTATTCTGCGCCTGTGCGGGAGCCATTTCGGAGCTTCAAAGCTAATTGGATAAAAACTCAAAATGAGGGACTGCCCACCATTTCCACCCGTCTTTGGCGCCATTTTGCGCTCTTTCCCTCAGTTCTCTTTTCCGCTGCCATAGCAGGACCCATTTGAGAGAGCTAGCAGTTTTTGTGGCCTTCCAATTTAGATAACCAGTTCCTTCAATTTTTCTGTGACCCAGGGGGTTTGTTTCCCCTTGGTCCATCCAACAATTTTTTAGTACAATTTTTTTCCATCGTTTGGGGGATAACGGTCTTCCGAACACCGCCAATTTTTTCTCCGTCTGAGGAGGGTTTCCCTTCTTGGCCACTTTTCACTGTTACTTCATCATTTCATGGTATCTTCAGCAGCATTCAAGTGGTGCCCATCTTGTAATACGAAGTTCCTGAGCACCAATGGCCATGAGAAGTGCCTTATTTGTCTTGGTGAAAGTCATCCGGTCCACTCGTGTTCCGTCTGCCGAGCATTTACCAAGCCAGCACCGAAGGATCGCCTCAGTCGCCTAAAGGTGTACCTCATGACGTCGGCTTTGTCACCACATCCTCCGCAGTCCCAGTCTGATGAGCCCTCGGCCTCTCACATTAAGGGCAAACTAAACACCACGGTGGACTTTCTCAGCAGGAAGAACACCTCCACTCACGAGTGGGAGCTGGACCAGGATGTCTTCCTCACAATTTGAAAGAGATGGGGAACCCCGGACATTGAACTCTTTGCAATCCCAGAGAACACCAAATGTTTGAGATTCTGCTCCAGAGCAGGGATGGGACGCTTGTCCGAAGGGGACACATTCGTGGTCCCATGAAACTACAACCTGGTGCATGCCTTCCCATTGTTTCCCCTAATACAGAAAGTGCTCCTTCGATTTTGACTTCAGGAACCCCATGGAATTCAGATCACTCCAGCCTGGCCAAGACTGGGTGGAGATGGTTGGTGGTCCCTAATTTTGAGCTTTTATCCAATTAGCTTTAAAGCTCCAAAATGGCTCCCATGCAGGCGCAGAAACCCACCCACCCCCAGAATGTGAATTCACAGACTACATACTCGAAGAACAACAGTTACTGGTAAGTGAAACCTGTCCTTTCATAATGGTAGGAAGCCTTGATAACAAGGTTGATCATGTTTTTGTTTCTGTACATTCCTTCTCTTGTCTCCAAATGTCTAATTATGTTGCTGCTGCTTTGTCAAACTAGTGCTTTTGTCTCTTGGTTATACTCTCTCAGAGGGCAAATAAGGATGCTGTGTGAAACAAAACTGCTGTTTTTAGCTATGGCTGTTTGAAAAACAAACAGAATAGCTTGAGAAAATCTCAGGTGGGTTTTGGAAGACCCAGAGAGTAGCTCAAACTCCATATCCAGTGTATGGCAAGACCAGAAATGTAATTTTCTGCTAAGTGTAAAACAATTCTACATTGTATAGTAGTTGTGATGGTTCTTAGAATGATTATTTTCAAGCCTTCACCCTGGCTTGTATAGTGTTGTCATCCTCTTCTTTGCATTAAATGAAACAACTCTAGACTTCAGGGTTAATCTCTAAGAATAGGAGGTAAGCCAGCTATATTTTGAATGAAAATACAGTATAGTCAATTTAAATTAAAGGTTTGGAATGGGAGGAAAAAATCCTGAATGTTTCTGCAAGGAAAATGTGAACATCAAAATACTGTATGTTAGTGATGATGCTTTTTGTTTGTCCAGATTATTGTGAAATCACTGTTTCTTGCAAGAGTGTGTATTGGGAAAAGCATATGCGGCATACAAATATTATTTTCTAAGTTTTGAATATGAAAAGTAACCAGTTTTAAAAATCCCCCCTTTATATTGTAATCCTTCAGCTTGTGCTTCTTAAGAGAACGCAATTAGCAAACATTAGAATTTCCTTCCATCATGTCCCCTCTGCTTAAAATCAGTCTACAATATATTTCTTTGTGTCGTTTCTATTGTGGTTGTCGTTTTGACAGGGCCAGGCCTTGAAATCACGCTTCTGACCAGTGTACATTTTGTTTTTGCCCCAAACCTTGAAGAATTTACAGCGGTAATTCACTTAGCACATTAAACTGAAGCATTATTTCTGTAATCTTTCCCTAAAAGCCACTTTTAAATCAGTGTGGACATTACTCAGCTAAATGACCTCTTGATCAGATTTGATATATTACAGATTCATTTATCTTCTATCCTAACATCAGCTCCATCCATCTACTGATAGATCCACCATGTTCTTCAGTCTAATGGATCAGGTTGACAGTGGCTGTGATGTAGCATTAATACTTCATTTTATGTCTCTTTTTAAAAACACTCAAGTTATCATACAATTGAAATATACAAAGTTTTGAAACAAAAAGCAGTAAAACAGATACACAGTAAAACCCTGTATAACGATCGCTTCATACAGTGACTAAATCGTACAACAACTGCCTTTTTCCAAAAAGTTTTGCATTGTACAACGATTTTAGTAGTTGTATGATTCAGTACTTTTCAGCTGCTGGGTGGCTTTTGGGGTAGCATGGAGGAACCTTCCCCCCGCTGTCCCAAAGCCTCTTTGTGAACAGGCAGCGCCTTTTCCCTTGGAAGCATGTTTCCAGGCAACAGGCAGCCCGGCGGTGTTCAGGGAAGGCATCTACGGAGGTCCATGTGCCTGGAAACACACTTCCCAGGCAAGAGGACCTCCATAGACCGAAGATTGTGGCGCCGGTCAAAGGAGCTAAACAAGGCTTTGTTTCGCTGCATCGACCGGCACCGCAATGTTGCCTTTGTGGCCAAAGTTTGAGGGGAATCCTGCCCCCCCAACTCTGACCCAAAAGGTAACGTTGCGCCTGTCAATGCAGCGAAATGAAGCCTCTTTGCTGCACTGACAGGCATGATGTTGCCTTTGTGCCCGGAGTTGGAGGGGAGGGCAATCCCCCCCACTCCGGCCCCAAAGGCAATGTTATGTGTGTACAGTTGACAACTATCAATGCAGTGAAATGAAGCCTCGTTTAGCTGTTTTGACCGGTGCCACGATATTGCCTTTATGGCAAGAACTGGAGGGCGGAATTCCCCCTCTGGTCCCAAAAGCAACATTGTGCATGCAGACCTCTGTGAGCCAACTGACTGGGTTGCCAAGCGCTTGCCGATCCAGGCGGCTGGCTTGCAGAGGAGTTGGGGGCTTGCACATCTCGCGCATGTGTGTCCCGTACAATGATTTTATCATATGACTTTCAGCAAGGAACGAAATAAAATCGTTGTATGGGGTATTACTATATAATATAAAATAATATCTCCTGCCACACCCTTCAGTGAATTGTAGAGATAATTACCATATTTGCCAGCATATAAGATGCATCAGAGTATAAGACAAACTGTTTTTCTAGTTATTTTAGGGGGGGGGAGTGTACAAGTAAGCCGGCGAATACGGTATTTGCCAGTTGGAGTATAAGACACACTCCACTTTTTCCTGAGTGCATCTTATACACTGACAAATACGGTAGTTGTTTTAAGGCGGATCACCTTGCCAGAGGAAAGAGTATTTATCCTGCTACTGCTGTGGTAGGTAGGGCAGTGTGCTTTCTGGCTCCTGCAACTTGCTTGATGGTGCCTAGAAGTGATACCATCAGCTTCCTGTTCCATGCCCAAAGGAGCTAAATTTAATCATAATAATTACCATAATTGTAACCATAATTATACTATGCTGTCAAGTAAGTTCTTATTTCTGATGACCCTTCAGCGACTTTCTAGCTATAAAGTACTCAAGACGTTTTTCTCTTGTTGTTCCTTTATGTGTTGCTATGAAATAGTGAAGTTTGCTCAAGGCTTCTACATGTGGCAGGGCACATGGATTCATTGAGCTCCTGGAGTTCTTGGCCGTCCCAGCGGAGATTCAAGTTCAAAGGCTGTGGCTTTATAACCAGTCATTCCAGTCCAATGATCTATATCAGATCCAGAGTTAAGGTCAATCTTTTAGATTGCAATTATAGAAAGATGAGAAACAAATGCTTCAGAGAGCTGTGGTTTTTGGAACAAATTATATTACTTAAGAGAGGCCAGATTTATGTGCCAAACCCAGAGCTTTTGTGAACTAAAACATGAACCTCATTTTTCTTTTTAGTGTACCACTAGCTGGATAGCTCAGTGAATTAGATACCTAGTTATTTTTTTTAATCTTTTTATTAAATTTTTGACAAACATACAAAAAAGAAAAACAATAACAGTACAATATAATAATAAAACAAAAACAACATCAATACAATATTAGCTCAAATTCATAAGAGCTAGCACATAATAGTACTTAAACTAATTATTTACTATATAACCCCCAATATTAAATACCACATTGTAAATTATTACTATGATCATAACAATAAAAGCTTTCAGTACTACCACTATTTTTATTTTTTAATAATTACACATCACCCTGTGAGTATATACAATGCCCGGAGAGTTTAGTTTCTGTTTCAACTCCAAAAACCTCTTTGAGATGGTACAGGTCCTAAGCTATCATTTGCCATAAGAGAATGATCCACAAACGGTTTCCAAATACTCCAGAACCTATTCTCTTTTAATTTATCTCGTTTTACTTTGATCTCCCATGTCAATTTGTCGTTCAATGCTAAACTCCACATTTCTTTATACCACTCTCCAATCTGTATATCTACATCGTTTTTCCAATTTCTAGCTATGCATTGTCTACCTGTAGTTAATACAATTTCCAATAATTCTTTTTCCTCCTTATTCAAACCCAAACCTTCCACATTTGTTAAAAGAATGGTACCTGACGCCAACTTAACTCTTTTGCCCATTATTTCACCAAACTCCCCTTCTATTCTTCCCCAAAAATCCCTTATTTTTTTACAACTCCACCACATGTGTTCATATGTTCCATCCGTTTCTTTGCATCTCCAACATAACTTGTCCCTTTTATTATCCATCTGATAAAGTCTTCGTGGTGTCAAGTACCATTGCCACAACATTTTAAAATTGTGTTCCTTAATTCTTACAGACATTGTTCTCATAATCCTCTTTTTCCATTTATTCCTCCATTCAACCTCCCCTATTTTTATATTCAAATTTTGTTCCCACTTCCGTTTCAAATCTTCCTGTGGATCTTTACCCTTATTCAGTATAGAGTAAAGTTTGCTTACTAGACCCTTAATGCTCTTTTCCCCTTTTCTGATCTTTATTACCAATTCTTCAAATTCAGTCTTTGTTCTATCTATCCCTACTTCTCTTCTATATTTTTTATTCCAATTATCCACCTTTAATTTCTGAAACCAATCCAATTTTAACTTTTCAAATATTTTTTTCTCTTGGTATCATCATCGCAAACTTTTAACCAGTCCTTCAGTAAGAACATCTCATTTTTATCCAATATTTCCTTTTTTTCCTTATCTAATTTCATTGGAAAACACACCATATCAGTCAATTCCAAAATTGGAGAGAGATTTGGGACCATATCTTTCTTTACCTTTTTCCACACCTCCATGAGCCCTCTCATCATAGTATTATTTGACTTTTTCGGCTTGTCCTTTATTCCCAAGAAGATCATATTACCAATATTTCTATAATTTTTCATCTCCAATTCCTCCCAAATTGCCTTTTCTCTTGCCAAGATCTTCACAACATTCTTGATTTGGAATGCTCGATAGTATGCTAACAAATTTGGCATGCCCAAACCCCCTTCTTTCTGAGATAAGTACCAGAGCTTCTTTGAAATTCTAGATTTTTTATCTCCATTACAGAAACTATTAAACATCTTTTGAAACTCATTAATTTCCTTCTCCTTCAAGTGGATCGCTAATGCATCAAATAAAAAATTAATCTTTGGCAGCAATATCATTTTGCAAATTGCAATCCTTCCGAACCATGACAGCTTCAACTTCTGAAACTCTTGTATTTTACTCTTAAATTCGGCTTTCAAACTGTCATAGTTCAAACTTTTAAGTTCTTCCAATTTATTTGAAATAATTATCCCAAATATTTCAGCTTTTCTTTAATTTGTATATTAAGTGTCCCCACTATCCTTCCCATCTCACCTACCCCCATATTACACAGCATCAGTTCTGATTTATCCCAATTTATCATTAATCCGGTTATAGCTTCAAATACCTGTAGGTGATCTTTAATCCTATCCATTACCAACTCCAGATGTTTCACCATAAGCAGTGTATCATCCGCGTACATGCTCACTTTATTACCCATTATCCCTTCTATATTTAAATCATCCCTTATATTTTTGGCTAATATCTCCATTGCCATGATAAACAGGATAGGAGATAGTGGACATCCCTGCCTGGTACCAGCCTCAAGCTTTACCACATCAGTAACCTCTTCATTTACTCTGATCCTAGCATTCCCTTTTTGATATAATAAATCAATTACCCTTCTAAATCTGTCCCCAAACCCGTAATTTTTAACTATTTCCTTAATTGAAGACCATTGTAATGAATCAAATGCCTTAAAAATATCTAATGATAGTAAACCCACCTTTTCCTTCGTTTGATTAACATTATCAATTAAATCTAATACCCTTCTAGTCAAATCCACCATGTGCCGACCTTTTAAAAACCCAACTTGATCGACATTTATGTATTCCCCCATAAAACCGTTTAAACGATTAGCCAATATTGCTGTGAAGATTTTGACATCCTGATTTATAAGAAAGATTGGTCTGTATGATTCCACTCTTTCCAAGTTCTTACCAGGCTTTGGCAGTAGAACGATTGTAGTGTTATACCATGAAGTCGGGATTGGTCCTCCATCTAAAATATAGTTATATAGCTTCACTAATTTTGGAACCACCGCTTCTTTAAATTCTTTATAAAACTCTGTCGATAATCCATCATCCCCCGGAGCTTTCCCCATCTTCCAACCCGCTAATTACCTCATTTACCTTTTTATCAGTGATCCTTTCCTCCATTTTCTCTCTATGTTCTTGTTTTATTCCGTTCCCTAACTGTCTCTCCAGTATCTTTTTGAGCCTCTCCAAATCTACCTCTTTTTTGCATATAATGCTTGATAAAATTCCCTCACAATTTTACATTTATTTCTGTTCTTATTACACCTTAAACCTTGTTTATTAACCAATACCCCAATTTCTCTTTTTTCCCTTTTGGCCTTAGCTGCTCTTGCTAATAGTTTTGAACTTCTGTTGCTAAATTCAAAGTATTCTCTGTTTAAATAGATCAAGTCTCGTTTAACTTTGTCAATATCTTTACCCATTAATTCTGCTTTAAGTCTTTGCAATTTCGTAAGGATTTTTTTATCTTTACTTTTTGCGTGATCCTCCTGTAACTGCTTTATTTCTCTTTCTTTTTCTATCTGTTCTACCTTATGTCTTTTATATTTAAAACTCGCCAACTTTATGCTTTCCCCTCTGAAAACCGACTTCATGGTATCCCATACAACATTGAAATTAACCTCGTTATTATCGTTCCACTGCCAACTTTCTTTCCACCTTTCCATAATCTGCTCTTTACATTTTTGATCTTTAAATAAATTAGGATCATACCTCCACCTTTTTCCACTTCGGGTATCTTTTTGTAATTTCAATTCCAAAAGTACTTTGGCATGATCCGATTCCTTAATGATCCCAATTTCCATTGCTTCTATATCTTTAATCAAGTTTTCCGTAAGAAAGACATAATCTATTCTCGAGTAGGTCCCATGGACATGTGAAAAAAAGGAATATGCCCTTTCAAAGCCCTTAAACTCTCTCCAAGAATCCTTCAAACCCATCGCATCCATCCATTTATCCAACACCTTCCCTTTCAAGCCAGTTCCACTTCTTGCTATGTTCGTGCAATCTAACCCCGACCTTATCAAGTTAAAATCTCCCGCCACAATAGTTTTTGCAACATTCTCTAATTCCACTACTTTCCGAACTTTTTCTAGGAATTCCGCTTGATGATCATTTGGAGCATAAATATTTACCAACATGATTTCCTCATCCTCTATTTTTCCTCTTACAATCAAATATCTACCCTCTTGATCAGCAATACTTTTTGTAATCTCAAATCCTAATTTTGTAGAAATCATGATTGCCACCCCTCTCGCTTTTGAAGTTCATAATGTTGAATCCATCCCAAAAAAAGTTTATTCCTGTCTTTTGACTTCTGGTGCGTTTCCTGTAAAAACAATATATCAGGTCTATCTTTCTTCAACGCCAGTTCCAACCTCCGTCTCTTAAGAACAGAACCTGTACCCTTCACATTCCATGATAATATTTTAATATTTCCCATAACCTATCTCCTTTCTAAACTCTGAACTCTCCATCGGGCGTGCCACCACCAACCCCTTACCCCCATACCACAAAAAACTACATATAACACACACTATCTCTCTCCCCACCTTCTTCAAAAAAAAGCGCCGCCTTTGACAACCAAAGAGGGGAGAGGGGGGACATGTAAGATGTGCCTTCCTACCAGTGCTACGCGCTACTCACCCTTCTATATCAATTAAATGCTTTAAATTTTCATAATCTAATTCTCATTGCTCCTTACTTGTCTCCTCCTCCACCATGATCAGCGACAGCTCCTCCTCCTCTTCCCTTCGCTGCGGTGTTCCACCTGTTGCCCCACCGGCCTCCGCCCTCTCATACTCCCTCCCCAAGGCTCCCGATTCCATCAATTCCTTCTTGAGATTTATCCACTCTTCCGAGTCTATTTTTACCAGCTCCAACAAGCTCAAATACTCCAATGGATTAGCCCCTTCATCAATTACTTGCATTCTTTTGTCATAATAAAAGCGCAGTTGCTGTGGGAATCTCCAATTATACCTTATATTTTTACTCATCAGCAATTTAGTTACAGGCCTCATCTTATATCTCCACGTTCTTTCTTTCAATGAAATATCATTATAAACTTCTACATCAGAACCATCAAATTTTAAAGCATCAGGACCAGCTCGTTTCAGAAAGGCCATTACTCTTAACTTATCGGCCCAATTTGCAAATTTTACCAAAACATTTCTTTGAACCACCCTCCCTCTTCTTGGGCCCACCCTAAATACACTTACAAAATCTTCCTGAACAAATTCTTTTCCCATATTCAAACCATTTAACCACTGAACCACTCTTTCTCTTAACAGATCCGGTGTCCGTTCTACCACCTGACGAATCACAATATTCTGCTTTCTCATCATATCTTCCACAACATCGATCCTTCTCTCTTGCTCATCCAATTTCAGCTTATTCTCCCGCACCACCTCCTGAGTCCCTTTTATTTCCTTTTTTATGGCAATTACCTCACTTTGAACCAATTTCACATTTCCCTCTATTTTTTTCAAACTTAAATCCACCTTTTTTGAAAAATGTGCAACAGATGATACCACCTTATCTTGCTTTTTCATCATTTCATTTCTATCTTTCACCCTTGATTCCTCATTCTTCTCCAATTTCTGAAACAGCTTGCCAATTTCCACCATAATTTGAGTTTGATCAAATTATAAAGCCAGAGGTTGGTAGCTGTATTACATCCATAGGTTTCGTGTAAAGTATAGTTGAAGGATGGATCCGTTAAACATAGGGGACATCAACTTTCCTGAGCTATTTCCATTATTTGAGCTGTTACAGATTAGGTTTTGTTGGTCTCCAAGCTATCATATCATTCATCGCCGTAGATTTAATCTAATATTTTCAGTATCTACAGGGGTACACAGAAAGAGCCTCCTTGAAGTTTGTGGTATTTTTTAACCGCAATCGGGTGTACCCTGGGTAACGGCCACCTTGTGCCAGCTAATCTTTCTCACTCTAGGTCAGGCGAAAGGAACTGATTTTATTTACAGTGCATGTTTACAATGAAATTTATCTCCAAAGTGCATTTTGGACTATAGCATTCTGTGTTGTTATGGAAAGCTGTTATTTGAGGGCCTTTTCTTGTCTTTTATGCATGGATAAAACACTGGTGTTAACATCTATTTCCCTAGAACAGGGGTCAGCAAACTCAGCTGTCCAGATGTTTTTGGACTTCAATTCCCAGAAGGACACCTGGAGATAGACACCAGTGTTTTACACCACTGTGCACAAAAGACAAGGAAAGGCCACTCATAATAGCTTTCCATAATGGCACTGAATGCTATAGTCTTTTGGAGATCAAACTCATTGTAAACATGCACTGTGAATAAATTCAGTTATTGCTCTGGTCCGGGCTGAAGTGAACATGTCACAGCATCAGTCAAAAGTGAAGCAATATCTGGCTTCATTTACTGTGCATTCAGGTGCGTGTTTACAATGGCACTTACTCCAAAGTACAGTTAGGACTGCAGCTTTAGTTGCCATTGTGGAAAGGTTTGGCTTTTTCTGGACAGTGGCATTGGCATTTAAGATACAAGTAGGAGCAATGTTTGAAGTGGTAGCTGTGTTAGTCTGTGCTAGCATATCAGAGAGTAAACAAACAAACAAAAAAGCCACAGCAAAAAAAGGGGGGGGCAAAAAATGTTGTGTCACCTTAAGTTTTGATTTTCCGAGTCCCTTTTCTATGACTGGTTAGATTGTCTTTGATATGCCTTGTGGCTACACTGTTTTGCTGATATGCTTATTGATATGTTTTTGGATATATATTGATTGTTGATATTTTGAGTTGTTGTACTGATATATTGTATTATTGTGGAATTTAGTGTAACTGAATATGTTGTTAACCGCTTTGAGTTTGTCGTTGACAAAGGAAAGCGGTATATAAGTTGTTTAATAATAATAATAATAATAATAATAATAATAATAATAATAATCATCTTGTGGACTGTATCATAATACAAAGTATTAACAATTCTTGAGTATTTGTTGCAAATATTATCTTATGACCATTTCACATCAGTTATAAAGAAAAGTGAGTGCAGACCTATTCTTACAACCAATTCATTCAGTGTATAGCAGTGAAGAAAACCTGTGATGATATGCCGCTTGTTGATGATATGCTGCACGTGTTGTAGATAAGTACTAGAGCAGTCCCTGCCTGGTGCTTGCCTAATGTTTTCTGTTACAGTGCTTGTGATTATCTTTCAAAAATTAGAGATGGTATCGCTCAGTGGGCTGGAATTCCTGACTGTGAAGCCAAGAACTGGGAATTCAAATCCCTGCTGTGTCTCCTAGACCTAGAGCATCTGTAGCTGATGGGGCTAAGTGCACTACGACCTGTGCAGCCTTGGGCAAGCTGTGTGGCCTCAGAACAAGGGACAATTAACCTACTTTACAGGACATTAAACCTAGAAAATCCTGGGAGGGCCATTTTAAATTGGAGTCAACGTGACAGCTCATCATTAATTAGTCTGTGAAATCATGTATTTGACATTCAGCTGTGACATGAAGTTAAGTAGCTTGATACTGGCATAGAATAGCCTTTTGCTACAACTTCCATGCATAAGGTATGCATAAGACAACCATTAGTAATAACAATTTTGTGCCAGAAATTATTCTGAGTTGAAATTATTTTTGCTGGTGAAATTCCACTCAGGGGACACCCGAATGAGGTTCCTTTCATGTCCCCAAGATCTTTTTCCCACCGAAGTGATCCCTATTGATCTACAGTGGAACCCCGGTTAACGACAGCATCGGACAACGACAAAATCGGATAACGCCAAATTTGACAAAAAGCTGTGCACCGGATAGCGACAATCCACTTCAGTGGTGGATCATTCATCTTAACCTATAAAGCAAGGGTGTGGATGTACATGTCCGGCAGGCGTGCCCACACCCCTGAAGCCTATCCTGTAATGCTCCCAAAGCACTTACCTTTTGAAACAGATCAGCCCCGCGAAGGTTCGGAGGCCAAGGATGGGGCCTCTGCCCCACAAGATGGCCAAAAAAGGAAAAACTACCACTCCCAGCAACCAATGCGGCAACCGCCTGCCATTCAGAACGGACATGCGAAAAGAAAAACCAAAGGCACACGTCACGACCAGAAGCAATAGCCTCAATGCTCATGCACAAATCACCCATCACGCGCCGTGCCAATGGCCCAGTTGCGAGGACAACAAAGAATGCCTTCCCCTGGCTGAGGGCCTTGCGCCCAACTGAGGCTGGGGCCGGCGACATGGCTGCCCTTGCTGGCACCGCTAACGCTAGACTTGCCCCCGGCTTGGACACAGACTGCACCGCCCAGGGGAAACAGCAGTTAAAGAGCAGCCCCGGCATCCACATTACCCACCACAGTGGCCACCTGTCCCCACCACCGGCTCCCATCAAATCATGCCATCCCCCGGACATACCGCCACAGCATACCGCACACAGCCCAGAAGCTCTCAACGCGTCTGCGCTGACCACACAAGGTCTGCCCACCGCAACCCACAGACCAGCCATCGCAAGACTTCCCCCCACCACTCCAGGTAAGCCAGGCTACGGCTGTTGCAGACAGACAGCCTTCCGGAACACAGGCAGTCACTGCACAGGACAACGTGTGCACGAGAGCCTCCACACCACTGCACCCCCATGCCCCATTCTACCACCCATTTCACCTGCAGGCTGTGACACCCAAAAAAAACTGCCCTACCCCCCCCCCCCCACGTCCACCCATCCGCCTACCCCGCAAACCCAGTTGGCGAAAAAAGAGGCCCCACAAACCTGACCGGCGAAGACGGGTAGTCCTCGCTAGTTGTCTATAAAGCTGGCTAGAAGCTTCTGAGTGTTTGGGTCAGTTGGTGGCTTTCTCAGTTCAGGGGTGGGCAGGGAGGCAGAGCTACAGTTATTAGAACAAAACAGGAGTTTGAAAAGATGAAGCTGCTTATGCAGGAAAAGGTTGCATGAGTGTATCAACTATGAAATTCTGGTCACTGTATTTTTATGAGGTATCTAAATAATAATAATAATAATAATAATAATTATTATTATTATTATTATTATTATTATTATTATTATTATTATTATTATTATTATTATTATCATTATTATTATATTTGAACTTATATACCGCTTTCGTTTGTCAATGACAAACTCAAAGCGGTTAACAACATATTCATAAAACAGCAAGCAACCATAAGTATAAGCTTAAATATCATAGAATAAAAACATATAAAAATACAGTAGTATCAAAATTACAATATAAAAATAACAAAACAAAGCAAAAAGCTCTACCATAAATGCATAAGAAAAAATTCAAAAAACACAACAAAATTACATATGAATACAAAGCATACAATAAATACGGTAAGATACAATAATCCAAATATAACAGAGAATAGCAATACAATAAAATAACTATGCAATAGGATACATTAATCAATTCAATAACAATATGTCAATACAAAAACAAGAAAAAACAATCTACGCAATAAAGCCAATATACATATATCAAATAGTCATAGAACAATATGTACAATAACATATACAATATCATATCACAACACTACTGTGGCCTCCCTACCCCATGGTTGATATCCATTCACCCCATCACAGTACTCTGCAGAATCCATCTTGAAAAAAAGATTTTATTAGACCTAGTGTTCTCTGTCTCTCTTTCAAGTGCTAGTCAGTATGGACTTCTCTTCCAAGGTCATTATTTTTAGTAATACTATTTATTTATTATTATGTATTTATTATTATTTATTGGATTTATACCCCGCTCTACTCAAGCACAAGGCTGACTCAAATATGTTCCACATATTTTTCTGAAGTAAAATATGTGGAACGTTTGAATGCTTTGAAGACCAATATAAATACTAAGCAGAATTATTGCCACTTTTTAATGCTTTACTCCAGTACACAGCTTGATAATGGGGAGCTTGGAAGTTAAGCCATTAAACTCAATCATGCTTTTAATCTGGCCAGTAATGAATTTATTCAACAGACCGAAATAGTTTCCGTGGAGCTGTCATTGCCTCTCAGCCTTGCTGAACATGAAGTAGCAAAATTTAATTGTGCTGAAGTAGATAAATAGGATAGAAATAAATAACCTTTAGTCACCCGACGTTGAAACAAATGTGGGTTAATTCATAAAAGATTGCCCTGGCGGTGTCTGGGGTATAGTCTCCAGTCTGAAGAGACTTGCAATGCTGAGGCCATTTTGACAAGCATTGGGTTAGAGGAAATAAAAGGTCAATTTGGGGTTAATGCTTGGCTTATTAGGAACAGCTGTGCTATGGTAGGGCTTAAAAGGCTGTGTTCCCATGGGCACATAAGTAGCGCAGAAAAGCAGGTAAATCTCTTTCTCATAGGTATTCATTGCCTTGTAGAAGAATAACATGCCTGTCCTATTCCAGATCCCATAGTATAAAATATTAAGCTGTTCTTCAAAATCACCCTTAAAGAAATCAGGTTTAGTTTTTACTTCCTATCCATGTTTCACCACTGAGTGTTAAGAACCTACAGGTATTTAGATGTCAGTTTGTCCCCCAAATTCTACCCACTGAGTTTAGGTGTTGGGATGGCAGGATGTTGTCAGCTGGCTGGCATATCACCAGGACCCAAGGCAAACAAGCTAAAGGTCCGTGATAAACTGTATTCACATCCAAGGAGCAGTTCAAGGGAATAAGGCTGGACAAGGAACAATCGAAGCAGGCTAGGAGTCAGGCAACCAAGAAAGCAACCAAAGCAGGGTAACTTTAGGGCTGGAGCAAGAGACTCACACGAAGCACCACAACAATAATACTGAGACAGCTGCTATGGATGGAGCTAGTTCTTATATAGCTCTTCTCTCAGGGTGCTCAGGTGGAGCTAATCATGTCTCTGTCAGGTGCAGCTGGCTTTGAGGTTAATCAGAGCTGCTTTCTTAGCAGTTGGAGCCCTGACGGTGCCTCAGACCTTGACATTTGCTCTTGGGCGCATGCTTTACCTCCCATGAATCATTGCAGATGGTAGATTGTAAGTGACCTTGCCTTTCCTATAGCCCCATTGAGGCTTTCTTAAGTATGCATGCAAGGAGCCATGGTGACTTAGAGGTTAAGACATTGAGCAAGATGACTGGAGAAGGGTAGCAGGTCAGCAATTTGAGACCTGAGTGCTGCGTGACACAGTGAGCAAATGTCATCTGCCCCAGCTCCTGCCAACCGAGCAGTTTAAAAAGCAAGAAAATGCAAGTAGATAAATAGGTACTGTTTTGGTGGAAAAGGCAACAGTATCCCATGAATTCCAGCATCTAGTCATGCCTGCCACATGATCACAGAAACGTGTGCAGATGCAGACAGCATTGGGTCTTTGGCTGTAAATGGAAATGAGCACTGCCCCCTAGAGTTGGACACGACTGGCTTTTGAGCAAGGGAGACCTTTACCTAAGTCTGTGATGGCGAACCTTGGCACTCCAGATGTTCTTGGACTTCAATTCCCAGAAGCCCCCTGTGAAGCCACATGAATGGGTTTACTGTGATTCATCCGGCCCACGCCACCCTCGTCGCTCCTGGAAGCGGAAATAAAACGCATCCACCACCTCTGTCCCGGCATTAAGGGAAAGAGCTCTTATTTCCAAACAGCAGTTAATAGGCAGTAAGAGCATTTACTGAGAAAGAGTGCTGTTCTAGTTCTCAGTGGGGAAAAACTCATTTCTGATGAGTTACGGATTGGAGATTTAAGTTTTTCAATGTCAAGAAAGGACATGAAATTGGTAGAGCTGTTGGTATGGCTGTTTGGGGAATAGATAAGTTCTTTGGCTGTTTGAGGAACTGATATGTTCTGTGGCCTGAAGTTCATTAATTTTAGCCATGGCATACCCGTCAAGCACGGCTCCCAAAAATACGGGAAATATCTGTGCGGGCACGCATGTGTAGAACCCATTTGCACATGTGCAAACGGGTTGTGCACATGTGCGCAGTAACCCCTTTCCTTGCCGTTCAAAATACGGGACGGCGGCAGGAAAGGGGAGGAGCGAGCGTCAGAATACGGGAATATTTTAACTGTGCTATGTAACCATATACGTCCACAGATGTGCTTGCAGGTTATATGTAAAGGAGGTGGAAAGAAAATCTGCATGCTTCATGACTTTAGTAGACTGAGTTTGGAAGTGTAGGCCGTATTTGATGGGGAAATGAAACAGAAATGGAATGGCCATGATTGTTGAAAATCCTCAGGAGATGTATTGTTTATTTCAAGAAGCTTCCCAATCTACTCTTAACCTCAACCTAATTTGTAAGTCGAATTTAACATGGGTGGAGTCCCCAGATTCAATGACTAATTACTACAGGAGCAAAGAAAGCTGTTTTTTGTTATAAATGTGTGAAAAGCACAAACTGCTAGCTTTCTTGTTTTTGTCTGGAAGAGTCATAATTTGTTGCTACGGTATATCTGAATAGTATATGCAAATATCGCTGGCTTTTAGAAACAGAAGGTGGTGCTGATAGGAGGCACAATACAAAGACCAAACACTTTCTAAAAGTGGTACATGTACCTTTATTGGGAGTCTTCATGTGGGTTTCTTGATCAAAATCCAGGCTTCTTAAATTGATATGTTTAAATCTTGGGCAATGCTTTATAGCCGTGATGGCGAACCTTGGCACTCCAGATGTTATTGGACTTCAATTCCCAGAAGCCCAAGCCCCTGTGATCCACACAAAGGGGTTTACTGCGATTCATCCAGCCCGCGCTGCTCCCGGAAGCAGAAGTAAAACGCACCCGGACGGGCGCATTTTACTTCTGCTTCCGGGAGCAACGAGGGCGGCGCGTGCCAGATGAATCACAGTAAACCCCTTTGTGTGGATTCACGGGGGCTTGGGTTTCTGGGAATTGAAGCCCAAGAACATCTGGCGTGCTAAGGTTGGCCATTATGGCTTTATAGGCTTACCTTCTAGGTATTAGTGACCATTACATGTAATTTGTGCCATTAATGGATGAGCCATGTATATCCCAGAAAAAACTGTGTAAGTAAGGCTTCAGATAAAAACATGTGGTGGTTAACCCTGTGATACCAACATCTGTAGGAACTTCCCACAGGCACAGTTAGAAAAGGCTAGGTTTATTTCCCTTTCATAAGAATTTACACAATGTGATCTGCTATTTTTCTACATGTGCCAAATTGGTTTGGCTGCCTTTGGTTCACTCTGCACCTTGACTTGTTTGTGTGCAGGGCTTCCATTTGAAGTTCTGCATCACGGAACACAATGTCTGTCGGTTGGCATTGAGATGTACTGTTGGTTTGGACACATGTAAAGTGTCTCTAACCTATGCATAGAGCACCCAGTAAATACCCTTAGCTGTCAGGGGATCTAAAGAACTAAACTTGTTCCAGAAGCATTGGTGCAAATGATCTATTGTGTTCTATGCATCTGCATTAAGTAATCAGGAATGTTTGTTTTGTCAGATTGCTGTTGAAGATTTGGATCATATCCGGACAACTGTTACTAATTATTACAACAATTGTTTTTAGTAACCAATACAAAAACGTAATCAGTTACTTTCTTCTGCTGCAGTGGTCAAAGGTATTACTGTTACTTTCTGTTCCGTTAAAGAGATACTTGGCAGCCTCCCTACTACAACAAAAATATTTACATTTCATAATTGTTTGCATTTTCTAATTTCTAACAAGTGCTGCTATTTTTGTGCAGAGATTGAGGGTATGCTGAATCCTTTCTATTCTTTCTAGTCAAAATTCAGATCTGATTCCTGGTGTGTAGTTGGTCCAGATGGCCTTTCCGGGCCTCAGTTCTACTGCTTTCACACATATTTCAACACTAATTTCTGGATCTCACCTGATAATAGCATGCAGGGCAAAACCTTGCATGTCCTAGAAAGACCACCCTTGGCATGGGGCATGTCTTCGCATTTATGGAAGTTCTTGCATGGTATTGAATTGTGGGCAAGCCGAGAATTTCTAAAATGTATTCTCAATCCAGTTTTAGTGTTCAGAGCCTTAATCTTTCACCCACATTCAACATTAAGATTGGTCCTCCCCTCACCATCAAGCAAATTAATGAATATATTTAAAGGTCCATTGTTGTATCAAAGACATAATTAATGAATGGGCTTCGTAGCTGTCATTCCTGCCACCTTACATGTTATGGCAAATGAGCTGGTTCAAAACAGCAGCTGTGCTTTGTTGTTCAGTCGCACAGTCGATTCCGACCCTTTGCGACCCTATGGACCATCGCTCTCCAGGCACCTCTGTCCTCCACCATCCTCCTTAGTCCACACAGCCCCGTGCCCATTGTGTCTACAATACCATCTAGCCATCTCATCTTTGGCCGTCCCCTTCTTCTTCTGCCCTCCACCTTCCCCAGCATCAAGGCCTTCTCAAGTGAATCCTCTCTTCTCATTTGATGTCCAAAATACTTCAACTTCATCTTTGTTATTTGTCCTTCTAAGGAGCACTCAGGGCTAATCTCTTCTAATATTGACCTATTTGTTCTCCTCGCTGTCCAGGGGACTCTCAAAACTCTCCTCCAGCACCACATCTCAAAGGCATCTATTTTTCTTCGCTCAGCCTTTCTAATGGTCCAGCTCTCACAGCCATACATTACCACCGGGAATACCATTGCTTTGACTATGCGGACCTTTGTTTGCAGTGAGATATCTCTGCTTTTCACTATGTTCCCCAGGTTTTTCATAGCTTGTCTCCCAAGAATCAGTCGCCTTTTTATTTCATGGCTGCAATCCCCATCTGAAGAGATCTTGGATCCTAAGAAAGTAAAATCTGTTACTGCTTCTACTTCTTCCCCATCTATTTTCCAGGGACTTATAGCGCCTGTTGCCATTATCTTGGTTTTCTTGATATTGAGTCTCAGGCCAGCTTTTGCACTCTCTTCTTTCAACCTAATCAGGAGCTTCTTTAGGTCTTCTTCACTTTCTGCCATTAGGGTGACATTAAATATTCAAAAATGGTAGAGGGGCCTCCTTCTTGTTTATGTGTTAGTAAGATCTCATTAAGTTGAAAAAAATTATGTACTGCCTTATTGTGGAAACAAAGACTCCCAAGAAAGCTGCAACTCCAGCTTCTCACCTTTGTTTCATCTTTTAAAAACAGGTATTTATTTCAAAGGCTTCTTCAGAGCAGTTCTATTCAAGTTGCCACTGTAAAATGTATGGCAAATGTCCTAAAGGCAAAGAGGTTGAATCGTAAGTGTGTGTGTGCATTTGTTCTACTCTGAATAAATAACCCATATACTGTATTATCCTTGTTATATTGGGTTTCTCTATGCTTGAATTGAGCCATGGGTGGATGACCTCCTGCTTGCCACTGAGAAGAGAATGCTGCTTAACATTGGAACACGTTAGTTCAGATAGTGGGTAGACTCTTCTTCACTGGCATTTTAAACTCATACATTGTATGGACACTTATTAAGAATGCTGCAATAATTTCCTGCATCAGCAGTGATTAGACCATTGAAGATTTCCCAACTGTGTGATTGAAGGCATGGAACAATTTACATTGTAAATTACAGTAATTGCTTACCACTAAATATGGGAGTTCTCAACCTTTGGCCCTTCAGATTGTTTGGATTTCATCTCCTACCAGAATAAACTTTGTTGCTTCCGGGAGCTGAAGTCCACAGTTTATTAAATAGGTGTTGGTGGGTGGGGGAAAGAGGACAAGGAAGAAGAAAATAAATTTAGCTTCCATGTCTTCCATAATGTCACATAACCACTGTTATGACCAGAATGAAATGGCGAGTAAGAAAGATCAGTCGGATTTGGTCCTGGCCAGTTTGACAAGTCAGACTTTTTTTGTTGTCATCAATTAGATGGGGTATTTTGAAAGTTGGATGGAGTAGCTGGAAAATAAGCTTGTCAGCTATTTGGGTGACTTATAGTCCAGTTCTGTACAGATTTACTTATAAGCAACTAACTGTAAATTCAGTGATACTTAATTTCAAAGTACCCAAAATATAGGATTGCAATGTTCAAGAACCACACAGAACTTGAAAAAAATATTCCCCTCTTCTTGCAGTCAGTGAGAGCTCTCTGTGGTCTGTGTTATCAAAATATCCTTTTTATGCTTTGCCCTTTTCTTGAATGAGGGAAATATATTTACGAAGAACAGCTCAGTGTGTTTAAACCTGCTGAGATCTGAGAATTCTGTCCTGTAATTGAATCTGTTCATTTATCAATCATGATGCGTCTAGCAGAATTTCGTCTGAGGTAGAAAAATGCTAATTCCTGAGTTCTCTAGAATCCCTGTAGATCCTCTGGTGCCCCAAAAGCCATTCATTCAGTTGAGGAGTTCATAGCCGTCAGCTTAGAAAGAAAGAACAGGTTTGGCAAGGTAAAATGACACTTTGACCATGGTTTTATTTCACAGTGACTTTGTTGAGTTGATGTGAAAAGCCCAAGCAAAACCAGCCTCCTTTTGTACATATGTCTCAGTTTTCATTTTGTGTAGTTGCCTGAAACATTTTCATATATCATTAAACATGCCATTCTTCTTCTTCTGTGTCTCAGTCAAACTTTAGACCAGCATTAGGTCGCAGAAGCCTTAGCCTGCACAGCCAATACTGAAGATCTCTGGGAATTGTAGTCCAAGAATACATAGAGACCAAATTTTGGGGACCACTGCCCTAGACTGCCAAAATGAAGCCATCTTCTTGGCTTTGTTGTTGGCCAAACCTAAGTCTTCATCGGTGCATGTTTCTGGTAGCAATCCGTAGACTAGCAAATGGGCCGGATTTTGTATTTCTCCACATCCATGGCACGTGTTATGGTCCGCCAGCAGCCTCCACTTGAACAGGTTGGTCTTACATTTAGACACTCCGACTCTTAGCCTATTCAGGGTCCTCCCAGTGAGGTAGGGGAGGATGAGTTACTCAGCCATATCCTCCTTTAATGTCAAACCAAAGGAACTGAACATGCCGTGACTGAACATTTCCTGACCTTTGGCATGCAAATTTGTTGGTGTTTTCCTGCATCTTCCCATGTGTGCTTACTTATAAGACACTTTTGGTTTCTCTTTGTAAAGACTGTTTTGTGTTTTCACAAAAGAGAGTTATAGTGAAATATTATTGGCTTGTATATAGTCTTCTGAAATCTATTGGAGGTCTCATTATTTTTTATTTCTGCATGTCTTCTCTCTTCCTTCCTTCCTTCTGTCTTTGTGTATGTTTTCTTGTTTTCTGTTCTGTATCCTCTAACATCCATTAAGAAAAACAGTTTTGCTACTTTAAGGGGGCAAAAGGTTTTCTGAATTTAAACTCCTTATCAAACCTCTTTAAAAGTCATTGTATATTCATTAAAATTGAAAAATCAGGTCATGCTACATGAATGATAGTTGGAAGCTTAAACACTGACCTAGCCAGGAGTATTATGTAGTTAATCTTTTGTAGATGTTAATGATTATATAGAGACAGGCCACCTTTAAAGCTGCAACAGATAGCAGGATAAAATGACCTTATATACTGTGTGGGTCTGAGTTGCACCTGTTTTTACCTTTTTTCTTGTCTCTACAAAATGGCCAGTTTAGTCTATTTCCCTATGTACAATAATAAAAACGGAAGGTATTGTGACACTTCATAGAGTAACAGATTTAGTTCAATGTGAGTTTCATGGATTTGGTAAAGGTCTCCTTTGCTCGAAAGCCATTTGTGTCCAACTCTAGGGGTTTGGTGCTCATCTCTGTTTGCAGCCAAAGAGCCAACACTTGTCTGCCTCTGCAGACATTTCCGTGGTCACGTGGCAGGCATGACTAGATACTGGATTGCATGAAACACCTGTTTATTTGCAATTCCTTGCTTTCTAACTACTACGTTGGCAGGAGCTGGGACAGACAACGGGTGTTCACTCTGTTGTGTAGCACTTGGGTCTTGAACTGGTCATCAAGCTTAACTACTGGTCATCAAGCTTAACCACTAAGCCACTGGGGCCCCACCATGAAATCCATAAAAGCTCACACTGAAATAAATCTGTCAATTGTTAAGTTGCCATAATACTTTTCATTGCTTAGTTATATGCAAAACAGATTAAAATTATTACATTAAAGGCACTTGTGCTTTTGTCTTAATTACATATCGAAATCTTTGATAGGGTTGTCATATTTCTATTTGTTTATTTATCTGTTGTTTATATGCAGCCATTCTCCCCATAAGGGAGCCATAGTGGTTCACAACAGTTAAAATCATACAATAATAAGTTAAATAATATATAAAACTATATATTTAAAATATTACACATTAATCAAGATTAAAAACAATTTACAATCATTTAAAATATAAAGTTTTCATTTTCATAAAGTTTTTGCTAGATCACCGCCTTTTAATTGAAGTCCTCCTGTTGGGTGAGGGCTCCACACTGGGAACCACTGCTCTAAGCCATACCTACCTTACAAAGTTGTTTTGGGGACAAAATGGGGAGAGGGGAGCCATGTATGTTGCTGTTATGTACTACTAAGTAATGACATTCTCACACACAATAGCTTCTGGTGATATTTTAATTACAATGACCTGCTTTTTGCTGTGATTTTTTTTAATCGATAGCAAAGCAATTCTACAGGTCTGTGAGAATCCCTTAGGAGTTACACAGAACCCTTTAACCAAAATAATCACTGACCATGTTGGATGGAAGAGTCTAAACCAGTGGGTCCCAACCCTTTTTTTTTTTTTTTGGCCATGCACCACCTAAACATCTCTAAAATCCTGACGCACGCACAACTATGAAATAAATGGAAATTCTTATTCAAAAAGTGAACTTCTATTCACATGGAGGAAGCCTAAAAGGCCATTCACTGTTAATAACTCATTCTCGAAGTGGCTCTCTTAAAAACCAGTTGCACTTCTGTGGGTCTGAAAACTGTAGTCCAAGAAAGTAACATTTCAAATCTCAATTCTTTGTACAGCTTTACTGACATGGAAGGTTCGTGTAACTTGAGAGGTAGTCAAGATCCTGTCAAACTGCTGCTTTTCCTCATTGGCAAACTGTATTGAAAGTTTGTTTCTCACAACACAAATTTGGCCAAAACAGTGGTAACATATTTTGCATTATATTTCATCATCTACATTTTTAAAAATGAAAGTAGGCTTAGAAAGGGCCTGAACAATAGATTTCAGTGAGGGAAATCACCCAATTAGGTAATACTGCAGGCCTAACCTTCGGGAGTGTGGGACTGAATTTGTCTTGAACATTTGGATTTAGTTTATAGTCTCCTGCTGTCGTTTTAACAGACAGCCATTTAATGCAGCATATTTATTTAATACCGTCTATAACAGAGAAACAACCATGGGATCATTTGGCAGTAAAACCCAATAAAATAGTAATTTGTCTCAAGAGCATTGAAGAGTTGCTGACACACAATTTAGAGTGAGAACTAAATGGTAAATCAATAGCCTTTTAATTATTATTATTTACAGCCAGTGCTTGGATTACTGAAAAGTGTTGCTCACAATAAAATCCTGAAAGCCTATATTTGCACAACTAGATCTCTCTTTGTAGAATGGCAAACATTTGATACAATATGACTCCATCTTGAAATTTAGTTAAACAACTAAATAGGTGTTATAATGAAATGTTGAATTTGGACAAGGTTTCGGCTTTGAGTTTATGTTTTTGTGCCAGAGAGAAAATTGCAAGTACTTAACACATACTTAGGGACTGTGGTGGCTCAAGTGGTTAAGACACTGAACTTGCTGACTGTAAGGTCGGAGTTTGATTCCCAGGTACTGCATGACAGAGTGAGTTGCCGTCTCTGTCCCAGCTCCTGCCAACCTAGCAGTTCGAAAGCAAGAAATTGCAAGTAGATAAATAGGTACCACTTTGGTGGGAAGGTAAATAGCATTCCGTGCACTCAGGTGTTGAGCATGCCTGTCACATGTCCACAGAAATGTCTGTAGACGCAAACAGCGCTGGCTCTTTGGCTATAAACAGAGATGAGCACTGAACCCTAGAGTCAGATACAACTGGCTTTCAAGCAAGGACGACCTTTTCCTAACACATACTTAATGATAATGTTTTTTTATGTTGAAGATCTCAGATTCATTTGCAAAGGGTTAAAGTAGATGAGATCTCAGAGGTCAATGGCAACTTATTACTTTTTAAAAATTGGCTCAAATCTTGTTGCTTAGTGCAAATTTTCCCCCCTCATAATATTCAGTTTGAAGCTGGCAAATAAAGAGTTTCCATCATCAATTCTTGCAGTCACACACAGACACTGGCTTAATGTGTTGTGTGTATGTTGCATGACCTCCAAAAATTGTGGCAGGGGCTTTTTCTTTGCAATCTAGCAGTGGACTAAATTTTCTTGAGCTAAGCAACAAGATTTCACCCATTGTTTTCTTTTAAAAAAAAACCAGTTGTAGGACAAGTGCAGTTGGATGCGGATGTGGTATTTGAACTAAAGGTAAAGGCCTTCCTTGCTTGAAAGCCAGTCATGTCTGACTCTAGTGGGTGGTGCTCATCTGTTTACAGCCAAAGAGCCAGCACTGCAGACATTTCCGTGGTCATTTCAGGCCATCGCACAGAACACTGTTACCTTTCCCGCCAAAGCAGTACCTATTTATCTACTTGCAATTTCTTGTTTTTGAACTGCTAGGTTGGCAGGAGCTGGACTACTCACTCCGTTGCACAGCACCTGTGTCTCAAACTGCTGACCTTGCAGTTGTCAAACTTAGCATCTTAAGCACATTATTAGGTCCCCCATAATCCCCCTTTCCACAGTCCTATCTGACCATTTCCAAGCTTTAGAAGAGATGTCTCAACTTCTTTAAAAAAAAGGGGGGGGAAGGTACAAAACAGGCTGCCTGGGGGGATCCTGATGACTGAATTGGAACATCAGGCGGGTTTCATACAGCACCAGAGTCTGAGGTTCTCCACCCGTAGTATCAGGGCAGTTCCTTATGTTCTGAGTAAAAATGCCTGACTGCAGAATTAGAGGCTGAAAGTTTGATTCCTCACTGTGCCTTTTAGGAGAAGAGCCAAACTTTGGCTCTTTGGGCAAGTGTTCCAAGGTCGCCCTGGAAGAAACCACTTCTGAATACTGTGCTGCATATTTGATGGCATGTAATTATTATACGATTATGGTTTCCCCGTGCCCCTTTGGGCATGGGACGGCCAGGCAGAGGCCGCTTGAGTGAGAAGGCTCCTAGCGGTGGCTTCTGTGGGCAGCCATATCAAGGGGGGTGAATAAATTATAGGGCTATAGGGTTTGATTCACCCAATTAACGTGACCTGACCAGCGGCTCTGCCAGACCGGCAGAACGCTATCTCCTGCATCTCCTGTGTATAATTAGGTAAACATTCTTCCCCCTGGCTTGGCGCTAATCTCGGGCGCAAACAGGGACCATGTTTGCCCAGCCGGTAAGCCCGAAACAATAGGGCTTCCCCTGTCAAATGTTTGCCTGTCATAATTAACTTCCCCTGAAGAGTTTCCCCAATTAACCTGAGTAAACAGGTAACTTGATTGAATCACTGGTGACGGTTTTTTCTACCTGCCTTCTGACCTATAAAAGGTGTGTGTATTTTCCAATAAAGTACTGATCTGATCCTGACTCATTGCCTCGTATCGCTTATTGATCAGTCTCCTCCGGGACCTCGCGCCGCCTAGCGGCAGATATTCGCTACATACGATGACTGAAAGGTTGGCAGGTCAGCAGTTTGAGATCCAAATGCTGCATGACGGAGTGAGTTCCCGTCTCAGTCCCAGCTCCTGCCAACCTAACAGTTCAAAAACAAGAAATTTTAAGTAGATAAATAGGCACCGCATCGGCGAGAAAGGTAAACACTGTTCTGTGCACTCCAGTGTTTAGTCATTCCTGCCACATGTCCACGGAAACATCTAGACACAGACAGTGCTGGCTCTCTGGCTAAAAACGGAGATGAGCACCAAACCCTGAAGTTGGGTACGGCTGGCTTTCAAGCAAGAGCGAACTTTACTGTATCTAATTATTATACACAATCTAAATGTTAACTTGAAAACCAGAATGGACTTTCCCCCCTTTTTACCACTGTCCTTGCGTGGATGTAAAAATATTGTTGTTTTAATTATGTTGTTTTAATTATGTTGTTTTAAAAGACGCCGCCGCCAGCGTTGCCGCGCTCTCCCCGCCCCTTCCATCGGTGGGGAGATGAAAAGGAGCCTTCCGTGGTCCGGAAGGCTCGGAAGACGCCGCCGCCAGCGTTGCCGCGCTCTCCCTGCCCCTTCCATCGGCAGGGAGATGAAAAGGAGCCTTCAGTGGTCCGGAAGGCTCGGAAGACGCCGCACCAGCGTTGCCGCGCTCTCCCCGCCCCTTCCATCGGCGGGGAGATGAAAAGGAGCCTTCCGTGGTCCGGAAGGCTCGGAAGACGCCGCCGCCAGCGTTGCCGCGCTCTCCCCGCCCCTTCCATCGGCGGGGAGATGAAAAGGAGCCTTCCGTGGTCCGGAAGGCTCGGAAGACGCCGCCGCCAGCGTTGCCGCGCTCTCCCCGCCCCTTCCATCGGCAGGGAGATGAAAAGGAGCCTTCAGTGGTCCGGAAGGCACGGAAGACGCCGCCGCCAGCGTTGCCGCGCTCTCCCCGCCCCTTCCATCGGCAGGGAGATGAAAAGGAGCCTTCAGTGGTCCGGAAGGCTCGGAAGACGCCGCCGCCAGCGTTGCCGCGCTCTCCCCGCCCCTTCCATCGGCGGGGAGATGAAAAGGAGCCTTCCGTGGCCCGGAAGGCTCGGAAGACGCCGCCGCCAGCGTTGCCGCGCTCTCCCCGCCCCTTCCATCGGCGGGGAGATGAAAAGGAGCCTTCCGTGGTCCGGAAGGCTCGGAAGACGCCGCCGCCAGCGTTGCCGCGCTCTCCCCGCCCCTTCTATCGGCGGGGAGATGAAAAGGAGCCTTCCGTGGTCCGGAAGGCTCAGAAGACGCCGCCGCCAGCGTTGCCGCGCTCTCCCCGCCCCTTCCATCGGCAGGGAGATGAAAGGGAGCTTTCGACGACAGGACTTGTTAGGTTTGCTGTCAGAATTGGGTGGGGATGGTGGGTGGGGGGGGGGGAAGAGGGAATGTTGGTCCTGCCAGCTAGGGAGGGGCAGCATTCTATCTAGGGAGGTTCCGGAGAACAATATAGGTGTTGTGACGGGCATGGGGCGGTATGGCGGGTACCGTGGGGCGGGCCGCACTCGGGGAATGCGGGTCCGATGTTTAACTGCGGTCCCTCATTCCAGCCCTGCAGGTACATCTCTGGGTCCTGAGCAGCAGATCCGGAGTGACCCCGCCCTTAGGCTGCTGCTGGTGAATGCCAGGTCGGTTTGCAATAAGGCCCCCCTGATTCAAGATGCCATCCAGGATGGGCGGGCCGACCTGGCATGCATCACCGAAACCTGGTTGACTCCTGAAGATGGAGTACCTCTCTCGGACATATGTCCAGCTGGGTTCGGTATTTGGCACCAGCCTAGAGGGGAGGGGAGGGGCGGTGGTGTTGCCATTGTTGCCAGGGAGTCTTTGGGAGTTGCTAGGGCCACTGCTCCACAAGTGTCTGGTTGCGAGGCCCTGCTTCTACGGCTGGGCCCCAAGGGTCAGTTGGGGATCTTGCTCCTGTACCTGCCCCCTTGCAGGGTAAGGGATGCCCTGCCTGAGCTCCTCGAGGCCACCTCGATGCTGGCGTTGGAGTTCCCGAGACTTATGGTTCTGGGGGACTTCAATTTGCCATCGTTGGGGATGGCCTCTGAGGTGGCAAGGGAGTTCATGGCGTCCATGGCAGCCATGGGCCTGACTCAGGTAGTCCGGGGCCCGACCAGGGGCAGTGGTCACATGCCAGACCTAGTCTTCTTGTCGGAGCAGTGGCAGAGTGATCTAAGATTACAGGATTTAGTCATCTCACCTGTGCCATGGTCTGATCACTATCTGGTGACTCTTGACTTCCTGGGGGCGACACTTCATCGTAGGGAGGCTGGGCCGATTAAAATGGCCCGCCCTCGGCGACTAATGGATCCAGATGGATTCCAGAGGGAACTGGGGGATGTTCCTCTGGATCGGCTACACGATTCACCCGAGGCACTCGTCGACCTGTGGAATAGGTCGACAACAGTAGCCTTGGATGAAATCGCGCCACTGCGGCCTCTCCACGCCCGGGGGACTAGGTCATCTCCGTGGTTCACAGATGAACTGCGTGAACTCAAGCGGGCAAAGAGACGCCTAGAGCGCCGCTGGGTGAAGACCCAGGATGACTCCGATTGGACACTAGCTAGAGCTGCTACTAGGGCCTATCTAGTGGCGATAGGGGTGGTGAGGCGGCAATACTTCACCACCCTTATTGCCTCCGCTGATAATCGCCCAGCCGCCCTGTTCCGGGTAACCAGGTCCCTCCTTGGTAGGGGGGGATCGGTGCCCGGTTGGCAGGGTTCGGCTGAGGACTTTGCTGACCATCTGGTGGAGAAAATCGATCGGATTCGTTCAGGATTGAATCCTGGCGTGGATGGGGAGGGTCGGGGAGGTGCCGGAGCATTGTCTTGCTGTACGATCTGGGATCAGTTTGATCCTGTTGTCCCTGATGAAGTGGACAGGCTCCTTGCAGCTGTTCGTGCCACTACATGTCCTTTGGATCCCTGTCCTACTTGGTTGGTGAAAGCCTCCAAGGAGGTAACAGGTGGCTGGATAGGGGGGATAATAAATGCCTCTTTACGGGAGGGGGTATTTCCTGCACAGCTAAAACATGCTTTGGTGCGCCCCCTCCTGAAGAAAATGTCCCTCGACCCAGCTGTCCTTAACAACTACAGGCCAGTTTCCAACATGCCCTTTTTGGGTAAGGTTTTGGAAAAGGCGGTGGCGCGTCAGCTGCAGAGTGTCCTGGAGGAAGCGGATTATCTAGACCCCTTTCAATCAGGGTTCAGGCCCGGATATGGAACGGAGACGGCATTGGTCGCACTGATGGATGATCTCTGGCGGGAGCGGGACGGGGGTTGTCCATCCGTCCTTGCTCTTCTTGACCTCTCAGCGGCTTTTGATACCGTCGACCACGGTATCCTTCTGGAACGGCTCGAAGGACTGGGGATCCAGGGCACTGTGTTGTCCTGGTTTTCCTCATTTCTGGAGGGCCGTACCCAGTCGGTATGGTTAGAGAGTGAGAGGTCCAGCCCTAGGCCCCTCAAATATGGGGTGCCTCAGGGCTCTGTGCTCTCTCCTCTCTTATTTAACATCTACATGAAGCCGCTGGGTGAGATCATTCGTTCCCACGGGGTGCGGTACCATCAGTACGCGGATGATACACAGTTGTACATCTCGGCCCGTGGGGACCCCAGTGATGCTGTTGAAATCCTATCCGGATGCCTAGAGGCCATTGGGGTCTGGATGGGGGCCAATGGGCTTCGGCTGAATCCCAGCAAGACAGAGTGGCTGTGGATAAGGGGCCCCGCGTTATCCAGGGAGTTACCATCTTTGGTACTGGATGGGGCTGTTCTGCCCCAGACAGACCCAGTGCGCAACTTGGGGGTTCTTCTGGACTCGCGGCTGCTGCTGGAAGAACAAGTGGCGGCTGTGGCCAGGAGGGCTTTTGCCCAACTTCGGGTGTTTCGCCAATTGCGCACACTCCTGGACCGGGGCTCCTTGCTTATGGTCACCCATGCTCTGGTTACTTCCCGACTAGACTATTGTAATGCGCTCTACATGGGGCTGCCCTTGACGACCATTCGGAGGCTGCAGCTGGTCCAGAATGCGGCGGCCCGGGTGGTGATGGGGTGTGGGCGATATGCCCATGTCTCTCCCCTACTTCGGGAGCTGCACTGGTTACCAGTTTGTCTCCGGGTGCAATTTAAGGTGCTGGTTTTGACCTTTAAAGCCCTACATGGCAGGGGGCCGGGATACCTTAGAGACCGCATCGTCCCAAGAGTGTCTGCCCGTCCAACCAGAGCGGACAGGAGGGGTTCTCTAGTGGTGCCACCGACTAGGGATGCACATTTGTCTAGCACCCGAAGGAGGGCCTTCTCCGTGTCCGCACCAACTCTCTGGAACCTCCTGCCAATAGACCTAAGACTCCAAAGTGAACTGCTGCCCTTCAGGAAAGGAGTGAAGACCTGGCTGGCAGGGCAGGTGTGGGGCCCGAATGGGACTATGGTGCCCGCCTGCTGGCTTGTATAAGAACTTTCTCTTCCTCCTTTGTATAGTGGATGGGATGGGTGGGTGGGACATGGGGTTTTTTAAAGGGGGTGGGTTGGGGGTGTTTTTTTATAATTATTTTTTATAATTGTTTTTATGTCTTTTGTGAATTGTTGTGATGCCGCCCTGAGTCGGGTTCTGCCTGAGCGGGCGGCATATACAAATTTGACTAATAAATAAATAAATAAATAAATAAATTATAACTGAATAAAGGGATTCTTAACCTGAGGGCTGAATGTGGCCTGCGGTGTCATTTCATGTGCCCCCCCTCCCATTGCCTCCACCACACCAGGGCAGGGTCTAAACAAGGGATTTTTAACTGCGGCCCACGGGCCGGATGCAGCCTGCGGCACCCATCCCCCACCCCCACCCCCCACCACACCAGGAAGTGCCATGTGGTGAAGGAAGGGCAAAATGGCCCCCTGGCCCCCGAAGCTGTCTTGAGGGAGCGTGGCCTGGGCCCCAGCTTTAAGAGTTTGAGAACTCCTGGAATAAAGACTAGCAAAAGACTACTTGGCAATGTTACGTCATAAACAATTAACAAATAGACTTAACTTGGTCAAGGCATTGAATTACAGTTGATACCACGCTGAGTGAATTATTCATTTAGTATCCTTTTTCAAACATTGGCACAAACTTGAAATAAAATTTTTATGTTCTGTTTTTGTCATGCTTTAAAAAGATACATTTTGAAAACTAACACAAGACATTGGGGTCCCACATATTTCAGGATGGATTAACTATACAGAAACAAGGTACTGTTCCAGGGATTTGACTAGCATAGTTAAGGCCTGAAACTAAAATGCAGTCACATTTGTACAATTAGATCAGTGTAGCTTTGAAAGCTTCTTAATGCAGACTCTTTTCTTTCTGAAATGCCAAATAGCCTTGAAAACAGTTAGGATGTTACATCTTGAGCAGATGTCTATGGGAAACATGTGAGGTTTGCTTGGGTGTTTTTTTTGACTGACTTCTATAATGCTATAAGCAGATCTTTGAAACATACTTTAGTTGATCTGATTAGCAGAATAGATACCAGCATGAGGAGGTAGGAGAGCAGAAGAGCAACAATCTCAAAGAAACCTGGCAACTAGAAATATACAAATCTGTCATTTGGGGCTATAACACCTTGGATTTTCCTAGTCAGCAGATACACATCCGCACACTTCTATTGGCAACTGTAGGTCAGGATGGGAAGCTTGTAGTCCTCCAGATGCTATTGTAAAGCTAAAGCAAAGCAACCACTTATATACCACCCCATAATGCTTAGTGCTCTCTCTGGGCAGTTCACAAGTTAATTAGCATCTTTAATTGTTTAACTTGTATTGCCGCCCCCTCGCCGAAGCGACTCCGGGCGGCTCACAACAAGACATAAAAAACATAAAAACATCCGTAAAAATCATCTAAAACCAACCCATTAAAAAACCCTCCTCATTGTGCTAGAGAGAAGAGACCCTCTAGCCTATGGTACAGTTAGAGAGCCCCTCCGGTCTGCTCTGGTTGGATGGGCAGACATTCTTGGGGTGACGCAGTATCTTAGGTAACCTGGCCTACTACCATGTAGGGCTTTAAAGGTCATCGCCAGCACCTTAAATTGCACCTGGAGGCAAACTGTAGTCAGTGCAGCTCCCAGAGCAGTGGCGAGGCATGGGCATAATTCCCGCATCACATCACCACCTGGGCAGCTGCATTCTGGACTAGCTGCATTCTGGACCAGCTGACCTCTGAATGGTCATCTAGGGCAGCCCCATGTATAGCGCATTACAGTAATCTAGTTTAGAGGTGCCCCTAACATGCTGGGTACTCATTTTACCAACCTCGGAAGGATGGAAGGCTGAGTCAACCTGAAGCCCTGGCCAGGATCAAACTCACAACCTTTTGGTTGCAGGACAGCAGCTTAACCACTGCACCACCAGGGCTTCTTTTGTACTGCACCTTCTAAGCCAGTGGAGATATTGTCAAGTAACATCTGACGACGGAGGGCAAAAATAACCAAAACCTGTAAAATTGGTTGCTGCAGAGATGGTTAATAAAGTGGTATATTATTTAATATATATTTTTTAAAAAATACATGTACATGTGGATTTGAAAATGCAAAAGATATGAGTGAAATTTGCAACTAAAATTTCTGCTGTTTACATTTGTAGACACGGCCAATAACCTTTGGTTGAGGGCTGAGAAATGCAGTCAAATTTGTTGATGAATTGTAGTTCTGAAGCCTGTTAGGTTTTTTGGAAAGTTTTTTATTTAGGACAAGTGCCCTAGGACAGAGGTGGGAATTCCTGGATAGATGGTTGGTTTTTTATACAGTGGTACGTCGCATAACGAACGCATCGTATAGCAAAAAATGCGCACAATGAAGCGTTGGTTACGCAATGGCGATGCCCCGCATAACGAATTTTCCCCCGTTAGGCGGGGTTTTTCGTAACCAGGGTATACCTGCTTAATAGGAACCCTAGTTAGCGAACATTTTTTTCCGTTAGGCGGGGCATCTCCCATACCATAGGGAACTGCAAAATGAAAAACCGCATAGCAAAGAGCTCCATGGAACGGAGTTTTTTCGTTATGCGGGAATTCTACTGTATTCACATTTTCCAGCCAAACATATCACCCATAAGAGAGGGAAATGTGTCTGTGAGATACAGCAGAATGAGTCCCTTTTGGAAGACATGTGCATTTGTATGGTTTAATCTGTATGGCTCTTCAGAATATTTTCTAATTTACCATTATATTATGACAAAGAAGTTGTGGCAGCTGCATTGCAAGGATAATTCCCTTGCCCTGTGCAGCAGCTTTCCTGATAGTGGCAGTTTTGGGTATACATCTTCTGGCCCCCAATGACTTCTTCAACACAACCAGAGGGGATTCCCCAGGCTCCATGGGACTTTTGGAGAGGGAGAATCAGAAGTGAAAAACTGCTGCAGGGAATAATGTTTTCATTCTTAGATGGTCTAGCATAATGTCTGGCTGGACATCCCGCTATGGTAATGGAGTAGACCGTACAGCCAGTGACTCAACGCCAAGTGTTGGGCGGCGGTAAATAACCTGATTCCCTAAAAGGGCCAATGGCTACGGGCAGATGAGCCCCTTTAGATGGGGTGATGGACCCCTCAGTGGAAGAAATGCCATTGGAAACTATTATATTCGGCCCAACGGCAAAATGAGCAGAGGAAGAACTCTGATTCCTAACAGTCATGGAGGTGGAAGAAGCCATACCAGATGGACTGGCCATTAAGTTGCACCTTGTCCATATCCTCAAGGCTGCGGCAGTCCATTGCAGTCCTGGTGTTAAATCCTGCATGTCTCAATTTATATCAGCCGCAGGAGATAGATCTGTGATCGTAGTGTGTGGGTCACTTTATGGCAAGCTGGGATCCACCTTCAACAAATTCACGCCAATAGCATTTTTCCGGCTTCAGGGGGCAAAAATTATTCTTGGATACGAGTTGCAGCCAATGACGATGACAACCATTATTAAATCAAGTCAGCAATATTAAATAACTGGACAATATCTATTCTTAAACTCATGACTGTATGTAGCAACCTTTTATGACTGGTGAGTTACATTTAGTTTCATTTATCTTTTGGGTTTCCTGGATGCCAAATAAAAGTTGGACTATTGCCCTTATGTCCTCTAAGTATGTTTTCCTCAACTTTTTGTTTGCTACCATGCTCTCTGACCTTTTATTGATTTTTTCCAGGAGGTATTCAAGGCTGAGACTTTAAAGCAAGCCTGCAGGGCAAATGTTGTTTCCTTAACCTTTCTGACCATAATTGACCTGGACTAGCCACGTTTAAATGGAGAGAGGTCCTCTGTTGATTTAATTCAGGGGCGCCCAAACTACGCCCTGGGGGCTGGATCTGGCCCCGATGCCAATTCATCCTGCCCACAAAGCCCTTGTCGCTCCTGGAAGAGGAAGTAAAACATGCCCATACAGGCGAGTTTTACTTCCACTTCTGGGAGCGATGAGGGCTTTGTGGGCCGGATCCAGCCCCCAGGCCATAGTGACAACCCCCTGAACCATGTGACCGGCCCAAAAAGTTTGGGCACCCCTGGTTTAACATATCTCTTCCCTTCGTTCTGCTTAGTTTTTCACATTTTTTGTTGAAATGTGCTGTCATTTCTAGCTCATGGGCCTAGGAATTAATGAACTCCGAAAGAGGGCTTATGATTAATATCACTTTCCAGGTCTTACTTGCCAGGGAAGATCCTTTGATTATGAAGAAGGTTTTCACAGATTCATTCATTGCACTCTTGGCATGCTGACCCCTACGGTTTCCCCAAATATTGATAATATAATTTTATGCATAATTAAATGCTATGTAAATCCATTTCATGTTGTTTATTCAGTAATTATTTTTGTGGAAGTTGATGCTGTTTAAGGACTGCAGTGGCTCAAGTGGCTAAGACGCTGACTGGGGGGCGGAAGGTCAGCAGTTCGATTCCCGAGTACAGCAGGACGGAATGAGCTCCCGTCTTTGTCCCAGCTCCTGCCAACCTAGCAGTTCGAAAGCAAGACATTGCAAGTAGATAAATAGGGACCACTTCGGTGGGAAGATAACAGCGTTCTGTGCGCTCCAGTGTCTAGTCATGCCTGCCACATGACCACGGAAACGTCTGCAGAAGTAGACAGCACTGGCTCTTCATCTTTGAAACAGAGATGAGCACTGAACCCTCGAGTCGGATACGACTGGGTTTCGAGCAAGGGAAACCTTTACCTCTACCTTTACCTGATGCTGTTTGCATCAGTTGTGGTCCAGGAGCTGAACACCGCCGTTCAAAGCTGTGTAGGCTCCAGCAAATAACCTGAACCTCCTGGCATCACTACAAGGCTCTAGTTTAGGTAAAGATTGCCCTTGCTCAAAGGCCAGTTATATCCGACTCAAGGGTTCAGTGCTCATCTCTTTTTATAGCCAAAGAGCCAGCTTTTTAGATGTTTCTGTGGCCATGTGGCAGGCACGACGACACTGGAGTGCACGGAACGCTGTTTACCTTCCCACCAAAGTGGTACCTATTTTCTCTACTTGCAATTTCGAACTGCTAGGTTGGCAGGAGTTGTGACAGACAGAAGCTTACTCCGCCATGCAGCACTCTGGTCTCGAACTGCTGACCTGCCAACCTTCCAGTCGCCAAGCTCAGCATCTTCACCACTAAGCTACTACAGTCTCCTGTCCTCCTCCTATCAAGGCTCTATCCTCCTACTAACAGTGAAGAAAAAGTGTGTGGTGTGTGTGGGTGGAGTAACATGGGTGTAGTCCCCAAACCAGCATAAAGTTGTTGAAAACGCTGCAAACCCCGTTGTGCCATTTGATTTCTCCTTTGTGGCCATGGTTTGTTCTTTTCAGCAAGTGATATGTAATAACCACTAAAGCAGCCTATATTTACTGTTCTCTCTCTCTCTCTCTCTCTCTCTCTCTCTCTTTAGGAGGTGCTTCAGCAGCTCATTATAATGAGTTTGCCAAATGTCTTGATAGTTGGCAAAGATCCTCTGTCTGGTGAGTAGCTTTGTGACACTGTGTCCCACTCAAGTTTAAAAATATAAGTTTAGTTATATGTACCACTGCCTGAAGCTTGCCAAGCTGGTTTCGAAGGAGAGGAGGGTTGATATTGGTGTCTGACTGCTGTCTACCTCCCTTGTTACCCAGACTAAGATAAAGAAGAAGCATCTACAGAGTGTGTAAAAAAGTGCTGCTTCTATTTAATAGTAGTTCTTCACCTATGCTCCAGAGTCATCCATCGGAAGAATATTTCCTAGATAGTTAGCATTGTGATGCTGCAGTCATCCAAAAGGCGGCAACAAGAGGCTGAAGAGTTGTGATTTCAGCTGTGGGACCTCTTCCTCTTGCAAATTTTTGGCAGCAATGTGGAGGGCCATTGTCATAGATGTCTGGTATTCTTGGCTAAGTAGTCAATGAAGGGCAAGTCCCATGACAGGTTTTGAATGGAATACAGGAATTTATTGAAATTAAAGAGAAAGCAGACATATTTTATTTTAGTTCAAAAACAGGAAGCTGGTTCTACAAGGCCACAGATCAGGGATCAGTAATTGATGGTTACCTCCCTATGGGATAAGTGTCTTATCAATAGAAATTCCACCTGTACTTCCATGTGTGTTTCCTGCAGGGCTAATTAATTACATCAATCAAACCTTTTTTTTCAATCAGGTTGATTTCTGCATGAGTACCAATGAAAACCCATAGGGACAGATTTAATTTTAAACTAGAGTTTATTATGGCTAACCCTCAAACTATTCTGAGTTCTACCAGTTACTGTAGAGTTTGTAAAAATGATACATGCATGTTGGCAAAATAGAGTGTTAGTATTTTCTCAGGATGTCTTCAAGGCTGAGATTTGGATGTGGCATGGAAAATTAATTTTGGAGCAATGAACCGCTTGTGTGTGAGCAAGAGGGAAGCAGGTGTTTGGGCCTAGAACTCCCAGCAGGACCAACCTATAAGGCCTGTGGCAAAGGTTTTTGAGTTGTCCAATATACAGTCACTGAAAAGCAAAAAGTTCCTTATGCCTGTTTTGGAGCATCTGCAAACACATCAAAGCATACTAGCTTGTTTAATGCAGGTGTGTTCTTATAAAAAGGCTCCATAGAAGGCTTTAGTTCAAAAGCAAGAAATTGCAAGTAGATAAATAGATACTGTTTTGGTGGGAAAGGTAACAGTGTTCTGTGCACTCTGGCATCTAGTCATGCCTTTCACATGGCAGTGGAAATATCTGCAGACACACAGCGCTGGCTCTTTGGCTGTAAATGGAGATGACCACTGCACCCTAGAGTTGGATATGACTGCCTTTCAAGCAAGGGAGACCTTTAGTTTCCTCTCTGGTTACATACCTTTTATATTGAGAATAAACCTTTTCTCCTTCACTTATTTTTAGTAATTTATTTAATTCACCTCCTGTTTTTCTCACTTCGGGACCCAGGACAGGTTATAAACATGCTTAAAAACAGGTGCAACTAAAAAAAATGAACAGGAAATTGCAATGTTGAACACTTAAGCCACTTCATGATATTTGGCACGCTTGATTAGATAATTCTAATCTTGTTCCATCCTGCTAAGGTAGCCACACCCTCAGTTTTATCATCAAATGAAGGATGTTAAAGTTAACAATATCAGATACAATGGTGAAGTGATGGTAAACAGTACCTGTATCTAGAAACAGAACCAAGGATTAGGCCATTAATTGCAGGCTGAAGTTATGTGTCCATCTGCTTGTTAGATCATCTTCTTTTTTGGGGGTGTGGGGTGGGGTGTGTGTTTAAGTCCATACCTGTGTAAGTACAGATGTACAGCTTTCCTACAGAAGTAACAGCAGGGGTTAGGAAGAGTGAGCAACAAATTGAATGTTGACCTTTTAATGGAGGGCCTATGAGGAATGAATGGTATGACTAGAAAGAAAGAAGGTAGGAGATTTGGCAAGGAAGTCTGCTGATGCTGGCTTCTTTGGATGAGCTAGTTACTGAAGTATTTACTGTTTGGAGTAACTTGCAGGGCACTTACATAGGAAGTGACAGATTTGGATGCTATTCCACATCAGCTTTGTTAGTGTTTGCTCATCTCATTTATATATATTGCATTGCATTGCATTGCAGAGCACATGCATTTTGGTGATTAAGATTATTTGAGGATGGAGTGATTTTAGGAGGCTGTTCCCCACTGCAGAGGGAGTGTGGTGGCTTAGTAGTTAAGACGCTGAACTTGATGACTGGAAGGTCAGCAGTTTGACACCCAAGTGCTGCAGGATGGAATGAGCTCTTGTCTTTGTCCCAGCTCCTGCTACCCTAGCAGTTCAAAAGCAAAAAATTGCAAGTAGATAAATAGCTACAACTTCAGTGGGAAGGTAAATGGCATTCCATGTACTCCAGTGTCTAGTCATGCCTGCCACATACTGAACCCTAGAGTCGGATACAACTGGCATTCGAGCAAGGGCAACCTTTCCCCCCAGTACATTTCAGTATGAAGAATCCTATAGATACAGTTTTTGCCCTTTTCTGGTCATAGTGGAAGAGCAACAAACAATATGTTGTTTCAGGCATGGAGTTTAAAACAAAAAATGTAGGAACATAAGAAGCCCCCCTCTTCTACAGAATCAGACCTTTGGTCTGTTTCTAGCCCAATATAATTGACACTTAAGGATTCAGATAGGATTCCTTCCAAGTTCTCTCTAGAGTAGCCAGGAATTGAACTTTGATATTTTTGCATATACTGTACTGCATATTTTTTTGTCAATGAGCTATAACTCTGCTAAAAAGGCAGAAAGTATCACAAGACATATGAGTGAGATTCTACTTTTTAGACTTAAGCACAATCTGAACAATATTTTTTGTTCACCTGTGACAGGTTGTTTGGGAGATACAACATTATTTATGTGGGCACCCATTAAATGACACTGTCCTATGAATTTTGGTCCTTACTTGGGGTCATGTTTATGAAAGTTCTAGTGAAGGTTATGTACATAAATGTGTTTGGAGATAAGAACATAAGAGCATAAGAACATAAGAACAGCCTTGCTGGAACAGGCCACAGCCCATCCAGTCCAGCGTTCTGTCACACACAGTGGCTCACCATTTGCTTCAGGGTATTCCCAAGCAGATGCCTTCACCTGCTTAGGATTCCCTGGAAACAGCATTGAGAGATATCCTGCCTATCTCTCCAACCCCGAGGTTGTCCTTAAGTATCCATAATTATAGCCATTGATACCCTTGTCCTCCATGAACTTGTCTAATCCTTTCTTGAAGCTGTCAAGACTGACAGCTGTCACCACTTCTTCTGGCAGGGAGTTCCATAGACCAGGGATCCTCTGGGTGAAAAAGTAATTTCTCTTATTTGTTTGAGAACTAGTACCCAAAAGTTTCATGGAGTGCCCCCTAGTTCTAGTGTTGTGCAATAGGGAAAACAGTTTTTCCTTATCTACTTTGTCCACACCGTGCATGATTTTATAAACTTCAATCAGGTCACCTCTTAGACGTCGTCGTTCAAGAGTGAAGAGGCCCAACCGTTGCAGCCTCAGATGGTAAGGAAGGTGTTCCAGTCCCCTAATCATTCTGGTTGCCCTCCTCTGCACTTTTTCCAGCTCCATAATATCCTTCTGGAGGTATGGCGACCAGAACTGTACACAGTATTCCAGATGGGGCCTCACCATAGATTTATAAAGAGGCAAAATGACACTTGCTGACTTATTTTCTATACCCTTCCTAATTATCCTTAGCATTGAGTTGGCTTTTTTCACTGCTGAGGCACATTGGGTTGACACCTTCATTGAGCTGATATTCTTCTTCTTCTGTGTCTAGGCCAGGCGTAAAACTGCCAAAATGAATTTGCACTATACTGGTTAGGTCAGTTTATGACCTAACACTGCAACCTATGAATTACTAGGTAACCCTGCTGCATTCATGGACATATATAGAAAAACTGGAATTTTACTGGATCATTACCTGTTTGGTGGATCAAACATTATATTAGCCTGCTTAGGAATTCAGCCCAAAAGATCTTCCAATCTAGGCAAATGTTGATAACCTTTAGAATGGTTTGAAACATATCTTCCTCTCTTAAGAGAACATAATTGCTTGGAAACAAATGAAGATTCCTTCCTCTTGGGTAAAAAAATGTGCCAAAACAAATGGCTTCCACACTACAGTAAATTAAAGATTTAAAGTCCCACTGGTATATTTGCTTTTCACACCCAGTTTCCTTCCTTACTTTGTTTAATAATTCTCCAGGAGCCCAAATGTAGTAGAGAATGTTTATGTTTATGTTTATGTTTATTGGATTTATACCCCGCTCTTCTCGGCACAGGCCAACTCAGAGCGGCTTACAGCAAGTTAATACAAATATAATGATACAGAAAATAAATAGTCAATACGTTTACAATAAATTCCACAATAATGATACAATATCTCAGCACATGTCAGAATAATAAAAATCAATATACCAAAAGGGCACATCCAATATGAAAATACAATGCAATACAAGTACAGTTCCAATATCACAAAAGCAAAAAATACACTATAGAAAACACGGTGCAAAATACAATAGATACAAAATCCAGTACAGTAGATACAAAATACAATGAAAAATAGAATAACCCATGACTCCCTCCCTCTCCCGACGACAAATTTGCAGAAGGAAAATAGCAGTCATGAAGGTCCTGGTGGTGGCAGCACCTGGGATGCCAGCTGGTGGCGAAGGCTCAGCTGCCTCGACAGCCTTTTAAAAGTCCTGGGCTTGGGACGCCAGCTGGTGGTGGGTTGGCTCGGCATCCATCCTCACAGGAGCCTCCCCGCCCCACCGGGAGAGCCGAAGGTGGTGGCAAAGGCTCAGACGCCTCGACAGCCTTTTAAAAGTCCCGGGCTGGAGGCAGGGCTTGGGACGCCAGCTGGTGGTGGGTTGGCTCGGCGTCCATCCTCACGGGAGCCTCCCCGCCCCACCGGGAGAGCCGAAGGTGGTGGCAAAGGCTCAGACGTCTCGACAGCCTTTTAAAAGTCCCGGGCTGGAGGCAGGGCTTGGGACGCCAGCTGGTGGTGGGTTGGCTCGGCGTCCATCCTCACAGGAGCCTCCCCGCCCCACCGGGAGAGGCGAAGGTGGTGGCAAAGGCTCAGACAACTCGACAGCCTTTTAAAAGTCCCGGGCTGGAGGCAGGGCTTGGGACGCCAGCTGGTGGTGGGTTGGCTCGGCGTCCATCCTCACAGGAGCCTCCCCGCCCCACCGGGAGAGGCGAAGGTGGTGGCAAAGGCTCAGACAACTCGACAGCCTTTTAAAAGTCCCGGGCTGGAGGCAGGGCTTGGGACGCCAGCTGGTGGTGGGTTGGCTCGGCGTCCAACCTCACAGGAGCCTCCCCGCCCCACCGGGAGAGCCGAAGGTGGTGGCAAAGGCTCAGACGCCTCGACAGCCTTTTAAAAGTCCCGGGCTGGAGGCAGGGCTTGGGACGCCAGCTGGTGGTGGGTTGGCTCGGCGTCCAACCTCACAGGAGCCTCCCCGCCCCACCGGGAGAGCCGAAGGTGGTGGCAAAGGCTCAGACAACTCGACAGCCTTTTAAAAGTCCCGGGCTGGAGGCAGGGCTTGGGACGCCAGCTGGTGGTGGGTTGGCTCGGCGTCCATCCTCACAGGAGCCTCCCCGCCCCACCGGGAGAGGCGAAGGTGAAATGACAGCATATGTTTGAAATGAAAAATCAGTGGGTAGCAAAAGTCTATAGCTGTTCATATTGGACATTTCAATAAACAGTACTGTACTCCATTTCATATTTAGAAATTATCCTTATTTTTGCTAATGTTCAATAGAAATTGACTAGGCTTCAAAATTGCCAAAATGAAGCTCCCTTTTGGTGAATTCACTCTGTAGTTCCTTTCACCTAACCTAGTGTGAGAAAGATCAGCTGGCACAACAAGGTTGCCATTGCCCGGAGTACACCCGATTGTGGCTCAAAAATACCACAATCTTCGAGGAGGCTCTTTTGTTGTACCCCACTGACTAGGCCAGGGGTTCACAATGTTTTCCCACCACGGGCCAGACATGCTCCCGACACACAGCTGCAGGGACCGAAGGCGGGTTGCTCCCAGTGCTTATGATTTCATCATTGGCAGCAGCGATCACGTCGGTTTAGTGGTGTTTTGCACAACTCCACCACTTCTCCCAGCAGTGGGAGGCTTTGGGGAGCCTAATTGCTCCATCTGAATTGCTCTGTTTTGTGGTCTTTCCGATGCTCTCTGTGGTGCTTCGGCAGAGAAAGCGCACCGTTCTGGGACGTCCTGGTTCTGCTGGGAATGCAGGTGCTAACGTAAGTTCCGTCCGGCACTGGAAGTCCCAGAACAGCGCACTTTCCCTGCCAAAGCGCCATAGAGGAGCATCAGAAAAAACCCAAAATGGAGTGATTATGTTCCCCAAAGCCTCCTGCTGCCAGGAGAAGCGGTGGAGACTGTGCAAAACGCCATTAAACCGATGCAATTACCATCACAGTAAGTGACGTATCATGATTTCTGGGGTGGGGGTGGGGTGGCGGCGGGTCTAGATGCGCCTTGGTGACCACCATGAGCCGGATTAATGATATGCACAGAACCAATTAGGCCCGCAGGCCATAGGTTGTGAACGCCTGGACTAGGCTAATAGCTGACTATAGAAAAGCATTGCCTACTTCGTCTGAAAATGGCAGGCAAGCTTACTACTGTGCAAAGCTGTATATATCACACATATAGTTCTAGCCTCTGTCACCTCCACTCCATTCCCTCTGGAATCTGTTGCTTGTGGTAACTTTTTATGGTGTGAGCTCACCTTTTGATTTTTTTTAGTGGTCTGATAAAGCTATCACCTTGCTCCTGCATTTGCATTGCATGAATCCATTGCCTTAATTTTAAGTCCTCTTTCTACCGACATTTCATTTCAGTACTTCCAAGCACACTTCTATTGTTTTTCCATTCCTGGTTTTATGTCTTTACCTTTTTATCTTTGCACTGTTCATCTCCTAATCCCTTTCCCCTCCCTCTTTCCACAATCCCACCATCTGTTTCTCACCATCCCTTCCTTGTGTGAGTGTCGAGGGGTCCTGGGGGCTTGTACTGTCGGAGAGGCTTCCCCAGTACAGGTTTTATTCCCTCATGACCTAAAGGCCTCCACCCACTGTCGGGAGCAGATGGCCTTCCTACAAATCCTTAGGTTTAATGGCTCAGTGACCTAGTGTGACAGCAGTTGCTGTTGGAATTTTTAGAAAATAAGGGGGAATGCCATTGTGTTAAAAATTTAAATACAGTAGTTGCCTTTCCTGATGCTGCTTGTTCAAATCTAATTAGCCAAGTTCTGTATAATGCCTTAAAATCTCTGTTTATCGTAGCAATGTGGTTTTGATACAAGAGGATTGTGTTATCAGATGCACAAAAGAGAAAAAGGACTGGGTACATATTCTGTGTTGTCTAGTCTATTGTGAAAGCAAGGGAGCAAATTAACCACAGGAGGCCATAAAGATAATGCTGTATTTATGTGGGCACTTACATTTTCCATAATCTAAATGTAATCTGCCTTTTCTGGAGCTGAAAAGCATAGATACTGAAACTAGCACTAAATGGAGGCTGACCTGGTCATTTGTTTTTGGGAAACAGCTGATCGTCATCCTTGCTAAAACTACTGATAAATTGTGATAGTCCTTTTTAACTGATTGCAATTGGGCAACTTCTCATGAGCAATATCCAGGTATTCAGAACTAGAGTTTAATTGTTGTGGGTATAAGGGTGTGCTGCTATGCTGGCCTCTCTCCTTCCTTTCCTCTCCTGCACATAGAGTCCCAACATGCGGAACGTGCTCCACAGGGGGGCAACATAATTTTGAAGGGGGCAATTGGAAGCTTGTTTAGACCAAGTTAATGGCCTTTTAGGCTTCCTCCATGTGAAGGAGGCATAGAGGGTAAAGAATCTGAAGACAAAGGTTTGGCTGTCCATGTATCAAGTCACGGATTTTCCAGAACCCCAGTTCATTGGGAAAGCCTACACAGAGCCCAAGGTCTCTTTTTTGTTTCTGACACTGTCAACATGTAAAAGATTTAAATAACAAAAATAATAATAATATGACAGTTCTCTTCCTTACCTGTGGTAAATGTGAGTTCCGGACACCTAAGTAGGGTAGTGTGAACATTTGTTTACATCTTTGTTTAACTATCATCATACCTATCAAGTGCCGCTCCGGAAAATACGGGAACTACTCTGGCCCGGGTGCACATGTGCAGCAAAAACTCCTTTGCGCATGCGTAGAACCCCTTTGTGCATGCGCAGAACACGTTTGTGCATGCGCAGATGGGTTGTGCATGTGCGCGCAGTAACCCCTTCCCCCGCTGTTCTAAATCTGGGATGACGCCGGAAAAGGGGAGGAACACGTGCCAAAATACGGGATTTCCCAGCCAATCTGGGATACTTGATAGGTATGACTATCATTGCTTCAAGGCAATTTCTGTAAGTTTCCATTTTTAACTTCGAGGTAGTAAAAAAGGCACAAAACCATGTATATGTGAGTGTGAGAGAAATATTCATATACCCACATTTTCTGATGACATTAGGCCCTCTTTTTCATCACAAATAACTTAGAGCTGAATCTAATTGACAAACTAGTTAGAGTTGATCCATTGAGTGCAGAGGATTTGCATACACATTGATTCACAATTAAGAACAATTAAATTTAAGATTTCATCTCCTTTATAAGAGTCTTCCCAACATTGTGTTGGTAGGGACTGTGGTAGCTCAGAGGTTAAGAAGCTGAGCTTGTTAGCTGGAAGGTCAGGATCCAGGTACTGCATGAAAGTTTGAGTGCCCATCTCTGTCCCAGCTCCTGCCAACCTTGCAGTTCAGAAGCAAGAAATTGAAAGTAGATAAATAGGAACCACTTCAGTGGGGAAAAATCTTGGGGACATAAAAGGAGCCTCATTTGGGCTCCTTTCCCCTGAGCGGAGTTTCTCCAGCAAAAATCCTTTCAACCCAGAATAATTTCTGACATGAAATTATTATTGTGTTGGTAACAACCTATGCTTGGTTGTGTTTTATGATAGGGTAGGTCAGTCATTTCTGAATAAACAATATAAAGCACTTTCCCTCAAAACAGGCATGAAGCAGCAAATATGACATAGTGCTATATATAGAAGCTATATGTCTCCCCATTTAGTTAAGCCTTAAGAGAATCAAAATGCGCTCATTGAAGGTGTGACTGCCACCTGCTTGTTCTGCTGCTTTACTCAGAACTTAGTCTCCTGAGGTGCTTGTCTGACACTTTTCAATAGGACAGCCGACATAACAATAATTTAATTATCCATATGGTTTTGCCATCTCAGCTGGACTATGGAGAAAGCATCTCAGTCATGCAAATATTGTCAGTAAAGGGCGATGCAAACTGTCTGTTATGGCATAGTTGCTTGCACTTGAATGATTGGCATGTGGTATAGCTAGGAAGGTGCAAGCCCAAGACAGCTCTGTCACTGAATCTTATTAATAGGTTTTCTTCATGCTTGTTTGTCTTCATGTAAACAGGAGAAGTTACCCTGTTAATTTGATCCAGCAAGCATTAATCCGAAAATAACCTAAAGGAGTGTTTTGTTTAGGATTGTATTAAAAACCTAATGCTAAATACATAGATTTAGCATTAAGCTTCTGCAGTGGGACTCAGTAATGAAAGCCTGACTCAACAAAGGAAGTAATGGCCTTTCCTTTGCAACACATCGAAAGTCTGTAAATACTGTAGTAGGAACTTCCTGGAGGTCATTAATTCCTACCATTGTGGTAAGTTTGGAACAACTTGACAGCATGTGACACACACACAGTGAAAGATACAAACATGAACAAGAATCTCCCCCAAAATTGTTCTGTTACCATGAATTCTTCCCCTCTTGCTTTTTATGCAAGCAACAGACAACATTCACTCATTTCTAGACTTCAATTTTTATTTATTTAGGTTATTTATATCCCGCCCTTCTGGCCCAAGCGCCACCCAGAGCGGCAGGCAGAATCAATAAGAGTGCTCCCTACAACTAGGAGAGCAATCTTGACACAATACAAAATATTAAAACCCTTAAAAACATCTAAAAGACCCTCCTATACCCTCCCTAACTGCTTAACAGAATAATTATTATTATTATTATTATTATTATTATTATTATTATTATTATTATTATTATTATTATTATTATAAAAGCGGACATATTTCTTAAAAACCAACATGTCACAGGAGGCAAACATGTCACAGGAGGCAAGCTTAGGCAGCTACACTAACCATCTGGCCTGGGCGGTTCCACAAATTGGATCCCAGACCTGCTGACACAACCAAGTCTTAAGTGCCTTTCTAAAGGGGAGCAGCTCCATCTGGAGGCGCAATTCCGGGGGTAAGAGGTTCCATAAGACCGTGGTAGACACAGAGAAGGCTCTTCTCCTGGTCCCCGTCAGGGGACCACCACAGAGCCTCTCTGGTCCACTCTTGTCAGACAGGTGACGCAGTCCCATAGGTAACCCGGCCCACTGCCATGAAGGGCTTTAAAGGTCAAAAACAGCACCTTGAATTGCACCCAGAGGCACACTGGCAACCAGTGCAGCTCCCGAAGCAGCGGTGAGGCACGAGCATACCACCCCCACCCCATCGCCACATGGGCAGCCGCATTCTGGACCAGTTGAAGCCTCCGATGTAGAGCGCATTACAATAATCCAATCTGGAGGTGACTAGCGCATGAGTGACGGAGAGCAGGGAGTCCCGGTCCAGGAACGGGCGTATTTGGTAGATGATCCGAAGCTGAGCAAAGGCCCTCCTGGCCACAGCTGCCACCTGCTCTTTGAGCAGTAGCTGCGAGTCCAGGAGGACTCCCAAATTATGCACCGGGTCTGTCTGAGGCAAAGATTCCCCATCCAGTACCAAAGATGGTGGCTCCAGGGATAGCACAGGGCCCCTGAACCCACAGCCACTCAGTCTTGCCCGGATTCAGCTGAAGCCCGTTGTCCCCCATCCAGACCCGCACAGCCTCAAGACACCTGGTTAGGACTTTGACTGCATCACTTGGGTCCCCAGGGGCCGAGATGTATAGCTGGGTATCATCTGCATACTGATGATACCTCACCCCATGGAAATGAATGATCTCACCCAGCAGTTTCATGTACAGTAGATGTTAAACAGCAGAGGCAAGAGTACCGACAGTACCGAGCCCTGAGGTACCCCACAAGGGAGCGACCTTGGGCTGGGCAACCCAATAAGTCACTTCAGAGATTTTGATTGTGGGGAGGGGTGCCTGCTGGCTTGTTGCAAGTTCAAGAATACTAACAGGAACTCTTTAATTGGTGGCTCAGAACAAATGAATGTCACATCAGCTGTGTAGCAACACAACAGGAGGAAGAATCAGTAGGTGGGAAGAAGGAAAGAAAACTACTGAACTGTCTCCCTATCCAATTCAGCTGTTGGGAATATGTGCTTTGGATATGTGTCTTGATAGGTACACATTTATTTCAATGCGTAGGATTTCCCTAACTAGCTATTCAACTATTTGCTGCAGCTCAGCAATAGCAATTACACTACACTTATATATCACAACATAGCAATTAGTTCACTCTCTGGGCAGTTCACAGGTTGATTAGAATTTTGCCCCCAGCATGCTGGGTACTCATTTTACTGACTTTGGAAGGATGGAAGGCTGAGTCAAGCTTGATCCCTGACAGGATCAAACTCACAACATTTTGGTTGCAGTTGTTGTTCAGTCGCACAGTCGATTCCGACCCTTTGCGACCCCATGGACCATCGCTCTCCAGGCACCTCTGTCCTCCACCATCCCCCTCAGTCCTCCCAGTTCTGTGCCCACTGTGTCTACCACACCATCTATCCATCTCATCCTTGGCCTCCCCCTTCTTCTTTTGCCCTCCACCTTTCCCAACATCACGGCCTTCTCAAGTGAATCCTCCCTTCTCATTTGATGCCCAAAGTACTTTAGCCTCATCTTTACTATTTGACCTTCCAATGAGCAGTCAGTGTTGATTTCCTCCAAGATTGACCTATTTGTTCTCCTCGCTGTCCAGGGTACCCTCAAAACTCTTCTCCAGCACCACATTTCAAAGGCGTCTATTCTTCTGCGTTCAGCTTTCCTAATTGTCCAGCTCTCACATCCGTACATTACCACTGGGAATACCATTGCTTTGACTATTCTAATTTTTGTTTGCAATGTGATGTCTCTGCTTTTCACTATGTTCACCAGGTTTCTCATGGCTTGTCTCCCAAGAATCAGTCGCCTTTTTATTTCATGGCTGCAATCCCCATCTGCAGTGATCTTAGATCCTAAGAACGTAAAATCTGTCACTGCTTCTACTTCTTCCCCATCTATTTTCCAGGAACTGATCGGGCCTGATGCCATTATCTTGGTTTTCTTGATATTGAGTCTCAAGCCCGCTTTTGCACTCTCTTCCTTCAAACCGATCAAGAGATTCTTTAGGTCTTCCTCACTTTCTGCCATTAGGGTGGTGTCGTCTGCATATCTCAGATTGTTGATGTTTCTCCCAGCAATTTTGATCCCATATTGTGATTCCTCCATCCCTGCGTTGCGCATGATGTGCTCTGTGTATAAGTTGAATAAGCAGGGTGACAAAATGCAGCCTTGTCTTACTCCTTTTCCTATTCCAAACCACTCTGTCATTCCGTGTTCTGTCCTAACTGTTGCTTCTTGGTTCCTGTACAGATTTCTCAGGAGGCATATGAGATGCTCTGGTATTCCCATCTCTTTAATCACTTGCCACATCTTGTTGTGATCCACACAATCAAATGCCTTAGTGTAGTCAATAAAGCAAAAGTATACTTGTTTCTGATATTCCTTTGTTTTCTCCATGATCCAACGTATGTTGGCAATGTGGTCTCTAGTCCCCCTGCCTCTTCTGAAACCAGCCTGCACCTCTGGTAATTCTCTTTCCACATGCTGCTGAAGTCTATCCTGTATTATCTTGAGCATCACCTTGCTGGCGTGTGGGATGAGCGCAATTGTTCGATAATTTGAGCATTCTTTGGCATTGCCCTTTTTTGGAATTGGAACATATACTGATCTTTTCCAGTCCTGTGGCCACTGTTTTGTTTTCCAAATCTGCTGGCATATTGAATGCAGTAATTTGATGCCATCATCTTTTAGAGCTTTGAAAAATTCAACTGGGATACCATCATCTCCACTAGCTTTGTTGTTTGCAGTGCTCTTTAGGGCCTTTCTGACTTCACTCTCCAGGATGTCTGGCTCAGGTTCAAATTCTTCATCATTGTGACTATCAGGAGTGTTGAGTTCCTTTTTGTAGAGTTCCTCTGTGTACTCTTTCCATCTTTTCTTAATCTCTTCTGCATCAGCTAGCTCCTTTCCGTCTTTGTCCCTTATCATGTTCATTTTTGCTTTAAATGTTCCCTTGATTTCCTGGACTTTTTTGAAAAGGTCTCTGGTTCTGCCTCTTTTGTTGTTTTCCTCCATTTCTCTGCACTGTTCTTTTAGGTAGTTTTCCTTATCTCTCCTTGCTTTTCTTTGAAATTCTGTGTTCAAAAGATTGTATTTTTTCCTTTCTCCTTTGACTTTTGCATTCCTTCTTTCCTCTGCTATTTTAAGAGCCTCATCAGACAACCACTTTGCTTTCTTGCTCTTCTTTTCTTTTGGTATGGTTTTCTTTGCTGCTTCCTGCATGATGTCCCTCATCTCTGTCCATAATTCTTCTGGCACTCTCTCTATTGAGTCTAAGCCATTGAATCTGTTCATCGCCTCCACCGTGTATTCTTTAGGGATGCTATCTAGGTGATATCTGTCTGGTCTCTTTGTTTTCCCTATTTTCTTTAGTCTAAGCCTGAATTTTGCAATCAGTAGGTTGTGATCTGAGCCACAGTCTGCTCCAGGTCTTGTTTTTGCTGACTGTATGGAGGTTCTCCATCTTTGACTGCATAGTATGTAATCAATCTGGTTTCGGTGTTGGCCATCTGGTGATGTCCATGTGTAAAGTCGCCTCTTGTGTTGCTGGAAGAGGGTGTTTGCTATGACCAGTGCGTTCTCTTGGCAGAACTCTATCAATCTTTGCCCTGCTTCATTCTGTGTTCCAAGACCGAACTTGCCTGTTATTCCCTCCACTTTTTGATTGCCTACTTTGGCATTCCAGTCTCCTAAAATAATTTGGACATCATTTCTTGGTGTTTGTTCTATGAGGTGTTGTAAGTCCTCATAGAACTGGTCCACTGTGGCTTCATCTGCACCTGTGGTTGGTGCGTATATTTGGATCACAGTAACATTGAAGGGTTTGCCCTGAAATCTTACTGACATCATTCTGTCATTTTTGAGGTTGTATCCCATTACTGCTCTTCTCACTCTTTTATTGACAATTATGGCTACTCCATGTCTTCTAAGGTTTTCTTGTCCACAGTAGTAGATGTGATGGTTTCCAGAGCTGAATTCGCCCATCCCTGTCCATTTGAGCTCACTGATGCCCAAGATGTCAATGCTTATTCTTTCCATCTCATTTTTTACCACTTCTAGTTTACCTTGGTTCATTGATCTCACATTCCATGTCCCTATGCAGTATTGCTCCTTACAACATTGCATTCCTCCTCCCTCCTTCCTGTCCCTCCCCTTCCTCCCCTCTGTGGTGTTAAGCATCCTGTATCACCTAGCCTGCCCTTTTGTTTTGCCTTTTGTTTTGGTCCATAGGGTTCTCTTGGCAAGATTTATGGCGTGGTTGCCGGTGTCTGCGCCATTTTTCTTTCCTCATACATTTTATCACAGTTTTTAAAAATTTAAAAAAAAAATTTAAGACAACATATTATCCTGCATATTATCACACTTTAAAACACAGTCTCTATGTTAATTGCTATATTAAGTCAGTGTAAAGTCTCTATGTCAGTTGCTATATTAATTCAGCTACATTTTTCACATCAGCTACTTATCCTTGTGTCCTCACTCCCCAGGTGGGGTTGTTTTCTCTGGGCCCCTTGCTCCCGTGACATCGCAGTGGCGAGCAGTGGATGTTTTCCCCGTGGGTCAGTACAGCAGTCTAACCACCATGCCACCAGGGCTATTCTATATGCATTGTCTCTGTGGTGCTTTCTTGCCCAACAATTTGAGTACCCCAGTATAATAGTGTTTGTAAAAGCATTGCAGAGTTGACAGAAGTAATGGTATGCATTTATAGATCAGTGGATGATAGATCTGTAAATTTCTCTGTCCTTTTCTCTGTCCCATTCGGGCCCCACACCTGCCCTGCCAGCCAGGTCTTCAATCCTTTCCTGAAGGGCAGCAAATCTCTTTGAAGTCTTAGTTCTGTTGGCAGGAGGTTCCAGAGAGTTGGTGCAGACACGGAGAAGGCCCTCCTTCGGGTGCTGGACAGATGTGCACCCCTAACTCATATTGGTAGATCCCATTTCTGCAGTTTCAGTTTTTCATGTGTCGAAAAATATTCAATAATATACAGTACAGTATGTGAATTTCTATGGTGCATTACCAGAACAGGCCACTGGAGGCCACTATTTACAATGTAATATTTATAACGTACAGATTGTTTTACAAGAGCCATTTTGTTAGCACATACACACCACACTTCAAGTAAAGGTAAAGGTCATCCTTGCTCGAAAGCCAGTCGTATCTGACTCTAGGGTTTAGTGCTCGTCTCTGTTTCATAGCCGAAGAGCCAGCGCTCTCTGCTGAAGAAGTTTCCGCATGACTAGACACCGGAGCGCATGGAACGCTGTTTACCTTCCCACCGATGTGATCCCTATTTATCTACTTGCAATGTCTTGCTTTTGAACTGCTAGGTTGGCAGGAGCTGGGACAAAGATAGGAGCTCATTCCGTCCTGCAGTATTTGGGTAACGAACTGCTGACCTGCTGCCTTCCAGTCAGTGTCTTAGCCACTTCAGTCACTGCTGTGTATGACTCAGTATGTTTAAATATGGGGTTTGCTGTTTTCTGTGGTTTCAAGTATCCACAGAAGAGCTTGGAACCTATCCCCCATGGATACAGGGGCGAGCTATACTAGCCAGTGGGAACATTTGGTGAAATATTATTCAGTGGTATTTTGTTCATCATTGTTTTGTATCTCTAAATGAAAATGGTGGGAGCTTGTGACTTTATCCAACCGTTGGCATAGAGAAGAAGCACTACATACCCAATAGAGGTCTTATGCTATTTCTGAGATTGTATCTCAGTACAGTAATTGAGAAACTAGTATGAGCCTTCTGTTTCTCCATCTTGTGTTTTATATCACCGAGAAGCACCTTATGCAAGTTTATAAATCATCAATTTTAGCTGCAAATACATTTATAGAAAAATTAATGTCTTGAGGCAGCATGCTTGTTTTCTAGAGCTATAGATCTTAGTATTTGTTTGTTTAAAATAATTGAAGAATAAAGTGGAATGTATTTTCTATAATTAAAAACTTATTGTGAAACGTACTGTATTTGTTGGCTCTGATCCAGGAAACCACTTAAATAGATCCAGCCATCTCACCCGCTGCTATATGATTACCTTTTTGCATGAGTTACACAGATGGTTAAATTCATTAAATTCAGCTTGGCTGTCTTGATTGATTGGGATTGAACGTAATTACATATATAGGACTGTGGAGCCCCCTTTTTGTCTTTGTTTAGAGATGGAGGTTTCAGTAGTGTATGTTGTTTACGCCAATCTTGTTATAATATTGCTACTAGTTCAGTTGTTTTTTAAAAAAAGTATGAAGGAGGAGACTTCAAGGAGATCAAATCTATGTAACTAAAATCGAGGTGTCATGCTGTATGTTATCAATACACAGTGCGACGCCTGCACCCCGAGCCCTGGAAACTATGCCCCACCTACCTCACACTTCTGGGGTGGCCGGCGCGGGGGACCGGCAGACCATTTCAGCGTCTTTCACCCTGAAAACCGGCCGCAAAGCTCCCCACCCACCCACCGGCAGCATGAAATGGCGGGGAGGCGGTAACACACATGTGCCAGAATCCACACAGGCGCAAAAGCCTGCCCGGAGTTTGCAGGTGCCGTCGCCTAGAACTCCAGGCAGGCTTTTGCACCTGCACGGATTCTGGCGCATGCATATTACCGCCTCCCTAGTTGGGAGATTCCACTGGCTGGCCGCCATTTTGGCTGGAGGACGGTGGGCGGAGCGCTCCGTTTGGCCCATGCCTACCGGAGAAGCCAAGGCTCTTTGGCAGGCATGGGCAGAACGGGGTGCCCCTACGCTGGCCACCTTCTGGAGAAGGGCAGGCGGGTCTTCTGCCTTGGCTTCTCCAGAAGGTATGAGCTGACCGGAGCGCTCCGTTCGGCCCATGCCTGACGGCAGGAACCACGCATGTATTGGGGTTTCAGGCACCTAGCCTGAGAGAGCGCCTCGCCCGATCCGCAACACAGATGCCCTCACAGGCACGAGGTGAGGCGGAAGCGCTGGACTGTGCTCCACAGAGGAGGATGCCCCACAGGTAGGGCGTCCATCGGGGGTGGGGTGGCCGGTTTCTCAGGGATGCGGGGGGGCGGCTAGCCAGGCTCCATGCAGCCTAGCCTGGGGTTTCCACGTCTCTCCCGGCAGCATGGCCTGCATCTCCAGGCAACGGCTGCACCTCCGAAAGCATCGGCCGTTGCCTGGTGACGCAGGCCATGCTACCGGCAGTCACGTGGGAGCCCTAGGCTGGGCTGCACAGAGGAGGACGCCCCACAGGTGAAGCAAGCAACGTGGGGGGGGGGCAGGGGCATGGGGGACTAGCCAGCACACGGAAGGGCTCCGTAAAGCCCAGTCTGGCACTACCTCACATCTCCCGCCAGCGTGGCCTTGCGCCTCCAGGCAATGGATGGCATTTCCAGAAGCAGTCCGTTGTCTGGAGATAGAGGCCAGGGATGGTGTGTGTGTGTGAGAGAGAGAGAGAGAGAGACAGAGACAGAGACAGACAGTCAGACAGAGTATCTGAGAGTGGGAGAAAGTGGGAGAGAGAGCAGAGTCAGAGTACGCCACTGCTCTGTGTGACTGTGTGTGCGTGTGTGCGCGCGCGCGCCGTGGAGGAATAAAGAGAGAGAGAATGGATGTGTGTGTGGGAGAGGGTGCGTGGATGGAGGCCACGCTCCAACTCAACTCCGGAAGGTAGGACAGACACAGACACACAGCCAAACCCTCCCGCGTGAAGCCGGGCACCCCTGCTAGTCAATCCTAAAGGAAGTCAAATCTGACTGCTCCTTGGAAGGACAAATACTGAAGCTCAAGTACTTTGACCATCAAATATGAATAGAGGACTCACTGGAGAAGGAAAGATCAAAAGGAAAAGGAGAAGGCAGAGGATGAGATGGCTAGATGGCATCATTGACACAATGGGCATAGATCTGTACGGGCTACGGAGGAAGGCAGATGACAGAGGAGCCTGGCATGCAGTGGTCCATGGGGTTACAAAGGGTCGGATTCAACTGTGTGACTGAACAACAGGAGAAATAATAATAATTAATGGAGGATATTTTTATCAGTGGATGGATAGCTCAGGAAATTGGAGTAGTAATTCCATTCCCCAAGGTGACTTGTAGAAGAGTCAACCAGGTTAGTTTTGAGCAAGCTACATAGTCCCAGAGAACTCACAGAATCAGAGACTAGAGCACCTGTAAAATGCTAAGTACAGTAAAACCCTGGGTTACAACGGAAGTCTGTTCCAACAGCTTCCGTTGTAACCTGAAATGGTTGTAACCTAAAGCACGATTTCCCATAGAGATTCATTGAAAATAAAAAAAGTTGCTGACCCAACCGAAAATGATATTTAAAAAATACAAAAGCACCCAAAAAAATGCCAGATACGATTGTCTCCCCTCCCCACAAAAGCAATGGAGCAATCTTCTTACCTTTTCCACGCCGCTTGGGGACCTTATCCGATGACGATGATTGCATCTCCGGAGCAGTAAACAGTACGAGTGGGGGGGGGGGGAGGGGGGGCAGCCGTCTTATGTCCCAAAATGGTGGCATCGGCTATTTTGTTGTTCAGAACTACATCTCCCAGAAATCTTGGCAGTTCAAAATGGCCAACATAAGTTTAAACTCTTAAACACATAAGGAAAAATGCAAAACAACGTTATAATATAGCGCATGGTCTAGAACTGAAGATGTGCCTCCTTCTAGAATCCTAAGACCGTTGAACTATAGAACTTGACCATCGAACTATAGAACTTGAAAGGTTTTTTGGGTCATTGAGTCAAAATTTATAGCACAAGTATGAACATACTGTATATTGACTTCTATGTAGTTTGGTTTCTGGTTGACAGTCAATTGTTTTTCTCTTAGGTAAAAGTATGGATGAAATTAAAAAGCTGCTGCTACTGGTGTTGGGTTGTGCTGTACAGGTAAGATTACATAACACAGCACTGCTAGGGTACTCGTTGCTATTAGTCAGCCTAATGAACTATAAGCAGATTATAATTATGATAACAATCTATGCAATTGTTGATAGCAAAGAATTGGAAAGTATACATCTCCATAGATTTGGAGAGTGGTACAAAGAAATTTGGAACATAGCACTGAATGATAAGCTGAACTAAAAATTAAAAAGGGGATGGCAAAAAACAATTAATTCTTGCATATATTGGGAGATTTTATTGAATGTGTTTCCCCAAAATCTAAGGGATTCAAGCCAGGTCAAGAATGCATTAGCTTTTCCAAATAGGGGAAGGTATAACAATTACCGTATTTTTGGACCATAAGACACACTTTTTTCCTCCAAAAGTGTGTGTGTGGCGGGGGGGGGGGAGGTGAGGGTGCGTCTTATAGTCCAAATGCTGTCCAGCAAGGCTGTTGTAAAAGGATATTTTACAACAGCTGCGGCTGGCCGAAAACCTCCACTGCCACCGCCACAGCTGTTCTGGGGCCAGGGAAGAAAGAAGGGCTGGGGGGGGGAACCATATGTTTAGTGGACCATTACCACAGGTGACCACAAGAGGGCGCAAATCACAATTTCCCATTTAAATCAATCAGTTTAATTTATATCCCGCCTTTCTCAGCCAAAGGCCAACTCAAGGCAGCTAACAGCATATACAAACAAAATAATAATACAGAGATACAATAAATTTACAATAGCGAGCAATACAAGTAAGCATGGTATCAAAATACAAAAACTACATAATGAATTACATTATAAAAATACAGTAAAAAAACAATATAATACAACAACAAACCCAGCGTGGAAAGATGCTATGTCTGCTGGAGAAAGTCGCAGGAGCTACCACTCCTCGCGACAACTCGGGGGAAGGAGCTCCGCGCCTCGGCAACAAAGGCGGCCACAGCAGTCCAGATTGTCCCCAGGGCTGCAACAGCTGCAAAGGCACAAGCAAAAGCCTTAACAGCCGCATCAGCTCCAGCCAAGACAAGAAGGGGGGTTAGTCCCAAGAGCAGCAGCGGCCAGCCACCGGTCGAGAGCCCCGCCGGGCTTGGTGGTGGCTGGAGCGGCTTTTGAGGGCAATGACGGGCCCTCCAGGTGCTGCCTATTTGTGGCCGGCCAGCTACCAATCAAGAGCCTCGCCCATACCTGTCAAGTTTCGGGAAATTCCTGTCAAATAAGGGAAATTTTTCGGCCAAAACGGGAAACGGGACAGCTATGCTTATCCTGTGCTGGCCTCCAGTCTAATTCCAGTCTAATTGTAGTCTTAACTAATACGGGATGATGGCAGGAAAGAATTTAAAATATGGGGGTTTGACAGAAATTTCCCGAAACTTGACAGGTATGGCCCCACCGGGCTTGGTAGTGGCTGGAGCGGCTTTTGAGGGCAATGACGAGCCCTCCAGGTGCCGCTCGTTTGTTGCCGGCCGGCATTGGAAATCAATTTCTTGTATTCTAAAGCTTTTCTGTTTGTATGTTCCCAATGCATTTAAATAGGAAACAAAACCTGTGCATAAAAAGAAAGGGTTTCATTTACCTTTCTTGTTCTTGCTCCATGTGTCCCTGCTCCTTTGTCCCTGCTACACGTGGTCAAAATGGAGGGGGAAGTCATGCTTCCTGGTTCCAGGGGGGCAAGTGGCTAGCCTAGTGCATCGCTTCCTGCCTCAGTGCATTTGGCATGCCCACCCATTTCCCCTGCAGCGCCACCAATGGTTGGTGGTGAAAGTACAATTTTATTTGGTTCAGAATTTTCCTCACTTGTTTTCCTGCTCTAAAAACTGGGTGCGTCTTATGGTCAGGTGCGTCTTATGGTCCGTAAAATATTGTAAATTAGATAATTGAGATATGTGGAAAGGGAGGTCCCAAGGGTGGAGGGTGCACTGGTTAAATATTATATATGTTTTATGTTAATTAAGGTTAATTACTGGGGTTATGATAGTTATATACTAAACCAGGGGTTCCCAACCTTTTCAAGCCAGGGGCCGGGTCATGCTCTCAGTCAGCTTCGATGGCTAGATGGCTATTTTGCCCTTCCTGCATGCTGAGGGTGGCCCTTTTGTCCCAACAGCTTCAAAGGGGAGGCCGTTTTGTTTCTTGAATGCCCTTGGAGGGGTGTGGGCCCACATGGAATGACATCATGGGCCGGATCCACCCTGTGGGCCTTAGGTTGGGAACCCCTCTACTAAACAGGATTTTGTTACAATTTATGTAATGCTGTTTTTCACATTTTTTCCTTACTACGTTTTGTGTGTGCCATGATATGTGTGTTTCAAAGTTTTTAAAAATAGAAAAAATATATATTAAAGATGATATCCTTGAAACTTGCTCCTTTTCTGAAATCAGTTCCTTCACACCTATTATCAGTCACTACAAGCAAAAAACATGGCCTTGGACTTGGTCCCTCCCTTGCTTCCCATTTTCTTGCAACCCTCCCAATTGTTCATTGGTGAAGTTCAGAATCAATTAAAATCATTGAAGTGCATAATTGATTCATGCGTAATACTTACAGGAATGGTGTGTGTGTGTTTTTTCTTCTTTGCAGTGTGAAAGAAAAGAAGAATTCATTGGCAAAATAAAACAACTTGATATTGAAACTCAGGCAGCAATTGTTTCACACATTCAAGAGGTAATATCTGTTCTTAGGGAAAAAAATTCTTATGCTGTTTTTACTCTTTTGGGTGTCCACAAAAATTTCTGTGGCAGTCCTGATTGAAGTTCATCCATAGTTAGCATTAGGGGACATGTTTGGCATTCCTTGTGGCTTTGGTAACTAAGCAGCAGCAAACACTCATGCCAAAAAGACCTGGACTGTTATCCTATTGGTCTTCTACAAGGTGGGAAGTCTTGCCAGAGTAGTAAAGGAGGGTCATGGTGCAATCATAAATATTGTCATTGGCAAGTAGAGGGTGGCTGTTCTTGGAAACCACTGCTTCTGCAGTGGCAATGTTTGTTCCGACAACATAGTGCCGTGTCACTGCGCTGCTGGGACTTTTTTTGCTCAAGGAAATGGAATATGATATTGGTCATGGCCTATAAGAAATGTGCATGTTATTAGTACTACCTTTCTGTAGTTTCTCAAGGGTTAGACTTTGTAAGCTTAGGACCCAGGTGTTGCTTTTGATCCATGGCTGAAACCCTCTCTTCAATCTCTAATGTAAGTTTCTCCTGTCCTTCAAGTTGCCCTTCCAATGAAAATCTTCCTGCAAATTTGCTCGGATAGATAGATAGATAGATAGATAGATAGATAGATAGATAGATAGATAGATAGATAGATAGATAGATAGATAGATAGATAGATAGATAGATAGATAGATAGATAGATGGATGGATGGATGTTTGTTTAATTTGGTCCTGTGTCAGGTCCACAAGTCACCAGAAGGAAAAACACCCCTCCAAATTGAATATCTTTGAGCAATTCAGTTATTGTACCAGTCATTGTTTATTGTTATAACTGGAAAACATGTAAACTATATATGATTATTACAATTATGGCACACCAAAGTCATATCTATGCACAGTTTTTAGTGTTTAGGGTTATTAGATTTTTTAAAAATTGGTCAGTTTGTTTCTCCATGTAGAGCCTACTTAGTTCAGCTTCCCTAAGCGGAGTATCATCTAGATGTCTTAGAATATAAAAATGCAGTTGTACACATCTGGAGGATGTCACGTTTAGAGAAGTTGCTCTAGCTTGTTTGTTCTTGCATTAGGGTTGTTAAACTGCCATTTGGAAACTGCAGGCATCAGTTAGGATGCTCGCCATGTCCAAATTTTATCTTTCCAGTTATAGAAATGGTTAGAAACTAGGAACACATCTTTTACTATAGTATAGAACAGTGTTTCCCAATCTTTGGTTTTTGGACTTCAATTCCCAGAATCTTAAATCACTATATTGGCTGATCATTGCTTTGGGGAAATGACTTAGTCTTCTGTGAATTGAAGTCCAAAAACCAAAGGTTGGGAAACACTAATCTATACCTTTCTTATGCCTAATGCTGGAGATCTTGACTAGAACTGTTCACATAGTTAGTTGTAACAAAAGGAGAGAACGGTTGTCATCAGACTACTTTCTTAGAATAGTCGAATGGAATCTTATTTGCTATTCTCCTTTTAGTCAAAATTTTTCTTATCTGTCAAATTTAAAATGTATAGAAGTCAAAATTGTCGAGCAGAACAAATATAGAAAGTCTAAGCCTTCATATTAGGATGGGCAGATGTTAAATTAGTTCATGCAGAAATTATTGTAGATGTGGGTTGGAATGCAATTATTTACTTAGTCTGCAGTCCCAGACATTAACTCAGTGTTTCCCAAACTTTGGGCTTTGGACTTCAATTCCTAGTAGCCTAAGTCAGTGCATTGGCTGATCAGTGCTTTGGAGAATTGATGTAGGCTTCTGGGAACTGAAGTCCAAAAACCAAAGATTGGGAAACACTGCATTAACTGAAGCATTATTCCCCAGTCTATAGAAATCAGTGTTTCTCAACCTTTGGCTTTTGGACTTCAATTCCCAGAAACCTAAGTCAATTCCTCAAAGCACTGATCAGCCAATGTACTGAGTCTTGTGTGGTGTGAGCCCCACATTGGGAAGCACTGGAATTGCAAGATGTATTTTTCACACAAAGTATTGAAAATAAATGATGAAGCTTTGGTGATGTTCTTCTTCTTGAATTTAGGTTACCCATAACCAGGAGAACGTATTTGACTTGCAGTGGCTAGAACTACCAGATATGGCTCCAGAAGAACTAGATTCTCTCTCCAGAAGTATGGTTTTCCATCTTAAGAGGCTGATTGATGAGAGGGATGAGTGCACAGAGGTACTTTTAATGTGTCTGTTAATGTGTTTAAAATTTAAGGATTGAACATGATAATAAACGAGTTAAGGGAGTGAAAGATCCTCAAAAATAAAAAAGGAGGCAAGATATGGGAACCAATGCTATAACATTGCTATTAAGAACAGCCTTGCTGGAACAGGTCACAGCCCATCCAGTCCAGCACTCTGTCTCACACAGTGGCTCACCATTTCCTTCAGGGTATTCCCAAGCAGATGCCTGCTTAGGATTCCCTGGAAATGGCATTGAGATATATCCTGCCTATCTCTCCAACCCGGAGGTTGTCCTTAAGTATCCATAATTATAGCCATTGATACTCTTGTCCTCCATGAACTTGTCTAATCCTTTCTTAAAGCTGTCAAGACTAACAGCTGTCACCACTTCTTCTGGCAGGGAGTTCCATAGACCAGTAATCCTCTGGGTGAAAAAGTACTTTCTCTTATTTGTTTGAGAACTAGTACCCAAAAGTTTCATGGAGTGTCCCCTAGTTCTAGTGTTATGCGATAGGGAAAACAGTTTTTCCTTATCTACTTTGTCCACACCGTGCATGATTTTATAAACTTCAATCAGGTCACCTCTTAGACGTCGTCGTTCAAGAGTGAAGAGGCCCAACCGTTGCAGCCTCAGATGGTAAGGAAGGTGTTCCAGTCCCCTAATCATTCTGGTTGCCCTCCTCTGTACTTTCTCCAACTCCATAATATCCTTCTGGAGGTATGGCGACCAGAACTGTACACAGTATTCCAGATGGGGCCTCACCATAGATTTATAAAGAGGCAAAATGACACTTGCTGACTTAATTTCTATACCCTTCCTAATTATCCCTAGCATTGAGTTTGCTTTTTTCACTGCTGAGGCACACTGGGTTGACACCTTCATTGAGCTGTCCACCAGGACACCAAGGTCCCTTTCCTGGTTTGTCGCAGAAAGTTCAGACCCCATCAGTTTATAAATGTAATTGGGGTTCTTTGCCCCAACATGCATCACTCTGCACTTACTAATGTTGAAACTCATTTGCCACTGTTTTGCCCACTCCCCCAGTGTCGAGAGATCCCTCTGGAGCTCCTCACAATCTCTCACAGTTTTCACTACCCTGTATAATTTAGTGTCGTCAGCAAATTTGGCTACCTTGCTTTTTACTCCTACCTCTAGATCATTTATGAAGAGGTTGAAAAGCAGGGGTCCCAGTACTGAACCTTGGGGGACCCCACTCTTTACTTCCCTCCACTTGGAGAAGTGTCCATTTAGTGCTACCCTCTGTTTCCTGTCCCTTAGCCAGTTGCTGATCCAGGACGATACCTGTCCCTTTATTCCATGACTGGTAAATTTATTCAAGAGCCTTTGTTGTGGGACCTTGTCAAAAGCCTTCTGAAAGTCCAGATAAACAATGTCAACTGGATCCCCCATATCCACATGCTTGTTGACACTCTCAAAAAATTCCAACAGATTAGTGAGGCATGATTTGCCCTTGCAAAAGCCATGTTGGCTCTCCTTTAGCAGCGCCTTCTCTTCTATGTGCCTATTAATTCTATCTTTTAGGATGGTTTCCATCACTTTACCTGGGACACATGTCAAACTGACAGGTCGGTAATTTCCTGGATCACCCCTGGATCCTTTTTTGAAAATTGGTGTTACATTCGCTACCTTCCAGTCATCAGGCACAAAGCCTGATTTGAGGGAAAGATTATATATTTTGGCTAGGAGATCAGCAATTTCATCTTTAAGTTCCCTGAGAACTCGTGGATGGATGCCATCTGGTCCTGGGGATTTGTTAGTGTTTAGTTTAACAAGACATGCAAGGACCTCCTCCCTGGTTATTTCTATCTGGCTTAATTCTTCGCTTTCCCTCCCTACGAAGATAGGCTCTGTTTTGGGCATGTGGTCTCTGTCTTCTTCAGTGAATACTGAAGCAAAGAATTCATTGAGTCTCTCTGCAATCTCTGTTTCCTCTTTAATAACCCCTTGCCTTCCATTGTCATCTAATGGTCCAATGGCCTTCCTAGTTGGGTTCTTACTTCTAATGTACTTAAAGAAGTCTTTGTTATTTCTCTGAGTATTTTTAGCTATACGCTCCTCAAAGTCTTGCTTTGCTTTCCTGATTGTTGCCTTGCATTTGTTCTGCCAGAATTTATGTTTCTGCCTGCTGTCCTCATTTGGACAAGCCTTCCATCTTCTAAATGAGCTTCTCTTGCTCTTGATCACTTCCCGAACAGCTCCTGTAAGCCACATCGGAGTCCTCTTGGACCTGGCAGTGCCCTTTTTCCTTTTGGGTATGCATTCCAATTGAGCCTCTGTTATTGTTTTTGTAAACAGCCTCCATGCCTCTTGGAGTGTTTGGACTCTCTCAATTTTCCCTTTCAGCCTCTTTTTTACTAGTTTCCTCAACTTTGGGAAATTTCCTTTTTGAAAATTTAAGGTCTCTGTGTTAGATTTTATCAGTGACTTGCGGTCTATGATCAAGTTAAACATAATTGAGTTGTGGTCACTGTTCCCTATTGGATCAGTCACATTAACATCTTGCACCAGATGTATGAATATTACTCAGGACCAAGTCAAGGATTCTTGTACCTCTAGTTGGGTCTTCAACCATCTGTCCCAGGGAACAATCATTTAGCATATCTAGGAACTTTATCTCTTTATCATGTGCTGAACAACAGTTCACCCAGTCTATGTGAGGGTAATTGAAGTCCCCCATTATAACTAGGCTTCCCTTCTTGGATGCCTCCTTTACAACATTCTCCAACTGCCAGTCTCCCTCAAGAGTTTGGGTCGGAGGCCGATAGTATATGCCTACTGTTAGACCATCCTTGTGGCCTGGTACTCTTACCCACAGAGCTTCTAATGGTGACTCCAAATCACCTAGATATTCCAATTCATACGATTTTATCACTTCTTTGACATACAAGGCCACACCACCTCCTATTTGCCCCTTCCTATCCTTCCTGTACAGTTTGTAGCCTGGGATAACTGTATCCCATTGGTTATCATCCGTCCACCAGGTTTCAGTGATACCAATAATATCAATATTCTTATCTATTGCTAAGTATTCCAGCTCCCCTATTTTGTTCCGGAGGCTTCTGGCATTTGTATACAAGCATTTATATATGCTTTCCTGATACAGTCTTTTGAGTCCAGTTGCATTGTTAGACTGCCTCTTGCATCCTTCTGCTAGAGTGCTGGTGACTAGCTCCTCGCTTTGCTCAGTAATTTTTGCATCCTCCTCACTACTCAAGTACACACTTTACCGAACCGGATGCTGCCCAGCTCCTGTCGGCTTTCCCCCAGTTATCAGTTTAAAAGCTGCTCTGCAGCCTTTTTGATGTTGAGTGCCAGCAATCTGGTCCCATCATGGTTCAAATGCAACCCATCCCTCCTGAACAGATTTGGCTTGTCCCAAAATGTTCTCCAGTTCCTGACAAATCTGAAACCCTCCTCTCGACACCACCGCCTCATCCACGCATTGAGGCTTCTGAGCTCTGCCTGCCTGGTAGGTCCTGCGCGAGGGACAGGCAGCACTTCTGAAAATGCTACCTTGGAAGTCCCGGACTTCAATCTTCTTCCTAACAACCTGAATTTGGCTTCCAGGACAGACCGCTTGGCCTTCCCAACATCATTGGTACCAACGTGTACCATGACAACTGGCTCGTTCCCAGTTCTCTCTAACAATCTATCTAGATTTCTTGTGATGTCTGCAACTTTTGCACCTGGCAGGCAAGTCACCATACGGTTATCATGTGCATCACAAATCCATTTCTCTGTATTTCTAATTATTGAATCGCCTAGTACAAGGAGCCTCTCTCCTGCAATCTGTTCATCTACATGCACCTCATCAACCATATTAAGGGAGAAAAACTCAGTTTGTTCCTGTTGTTTATCTTCCTGGATCTCATCAAGTGTGATGAAGGAGAGATCCTCAGGTGGAACCAGTTGTTCCTCTGTGTGTTCCTCATCAGGTGTGATGAGGGAAAGAGCCTCAAATTTATTCTGTAATTTCAGACTCTCAGAGTGATCCCCTACTCTTCTCCTCCTTTGAGTCACATTCCTCCAACCATCTCCCTCCTGAGTTAGTGAAGGGCCTTCTCCCTCAGAACTGTGCCCTGTCTCTTCTTTGTCCAGCATAGTCTGCTCCGCTCTGTCCAAGAACAGCTCAAGCTCCTTAATTTGTTGGTGGTTAGATATGCGGGCCTCTAGCTGCTGGACCTTCTCTTCTAGTAGTGCAACCAGCTTGCACTTGCTGCAAGTGTAGTTCTCCATATGCTTTGGCAAGAACACAAACATGGCACAAGTATTGCAGGTAACTACAACTGTTCCCTCAGAATCCACTTTAACAAGTGCAGTATTCTGGGCCTCAAAAATGTACACGTTTACTACCTTTCTACCTAGTAAGACTATATTCTTCCTTTGTTACTAGTTTGTAATCTCGCGCGCCGTTAGGCGCGCAGGCCTCTAAAGCAGCTCTACTCCAACTGCAAAACTTACCAGTGCTCACTTCCTTTGTTTGGCTCTCCTCAGCAGCAGCTCTGCTTAAGAGCACATGCAGAGTCAAAAGGGCTGACCCTGAAAGACCTCAGAGCTTTTAAAGGCTAGTGTGGCTCCGCCCCTATGAGTCACAGTTCAGGGAAGGGCCTGGTGTGACTCTGCCCCCCTGCTTCTGGAAGCTTCAAACTGCTTCCTCTGTTTGAACAGAGGTGGCTCTCAGCAGTTTAAATTATCAATTTAAATTAGTGGAGGGCTCTAAAGCAGCTCTACCCCAACTGCAAAACTTACCAGTGCTCACTTCCTTTGTTTGGCTCTCCTCAGCAGCAGCTCTGCTTAAGAGCACATGCAGAGTCAAAAGGGCTGACCCTGACACACTCTTTAGGATGGTTATTTTGTAGCAATTATGCCATGCCATGCACATGTGCAAGCATGTTTGTAAATATACTTGGTGACAAGTTAGGGTATGAAAGTATGCTAGAATTGGCTGGTTATCAGGTGGAGGATAGAATGCCGAATGCAGAGCTGAATGTTGATTGGCTGGTGTGGCTAGAATGTGTTGGTAGGTGGATATGAGACTTTCAGGGGGAAAGGACTTCCAGTCTCATAATTTGGCAGGAACCCCAGGCCGTATGGTAGGACTCGATGAAGGGTAAAGGTCTCCCTTGCTCAAAGCCAGTCATGTCTGACTCTTGGGGGCAGTGCTCATCTCTGTTTACAGCTAATGAGCCAGGGCTGTTGCATCTATGGATGTTTCTGTGGTCATGTGGCAGGCATGACTGGACTTCAACATGCATGGAATGCTGTTACCTTTCTTGCTGAAGCAGTATCTACTTGCAATTTCTTGCTTTTGAACTTCTAGGTTGGCAGGAACTGGGACAGAGATGGGAGCTCACTCTGTTGCATAGCACTCGGGTTTTGATCTGCTGACTTCCTGTCATCAAGCTCAGCTTCTTAACCATTAAGCCACCGGGAGCCGTCAAACAGCAGGAAGTTTGCTTCCATGATGGCCCTGTGGACATTCTTTGTTCCTGTGAAGGGCATCCTGCTTCACTTTTGCTAGTATTCCCTGCGACTTGCAAGGGTGGAAGGGGAACGAATCTATGCAGGCTGCTTCCATAAAGAGGGCATTGAGGTATCCTCTTCCAGAACACATTTCCCTCATGCATCTTTGTAAGTTGCAACTTGTAAAGACACAATGGGGAACCTTTCAGAGGCATGAGAGAACAGCATGGGAACACCATTTAACAAATCCCCGTCCTAGAATTCAACTTGGGAGGTTCCCACTGACTTATGGGACTGGGAGTTCTTTTTTCCCCCTGAAAGTCCCATCACTTTTGGTTGGTAGCATTTGAGAATTAATCTGTTTTTATTGTTGTTGTTGTTATAGATTTATTTGTACCCGCCTTACTCACACCAGTGCAACTCAAAGCGGCAAACCACAATAAATACATACATATTACAAATACAAGATAACAATGTCAACATAATATAAATTCAAACAATAAACCGATTACAGATTAATACAGAAAAACAATACTAAGCAATGAAAAGCCACACAATAACCCCCTCCCCAGGCCGGTGTTGCTGGCTCTGGGGAGAGGCGGAAAGTCCTCAACGGCTGCAGCGGCAACAGCAGGGTCAGCGTCCTTTTAGTCAGTTGATATGTCAGTTCTAGTCAGCCTGTTTGTGAAGTCTCTTTTTGAGGAGATTTAATAAGTTCTATTGAAGCATAAAACTAATGAGAGAGTTTGACTTGTAATAGCAAGTTACACGTGGTGGCTTAGTGGTTATGATGTTGAGCTTGATGTCTGGAAGGTCGGCAGGTCAACATTTGGGGACCTGAGTGCTGCATGACAGACTAAGCTCCTGTTGTCTGTCTCAGCTCCTGCCAACGTTGCAGTTTGAAAGCAAGAAATTACAAGTTGATAAATAGGTACCGCTTTGGTTGGAAAGGTAACAGCATTATGTGCCTCTAGTCATCCCTGCCACATGACCATGGAAACATTTGCAAACACAGGCAGTAGTGGCTCTTTGGCTGCAAACGGAGATGAGCACCGACCTCTAGAGTCAGACGCAACTGGTTTTCAAGCAAGGGAAATCTTTATCTATTTAATAGTATGCTCTGTAGAGAGTTTGTAAAAGAAGTTGTTTAATACTTGAATATAAAAAAATACATTCTGTATTTTTGCCTTTTGTCCTAAATAATCTGAAATCTCTCTTTCTCTCAACATCTGAATATGAAATCGATATCAGCTTGGCTTGAGGAGGGTCTGTCTTTGGTGTAGTAACAGAAATACACACACACAATACTTGGGTGAGGTTTGGGGATTGGGTATCCCTTCAGGCAATTGCTGTCCAAGTGTTACTACGGTGTGGTGGCAAAGTTTAAAGTACAAGTGCCGGAGAAGTACCTTTCAGCCAACCAAGAATTGTGTGACCTGCTAGTAGGAAAGTTGTTACCTTCTCATTGGGGTGGAATGTCACATAACTGTTTTATTTTGCAAATAACTGCACACAAAGATACTAAATATCTATAGCCATTATGGTGAACCTTGGCACTCCAGATTTTCTTGGACTTCAATTCCCAGAAGCTCAAGCCCCCATGAATCCACACAAATGGGTTTGCTGCGATTCATCCGGCCCATGCCGCCCTCGTCGCTCTGCTTCCAGGAGCAATGAGGGCGGTACAGGCAGGATGAATTGCAGCAAACCCATTTGTGTGGATTCACGGGGGCTTGGGCTTCTGGGAATTGAAGTCCAAGAACATCTGGAGTGCCAAGGTTCACCATCACTGATTGATAGCCTCTTAATCTATGGACTTTATTAAGATACTGGTTATTATGATCATGGGTGAGTTCTTTGCAAATCCAGTACCAATTTTTAATGTGCTTGCTGAATGCTGGGACAGGCAGGTTGAAAAAAAAACAACATTCAAAATTCAGTCATTGCAAGATTGAGTTTTGTTTTAATATTGAGTTGGCTGGCTGGATAGCTAAGTGGCTTAGATAGAGCCAGAGGTTGGGAGTTTGATTCCCTCCTATGCTTTATAAGAGAACAGCCAGCTTGTGTCACTGTAGGCAAGCTAAACAATCCCAGGGGGTCCCCAGAAGAAGGGAATGGTGAACCATGTCTGAATTTCATATACCTAGAAAAACCCAAAGAAGATCTCCATAAGTCACAATTAACTTGATGGCACGCAATTAATATAGTATTGAGTTTATGCGGCTGTGTCACTAAAGCTCTCAGTGTTCAGCTATTTCCATATAGAGATCTGAGATCTTTTAATGAGCGATGCATGACACGTAATCTCAACTCCTGACATGTTGATTTCTCTTGCCTTTGCCTCCAGCTAATTGTTGATCTCACTCAAGAGAGAGATTACCTCCAATCACAACAACCCCCAAGTCCTCTAAAAGCATCAAGCCCGGCCTCTTCCCCAAACCCCACCAGCCGTCTTTCCAATGAGGACAAACAGCATCTGTCTGTGGAGCTTGCAGACACAAAGGCTAAACTTAGGAGGATCAGACAGGAGCTGTAAGTATAAACGTTAAGCCCCTGGGTCTGCGACAGAACTGTTGTCTCTTTCTGTGTGTGTTTTGATAGTAGACCTGAGTGCAGAACATGTAGCTTTTGACTTCAGTACCTTGACCTGTACTGACAGTTTTGCATTTAGTCACCTTGCAGAACAGGGCAATTCAAGGGAGGCCCCTTTGCATGTCCCAAGTTGGGTAAGTACATGAGGCAAAGCTTCCTCAATACTAGCACCCCGTTTATGTTCAACTGCCTGCCAGGAAAAATTAGGCTAGCTCTCCATCCTTACTCAGCTTGCCGTGGATGGTTAGAACTATAATATTTTATATGATCATTGTTATTTAAAGCTGGTTTTAAAAGCGACATTCAAAAATGATTTTTTTAAAAAAGCATTTACCTATTTCATAAATCTGTGGGATCTGGGGTGGGGGCAAAAAAGCAATGAGCAAAAACGACTGTTAAATAACTGAATAAATTTTCCCAGTCTTCTTCCTGGGGCAGGGAGGGGAGCGAGAACCAATGAAGAGTTGATTTGTTTATGTCAGAAAACCTGTGGCTGCTCCCACCTTTTGGAACTTTTTGCCAAGGAAGATTGGGATGGCTGCTTTATTGTTGTACTTCCACCTGTAGTCAAACATCATTTTATTCATAACAGGCCCTCAACAGTTGGTGAACCAGGAGCAGAGAGTTTGGCATTAGGCATGCTAAGTTTCTGAGATTGTTTTAAAGTGGTTTGGTGTTATTTGTTTTTCGGTATTATAATGGTTTCGATTATGCTTCAATATTTGTACTTGTTGCATTTTAGCTATACAGTGCTGTACTTTTAAAAAACTGTATTGTAAACTGCCTTGGGTCCTGGGAGAAAGGCAGCTTATAAATAAAATAAAATGGACATAAGATGTGGACAATTAAAGTATAAGTCAGAGGTTCTTAACTCTTTCATGCCGTGGGCCGGACCACGCCCCCTCAGACAACTGAGCAGTGGTTCCCCTGCTGTAAATGCTGCCATAAAACGCAGCTGTGGCTGCCATAAACACGTTTACAACAGCCGCAGATGTGTTTTACGGTAGAGTTTATGCATTTACGACAGCTGCAGATGTGTTTTACGGCAGCATTTGCGCATTTATGACAGCCGCGCGCGCATTTATGACTTTTCGTAAACGCTTCCACTTCTGGTGGCGGCGGTGACGCGGGCCACATGAAATGGTGCTGTGGGTTGTGAACCTCTGGTATAAATGGTAAGACTGAATGATCAGCTCTAAAGGTTCAGGTTGTATGAAACATTCTTCTATCCAAGTGAACATGAGTGCAGATTCTTTAGCAATAGCCATTACACTTATGTGTAATGGAACCACCAGTCTGGCCCATAGCGTTTAGTGCACTCTCTGAGCGGCTCACAATTAATTAGCATTTTACCCCTATTCATTTTACTGGCCTCGGAAGGATGGAAGGCTGAGTCAACCTTGAGTCCCTATCAGGATCAAACTTACAATATTTCGGCTGCAATACAGCAGTTTAACCACTGCACCACCAGGGCTCTTCCTGTACCACCAGGGCTCCTTAGACCTCTCTAGGGGAGGCAATGGGCTCAGAAGTGATCAGGGACTTGGGGTGCAGCGTAACACACATAACTCCAAACCTTCTACCCATTTGTAACCATGAAATATTTGAGCAATGGTAGTTGGTGGGGAAAGCTTTCCTAGTTTTGTGTGTCTCCAGGAAAGAGTTTAACTGTTTCATGCTGCCAAAAGCAGCATCTTCATGTCATATATCTCCCTTTCCTTCCTAATGTGCTGTATTGCTTGCTCTGAGTTATGAAGCCGCCATGTACTTTCCCTCACACCTGCCAGAAGCATGCCATGGTCTGATATACGTGACAGCTCACATGATCCAAAGATGTATGTTTTCCATTTGCTTGTCTGCATCCAGTTTAGAAGACCTACAGCACATTGGCCAGACTCAACCCTGGCACCATTTCATGTGGCCTGCGTCACCAGCGGAAGCGGATGCACTTATGACAGCCACAAATAAGCCGTCGGCTGTCGTAAACGCATAAACACTGCCGTAAAATGCATCTGCAGCTGTCGTAAATGCGCTTACGACAGCCATGGGCGTTATTTATGGCGGGGGAACCACCAGTCCGGCTCACTCAGCTGTCTGAGGGTCGTGGTCCAGCCCGCATCATGAAAAGGTTGATAACCCCTGACCTACAGAATGAGGTATCCCTCCTTGGCTACATATTCCATGGCTGCTCTCAAGAATTGAAACACCCTATCTTCTCCTCTGGGATTGCAGTGGCTCACGTGGCTAAGGTGCTGACTGGAAGGTGGGAGATCAGTAGTTCAATTCCTGAGTACTACAGGACGGAATGAGCTCCCGAACCTAGCAGTTCGAAAGCAAGAAATTGCAAGTAGATAAATAGGGACCACTTTGGTGGGACGGTAAACAGCGTTCTGCCTGCCACATGACCACGGAAACGTCTGCAGAAGCAGACAGCACTGACTCTTCGGCTTTGAAACAGATGAGCACTGAACCCTAGAATCGGATACGACTGGCTTTTGAGCAAGGGAAACCTACGGTATATTCTCCTCCATGTTGTTTTGCAAGCTGGCATAGACCTTTTATTTAGGCCGTGTTTTAGCAACCAGCAGCTTTCTGAGGAAACAACTGTGAAGCAAATGGATGCTGTGTTTCCTTTATTTTCCTTTATTAATATGCTTGTTTAAAAAATTGATATTTAAATATCTTTTTTCATTTTAGCTATATCTTTATTCATTTTTATAATCAAATGCCCTTTAGTGGGATGGAAATCTAGATACAAATCTAATAAATAAATAAACATCCGTTAGCTTCTCTTAGCATGTCTTTTTTCTGATACATTTCCTGCTTTTCTGTTTTCACTGCCTCTCCTCATTTCTCAGTGACAGCCTGGGTTCAATTCTAAGGTCATTTGCACTTCATTTTGTGGCTTTTTTCAATTTGCTACTTTTTGTTCTTGTTTGGCAGTGGATGGTAGCTGACTCATTGGCAATATGATCAAGTAGTACATTTAAATAGCGGAGCCTGCTTTTTGTTGGCATATTGATTGTGAATGTTGATCTTGATAGAATAGCAATCAAAAAACTTGGATCACACCCAGTGATGCACTGAAGCAGGTTCTGTCCTGTTCGGGAGAACCGGTAGCGAAAATTGCCCCAGACCATGCACACCTGGCTGGCCACACCCACCTCCATACCCCAGAGATTTGGCCCTGCCCACAGATTTGACCCCACCCACAGATTTGGCCCTGCCCACACAGGTGATAGTAAAGATTTTTGGAGTGCATCACTGATCACACCTTTTGTCATTAAGACCAAGTTACATCTCTTGCTAGAATATTTGTGGTGGCACATGGTTAAACTGCGGTACTGCAACCAAAAGGTTGGAAGTTCAATCCTGATCAGGAAAATGAGTACCCGGCATGTTGGGGGTAAAATGCTAATTAACTTGTGAACTGCCCAGAGAGTGCACTAAGCGCTATAGGGTGGTATATAAGTGCGATTTCTTGGCTTTGTGGTGCATTGATGGTGTTTGTTTGATGCTGCTTTAGCATCTTATGATTGTTTTTCATGAAATCCTTAGGGAAGAAAAATCAGAACAACTTGTTGACACAAGACATGAGGTTGATCAGCTAGTCTTGGAACTACAGAGAATAAAGCAGGAGGTAAGCATACTGTAATAAATTAAAGCTGTTAAATTATACTGGACAAAGATGTTCCTTTTAAAGCTTTCAGAACAGTTCTATTATGTATATATGCAAGTTTTCAGTTTCTAAGATCTTCAGAGTACTTCACACAGTGCCAAAATGTAGAGCTTGTTTTTCAGTTCTGTTAGGGGCTTCAGATATGCAGAAGGAAATAGCTAAGAACAGAGTCAAAGAGCTGTAGTTAATTAATTAATGTCTTGAGATGCTGATCTTATTGATGGTCTGTTTAGGAAGCACACAGTTTATGGTACCAAGAAGACAAAGAAACAATATGGGGAAGTATTCCATTCAAAATGCTGTTCCCTTTCCCATGAACCATTGGTAAATTAAATTTATATCCCAACAATACTTTTCCTTCTTATTTTGCTTCCTGGAATTCAAAGTTCTTCAACCAAAAAAAGAAAGATAAAACAAATTTATTGGGATAGTTGTAAAAGCAGGAGGAAAATAAGTGAACTAAGGTTTTTACAAGGATTCCCAAGTTTTTTGGCTGATCCTCTGCATGGAGACTAGAAACCTCAAAGTATTAAGGAATTCAGGCAGAATTATTTGTTTCAAGTGTCCTTTTTTATAAGATGATGCTGTTATAATTTAAATAACTTATTGGATTTGAAGACTGGATATTTTAGCACCTTGATATTTTGAAAGTATGCTCAAGACAGGTGTGTCCTATGGCACTGATTGCTCACCATTTATTAGCTATACATAGGATTCTGCTACATAAAGTAAATAATCTTACCAAAGATAACAAGCTTACTAGGGTTGTTGGCAGCTTCCTCCAGAACTGGAGATTCTATGTGAAGATGAATGGAAAGAACAGCAGATGGAGATTGCAGAAGAATGGACTACCCCAAGAAAGTGTGTTGTTCCCAATACTGTATAATATTTATACAAATGATCAACCAGTTCCTGACAATACAAAATTGTTGATCTATGTGGATGACACAGCAATGGCCATTCAAGGAATGAACTTTGATGAAGTAGCTGGAAAACTTACTGGAGCACTTGAAGAATTAGGACAGTATTATAACATCAACCATTTGAAGCCTAACCCAAGCAAGACTCGAGTGTGTGCGTTCCACCTTTGAAACCAAGAGGCAAGGGTTGAGTTGGATGTTACGTGGAAAGGTAACTGATTACAGCATTGCCCAGCACCATAATACCTCTGTGTGACTCTTCACAGGACACTCTCTTCCAAGCAGCACTGCCTGAATACCAAAGCCAAAGTTAGTACAAGGAACAACATCATAATCAGGAAGCTCACAAACTGCAAATGGGGAATTCAACCATCCACACTGCGTACATCAGCTTTAGCCCTTAGCGTCTCCACAGCAGAGTATGCTGCTCCAGTATGGAGTGCATCCACACACGCAAAACAAATAGACATCACTGTAAATGAAGCCATGCATATAGTGACAGGATGCCTCAAACTATGCCAGTTGAGAAAATACACCCTCTTGTTGGTATCGCTCCACTTAAGATCAGGAGAGAAGTAGCAGTGGACATGGAGAGAACTAACCAAGAGAATGACCCTCGGCATCCTCTGAACAGATATGAGCATCAAGCCCGCCAGCTCAGATCCAGGAAGAGCTTTATGGCAAGAACAAACATTTTGAGGGTACGCAAAAGCAAATTAAAAGATGGAGGAAGGAGCTCACTGGGCAAGAAACATCATTAAAGGAGGATATAGTTGAGGAACTCGACTTGCTGTACGTCACTTGGAGGACCCTGAATAGGCTGAGGGTCAGTGTCACTAAATGTAAGACCAGCATGCTCAAGTGAGGGCTGCTGACCAGTGTTGAGCTGCTCCCGGTGCCCACAAGTGCCCGGGCACCAGTAGCGGAAATTCCCCAGGCCACGCCCACTTGACTGGCCACGCCTACCTCCCTTCCCCAGGCAATGGCATAGGGCGGCCAAGTGGGCGTGGCCCACAGATTTAGCCACGCCCATGGTGGGGTAGTAAAAAATGTTGCAGCGCATCACTGCTGCTGACGGACAACAACACGCAGTGTGAATGTGGAGCGATACAGAATCCAGCTCATTTACTGGTCTGCCAATTACTGCCAGAAATATGCACCGATGAGGACTTAAGTTTGGCCAACGACAAAGCCAAGAAGGTGGCTTCATTTTGACAGCCCAGGGTTTGATTGGGACACTAAAGGGGAAATTTATTTTGTAAGATTTTATTTATTTATTTATTTATTTATCATTCACATTTGTAAATGCCGCCCACTCAGGCAGAACCCGACTCAGGGCGGCATTACAACAGCTCCAAAAAATACATAAAAACATTATAAAACCTTATAAAACCCACCCAATAAAAAACCCACCCAATAAAGAAAAATCCGACATCCACCCCCATTTAAAACCCATATCCCACTCACCCGTCCCACCTACCACACAGAGGGAAAGAGAGAGAGTCTTATAAAAACCAGCCGGCGGGGGCCATAGTCCCGTTCGGGCCCCACACCTGCCCCGCCAGCCAGGTCTTTACTCCTTTCCTGAAGGGCAGCAATTCACTTTGAAGTCTTAGATCTGTTGGTAGGAGGTTCCAGAGGGTTGGTGCGGACACGGAGAAGGCCCTCCTTCGGGTGCTAGTCAAATGTGCACCCCTCGTTGATGGCACCACCAGAGAGCCTCTCCGGTCCGCTCTGGTTGGACGGGCAGTCACTCTTGGGACGATGCGGAAGATTCCACAAGACCCTTTTTTTGGGGGGGAGGGGGTGGATGGGGGGGGCAAAAGGATATTATCAGTTAACTATTTTTAAATGTTGATGTCATGTTCTTATTTTATTCAGAACATAAACCTCATGGCTGATGCCCGCTCTACTCGAGTTTATAGAGATGAAGTGGATTCCTTAAGAGAAAAAGCAAACAGAGTGGAGAAACTTGAGATGGAGCTTGTCCGGTGTAAAGAGAAGCTACATGATGTGGATTTCTACAAAGCACGGATGGAGGCAAGCAAAGGTTTTAGTAAGGGAACTGTGGAGGCCAGTCACTTTACTCCCCATTTGCCTGCTGGAATGTCTATCTCTTAATGTATGGATTGCTTACTGTAGATGAGAGAGTACTTTTGCACTAGTGTATCAGTGCTGTATTAAAAGCATCTGAATAAGTTTTAGTACACAGCAGTTTTTAGTGCAGACATGTCTGTGTTGTTCTGAAGTCTTAGCTTTATTTGAAAACTGACTTTTTACCCTTGCCAAGTGATTTTGATATGAAATGTGAATAGGTTTTGTTGTTGTTGTTGTGGGCTGGTTATCTTTGAACCTCAATTTCCAAGTATGAGTTTCCAAATCTTGGGTACTGGTGGATTAAGTAATAAAAGCCCAAAAAGCTGTTTCAGTAAAATGGCCTGAAATAGGGATTGGAATGGTGTTTTTTAGAATCTGGCATCCGGAATCCAACAACAATTTAGTAGGACAGAAAATCCTGGCATTATGACCATATTAAGGGTCAGACCATTACAGGATGTCAGCTTTGCAATTAAAAGCTGAGGGTCTTAAGCAGTAAACACCTATTATTGTGTCTTGATGTTTCTGCACCTCTGCAATTTGCAAATTAGCTTGCTTTTGTTTGGTGACTGTTCATCAGGAGACAACCATGGGATTCATTTGCAGGTTAATCGCATAGGCATGGCAATATTGAAGGAATGTTTCTATGGAGGGATAACATCTAATCACCTGCTAATGATTGGTATAATCCGACCCTCCAACTCTTGACAGGAGTCTCTTTTAAATAAGTCAGGATCCATAAACCATATTCATACCATGTTTTGAGATTCGGAGTTGTTGAAAGATGGAGTTTAGAGTCAGACATAATGGGAAACTTTTCTGCAGTAGTATAATTCTGGTTGGCTTAGATATGTCCACTTGCAGAAGAACAAGCAGGAGGGATCCAGCATAGTAAACCTAAATGCTGCTGAAACAGAATTCTCAGTGATTCTGGTTTAAGTATTTGTTGCAAATATATCAATGTACTTTTCAAAAATTTACTGTTGAGGATTTTAAGATTCCAAGGGGCAGCTTTTGCCTCTAAACTGGGGTTCCCCAACCTTTGGGTTTTGGACTTCAATTCCCAGAAGCCTAAGTCAGTACGTTGTCTGATCAATGCTTTGGGGAATTGACTTAGGCTTCTTGGCCCTTAAGTCCAAAACCCAAAGGTTGTGGAATCCTGCTCTAAAAAACAAGAGGTTAATTCCTCAAGGAACAAGTTTTTTCTCAAAATATTATTATGCTTTAATACATGAACCTTACAACAAAACATAAACAAAAGATGGTCACTACAGAAATAACATGTATTTGGAAGGCCGCTGGAGTGACCAGAAGGGATAAAATCAGGAATGAGATTAATAACAGAACCAATCTTAAACTACATACAGAGACAACAAATAAAGTGGTTTGCCCATCTGGAGAGAATGTCTTGGAATTCCATATCTTTCAAGACCTATGTGGAAAAAGGACAAAGACCGCAAGGCAGGCCTGGAGGAAGGTGGAGAAATAACATCAAAGAAATATTACAAGAACACCAAGTAACACCAGTGGAAGCTGCTAGACGTGCCAGAACAAGAACCTTGTATCTCTCTTGACATCCAAAGGGGTAAAAGAGGAAGCAAAGTAGAAAATGAAGATGTAATGCATGAACACAACACATTTCCATTCAACATTACTTTGATTTAAGAAAGAGGCAGAGGACTGTTTTAGCTGGATGGATTTTCCATGCCTCCTAAATCTCAGAGTTGTTGTAGGTTTAGCAGTGCAGAGAGGAGCATTGTTTCCTCTGAGGAAGGTGTTCAGCCCATCATAAATCTTCCTCAACATTCCTCTCTTTCGAGTACTGTGCTGCTCCTGGAGATTGAATTCCTTCAGAAAATAGGAGACCTCTAATTGACTCTTTTCTCCAGACAAAAGCCAAGAACCCCCAGAAGAAACAGGAAGAAGGGGATTGGGGGAATAAAAATGAACATAGACATGTAACTTTTAGAAATGCATACATTTATACTTTAACATTTTTCTTAGTTTTTCTTCTGCTGAGACTTAAGCAGCTCAATAGCTCCTTGAGCCACATTGGAGCTGTGAAAAGCCATGTAAAAACATTTTAGTTACGGTAGCTAAAGAAGACTTTTCTGATTAATGGCCTTTTTTGTTAATTAAAAGGAATATATCTTCCTGTCTTTATTGTTTACTTTATTGCTTACTTGACACAAATATGATTTGCAGCACTGTGTCTTTTGAGGTCATTGCTCAAGGGTATATTTTCTTCTTTTAGCTTCTAGCATGCAGATTCAGAGTTCAGTGGAACAGTAATTTCAATTAAAAGTGTTTCTTCTGGTAACAGCTTGAACAATGGGTACATTTGTGAATGAGATGGGCTACCTCAAGCAGAATTTTTATGATGTACACAGAGCAAACTATGTTTTTGTAACGAGAAGGATATGTTTTCTTGCTCTAGAGCAGTGGTGCCCAAACTCCGGCCCACAGGCCAGATCCGGCCCCTGACTCCAATTCATCCAACCCGTGCTGAGTTTGGGGGGCCCTGGTTTAAGCAGAAAAAATGGCAGCTTAAAATCTGTCTCATCCTGTTACAAAACAAATTGCAAGGCGCATTTTACTTCCACTTCTAGTGGGAGGAACCACTTGACCAGCCCGCTGAACCACATGACCGGCCCACTGCCCAAAAAGTTTGGGCACCCTTGCTCTAGAGTGACCAGCCTCTTTGAGAAGAAGCAGAAGTGTGGTTCTTTTGAATGCATAATGGATAGAAATATTTAAAAGTTGCAACCTTCCTCTTATGAAGCTTTCTGAAGCAAGTTGGTGAGCTGAAAGATTAGCGAGGTTGTCTATTTTGTGGTGTTATCAAAAGTCAGCAGTTTATATTGTTTAATAAAAGTGGTGATTTCCCCCCTTAATTGTTAAGTAGTAGTGAACCAGCTGGATAGCTCAGTAGCTAGGTGTAAAAATTAACTTGACAGCACAGAATTATTGTCATTAGTAAGCCAGCTAAAACAATCCACAGTTTTAATATATTGGTGTCAAACCATACTCAGTTAATCAAAACAAAAAGTTTCCCAACTTCTTTTTGTAGTCATGTTGGTGAATGGGGAGAGAAGAATCTTAATTAGCTTGTTCCTGTTACTGTAAATACATCTGCCCCATTGTGTATGCCCTTCTTTTAAAATGCACAGAATTACTCTGAATTTTAAAGTGTTCAGAATCATTTTAAAGTATTTATCTTCAGGCAATTTTACTGATTATGTCCTGCCATGAGATCTGCTAATATGTGTCAGGTTAGAAAACAAAAAGAATGATCCCTCAGCACTGGCTGTGCTGGCTATGGCTGATCAAGGTGGCCGTGCCTGTCTACCCTTGCTATAAAACAAGTCTAAAGGCTATCCTGCCTTTGCCTGCTTGACAGCCAGGGCTTCAAAGGAGCAGAAAATCAGAGTTGATGATTCCCTTCCTCCTTTGTTTGTTTATTTGCTCTTTCTTTGTGGTCAACCATCTGCACAATGTTGGTTTCATTGGTTTTATTTATTAACTTATTCATTACATTACATATGTGACTGCAGTGGCTCAAGTGACTAAGACGCTGACTGGGAGGCAGGAGGTCAGCAGTTCGATTCCCGAGTATTGCAGGACGGAATGAGCTCCCGTCTTTGTCCCATCTCCTGCCAACCTAGCAGTTAAAAAGCAAGAAATTGCAAGTAGATAAATAGGGACCACTTCGGTGGGAAGGTTACAGCGCTCCATGCGCTCCGGTGTCTAATGCTTGCCACATGACCACGGAAATGTCTGTAGAAGCAGACAACGCTGGCTCTTCAGCTTTTTTTAATATAATTTTTATTAAAAAATTTTAACAGACATACAGAAAAAGAAAAGAAAACAATAACATTACAATACAGTAATACCTCAAAGATAACCTCAATACAATATTAACTCACATTCATAGAGGCTAGCGCATAACAGTACTTAAACTAATTGTTTACCATATAACCACAATGTTAGATACCACAATGTAAAATATTACTCAATCAAACAATAAGAGCTTTCTAAGCTACCTCTATTATAATTTTTTAATAATTACAAATCACCCTGTGAATATATACAATGCCCGGAGAGTTTAGTTGCTATTTCAACTCCAAAAACCTCTTTGAGATGGTGCAGGTCCTGAACTGTCATTTACCATAAGAGAATGCGCCACAAACGGTTTCCATATATTCCAAAACCTATTCTCTTTTAAATTATCTCGTTTCACTTTAATCTCCCGTGTCAATTTGTCATTCAATGCTATGCTCCACATTTCCTTATACCATTCTCCGATCTGTATATCTACATCATTTTTCCAATTTCTAGCTATACATTGTCTACCTGTGGTCAATACAATTTACAATAATTCTTTTTCCTCCTTATTCAAACCCAAACCTTCCACATTTGTTAAAAGAATGGTACCTGACACCAACTTGACCTTTTTGCCCAATATTTTACCAAACTCCCCTTCTATTCTTCCCCAAAAATCCCTTATTTTTTTACAACTCCACCACATGTGTTCATATGTTCCATCTGTTTCTTTACATCTCCAACATAACTTATCTCTTTTATTATCCATCTGATAAAGCCTTAGTGGTGTCAAGTACCATTGCCACAACATTTTAAAATTATGTTCTTTAATTCTTACAGACATTGTTCTCATGATCCTCTTTTTCTATTTGTTTCTCCATTCAACCTCCCCAATTTTTATATTCAAATTTTGTTCCCACTTCCGTTTCAAGTCTTCCTGTGGATCATTACCCTTGTTCAATATAATATAAAGTTTGCTTACAAGACCCTTGATACCTCTTTCCCCTTTTCTGATCTTTATTACCAAATCCTCAAATTCCGTCTTATTTCTATCTATCCCTGCTTCTCTTTTATATTTTTTATTCCAGTTATCCGCCTTTAATTTCTGAAACCAATCCAAATTTAGCTTCTCAAATATTTTTTTCCTCTTAGTATCATCATCACAAACTTTTAACCAATCCTTCAATAAAAGCACCCCATTTTTATCCAATATTTCCATTTTTCCTTATCTATTTTTATTGGGAAACTCCCCATATCCGTCAATTCCAAAATTGGAGAGAGATTTGGGACTATATATTTCTTTACTTTCTTCCACACTTCCATGAGACCTCTCATCATAGTATTATTTGACCTTTTCACCTTGTCCTTTATTCCCAAAAAAATCATACTACCAATGTCTCTATATTCTTTCATCTCCAGTTGCTCCCAAATTGTCTTTTCTCTTGCCAAAATCTTCACAACATTCTTAATTTGAAATGCTCGATAATATGCTAACAAATTTGGCATACCCAAACCCCCTTTTTTCTGAGACAAGTACCATAGTTTCTTTGGAAGTCTAGATTTTTTACCACCATTACAAAAACCATTGAACATCTTTTGAAACTCATTAATTTCCTTCTCCTTCAGATGGATCACTAGTGCATCAAATAAAAAATTAATCTTTGTTAACAATATCATTTTACAAATAGCGATCCTTCCGAACCATGACAGCTTCAACTTCTGAAACTCTTGTATTTTATTCTTAAATTCCGCTCTCAAGCTGTCATAGTTCAATCGTTTAAGTTCTTCTAATTTATTTGAGATAATTATCCCCAAATACTTCAGCTTATCTTTAATTTGTATATTAAGTGTCTCCACTATCCTACCCATCTCACTTGCTCCCAGATTACACATCAGTTCTGATTTATCCCAATTTATCATTAATCCAGTTATAGCTTCAAATACCTGTAAGTGATCTTTGATCCTGTCCATTACCAGCTCCGGATGTTTCACCATAAGCAATGTATCATCGGCATACATGCTCACTTTGTTACCCATAATCCCTTCTATATTTAAATCATCCCTTATATTTTAGCTAGAATCTCCATTGCCATAATAAACAGAATAGGAGATAATGGACAGCCCTGCCTAGTACCAGCCTCTAAATTCACTACATCAGTAAACTCCTCATTTACTCTAACCCTAGCATTCCCTTTTTGATATAATGTCTATTACCCTATTGAATCTATCCCCAAACCCATATTTTTTAACTATTTCCTTAATTGAAGACCACTGTAATGAGTCGAATGCCTTAAAAATGTCTAATGATAATAAGCCCATCTTTTCCTTAGTTTGGTTAACGTTATCAATTAAATCTAATACCCTTCTAGTCAAATCCGCCATATGCCGACCTTTTAGAAACCCTACTTGATCTACATTTATATATTCCCCCATAAAACTATTTAATCGGTTAGCCAGTATTGCTGTGAAGATCTTAGCATCCTGATTTATAAGTGAAATTGGTCTGTACGATTCCACTCTTTCCAGATTCTTACCAGGCTTTGGCAGTAAAACGATTGTGGTGTTATACCATGAAGTCGGAATTGATCCTCCATCTAAAATATAATTATATAACTTCACCAATTTTGGAACCACCACCTCCTTAAATTCTTTGTAAAACTCTGTCGATAATCCATCATCCCCCGGAGCTTTCCCCGTCTTCAACCCACTAATCACCTCCTTAACCTCTTTATCATTAATCCTTTCCTCCATTTTCTCCCTATGTTCTTGTTTTATTCCATTCCCTAACTGTCTCTCCAATATCTTTTTAAGCTTCTCCAGGTCTACTTCCTTTTTTGCATATAATAGCTGATAAAATTCCCTGACAATTTTACATTTATCTCCATTCTTATTATACCTTGAACCTTGCTTATCAACCAATACCCCTATTTCTCTTTTTTCCCTTTTAGCCTTGGCTGCTCTTGCTAATAGTTTTGAACTTCTATTACTAAATTCAAAATATTCTCTATTTAAATAAATCAAATCTCGTTTAACTTTATCAATATCCTTACCCATTAGTTCTGCTTTAAGCCTTTGTAATTTCGTAAAAAAAAAAATTATCTTTACTTTTTGCATGATCCTCCTGTAATTGTTTTATTTCTCTTTCTTTTTCTAACTGTTCTGCTTTATATTTTTTATATTTAAAACTCGCCAATTTTATACTTTCCCCCCTAAAAACCGACTTCATGGTATCCCATACCACGTTAAAATTAACCTCATTATTATCGTTCCACTGCCAACTTTCTTTCCATCTTCCCATAATCTGCTCTTTACATTTCTGATCTTTAAACAAATTAGGATCGTACCTCCAATTTCTTACTCTTCGAGTATCTTTTTGTACTTTCAATTCCAGATATACTTTAGCATGATCCGATTCCTTGATGATCCCAATTTCCATTCCTTCTATGTCTTTGATCAAATTTTCGGTAAGAAAAACGTAATCTATTCTTGAGTAGGTCCCATGAACATGTGAAAAAATAGAATATGCCCTTTCAGAGCCCCTAAACTCTCTCCAAGAATCCTTCAAACCCATAACATCCATACATTTATCCAGAACCTTCCCTTTCAAGCCAATTCCACTTCTTGATATATTTGTACAATCTAGCCCTGACCTTATCAAATTAAAATCTCCAGCCACAATAGTTTTTGCAACATTCTCTAGTTCCACTATTTTCCGAATTTTTTCAAGGAACTCCGCTTGATGATCGTTTGGAGCATAAATATTTACCAACATGATTTCCTCATCCTCCATTTTTCCTCTTACTATCAAATATCTACCCTCTTGGTCAATAACCCTTTTTGTAATCTCAAATCCTAATTTTTTAGAAATCATGATTGCCACCCCTCTTGCTTTTGATGTTCCAAACGCCATCTCATAGTGTTGCATCCATCCCAAAAAAAGTCTATTCATGTCTTTTGATTTCTGATGGGTTTCCTGTAAAAACAATATATCTGGTCTATCTTTCTTCAGCGCCAGTTCCAGTCTCCGTCTCTTAAGAACAGAACCTGTACCCTTCACATTCCATGATATTATCTTACTGCTTCCCATAACCTACTTCCTTTCCAAGCTCTAAACTCTCCATCGGGCGTGCCACCAACCACCCCTTACCTCTATACCATACAAAACTACATAGAACACACACTGTCACTCTCCCCACTTTCTTACAAAAAAAGCCGCCTTTGACAACCAAAGAGGGGAGAGGGGGGACATGCAAGATGTGCCTTCCTACCGGTGCTACGCGCTACTCACCTTTCTATATCAATTAAATGCTTTAAATTGTTATAATCTGATTCTCATTACTCCTTACTTGTCTCCTCCTCCACCATGATCAATGACAGCTCCTCCTCCTCCTCCCTTCGCTGCGGTGTTCCACCTGTTGCCCCACCAGCCTCCTCCCTCCCGTATTCCCTCCCCAATGCTCCCGATTCCATCAATTCCTTCTTAAGATTTATCCATTCTTCCGAATCCACTTTTACCAGTTCCAACAAGCTCAAATACTCCAATGGATTGGTCCCTTCATCAATTACTTGCATTCTTTTATCATAAAAAAAGCGCAGTTGCTGCGGAAATCTCCAATTGTACCTTATATTTTTACTCATCAATAATTTGGTTACAGGCCTCATCTTATACCTCCACGTTCTTTCTTTCAACGAAATATCATTGTAAACTTCTACGTCAGAGCCATCAAATTTCAAAGCATCAGGACCAACTCGTTTCAAATGGGCCATTACTTTTAGCTTATCTGCCCAATTTGCGAATTTTACCAACACATTTCTTTGAACCACCCTCCCTCTTCTTGGGCCCACCCGGAATACACTTACAAAATCTTCCTGGACAAATTCTTTTCCCATATTCAAACCATTTAACCACTGAACCACTCTTTCCCTTAACAAGTCCGGAGTTCGTTCCACGACCTGACGGATCACAATGTTCTGCTTTCTCATCATATCTTCCACACCATCAATCCTTCTCTCTTGTTCCTCCAATTTCAGCTTATTCTCCTGCACCACCTCCTGAGTCCCTTTTATTTCCTTTTTTATGGCAGTTACCTCGGTTTGAACCAATTTCACATTTCCCTCAATTTTTTTCAAACTTAAGTCCACCTTTTTTGCAAAATCTGCAACAGATGATACCATCTTATCTTGCTTTTTCATCATTTCATTTCTGTCTTTCACCCTTGAATCCTCATTCTTCTCCAATTTCTGAAACAGCTTGCCAATTTCCACCATAATTTGGGTTTGATCGTAGGGCACTGTGGGCGGGGATGAAGACTGAGGGGCTTCCTCCATTGGTACTTTTTCCTTCTTCTTAGGCTTAACAGCTGGATCTTCTTCCTTTGCTTTCCCTCTTGTAGCTTTATCCATAATAGTATTAAATCCCAAAGTTGCAGATCATTGTAAAAATTAGTCAAACAAATAAGCCTATAACGCTGCAACCCCTGGTTCCACAAGTCCAACAGGGAAACTTATATTAAGCAGAAGTCCAAAGAGTTACTGTAATCCACAAAAAAGGGCAGAAGGAACCAATACTCCCAACAGGCAGCTGAGAAGAAAAAAAAGAAGGGCAAAAAAGAAAATAATAATCCACAGCGGGTCCGTTTCCCCAAAGCAATCAGTCCAGCCAGTCGTCTTCCACACTGCAATGTAAGTGCTCCAAGGAAACAGTCACCCAAAACTTCTCCTTTAAATCCAAGCCGCCGATAAGTAAAAAGAAAAAAAGGGAGGGGAGACTGGAGGGAAAAAAAGCCCAAAATCCAAACAGGAAAGCAGGAGAAATGAGAAGCAATATTTTCCAAAAAAATTAAATGTTTATAATCCACACGGTGAAGGAGCAAAAAGAAGCCCAATTAATCCTTCTCTTGAAGCGGACAAGTCAAAATGCCATTTTCCAGCGGCTGCTTTAACTTCTGGGTAAAAGCCCCCCTTCTTCTTCTGTGGAACGGCAAACTTTTTCCAAACACTTTGAGCTGGGAAATTCACTGTTACCTTCCAATATTATAGCCCAGACAAGTATTTTTTTAAACCACTTTGTTATCGTTAAAACACGGCGTGGTCCTTCTGGTGTGCGAAAAAAACATAAACCCAAACACGATCACTTTCGTTTTCCAGAATCACCGCCATTAACGAAACAATCACTTGTTTTCATCTACTTCCACCCATTTCCATTTCAAAGCCCGGGCTCATTAAACAAGATCTCCAGCTGGGTTTAATCTTTAGTACTCCATTCATGCACTTACATGCAGCTGTTTTCGTGCCAAACAACTTCTTGCCAGCTCCAAAGCTTCTCCGCAGTCTCGCTGGTCCCGTTCTCGGCTCCTCGGCAGAAAAGCCGCGACTGCCGTCGCAGGCCTCACCCACCCAGGAAAACCTCCCGAACTTCGACCATCCAACTTTAAAAGTTCCCAAAATTTTCCAAAAAGACAAGCAAGATTCTTATCTACAGAAGTTGCCACTTTAAAAGTTTCCCATTTCACTCCAACACATTAATTACCACTTTGTTAAGCGCGAGCATCCGAATCAAGATGTTACTCGTCGGCCATCTTAGCCACGCCCCCCTGGCTCTTCAGCTTTGAAACAGATGAGCAATGCACCCTAGAGTCGGATATGACTGGCTTTCGAGCAAGGGAAACCTTTAGCTTTACCTTCATTACATTTATATCACTTTTTATCCTAAGTTCAAGGCAGCACATGTAGTTGTTGTCTTTCCTACCTCATCCCTACAACAGTCATGAGAAGGAGGGCAGACTAAGGTTGTCCTCGTGCTGTGGCAGTGATGGTGAATCTTGGCATTCCAGCTGTTCTTGGACTTCAGTTCCCAGAAGCCTTGATCAGCAGGAGTGCTGACTTGAGCTTCTGGTAATTGAAGTCCAAGAACACCTGGAGTGCCAAGGTTCACCATCATGGTTCCATGGTCACCCAGTGTGTTTCATGATTCATTGAGGACAAGTAGACAGATGTTCCAGTTCAACACTCTCTAACTGTAACCGGTGTACTTGGGATTAAAGACCTTTGATCTCATCCAGACTAGCTTTGGAGGAGCTAGTTGTAAAGCAGAACGAAGACAGCATTGAACTTTAAAAACACTCCTGTGAGAATAAATGACTCTGACATTGAAAACATGAAGATGTTGTGGGAAAATAAAATTCCACAGGAAAAGAAGCCAGCAAAGCCCTTTCCTTCCCATTGTTTTTGTCTTAATCTTTCTCATAAGAATCAAGCAGAGATTTAGAGGTTAGGTTAACATCCTTCCATTATTAAGTATATTTCAGTTAATGTTTTGTTTTGTATCCACCTACAGCTTTGATACAATGATTTTATTTTGATTGATATAATTCTCTACTCTGCAAGATGTACGATTTCTTTCTTGACACAATTTCCATCTTAGCAGTGACATGGTCTTGTGATCGTACATCAACTTTTATTTATTTATTGCATTTATTACATTTATATACTGCCCATCCAGGATAGTTCCCCACTCTGGGCGGTGCACAACAATTAAAACTACATAATGATAACTAATATCCAAAACAACAACTAATCAATAACCACTGCCAGTAACTATATCAACTATTTATATTTCTAGTATGTTGTTCTTACTGATTTTGAACTTACGAATGTTCTAATTTTACCAAATGTTTGAAACTTTAATGAAATTGCCTTCAGTACTATGAACGTATTTTACTTCTTTTCATAAAATGTGCAGGAGCTTAGAGAAGACAACATCATATTAATTGAGACAAAGACAATGGTAGAAGAACAGCTGATGATATCAAGAGCTCGTGGTGATAAACTGCATGAAGTTGAAAAAGAAAACTTGCAATTGAAATCTAGACTACATGACATAGAACTGGTATGGTATGGTGTCACTTAATTATTGATGAGGGTTCTAATTTTATTTTAAGAATTATTTTTTTAAAAGGTAGAATAGCATGTTTCAGTTTCTCAGCAGATGGGAAGCACTCTTTTTGGAACTGAAGATAAAGTCTAAAAATACTAAAAGCTAACCTGACAGAAATGATGCACAGATGTTCTAGTACCGTGATTGTGAAACTTGGCACTCCAGATGTTCTTGGACTTCAATTCCCAGCAGCCCCTGTGAATCCACACGAATGGGTTTACTGCGATTCATCTGGCCCACGCTGCCCTCATCGCTCCTGGAAGCGGAAATAAAACGTGCCCGTACTGGCGTGTTTTACTTCCGCTTCCAGGAGCGATGAGGGCGGTGTGGGCCGGATGAATCGCAGTAAACCCATTCGTGTGGATTCACAGGGGCTTCTGGGACTTGAAGTCCAAGAACATCTGGAGTGCCAAGGTTCGCCATCACTGTTCTAGTATAAGAGCAGGGAAACTTTGGGTCTTCAAACCTTTTGAAGGCCTTACCTGACACAGCCTGTGATGTGTTGGAGGAATTGAAGCCCAAGGCTTCTGGAAATCCAGAGATCCTTTACTTTTGTTTTAGTACACGAGCATTGCTTTACAATTTGCATACTGAATTATATCTCGTGGTATGCAAAATATTCCATCGTTTATCTCATTACGACTAAAAAATACTGACATTTTATTGTGTTAATGCATTGATGTAAAGTTGAGGTTGTTCTCATCTTAGATTGTTCAGTTGAGAAAAAGTTCAAAGTGCATGAATAAATAGAACATATTTCTGTACAATATAATTCAAGACAGAGTGAGGTTTTGTGTCATTAGACCACAGATGGGTTGTATCTGGAGGGAGAGACTGCATTGAATTCCCTGGAGCCCATCCATTCCCAAATTTGTCTCTCCCATAAGGCCCTCTATAACTCTTGCTTTCATGTGGCAAGTTTTGCCACCTCCATGTTTAAGGGTATGAAGAGACAGGGAAAGAGATCTTGTGTCTCCCACACCTGCTACAGGTTTGAAATGTTGGTTCTGGATGAATCATTTGTAAAGTTCTGAGAGCTTCAAGACAGCATATTTGATTTACTAGGAAAACAAGCACCACTAATTTAATGGTAAAAATGGGACAAAGTTATTGCCTTTAATGCTCTGTTTGCAAGATGTCTACATTCATTTGATTGACTGTTGTGGAAAGAAGGTTACTGCAAAGTTGCCTTCTTGCTGCGATATACTTGGTGAAGTTCTTGGACTAAGAGGAACAAGTTGTCTTAAAGCAATGGCTCTTTGTCCTACCAGTCACTCTATCAGAGAACCTGTATCCTACAGCAATGGAAACTAAAAGCTCATCTAGTGAGAAGTTACTATATTTATCACGTAGTAAGGTTGAAGGGTAGAACATTTAGACCAGGGGTTCTCAACCTTTTAAAGCCAGGGGCTGGGTCATGCTCCCTCAGACAGCTTCAGGGGCTGGATGGCCATTTTCCCCTTCCTTCACCACATGGCACTTCCTGGTGTGTTGGGGGTGGTGGGGGCCCACATGAAATGGCTGCATCCGGCCCGTGGGCCGTAGGTTGAGAATCCCTGGTTTAGACCCTGCCCTAATTTTTCCACTTCTCTGCACTCCTCTGTTTATCATATTTTTGACAGTGTACAATAATCATTTTACATGGTGGATGCCCTGCTTGATGAGAAAAGACAAGGCTTATGAAGCGCCTACATTGTTATATCTTCATAATGTCACAACATGAAAATTGCTAGTTGGGCCCAATATTCTTTAAGGATCAAATACAGTAATTCCTCGGATAAAGTTTGCATGTGATAACGCTAAAACTGCATAACGTTAAGCAATGTGGGGGGGAAATTGCATCGCATAACGTTAAAATCCTGTGGGATGCATTGGCTAACGTTCACTAAAGCCTGTGCCGGTTACATTGTATCTCTATGGAGTTTTAATGTTAACCGATGCATCCCATAGGATTTTAACGTTAGCCGATGCATGCATTGGATAACATTAAAAATCAGATAACACTAAGACTTGTGGAACCAAGTTTTAGCGTTATCTGAGGTTTTACTGTTATTCTTTAAGGATCAAAATGTCAACCCTCCAAATTAGACCCCTGAACTTGATGACTAGAAAGTCAGCAGGTCAGCAGTCCGAAACCTGAGTATTGCACGATGGAGTGAGCTCCTGTGTCTATCCTAGCTCCTGCCAACCTAGCAGTTTGAAAGCAACAAATTGCAAGTAGATAAATAGGTACTGCTTTGGCAGGAAAGGTAAGAGCATTCTGTGCACTCCGGGGTCTACTCATGCCTGCCACATATCCATGGAAACTTTGGCTATAAATGGAGATGATGAGCACTGAACCCTAGAGTCAGACACAACTGGCTTTCGAGCAAAGGCGACCTTTACCGTAGTTGATTAATAAAGCAGCTCTCATTTCCTGTATGCTGTCTCTTTTGTTAGGACAGGGATACCGATAAGAAGAGAATTGAAGAGCTCCTGGAGGAAAATATGGTGCTGGAAATTGCGCAGAAGCAAAGCATGAATGAATCTGTACACCTGGGCAGAGAACTAGAGCAATTGTCCAAGAGCACAGATCTATCCGATAGTAAGTAACCATGGAATGGTTTGCCATTCCCAGAAAGCTGCTGCTTTTCTGATCAAGATGTTTCAAATTGTCTTTTAGACAAAAATGAAAGGCAGAAATTTTACACACAATTGGAAGATATTTTCATACAAAGCAATAAACGTTATAGATTTGAAAAGGCCATTTTTGTCCTATTCTTGGCAGACCTGTTTGGGGCCATTCAACAATTACGTGATCCTCAAGGAGGGAGGGGGGGTCTGCCATCTGAATTACGGAAAATTACGTTGGGACAGTGGGGGTCAAGGCAAAGATTATGTGATCCATTTGGAGCTGTTGTGGTTTCAAAACATGGCACTTTTTTAGGTTTATAAACGATCTCTGGGAATGTTGATCTGATTTGAGATTATTGAATTGTTTGTGCAGTCTATTTTTATTTCACCAATAGTGAAAAGATCTAAAAATTAGAGTTCCGATACAAAAGCTCTGGATTACATAATTTTAAAATTATGGTCAGATTACATGGGGGGAGGCGGTCAATTTCCCCCCAAAAATGGTTCACATAATTGTTGAATGGCCCCTTTCTCACTTGAGTTGCCTGGTAGGACAAAACCATTTTACTGCTTTAGGGCTTTCATTAAAGATCAGCAAATTATCAGTTATTTCCTTCGCTTATTTTTTAGTAGCAGGACTGGATCGCCATTTGGATAAAACATTTTGTACTGTGCCTGTTGGACAGGCACTCAATTTGTTGGAAGTGAGCAGCATTTGAGATTACATGTGGTTGGATTAAATGTACTGGGGGTTCCTCCCAGGAGAAGATTGTTGTTGTTTTTGTTGTCATTATCATAATTACAATCATGATAGTGAGTCTTTGTTTACCAATCTGAGACAGCTGGATTTTCTGGATATTATATTTCAACAGCGAGAAAGTCTTTTGTCTTTGAACTGAATGAATGTGCCTCAAGTCGCATCTTGAAGCTTGAAAAAGACAACCAGAGCTTGCAAAATATCATCCAGGAGCTCAGAGATGCATCTGTAATTAATGAAGAGAACAGTCTCAAATTTGTGGAACTACAGAATGAGAATCAACAGCTTGGACAGAAAGTGGGTAACAACATTAGTTGCGCTTATCAAGAGTTGTTTAAACCCTTGCATGAACCTGAATTTCGCTTGTGGTCAGTGTTAAAACTTCAGTTCAGGTTTTTACACCCATCCTACTTTCAAGTGCCAGGTTTTGTTTCTGTTCCTACAATTGCAGTCTGATGATTTCTTTGATTAATAAGACCTTGCCAAGTTTCTACCACTCATACTAAAACTGTCCTGACAGGTTTGACCAGTAAGTCCTAACATGGTATAATAAGCTTTTTTCATGCTTGTATAAATCATATAAAACTATCGACAGATCCTGATTATTTATCTAAATATTGACGGTATGGGGTGTCCTAACACAGACCATGTATTATTACAATGTGTTTGTATGTAATCACTCACAGTAACGCTAATTCAAATTTTCCAAGCTGCAATCATATGCCCAAATTACTTATAAATGACTTGGGTTGAGCTAAATTGTTTTAGTTTTTCATCCCACGTGTACATGAGAGGAAGAAAGCAAATGAAACAGACATTTTCATTTCATGTTCGGTCCCCTAGGAGACTCTTATGGATAACAGTCATTGCTACAAAAGATTTATATTCTGGCTGCCAGCTTACATCTCATTAGGGACCAATTAATCATGCTGTTGTTACATTTCTAAAGGTTAAATGGTTTTATCTACTTATTAGGATGTGAGAACAGGTTTTGCCAAGGCCAGATTGGACCCAGATTGGAACAAACCCCCTTATGCAAAATGCACAGTAGATACCTGTCCTCTACCCTGTTGTGCTTACCCACCCCAGCGGGCACGGTCACCACACAGTGGTGCTACACAGAGAGTCTATTTGAGGAGAGTCCAGATAGCAAAGTCCAAAGAGCAAGCCGTGGTCTGGTTACCAGTAGTTTAAGCAAGTGTCTAATCCAAAGGATGTCCAGGGGCATTGTCAGGGTTGGCAGAGAAGTCTGGGTCACGGCAGGCAGGTCAGGGTCTAGGCAGGTTATCCGAAGTCAAGCAGGGTGTCGGTCTTTGCATTGAGAAATTGTACCATCACTGGAAGATTGCAGCAAGCTTGCTTATAGGCCTCACAGCTAATCGCTATCAGCTGGGAGCCTTCTCTGGTACTTATTTCTAGCTTGCCTGCGTCTCAGGTGTAGCTGCCTTCTGCACTTTGCCCTGACTGAGGGCTGATCACTTGTTTCATACAACAATGAGCCCCATGGAACGGATTAAAATCGTTGTATGAGGTACCACTGTATTGAAAGGCAATAAACATAGCAAATAAATTATTATTATTCTTACTTACTTACTTACTTACTTACTGTCTTCTAACATCTTTAATTTTTTCCAACTGCTGAACAGTTTCCCCCTTGATTTATGTGGGCCTGCAAAGCCTCATAGATTGCTTTTAAAGAGTTAATGATTTTATGCCACTGCATTTCAAATTATGCATTTTGATAGGGAAGAACCATCTAATCTAGTATAGACGAAAATATACTTGTAATCCAAGAGGACTGAAGTGGCTTAGTGGTTAAGACTCTGAACTTGATGACCAGAAGGTTGGGAGGTCAGCAGTTCAAGACTCGAGTGCTGTGTGTTGGAGTGAGCTCCCATCGTCTGTCCCAGCTCCTGCCAACCTAGCAGTTTGAAAGCAGAAATTTGCAAGTGGATAAATAGGTACCACTTCAGCCGGAAAAGTAGCAGTGTTCAGTGCGCTTCATTGTCTAGTCATGCTTGCCACATGACCATGGAAATGTTTGCCAATGCAGATAGTTCTTTTTGTTATTGTTCCCACCTTCTCCTGTTTGCTATTTTTAAATTGTATGCTTCTTGAATAGTGTTTTGTTGTTCCATTTTAACTTTTCTGTACAGAGCCATTAACAATGATGGTGCTGTATAAATAAATGATAATAAATACAGTGATTTAGAGCACTTGAGAATAATCTAGCCTCACTGATCTATAACCACCACCATGGTTAAGAGCAGTCTTATACCATCTAAAAAAGGCTAAAAACCAAAATATTTTGCTTTTTAACACTTCAGTATTTCGATTGTTTTGCATTTATATGGAAGAAGTAATGCATTGGCACATTTTAAATATCTACTTTCTCATAATGATTGTTATATGTGAACACTAATTCTGGCTTGCATATAAAGTAAGCTGTTTTATTTTTATTTTTTCATGCAGATTGAGAAGCTGCAAAACCAGATTGAAAGAGAGAAGCAAAGTAGTCAAGACTTGGAGACTTTAAGTGAGGAACTCCTGAAAGAAAAGGAAGAGCTGCAGGAAAAGATGGAGTCCTTGAAGGCAGACAAAGAAAGACAGGTGCAAAGACAGTCATGCGAGCTTTCCTCTCAGAGACATATTTGGTTGTTTTATAAAAGGAAGAGAATGTAGAGGATTGTTTCCCTTGGGAACCTATTTCAAAGAGCTGAGCAGGGGGGGAAATATGAAGCACTTAATGACTTTAATCTCCACACAAGTGCATTCTTTAGGCTCCTTCAGATCATATATTGACTGAAATCCTGTTGCTTAGCATAACCAGTCACAACTAGAGTAGGCCCACTTGAATCAGTAGAACTTAGAAAACAGTTGACTCATTGAATCTCCAATAATTAATGGACCAACTCTATTGTAATTTACTACACAATTATGTGATCCTTTTCCTGGGGGAAATGACATACACACACACTATGTAATCCAACCATAATTTTTGCTTTGACCCCCTTCCCCCTTAAAATTATGTGATCTGAACCAAATAGTACTGCATTTTGCACCACCAACCAGTGGTGGCACTGCAGGTGAAGTGGGCAGGCAGGCCAATTGGACTGAAGCAGAAAGCAATGCACTAGCCTAGCCTCTTGCTCTCCCTGCAACCAGGAAGCATGGCTTTCCCCCTCCATTTTCACCACATGGAGCAAGGCACAAAGGTAAATAAAACCTTTTCTTTTTATGCACAGGTTTGGTTTCCCACTGTCGGTTAGAAACCGCTCCAAATGGATTATATAATTTTGACCTGACCCCACATAATTTTTCTGTAATTCGGATGGCAGACCCCCTCCTCCCTTTGAGGATCATGTAATTATTGAATGGCCCCTAAGCAACAGGATTCCAGATACTGCTAGAGAAAAAATTGAGGCACACTACCAGTTGTATAGGTGCTGTGGTGACTTAGTGGTTAAGGCGCTGAGCTTGATGATTGGAAGGTTGGCAGGTCAACAGTTTGATACCTGAGTGTTGTGTGACGGATTGAGCGCCCGTCATCTGTCCCAGTTCCTGGCAACTTCAAAAGCAAGAAGATGCAGGTAGATAAATAGGTACTGCTTTGGTTGGAAAGATAATAGCATTCCATGTGCTGTTCTAGTCATGACTACCAAAATACCATGGAAATGTCTGCAGAGGCAGGCATCGCTGGCTCTTGGGCTGTAAAGGAAGAAGAGCTGTGGAGTTGGACACGACTGGCTTGAGAGCAGGGATGCTCAAGCTACAGCCCATGGGCCAGATCGGGCCCCAACACCAATTCATCTGGCCTGCACTGCCCTTGTCTCTCCCAGAAGCAGAAACGCACCCATACAAAGGCAGTGAGGGCCAGATGAATTGATGTCAGGGGCTAGATCTGGCCCACGGGCCATAGTTTGGGCACCCCTGGTTTAAGCAGAGAAAATGGCAGCCTAAAATCTATCTCACCCAGTTGCAAAACAGATTGCAAGGCATGTTTTATTTCCACTTCTGGTGGGAGGAACCATGTGACTGGTCCGCTGAACCACGTGACCAGCCTGTGGCCCAAAAAGTTTGGGCACCCCTGCTTTAGAGTAAGGGAGGTCTTTACCTTTGCCAATTGTATACATGTTGCATTTTAAAAAATTCTGAGAAAACTGCCAGACTTTTGCTGTTGTTGTTTATAATGGCTTTAGCTGTTCTTTAACAGATAGAAAACTATTGTATATAATGTCAGGCCACTGCTGTGTCCACCCCCTGATAGCAACAGTCTTATGATTCCTTCAACAACATTGAAAGAGCTTTGTTCTCATACGGACATTGCAGGCAGAATCCTGTTGGTAGTTCCAACAGGAATAGGCCCACTGACTTCTGTATTTGACTGATTTTGGGCTTACTCTGGTTGGGATTACAAAAAGGATTTAGGCCTATGTCTTTTATAATTTGATAGTGCATACACAATTTTTATACTCCTGATTGCTGTGCTATAATGCAAAGATCATTCTCATGTATCTCACAAGGCTGAACTGGAGTTTGAGAATACTGTACTTGATATCTCTATATATCCATGGTTCTCCTTCGTATAGTTTGTGAATCCACACTCATGGGTTATGCGCCTGCGCAGAACAGCCGATCGGAGGCTTGAAAAGCTATTGGTCAAAAGTTTTGGCGGTAAGACCGCCCACCGTACCGCCCACCCTGAGGCGCCCGCGCGCCATTTTACCTCAGTTCTCTTCTTTCCGCCGTAGCAGCAGGACGATCGTTGAGAGCTTCCTCAATTTTTTCGCCCTTCTGAGGGAAAGTCTTTTTGGCAAATTTCAACAATTTTTCTCGGTGATTCTGTCCTCCGGGCAGGATCGCCACCCCGGCTCTGTCTCTTCTTTCGAGTGGATTCAGTAGCCAATTTTTCTTCGCATCGATCACCGTCTCCCCCCTCAAGGGGGTGGCGGCTGGTCCGCCCTTCGGGGTACTCGCCTCCAGAAGCTTCCACTGGAAGAATTTTTCCGCGGTTCATGGCTGCAGCGTTTAAACAGTGCAGGGCGTGCCTTAAGAAGTTCCCAGCTTCCGACGGACACAGCCTGTGCCTCTTCTGCTTGGGAGAGTCGCATCAGAGCCAGTCTTGCCCGCACTGCAAAAAGTTTACGCGCCTCGCGGTGCAGAACCGAAGCAATCGCCTCAAGGCGCATATGATGGAGCTCGCTCTGGCTCCCGCCGCTTCCGCGTCCACATCCGCCGCTGCCGCCCAGCCGCCACCGGCTTCTTCCTCCGTGCTTCCGATTAGGAAGAGGAAAAAGAAGGACAAGAACGGCGAGAAGAAGCGCAAGCATGGGTCGGAGAAGAGACGGTCGCTTCCTCCCACCCCGCGCACACCCGCCTCTCCCGGACCTTCGCCGCCGTTCTCGACTGCCCGATGTCCTTCTCCGGGATCCTCCATCTGGGGAGGACGGTCGTCTTCCGGGTCACCTGATAAAGGACGCAGGGCTGGGGCTCCAGCTCGCCCACTTCAGGTGCTCCCCTCTCCTCCCCGAGGAAGAAACCGCTCGCCGAGGCAGGCCTCCGTCTCTCCAAGGCCCAGAACGCCGACGGACGACGCGGTCGTCACCGTTCCGACGACCGTTTCGCCGACACCGACGCCGGCCACCGTTTCGACACCCACCGTTTCGTGGAACACCAACCCGCCGGCTACCGGGGCTCTGCCTCCAGCGGACTCGGACGGATCTCAGATGGCCCTCGTCCGAGAGATGTTCCAGGTGATGGCGTCGTTTGCGGCCAAGCTCCAAGCCCCCATGCCTGCGGCCTCTGCGGCTCCGGTTCCGACCACCGCAAGCCCCGGGCATCCCGGCCCTGCCGTGGCCCCACTGACCTCTCGTGGGTCGAGTGCCCGCTCCGCCGGCCCACCCAACCCGTCATGGTGTGGTCCGGACGTCGATGCGGAGGAATCCCATCCCGCCGGCCCGCCCAGGCCGTACTGGCGCGGTCCCGACGTGGATGAAAGACTGCCTCCCTCGTCTTCCGATGAGTCCAGCTCGTCGTCGGAGGAGGACGAGGGAGACGTCGACGCCGAGCGCACGCCGGAGCAGGCTATCGGCTCAGTGGACCCACCGCGTGGTGAGGACCAACGCTCACTGACTGCCATGCTCACGAGGCTGGGCACCGCACTCAACCTCAAGGTCGATCAACCGCCGTTGGAGGGTGAGGATCAGATGACCGCGAAGCTCGACAGACGTGCTGTGCGGCCAGTCCACATAACCATGCTCCCCTCCATGATGACTTCGGCGAGGGCGACGTGGAAGAAACCTTTGGCGGCCCACTCCGTTTCGTCCAGGCTCGACAGCATGTACCGGGTCCTGGACGAGAACGTCGAGTTCTTGCAGGCTCACCCCCTGCCGAATTCCCTGGTGGTCAAGGCCTTCCAGCATAGGACGGCCACCAGCGGGTTTCCGGTCCCATCGACGCCGGAGGGAAAGAAACTGGACGCGGTGGGGCGTAAGTTCTACGCCACCGGTTCCCTGTTCTTCCGTGCCGCCAACTACTCGGCCGCCATGGGCCTGTATCAATCTCACCTCTGGGAGCAGGTGAAGGTTGAGACAGCGAGACTGCCCGCGGATGCCCAAAAGCGGATTGACGCACTGGCCACCGAGGGGGACTTCGTCGCCGAGCAACTGATGCGCACTGCCCGGCATATCAACGATTATGCGGCAAAAGACATGGCCTCCGCAATCTACCTCCGTCGCCATGCTTGGCTCAGGGACACCTCCCTCGATGACGCTATGAAAAAGCTCATCGAGGAGTTTCCCTTCGACGGGCAGGGCCTCTTCGGTCAGGACACCGACAAAGTCCTGAACGAGATGCGCCAGACCAATTCCACGGCGAAGTTCCTGGGGCTCACCACGCCGACTACTTCCGCCAGGCCGAGGTTCCAGCCCTTCACGCGGCGATTCCAGGGCAACCCGCAGCAACAGGGACCGACGGAGCAGCCTAGATCCAGCTCCTACAAACAACGGCGGCAGCACAAACCCCGTTACCGACCCTACGGACAGGACAAACGTTCGGGCGCGAGGCCCAAGCCCCGCGTTTGAAGCTGCGACGGCCGAGTCTCTCTCGCTCCACATCCCGTACCTCCCCCTCCGGAACTTCCTCCAGGTATGGTCGGGCATCACGGACGACCAGTGGGTCTTAAAGATCTTGTCCTCTGGCTACGCCATCGAGTTCGTGCGGGTGCCTCGGGTAGGAAGACATCGTCTCACCACCTCGTCCCCCCATTTGGAGGAAGAAATATCAACCCTTCTCTCCAAGGGAGCCATCGAGCGGGTAACACCGTCCGACTGGGACAACGGCTTCTACTCGAGGTACTTCGTGGTCCAGAAGAAGGACGGAGGCCTTCGCCCTATCCTGGATCTGCGCCGCCTGAACAAATGCATCCACACCAGGAAGTTCCGGATGGTGACCCTGCAGACCGTCCTCCCCCTCATCAACAAAGGGGACTGGTTCACAGTCATAGACCTCAAGGATGCTTACTTCCACGTCTCCATCCTCGAGGAACACAGACGGTTTCTCCGCTTCCGCATCGACAATTCCGTGTACCAGTACCGGTGCCTACCGTTCGGTCTGGCCACGGCACCGCGGGTCTTCACCAAATGCATGGCTCCGGTGGCTGCATTCCTCCGCCAACGGAGCATCAGGGTCTTCCCATACATCGACGATTGGTTGATCGTCTCCCCCACCAAATCGTCAGCCATTCGGGACACACAATACACGGTCCACCTCATGGAGAGTCTCGGCCTCAGGATCAACTTCACCAAATCGAAGTTGACTCCCACTCAACGCGTCGAGTACATCGGAGCGGTACTCGACTCGCTTGCTACGAGAGCCTACGCCCCCCAGAAACGCTTACAGGACATTGCGCAAGGGGTCAGCGAACTTCGCACCAAACCGTGCATCCGGGCGAAGAAGGCTCAGAGACTTCTAGGCCTGATGGCCTCAACGACGGCAGTGATTCCCCATGCCAAGTTGAAATTCAGGTCCCTGCAATCGTGGCTCCTTCACGAGTTCGACGCACTTCGGGAGAGCCAATCCAAACGGTTGACCCCATCTCCAGAACTGAGGGACCAACTGCTGTGGTGGTCTACACCACTCAACGTGGCCACGGGGAAGAGTTTCTACCCCCCGCAACCCTCGTTGCAGATACTGACCGACGCGAGCAACCTCGGCTGGGGCGCTGCTTGCGGGACTCTCACGGTCAACGACACCTGGACACCACACGAAACGGTGCACCACATAAATTACTTGGAACTGCTGGCCATCTGGAAGGCCCTGCGTTCCTTCGAGACGCTGCTCACCGGCAAGGCGGTTCGAGTGGCCTCGGACAATACCACGGCGGTGGCGTACCTCAACAAGCAGGGAGGAACACGGTCCACCACCCTCTTGTACCTCGCAGTGCAGTTGTGGGAATGGTGCCTGGAGAGGCACATTTTCCCAATTGGAGTGCACATTCAGGGCACACTGAATGTTTTGGCAGACCACCTGAGCCGTCTCACCTCGACGACCCACGAATGGGAGCTGGACGACGGAGTGTTCCGGTCGCTTTGCGAGGCCTGGGGGACGCCGAGCATCGACCTCTTTGCATCGGAGTCCAACAGGAAACTCAGCAGGTACTGCTCCAGAGCAGGCATCGGACTGAACTCCGAAGGCGATGCCTTCATGAAACGGTGGGATCAGGACTATCTCTATGCCTTTCCCCCGTTTCCTCTGGTCCAGAAAGTACTCACCAGGATGTACCAACACAGAACCAATGCAATCCTGGTGGCGCCGGCATGGCCGCGCCAACCCTGGTTTCCGCTACTGTTGCGCATGTCGTCACAGTATCGCACACTGCCGGAGTCACCGACGCTTCTCCAAATGGAGCACGGCCAGCTGCACCATTCGGACCTGCCCAGCCTCCACCTCACCGCGTGGAGGATAACCCCAGACTGTCCAGGATCCTCGAGCTAGCGCGGCGCCCTTCCACAAGGAGGTCCTACGCCTCCAAATACAGGCGTTTTTGTGCTTTCCTGGCTTCCCAGCACATGCCCCCCCCGCAGGCGGGACTGCAGGACGTTTTAACCTACCTCCTCCATTTGGCGGAGTCTGGCCTTAGCATCACCTCCATCCGAGTGCACCTCGCAGCAGTGGTGGCACACTCCCCGGCTGGTTCGCCCGCTGCTGGGGCTTTCCGTGACCAAACGGTGAAGCGCTTCCTCAAGGGACTACGGAACGCTTTCCCTCCGGTCAGGACTCCTACGGCTCAATGGTCACTGTCTACCGTGCTCAACGCGCTCACCAGGACCCCATTCGAGCCCATGGCTACCGCCGATGTTCGCCTCCTCACATGGAAGGCGGCATTCCTAGTGGCTATCACGTCTGCACGACGAGCTGGTGAGCTGGTTGCCCTGCGAGCAGACGCACCTTTTCTCCAGTTCTTCAACGACCGCGTCGTCCTCCAAGCGGACATCACCTTCCTGCCCAAGGTGGTCTCCAAGTTTCACATGGCACAAACTATCTCCTTGCCAACCTTCTTTCAGAACCCCACTAATGCCCAAGAAAGGACTTGGCACACGCTGGATGTGAAACGAGCTTTATTGTTTTACACCAGCAGGACTAGAGAGTTCAGGAAGTCGCAACGCCTCTTTGTGGCTTATGGGGGAAAGTCCAAGGGTGAACCCATCTCTGCTCAAAGGTTCTCCAAATGGATCACCTCTACCATCTACCTGGCCTACGAGTCAGCCTCACTGCCACCTCCACCGCATGTCAGGGCGCATTCCACCAGGGCGGTTGCCACATCCACTGCCTTTCTGGAGGGCACACCGCTTGAGGACATATGTAAGGCTGCCACCTGGTCCAGACCTTCCACATTTGTCCAGCATTACAGGGTGGACACCAGAGCCACTGCGGACGCCAGGCTTGGCCGCGTCGTCCTCACCAGAGGGCTCCGGACTCAACGCCCCTGACGGGTCCACCTAGGGGATCTTCAGCTCATCGTGGGATCATCTCATCCGACTGCCCACCGACCAAGTAAGTGTGAGCTTGCTAATCTCCCATGAGTGTGGATTCACAAACTATACGAAGGAGAAAGTTCGGTTTCACTTACCAGTGATAACTTTCGTTCTTCGAGTATATAGTTTGTGAATACACACTACCCACCCTACCTCCCCTCTTGAGCTGCACGGATGAGATCAGTTGGTTTATCCTGTGCTTGGCTTAAGTATGGAACTGAGGTAAAATGGCGCGCGGGCGCCTCAGGGTGGGCGGTACGGTGGGCGGTCTTACCGCCAAAACTTTTGACCAATAGCTTTTCAAGCCTCCGATCGGCTGTTCTGCGCAGGCGCATAACCCATGAGTGTGTATTCACAAACTATATACTCGAAGAACGAAAGTTATCACTGGTAAGTGAAACCGAACTTTCCCAACATGGGGCATATACCCCACAGGGGGGCAATTTGGTTTTTAAGGGAGGCAATTAGAGACTGAGTTATCAACAGTGAGTGGCCTTTTAAGCTTCCTTCCTCCACGTGAATGTTGTTCAGTTGCACAGTCGATTCTGACTCTTTGCGACCCCATGGACCATTGCCCGCAAGGCACCTCTGTCCTCCACCATCCTCCTCAACCCACCCAGCTCTGTGCCCAGAGTTTGCTTTTTGAATAATAAGAATTATGTGTGTGTGTGTTGGGGGGGGGGGGGGAGAGAGAGAGAGAGAGAATCAGGATTTTAGAGATGCTTAGGTGGGGCATGGCCAAAAAAAGGTTGGGAACCACTGCTCTATATGAAACACTTCAGTATTTCTTGGAATAGTATCCATGTTAGTCTATGTTTCAGGCATATCAGAAAACAAAAATGCTGCAGCACTTTAAAGACTAACTGCTGTTTTTAATATGTGCTTTCATGGATCAAGTCCACTTCATCAGACATAAGAGTGAGACTTCAAGGCATGAACTTATATATACACCTGATACAGAGTTTAGTATTTCTATTGCTTTGCATTGATATGGCAGAGGTATTAATGCATTGGCACAAATTGACATAAATCATAGATTTATGATACTTAGTGACTTTTTTTTGTTCTGATTGTAGATAAAAGTTTTGGAAAAGGAAAAGGACCATCTCAATCAAGTAGTTTTGTCTCTGAGGCAGCGGTCTCAAGTCAGTAGTGAAACAAGAGTGAAAGACATTGAAATGGAGAACAAAATACTGCACGAAACAGTTACAGAGACGAGCAGTAAATTCAGCAAGCTGGAATTTGAGAAGAAGCAGTTGCAGAAGGACTTTGAGCAAGTTAAAGAAAAAGTGGAGAGAGTAGAAGAAATGGACAAAGAACTTCATCATCTGGAGAGGGAAAATGAACAGCTCAGCAAGAAAGTTGCAGCTATGAAAATCACTCTAGAAAAAGTGGAGGTGCTTGAACAAGAAAATGGTAATCTGGAAACCGAGAACAGGAAGTTGAAAAAATCTTTAGATACTTTGCATAATGTTTCCGTCCGGCTGGAAAGCCTGGAAAAGGATAACAAGGAACTGGATGAAGAGAACCTGGAACTGAGGAGAATGGTGGAGACGATGAGATTTACCAGTGTGAAAATGGCTCAAATAGAGGCAGAAAATAAGGAGCTTGAAAGAGAAAAAGAGGAGCTTAGGAAAAATGTAGACTTGTTAAAGGTTTTGATGAAGAAATCAGAAAGGTTGGAGCTGAGTTACCAGAGTGTGAATGCAGAGAATGAAAGACTCCAACAGATTGTGGAGCAGAATGGCAAGAAAGTCCAGGAATTGGAGAAAGAACTGCAGGAAGCTGAAAGTGAAAATCAAACACTCCAGAGAAACTTGGAAGAGCTTAGAGTCTCAAACAAGCGGCTGGAATGGTTGGAAAAGGAGAAGAAACAATTGGAACAAGAGGTGTCTCAGTTGGATAAAGACAAGAAGGTGCTGGAGAGAGAAACCAAAAAGCTTTGGCAGCAGGTGGAGGTGAAAGATGTGAATATTGATGAGAATAGTGTCAGGCTGGCAGCGATGGGGAAGGAAAACAGAACACTAGAAAGAGAACTTGCCCGATCTAAAGATGCGTTGACTAAGCTGAAAGAATTGGAGAAAGAGAATAAAGACCTTCTCAAGCAAGTTACCATCGATAAGAGAACACTAACAACATTGAGAGAGGCAAGCAAAGTTACAGTCGTATCCATTGCCTGATGTCGTAAATGCACGTGTGTATCTTTTAGCCTCTAGAATAGACAGAAAATAGCACATATAATCCAGTTGGGGGTCCACAGTGTGGCAGGTAGAAGTATTGCATACGTTGTGCGTTGTGAGAGGTCGAATTCTTACAGCAGTTTGTGTAAGTAATAGTAAAGTACTCCAGGACCCATAATCATTGAGCTAGTAAAAGCATCTGAAAGCTACTGCCTTAGGACTGTGATGGCGAACCTTGGCACACCAGCTGTTCTGCCAGAAGCCCAAGTCCCTGTGAATCTACACAAATGGGTTTACTGCACATATGCCAAGGTTCACCATCACTGCCTTAGGGCCAGCCTTGCGGATTTCTTACCCACAGGGATGGAGGTCTTAATTCAGAAGCTAATGGTAACATGCAGGGCTGCAACAGCTGTAGTTGCTTAAGAAGGGTTTATTTACACATTAAAAGTCCAATTCTGACAATTGTGTCTCAGCTTCTTAAGCCAAGATACATGAAAACATTTGTTCACTCATGAAGCTTTTCTGCACAGGCCCTGATGAAATGAGTATGTCTCTAATTTATCACAGTTTCCCAGGAAACTGGTTATCAGCTATGGAACATGTTGGGATATTATGCTAATCTCAAAATATGGTTTAATATCTGGGCTTGTTCTGAAACTGGAAAACATAGTCCCCTGGCTCAAATGAAATAAGAAATTATGGTTAATTTAGAGCTTCCCTGATTTAATTATGGCTTGCTACCAAGAGCTGCAATGCTTTGGCAAAGGGCATATTGATATTTAACTTGATTAAATCAAAGTCTGGTTTACTGAATAATGGTATCCAATGTCACATGCTTCAAACAGACTTCTTCAGCAGGAAATATACCCCTTCTTTTTCTGTATTGTAACCGGACAAAAATCCTAGGACAGAAAACAACCTAATTATCATCATTGGTTTACAGAAGAATAAAAAGATTTAATGGTTGTGAAACCCTTATGACAAATTTTAGGTCTTTCTCTTATTCAAATGAATTTTGTATTCTATATTTCTTCCATGGGACAAAAGTGATGTGCATAGAACTTCCAGGGTGCTTCGTATCCAGGACTCATAACAATCAGGGACTGCGGTGGCTCAGTGGTTAAGAAGTTCATCTTGTTAGCTGGAAGGCTGGCAAGTAAGCAGTTCAAGACCCGGGTACTGCATGACGGATTGAGCGCCCGTCTCTGTCCCAGCTCTTGGGGATATGAAAGGAGCCTCATTTGGGCGTTCCCTGAGTGGTGTTTCTTCTGCAAAAATCCTTTCAACCCAGAATAATGTGTGACACAATTTTTTATTATTATTATTATTATTATTATTATTATTATTATTATTATTATTATTATTATTATTATTATTATACTCAGACATAGATCTGCAGAGCTTCAGCCAATTTGTTACAACATATATCTTCAAACCAATCCACTCTACAAGCTCTGTATATAGCCTGTGCAGTAGGAGTGTGGTTATACAAAAAAAGTAATTTTCTTCTGAATGGCTTTGCGAGCAGTAGTCTTGCACAGTCACCAAAAGTGAACCCTGACATAGACTGCCAGCAGCAGTTCTTTTGGACATACAGTGGTACCTCATACAGCGATTTTAATCCATTCCATGGGGCTTGTTGTTGTACGAAACAATTGCTATACAATACATGCATCGTATAGCAATTTTCCCTATGGGATGCATCGTACAACAATTTTTTTGCTAAGTGGTTTTTCCCATTGAAAAATTGTTGTACACTTTTTTCCATAGGGAAAATTGTTATGCGGGATGCCATTTCTTTTCATAACCTAATTGTTATGTGATTTCGTTGCTATACGGGGCGATTGTTATATGAGGTTCCACTGTATACATCTTTTTGCTCATTTAGGTTGCTCCTGGGAGGAGAAGCATTGGTTTCACAACTCACGGAGTCGAACATCCTTTGATGTACAGGATATAAGATATATAAAATGGGTACAGAAATTCAGTGTTTATTGGCTATGATATCCCCAGCAGGCCATCTTCACTTACTAGACCAAGGATTCTCAGCCTGCAGCCCACCGTCCAAATACGGCCCGTGACACCATTTCGTGTGGCCCCCACTGCCTCCACCACACCAGGAAGTGCCATGTGGTGGAGGAAGGGCAAAATGGACGTCCGGCCCCTGAAGCTGTCTGAGGGAGTATGACCAGGCCCCCATCGTAAAAAGGTTGAGAACTCCTGTACTAGACCTTCCAAATATGAAATTGCTTGGAAAAACAGGGCTGTCCATACATGGTCATACACAACCAACTTTGTGATGACTAAGAAGTATAAACCACAATGTAATGAAACACAAGAACAGCAAAATAGATCATGCTCATTAGTTGTGTGTGCCTGGTTATTACATCATGTTTCTCCCCAGCTACGGCCCCTGTGTACCAATGAAACGGTGTGACGTGTAGTCGAGAGGGCCTCCCAAATATACTGCTGAAAACCATTGCATGACATGGTTCTCATGATGATGCCAATTAATTAACGGTTTTTTTGATGTTCAGGATTTGGTTTTTGAGAAGTTAAAGAGTCAAAGATGGTCCGATGAGATGGACAAGCTGGATCAAGAACTACAGAAGATTGGATTGAGTAAGGAGTTGCTCCTACAAGATGATAACAGCAATGATGATATGTAAGAAGATTACTCCTTTCTGATGGAAACCATTTTTCATTTAAGGTCTGCAGTGTAAGGATGGTGGTGTCATCAAATGGAGCAATTTGGGGGGAATTAGACATTAATCCATACCCATCAAGCGCGGCTCCGGAAAATACGGGAAATTACTGTGCATGCGCAGTCATGCATGCTCAGTAACCTGTTTGTGCGTGCTCAGTAACCCATTTGCGCGTGCTCAGTAACCCGTTTGCACATGCACAGAACCTTTTGCACATGTGCAGAACCCCTTTGCGATGGGTGCGCATGCACAGTAACCCCTTTCCCCACTGTTCAAAATACAGGATGGTGGCGGGAAAGGGGAGGAACGAGCGCTAAAATACGGGAAATCCCGGCCAATATGTGGTACTTGACAGGTATGCATTAATTTCCCATCCCAAAAGCCCTCATGGGTCCTGAATAATCCCTTTCATCACCAGGAAGCTGAAGTATTTAAAGAAGTATTTAATTACGCAAAATCCCACCACCAACATAATTCCGTTGATGGCAAGTATTTAAAGGCTTTGTCCTCCTGTTCTATGGCTCCAGTGTTTTCCATGCAATGGAAGTCATTGCTGGGAGCCTGTGGTTAATTTTGAGAACATTAGCCCAGCTCATGACATCATCAGCCTTTAACTGCTGAATTTACACAATCATGATTTCAGCTTCTTGGTAATTTTAATGGGAGTAGATTGTAGGGTTGGTGACAGTTTCTACGGGCCACCAATGCTGCTTGTGTGCAAAAAGATGCCACTTGATTACTCATTCATGAACGTTATATGGGTAGAAGAAGCTCCATCAAGAAGCTTATATGGGTAGAAGAAGCTCCTTTGTCATACCTGAGCAGGCTGTGCAAGATCGGCAACATGTCTTTCATGCCATAGTGCAGAGATGAACAGCTTGATGACTTCCAGATATTGTAGGCTGCATTTCATGTAGGAACCAGTCAGTATGTTCAGTAGCCATGGGTTATATGTTGAAAGGTGCAATACTGCCTGCCCAAAGAAATGGTGAAATTATACCTTCACTGAAACAGAGGAACCTTTACTTTAATCTTCACTTCAGTGAAATCGGACATTCACTGAAATGCTGTTTTCAGCTGATAGTTCCATGCAACTGGTCCTTATCTATGTCACTTGTTGCCAACATCAATTTGGTGTAGCTCTGGAAACATGGCATATCCCAGCCTCGCTGGCTCATCTAGCCCTGTTGGGGTTTTAATCTAAGAGGTTATGGGTTTTATAGATTTTAATCATTTTACTATTTAGTAGTGGGTTTTAACGTATGAGATGTTTTAATTGATGTAAGCCACCTTGGGTCACTAAGGTGAGAAAGGCGGCCTATAAATTGAGCAAATAAATAAATAGATCGGAGTTGACTGTGAAGTTTTCTCCTGCCCACTGATCCTCTACCACCCCATTCTCCCAGAGGACCACTCTGTGCTTTTTCTCTAACTTAATGTTTCTAAACCAGTAAACAAATCTTTCTAGATACTTATTTAAGACATGTTTTGTGAGATGAACTTTAATATTTACAAGGAATGGCTATATTTATCAAATGGTGGTATCTGTTTTGCTTATGACACAAGTGCCATAACTTTTTTTGTCTTGTTGTTTTGTTTTGTTTACTCTCTGGTTGGTTTTCCTTCTGTCACTGATAAGTTTCCATTTGTATTGCGCAGGAAACATAAGATCCTGGAAAGCAGAGCTGAAGGTTTCCTAAAGACATCACTAGCCAATAAAGAAGAGAAAATTACTTCATTGGAAGCTCAGCTACAGGACTTTCTTAACTTAAATCACCAATTACAGAATGAATTAAATATGGTAAGAAGAAGAAAAAAAAACCATGAGGGAAATGCTTGTTATTCTCTCTCATCTCTGGTCCCACCACTGCCAGCATGAAGGCCTGGACAGATTGCCTCAGAAAGAATGTGCTCCTTGACAGAAAAAATGTAGCCTGCCTTTTTAATGAATGATTTTAAATCAGGATTTCTCAGCCTTTTAAAGCAGGGTGCCAGGTCACGCTCCCTCAGACAGCTTTGGGGGCCAGATGACCATTTTGCCCCTCCTCCACCACATGGTACTTCCTGGTGTGGTGGAGGTAGTGGGTGGCCACATGAAATGGTGCCGTGGGCAGCATGTGGGCCGCAGGTTGAGAATCCCTGTTTTAAATGAATACTCGATCTCTTGAAAAAGAACTCCAGATTAAGTTTTAGATAACCTACCTCTGGATCATACAGTTATGTTGAGTGGCATATTTTACAAAAGCCTTGTCTACATTTACAGGTGAGAAAGGACTTTGAATGTCTCAAGGAGAAGCAAGAGAATGGAATGAAGATGCAGAATTCATCAGAGCAGTTCACTGAAATTGACGTTTCCACTCAAAAGGCGAAGGGAAAGTGGGAAGACGGCCACAAGGAAGCAACAATGGAGCTTTTGAAATTGAAAGACAGAGCTATAGAACTGGAAAGGAATGTAAGCCTAGTCCTTTCAAGTACAGATATAGCTGGGAATTACCCGTGTCTTTACAAATGGATAATACCATACCAGCAGCACTTCAGTTGTATATATTTATGTCTGCTACAGCATCTGCTTGACCCATGACTTTTTAGGTTCTCCAAATCCCTTCAGTAGACACACAGGCATAAGTCCCAATTTCTTCTAGGTGCAGTAAATGCCAGCAGAAGAAGCCTTTCTTGCCATCCATACAGCTCTTGATAACGCATGAAAAACTGGGTCTCAGGTATTGCTAATCTCTGAAGGAGTGTGCAGGAGTTGTAGTGGGGCAGGGAGTCAAGACAGCGCCTCCTCAAAGATTGTGACATTTTTGAACCACAATCGGGTGTACCTTGGTAATGGTAAACTTGTGTTGCCAGCTAATCTTTCTCATACAGTAGACCCTTGCATAATGACGTTACTTGGTTCCCCAAGTAGCGTTGCTAAGCGATTTTTGTTATGCGGGTTTCTATGGAGTTATGCGGGTTTCTATGGAGTTTCCCGCATAACAATGTTTTTAGCGACGTTGTCCGGTTATTTTAGCGTTGTTGTCTGGACAACGACACTGAAAACATTGTTATGCAGGGAACACGTGGTGCATAACGACACATTAAGCGAAAATGATGCTGTCCGAACGCGTTTTTATGTGAGGGTTGACTGTACTAGGTCAGGTGAAAAGAACTGCAGAATGAACAAGGTAAAGGTAAATGTAAAGGCCACTCTTGCTCGAAAGTCAGTCATACCTTCCCACCGAAGTGGTCCCTATTTCTTGCTTTCGAACTCCTAGGTTGGCAGGAGCTGAGACAGAGACGGGCACTCATTCTGTCATGCAGTACTCGGGTTTTGAGCTGCTGACCTTCTGCCTCCCAGTCAGCGTCTTAACCACTTGAGCCACTGCAGTCCCTGAACTCACCATAAGGTGCCTTCATTTTGGCAGTTTCCCTTCTGGCCTAATCATGGAAGAAGAAGAAGTGAGTTGAGTACCCGGTTCTGATTCTACTGATCAGTGGAATGAGTAGATGTGTCCCCCCATTGGATTTAGGTCACATTTTCCTATACCTGTATGTAGCAAAATCTTAGGAATTAATGCATTGTTTATGCCTATGCATTTTCCAGATAGTATTTTGCTTATTACCTCTATATGTCTTAAGATCCATCAAGTGGTTTTGAAAAAGAGAGAAGGCTCTCTTTTTTTCATTTAAACACTAATGCCTGTGATTTATGCCTTGATTCCTTCCAAAAGCTCTTTCCTTATTGAATCCCATGGGCTTCCATGGAAGGTGCACAATTTGGAGAGGATTCTGGGGCTCATTCTAAGATGTGTATCTTTTCACATGGAGCCATGAACATGCTTGGAGGCATCTCTGACACTCTTCCCAGGAATAGGAAATTTGCCCTAGAACGTACTTTGTACTCTTCTAGGTTTCAATATTGGTAGCAAGTATTATTAGCGTTGAATGTGCTTGCCTGTCATAGTTGAGCTCACTAAGGAATCCTTGGTAGACTTTACATTGGAATCCCTAGTTTCTCCAGAACACAGTTTGAAAGCCAGTGGTTTAAAGAACTGGTGGTACCTCACTTCCATGACTTGCTGCTTCTTAGGGGAAGTGAGGAGTGAAGAAGATGACAATGGATAGAATCCGGTTGCTCTTCCTCTTGCCGCTGGGGTGCATCTGACCCTGGTTTGGTTGATATTTCAATTTGGTTCTTCAGCTAAAGCATGCTTCCCATCTCTTTTCCAGTCTCGTGGAGTTGACAACTAGAGTTTAATGTTCAAGAAGAAAAGGAAAAAAAACCCTTTAGCTACTCCTCTGTGGCAGATGGTTGAGGGGGCAGGGTGTCAAAGGCAGAGGATAGACCCTGCTCGTATTCTTTGGTTACCAGGTACTGCTGACAAATTTGAGATCAGAAACTAAAAAGGCATTTGTGAAGTGTTCACTCTCAAGTGATTAAAAACAATAGGGATTCCATGTGCATTACTAGTTGTGACAGGAAAGATAGTAGTTTCATTATTTTGTTTGTTTGTTTTTCTTTTCCAATATGCTTGTCTCTTAGAATGCATCCCTGCAGGTGGAGAAGCAGCTTCTTAAGGAACAGCTAAGACATTTGGAAACTCAGAATACCTCCTTCAGCAATCAGATTCTGACACTGCAGAAGCAGAATGCCTTCCTTCAAGAACATAATGCGGCAGTGCAAACACAGACAGCCAAACTCCAGGTTAGAGAAATTACTTCTTCTCCTCCTCCTCCTTCTTTTTCTCCTCCTCCTCCTCATGCCGTATCCGATTCCAAATATTGGTGATCATCATGGTAATCAGCCATGAAGATTGTCCTGAGAAAACAATGCAGTGGCCTTTCATCTGCTTTGTGCATTGCAGCGTGACACCCGTACCACTGATCCAGTTCTGTGAATCACTTTCTGGTCCTCAGCCCTTTTGACACACAAAGTCCTCCCCAGGCCAGGATTGATGAAGCTGCTGCCCTCCATCAAGATGAATTCAAGTGAGATTTAATCCACTTGGGGACCATCACCCTTCCCCTGTGGACATCGCCACCCAAGGCTGTTATTCTGCAGGGTTGTTAATCAACGTTGAGTCGCTGCTGTAACAAGATAACATGGCCAGACAGAGAAATTCCGGAATTTTATAGGTGACGATATTCCAAAGAAGTCAGAAAATAACCTCTCTCTTTTCCTTTTTTTACATTGGTCTCATTTTAAGTGACATTTGGATTGAAAAGAAAAAGAATCACCACAACCACTACTCTAATAGTGGTCTGCTTCTAATAGGCAGTCTGCTGCTTTCAGAATACCTGAAAGTGGTTGCATTTTATGTTCTGTTCAGGATTTAGTGCTGTTGAAAAAAAAGGAGAATTGCATTCAAAAACTGGATGTTGTAAATGAGCTCAATTATAGTTACAGTATTCTAATCATCTCATTTTGATGTTGAAAAAATTATAAGCCTATTCAGATTACAGACTGGTTGAAATATAGCCGCAGTTTTAAACAGCACCATTTATGGCTGCCGTATTGCTTCCATGACAATGAAATGTAACTATATTCCACATGCCCCATTGACGTCATATGGATTCCCATGGATTTAAAACAGAAAATGGCCATTAAATTGTTCAGAATGGAGCTTTTAATTTGGCCTTTTGCAATGAGAAAAGACCGACGTCTCCCTTCAAATGATTCACACAGTTACTGTAGCCTTCCAGAAACAGAAAATAAAGAGTAAACAAGCACCTTCTTGATAGCACCATGGAGATATGTTAATTAGTTGTCTGAATCAACCCATACAGTGGAAGACTTGAGACTGAAGAGACAGAATGGGGCCAGGATTGGTAACGGCATTCTTTCCAGGAACAGAAGAGCTAATCGTGTGACTTATTCTCTCCAGTGTTTATAATGTTAATGTTTTATCTGTATATATACTCTAAGGTCAGAAGGATTCTAAACTCCAATCTCAGTACCAAAGTGCTTGCTTGCTTATAAAGTATGAGTAAAGATCACTGAAGAAATGGTGACTTAGTGGTTAAAATGCTGAAATTGATGACCGGAAGGTCAGCAGTTCAGTAGTTCGAGACCAAAGTGGTGCATGATGGAGTGAGCTCCTGTCATCTGTCCCAGCTCCTGCCATCCTAAGCAGTTCAGAAGCAAGAAATTGCAAGTAGATAAATAGGTACCAATTCAGTGGGAAAGGTAACTGCATTTCATGGCTCTACTTATGCCTGCCACTCATGACCATGGAAATGGCTGCAAATTCAGGCTTTGGCTGTAAACTGAAATGAGCACTGCCCCCTAGAGTCAGATATTACTGGCTTTTGAGCAAGGGAGACCTTTACTAAACATGTTTACTTTTGTCACTAGATGGTATCCAAGAAGGATGTGAATGAAATCCGGTTGCCTTTCCCTACATTTTACTTCCTTAATCTCCCAGGCCCATTCAACTGTGATAGTGTCAGTTCTCCTTCGTATAGTTTGTGAATCCACACTCATGGGTTATGCGCCTGCGCAGAACGGCCGATCGGAGGCTTGAAAAGCTATTGGTCAAAAGTTTTGGCGGTAAGACCGCCCACCGTACCGCCCACCCTGAGGCGCCCGCGCGCCATTTTACCTCAGTTCTCTACTTTCCGCCGTAGCAGCAGGACGATCGTTGAGAGCTTCCTCAATTTTTTTCGCCCTTCTGAGGGAAAGTCTTTTGGCAAACTTTTAAAAAAAATTTCGGTGATCTTGTCCTTTGGGCAGGATCGCCACCCCGGTGCTGTTTCTTCCTTCTGGTGGACTCAGTTACCTACTCGCTTCGGTCACCGTTTCCCCCCTCAAGGGGGTGGCGGCTGGCCAGCCCTTCGGGGTATCCGCGTTCCAGAAACTTCCGTTGGAAGAATTTTTTCTTTGATGGCCGCGGCCTTCAAACAGTGTTTGGCTTGCCTGAAAAAGTTTCCAGCTTCCGACGGGCATAGCCTCTGCCTTTTCTGCCTCGGAGAGTCTCATCAGAGCCAGTCTTGCCCTCACTGCAAGAAATTCACTCGTCTGGCCGTGCAAAACCGGAGCTACCGGCTTAAGGCCCACCTGATGGAACACTCTCTGGCTCCCGTCGCGGCCGCTTCTACTTCAGCTGGTGTCTCTCAGCCTCCTCCGTCTTCGACCTCTTCTTCCACCACCATCAAGAAGAAGAAGAAGAGAGACAAGAACGGGGAGAAGAAAAAGAAGCACGCGCCGGAGAAGAGGCGATCACTCCCGCCTACTCCGCGCACCCCTGTTTCCCCGGGACCTTCGCCACCATACTCGGTCGCGAGATGTCCGTCTCCTGGGTCTTCCATCTGGGGAGGACGGTCCTCCTCGGGATCGCCTGAAAAAGGACGCAGGGCTGGGGCTCCAGCTCGCCCACTTCAGGTACTCCCGTCGCCGCCTCGTGGGAGGGCTCGTTCGCCTACGAGACAGGCCTCCGTCTCCCCAAGGCCCAGAACCCCGACGCTCGACGACGCGGTAATTACCATGCCGGCCACGGTTTCGTCGCCGATTATACCAGCCACCGTTTCGTCGCCGGCTCCACCTGCCACCGTTTCGTCGGCCACCGTTTCGTCACTCCCGACGATGCCGGATCCAGCCCAGATGGAGCTCCTGAGAGGGATGTTTGAGGTCATGGCTCAGACTTTTGCCAACCAGTTTAAGACCTCCATGCCTGCGGCCTCTGCGGCTCCGGTTCCGACCACCGCAAGCCCCAGGGATGTTGGCCCTGCTGTGGCCCCTCCGACCTCCCGAGGGTCGAGTATCCGCTCCGCTGGCCCACCCACATCGTCGCGGGTTGGTCCAGATGTCAATGCGGTGGACTCCCATCCCGCCGGCCCGCCCAGGCCGTACTGGCGCGGTCCCGACGTGGATGTAAGAGTTCCTCCCTCGTCCTCCGATGACTCCAGCACCTCTTCGGAGGAGGACGAGGGAGACGTCGACGCCGAGAGTACGCCGGACCAGGCCATCGGCGCGGTTGACCCACCGCGTGGTGAGGATCAACGCTCGCTTACGGCCATGCTGACACGACTCGGCACTGCTCTGAACCTGAAGGTGGACCAGCCCCCACTGGAAGGTGAAGACCAAATGACCGCTAAGCTGGACAGAAAGGCGGTACGGCCGGTGCACATCACCATGTTGACGTCCATGTTGACGTCGGCGAAGGCGACATGGAGGAAGCCGGTGTCAGCACACTCCGTTTCGTCCAGGCTCGACGGCATGTATAGAGTCCTGGACGAGAACGTCGAGTTCCTGCAGGCGCACCCCCTGCCAAATTCCCTGGTGGTCAAGGCCTTCCAGCACAGGACGGCCACCAGCGGGTTCCCGGTGCCTTCGACCCCGGAAGGGAAGAAGCTGGACGCGGTGGGCCGAAAATTCTACGCCACCGGTTTCCTCTTCCTCCGCGCCGCCAACTACTCGGCCGCCATGGGCCTGTACCAGTCTCACCTCTGGGAGCAAGTGAGGGCCGAAACGGCGAAGTTACCCGCCGACGCCCAGAAACGGATCGACGCGCTGGCATCCGAGGGCGATTTTCTGGCGGAGCAACAAATGCGTACAGCCAGGCATATAAATGACTATGCGGCAAAGGACATGTCGTCTGCGATCCTGCTCCGTCGCCACGCCTGGCTTAGGGGCACCTCCCTTCGACGGACAGGGCCTTTTCGGGCAGGACACGGACAAGGTCCTCAATGAGATGCGGCAGACCAACTCCACCGCCAAGTTCCTGGGGCTCACCACGCCGGCTCCTGCCGCCAGGCCGAGGTTCCAGCCCTTCACGCGGCGCTACCAAGGAAACCCCCAACAACAGGGTGGTCCCGCGGAACAGCCCAGGTCTGGCTCCTACAAGCAGCAACGCCAGCACAAGCCTCGCTACCAGCCCTACGGGCAGGGCAAGCGTTCGGACGCCAAGTCCAAGTCGCGCGTTTGAAGCTGCGACGGCCGAGTCTCTCTCGCTCCACATCCCGTACCTTCCCCTCCGGAACTTCCTCCAGGTATGGTCAGGCATCACGGACGACCAGTGGGTCTTAAAGATCTTGTCCTCTGGCTACGCCATCGAGTTCGTGCAAGCGCCTCGAGTAGGACGACATCGTCTCACCACCTCGTCCCCCCATCTGGAGGAAGAAATATCAACTCTTCTGTCCAAGGAAGCCATCGAGCGGGTGGCACCGCCCGACTGGGACAATGGCTTCTACTCGAGGTACTTCGTGCTTCAGAAGAAGGACGGAGGACTCCGCCCGATTCTGGACTTGCGCCTCCTCAACAAATGCATCCACACCAGGAAGTTCCGGATGGTGACCCTGTAGACCGTCCTTCCCCTCATCAACAAGGGGGACTGGTTCACAGTCATAGACCTCAAGGACGCGTACTTCCACATCTCCATCCTCGAGGAGCACCGAAGATTCCTCCAGTTCCGCATCGGCGATTCGGTGTACCAGTACCGATGCCTACCGTTCGGTCTGGCCACGGCACCACAAGTCTTCACCAAATGCATGGCTCCGGTGGCTGCTTTCCTTCGCCAGCGGGGAATCAGAGTCTTCCCATACATCGACGACTGGCTGATCGTATCCCCCTCCAGCTCGTCGGCCATTCGGGACACGCAATTCACGGTCCACCTCATGGAGAGTCTCGGCCTCAGGATCAACTTCACCAAGTCGAAGTTGGTTCCCTCTCAACGCGTCGAGTACATCGGAGCGGTACTCGACTCGCTTACAACCAGAGCCTTTGCACCCCAGAAGCGCTTGCAGGACATCGCGCAGGGGGTGAACGATTTTCGCACCAAACCGTGCATCCGAGCGGAGAAGGCTCAAAGACTGCTAGGCCTTATGGCCTCAACGACGGCCGTGGTTCCCCATGCCAAGTTGAAGTTCCGGTCCCTACAGTCGTGACTTCTACACGAATTCGACGCACTCCGGGAGAGTCAGTCCAAACGGCTAACCCCGTCTCCGGAGCTGAGGGACCAGCTGCTGTGGTGGACAACGCCACTCAACGTTTCAACGGGGAAGAGCTTTTACCCCCCGCAACCCTCGTTGCAAATATTGACCGACGCAAGCAACCTCGGCTGGGGGGCTGCCTGCGGGACTCTCACGGTCAACAACCCTTGGTCGCCTCAGGAGATGGTGCACCACATCAACTACTTGGAGCTACTGGCCATTTGGAAGGCCCTCCGTTCCTTCGAGAACCTGCTCTTGGGCAAGGCGGTCCAAGTGGCATCGGACAACACCACGGCTGTGGCGTATCTGAACAAGCAGGGAGGAACACGGTCCATCACCCTTCTGTACCTCGCTGTGCAACTATGGGAATGGTGCCTGGAGAGGCACATTTTCCCGATTGGAGTGCACATTCAGGGCAAGCTGAATGTCCTGGCCGACCACCTCAGCCGCCTCACCTCGACGACCCACGAATGGGAACTGAACGACGAGGTTTTCCAGTCACTCTGCGAGGCCTGGGGGACTCCGAACATCGACCTCTTCGCATCGGAGTCCAACACAAAATGCCACAGGTACTGCTCCAGGGCGGGCATCGGTGCGAACTCCGAGGGCGATGCCTTCATGAAACGGTGGGATCAGGACTATTTCTACGCTTTTCCTCCGTTTCCACTGGTCCAGAAGGTCCTCACCAGAATGTTCCAACACAGGACCAGCGCAATCCTTGTGGCCCCAGCTTGGCCTCATCAACCATGGTTTCCGCTGCTGTTGCGCATGTCATCTCAGCATCGCACGCTACCTTAGTCACCGACGCTTCTTCAAATGGAGCAGGGCCAGCTTCACCACTCGGACCTGCCCAGCCTCCACCTCACCGCGTGGAGGATAACCCCAGACTATCCAGGATCCTGGAACTAGCCAGGCGTCCCTCCACAAGGAAGTCCTACGCTTCTAAATACAGACGTTTCTGTGCTTTCCTGGCATCCCAGCAGACGCCCTTCTCCCAGGTGGGACTGCAGGACGTCTTGACCTACCTCCTCCACCTGGCGGAGTCTGGCCTCAGCACCACCTCCATCCGGGTACACCTCGCTGCGATGGTGGCTCACTCACCGGCTGGCTCGCCCGCTTCTGGCGCTTTCCGCGACCAAACGGTGAAACGCTTCCTCAAGGGGCTACGCAACGCCTTCCCTCCGGTCAGGACTCCGACGGCCCAATGGTCACTCTCTACCGTCCTCAACGCGCTCACCAGGACTCCTTTCGAGCCCATGGCTACCGCGGATGCTCGTCTCCTCACTTGGAAGACGGCTTTTCTGGTGGCCATCACGTCTGCTCGACGAGCTGGTGAACTGGTTGCTCTGCGGGCAGACGCACCTTTTCTTCAATTCTTCAACGACCGTGTGGTACTCCAAGCGGACATCACCTTCCTCCCCAAGGTGGTCTCCCAGTTTCATATGGCACAGACTATCTCCTTGCCAACATTCTTCCAGAACCCCACTAACGCCCAAGAAAGGACTTGGCACACGCTGGATGTCAAACGAGCTTTATTGTTTTACACCAGCAGGACAAGGGAGTTCAGGAAGTCGCAACGCCTTTTCGTGGCGTATGGGGGCAAATCCAAAGGTGAGCCCATATCTGCACAACGGTTCTCCAAATGGATCACCTCTACCATCTACTTGGCCTACGAGTCGGCATCGCTGCCCCCTCCACCGCATGTCAGGGCACACTCTACCAGAGCGGTTGCAACATCCACGGCTTTTCTGGAGGGCACACCGCTTGAGGACATCTGTAAGGCTGCCACCTGGTCCAGACCTTCTACATTTGTCCAGCATTACAGGGTGGACACCAGAGCCACTGCGGACGCCAGGCTTGGCCGTGTCGTCCTCGCTCGGGGGCTCCGGGCCCATCGCCCTTGACAGCTCGCCCTGCCTGACCGTCATCATCTTCATCGTGGGATCATCTCATCCGACTGCCCACCGACCAAGTAAGTGTGAGCTTGCTAATCTCCCATGAGTGTGGATTCACAAACTATACGAAGGAGAAAGTTCGGTTTCACTTACCAGTGATAACTTTCGTTCTTCGAGTATATAGTTTGTGAATACACACTACCCACCCTGCCTCCCCTCTTGAGCTGCACGGATGAGATCAATTGGTTTATCCTGTGCTTGGCTTAAGTATGGAACTGAGGTAAAATGATGCGCGGGCGCCTCAGGGTGGGCGGTATGGTGGGCGGTCTTACCGCCAAAACTTTTGACCAATAGCTTTTCAAGCCTCCGATCGGCCGTTCTGCGCAGGCGCATAACCCATGAGTGTGTATTCACAAACTATATACTCGAAGAACGAAAGTTATCACTGGTAAGTGAAACCGAACTTTTCCTAGCTGGGGTTTATAAACAAAAGAGACCTGGAAGGCAAGATGAAGAGACAAAACAAATATTCTCCCTTTCTTCCTAACTTCTTGCTCCATTTAGTGATAAAAGCAAACCATCTCATCTGCCTTAGATAGTAAATTTGGAGGGGAGGGGGGCATTTTCCTGGACTACACCTTCCAGATTGCCAGTAGCCATGTTGGCTGAAGGATAGTGGACATTGTGCCCCCCCAAAATGAAGCATTTCTAACCTCTGGCCCTGCATTGTAACCAAAGCAGTGTGCTCCTGTTTTAGAAGATGCTGTCATGAAAATGCTTGGGGGGTCATTACTATTTTTTATCAATTACTTTATATTCATTTAAGTTGCACTATAGTTTAAGTATTCTTTATAAGGTTGAGAAAGGCTAACTCTCAGAAAGACAAAGCTACATTCCAATACACACTTAGCACACTCCACACATTAGCACGTGATTGAGAAACGGGATGTCAATCAAAAGGGGAATCCCGGGAATGAGAATAAGGTAACAAACAAACACCTGAAAATTTAAATCAACAAGACAATAGTCAAAACAAAATGAAGTCATTTCACATCTTTAACATTCTAGAGGAAGGTGTGAGGAGGTGAAAAAGGTATTTAAGGCCAGGAGTTTTGAGCCTCGAAAGGGACTTTTATTTATTTTATTTATTTACACACATTTGTATTCTGCTTTTCTGGCGCATGCGCCACTCAAAGCGGTTAACAACATATATATGAAATAACATACAATCATAAAAGCATCTTAAAAACCCAGCCCCCAAACCACCCCAATCCCTTAAGACAAAATAAAACAGTAAAAATGCTAAACAGCTAAAACCATACAAAAATGCATTAAAAACAGTTAGAAAAAAACATCAGACAGCTCCAGCAAAAACTATAATCTTGGGCAGCTAGACTAGCCAGCGGACCTGGACCATACCGCAGGATGGGTCCCAGACCTGCTGGCACAGCCAGGTCTTAAGAGCTTTCCGGAAGGGGAGCAACTCCATCTGGAGGCGCAATTCCAATGGCAAGAGGTTCCACATGGCAGGGGCAGACACAGAAAAGGCTCTTTCCCTGGTCCCAGCCAGATGTGCTACTCTTGTTGAGGGGACCACCACAGAGCCTCTTCGGTCTGCCCTCGTAGGACGGGCAGAATACCTTGGGGAGATGCGGTCCCATAAGTCACCCGGTCCACTGCCATAAAGGGCTTTAAAGGTCAAAACCAGCACCTTGAGTTGCACATGGAGGCACATTGGCAACCAGTGCAGCTCCCGGAGCACCGGGGAAGGCAAGAGCCCTTGTCTTTCTAAATCGGAAACATGAAAAACCCACGTCTCAAATGAAGGCTATTAAAGCCCTACTTTTCAAGCTAATGTGATTAGCTATTTTCTCATTTTATTTTTTTCTTAGTTTCAAAGTCAGAGTAGAATAGATTAGTTCTTCGCACGTTTATCCTGCATATTATGGATGAATATTATGTTTCAATTAAAAACTCCAATAAGGCAAGATATGGGAGTCGCATCTTTGCTCTGAAGAAGGGAGATATCACCAGAGAACTCATAACAGGTTTGCAAGCCAGGAATAAGGCTGCATATTTATACCATCATAACATTGAGATCTACGCCACTCAAAGGGGACATTTTATTTTAAGATAAGGGATTGCTACCGTGATCCTAAGGGAGGTTGCTTTCACTTTGTATCAGCCTGGGAAATTATCAGTGGGACATTCCATCTTTGAAGGTAAAAGTTACTTTTTTACGCCAAATCATTTTCCCAGGGCCGTGCCCTCTCTGTGTGTTTGCGTGGTTGTTTGGGAGTTGGCAAATATAAACAGGACTCTTGCTTTGCTACATTAACTGCTACCACTATTACTGCTAGGAAGCGGGTATGGCATCTTCCCAATAAGACATTAGCTTAACTGGGCTTGAGGTCCGTACCGGCAGTAAATTGCACGGAGAGCAGAACACCACAGCCTGGGCCACGAAACAACAGAGGGAAGGGGGAAGCGCTGAATTTGGGCAACGGGCGCGACCCCGGGAGTAATCACAACAGATGTATCTGACCCTAAATGAACTATGGACTGGGTGTGGTTTATTGTTGGGGAGGGGGCAGGGCAAATAATCAAACCATGATAAATAGCAAAAGCTAATCATTTTATCTGTACACTTTTTAACATTCTGCTTAATCTCTTGTTGGTGTGTGCCAATGTGTTTTTCTGTTTCTTTGGGAAATATTAGGTAGAGAATTCAACCTTAAATTCCCAGAGTGCCTCTTTGATGGCACAGAACACTTTGCTCCAAAACCAGCAGCTGGCCAAGGAGAACGAGTGTGACAACCTGCTGAAGCAGAAAGAGCTGCTCAAAGCGCAGCACGAGTCTCTCCTTCAAGACCACGATCAACTGACATCGTTGCATGAGCGGCAGTCTTCAGAATATGAAACGCTAATCCAACAGCACAGCTGCCTCAAAGCCTTGCACAAAAATCTTGACCTGGAACACAAAGATCTGGGAGAAAGGTGGGGGGTTCTTGTATTGTCTCTGAGAAGAATTACTGGGTTTCAGCCGGTGTGGAAATTTGTAGGAAGATAAGGGTATAAATCCTTTTAGTAAAATAAATATGCTCATCAGGTTTTTTGTTAGAGTCTAGGCAGTTTTTAATTTTGAGTGGATTTTTTTTTAGTTTAAAAAATAAGTCCATTTCTCAATTAGCAAAAATATTACAACCTATACTTTAATTTAAACTCTTAATTAGTAAATTAGCTCCTTCCTTCCATGTCTAGATCAGATTTTACACTGCCAAAACGAAGCCACCTTCTTGGCTTTGTCATTGACATAACTTAAATCCTCTTCAGTACATGTTTCTGGCAGTAATTGACAGATCAGCAGATGATCTGGATTCTGTATCCACACTCACACAGTGTGTTGTAGTCTGTCCACCAGCAGCTCCCACTTGAGCATGTTGGTTTTACATTTAGGCACATCAACCCTCAGCCTATTCAGAGTCCTCCAAGTGACATAGGGGAGGTTGAGTTCCTCAGCCATAATTCTCCTTTAATGTTCCTTGTCCAATGAGCTCCTTCCTCCATCTTCTAATTTGGTTTTGCTCTTGTGTACTCTCAAGAATGTTTTTTTTTGCCATAAAGCTCTTCCTGGATCTGAGTTAGTGAACATGAGGCTCATATCTGTTCAGAGGATGTTGATAGTCATTTAAGAAAATGCTTATAATGAACTTTCAGAATGTTTGATACAGAGAAGAACTCTTATTTTTTATTCATGTTTTTTATTGTGAGAAGTACTGAGGAAAAACAGAAGACACTCTCATTATTCTTTGCAGATATAACAGCTTGATACAACACAAGGTCAAACTGGAAGAGCTAGAGATGGTTTTACAAGCAGAGAAAGATATTTTCCAGCAAGAAAAGAGAGCAAGTGGTATAGTGGCAGTAGAGAATCAAAAGCTGAGAGAAGAACTGGAAAGGTACCCATCTTTTTGAAATGATGGCAGCTCCTGTTCTGGTCGGTCCCATATCACTGCTGAGAATATATTTTTAAAAACTGCCCAACTAATTCATCATTCTTTAAATAAAGAAACTTGGCAGCTCTGCTAGAACATCAGTTATGTATGCTTGGTTGTATAATGCCCAAAACTATATTACACTATGTCCATCCTGCCTTTCTATGATTTTGCAGTTTGTAAGTAGTCATTCTATTCTTAAATAGCATTCAAAATTGATGGTTTGTAAAAATGCTGATGTATCGTCATGGGTTTTTCACTTTTACCTAATTGTTAGTTCATAACTATTGACTTTTCCCCCCAGAGGTTCTCCACCCAATAACAAAAAGACAAGGAACATTTTGCATGATATTAAATATTCTTTCTTTTCTTTCTTTATTCGTGTCAGATAACATACAAAGCTAAAATGAACATATCTAAAACTAAAAGGAATTAAAAGGACTAGTTGACATCCGCCCAATATCAGGCCACCTCAATAGCATTTCCTCTTGCCAACATAAGGTCCTCCTCAGTGCACGTTGAAGAGCATTGTGTGCATTGTATCATATGGGCAAAACATAAAAACAAATAAAACAGATAAAAACCAGCAATAAGAACCCACCCCTAAAAAGAGAGGGGTGCAGGAACTGAAAAAACTATGGGGCAGGCATCCTCCCCTATATTAACCACCCAACGGAAGCCACCCCTCCACCTGCACCCCAAACTTGGCCCGCCAGCCAGGTTTTTAGTTCTTTTCTAAAGGGCAACAACTCCATCTGGAGACGCAGTTCCACAGGCAGGAGGCTCCAAAGGGCAGGTGCGGACACAGAGAAGGCTCTCCTCCTTTTGCCAGAGAGGCGAGCCCCCCTGGCCGATGGCACTATTAGAGAGCCCCTCCGGTCCGCTCTGGTTGGACGGACAGACGTCCTTAGGGCGATGCAGTTTCTAAGGTAACCTGGCCCACTACCATATAGGGCTTTAAAGGTCAAAACCAGCACCTGGAATTGCACCCGGAGGCAAACGGGTAACCAATGCAGCTCCCGCAGCATTGGTGAGGCATGGGCATAACGTCCACACCCCATCACCACCCGGGCCGCCACATTCTGGACCAGCTGCAGCCTCCGAATGGTCATCAAGGGCAGCCCCATGTAGAGCGCATTACAATAATCTAGTCTGGAGGTCACCAGAGCATGAGTGACCATGAGCAAAGAGTCCCGGTCCAGGAGCGTGCGCAACTGGCGAATCACCCGAAGTTGGGCGAAGGCCCTCCTGGCCACAGCCGCCACCTGTTGTTCTAGCAGCAGCCGCGAATCCAGGAGGACCGCCAAGTTGCGCACCGGGTCGGTCTGGGGCGAAATAGCCCCATCCAAAACCAAAGATGGTAGCTCCCGGGATAACACAGGACCCCCCATCCAAAGCCACTCAGTCTTACTAGGATTCAGCTGTAACCCATTTGCCCCTATCCAGACCCCAACCGCCTCCAGAAAACTGGAAAGGACTTTGACTGCATCACTGGGGTCCCCACGGGCCGAGATGTACAGCTGTGTATCATCCGCGTACTGATGGTACCGCACCCCATGGGAACGGATGATCTCACCCAGCGGCTTCATGTAGATGTTAAATAGGAGAGGAGAGAGTACCGAGCCCTGAGGCACCCCATATTTTAGGGACCTAGGACTCGACTTCTTGCTCTCCAACCACACCGACTGGGTCCGGCCCCTCAGAAATGAGGAAAACCAGGACCACACAGTGCCCTGGATCCCCAATCCTCGGAGCCGTTCCAGAAGGATACCATGGTCAACGGTATCGAAAGCCGCTGAGAGTTCAAGAAGAGCAAGGACGGACGGATGACCGCCATCCCGCTCCCGCCAGAGATCATCCATCAGCGCGACCAATGCAGTCTCAGTACCATATCCAGGTCTGAATCCTGACTGGAAGGGGTCCAGATATTAGCATATCTTACTTAAAACACTTGTTGTTAACAGAAAAAGAGCTGCCTCCAAGTTTACCATTAAAAACATATTTTCCCATGAAAACTGTTTTGCTAGTTAAAGATTCAAATCCTGCAAAGACAGGATTATCATTATATTTAATTGATGAGATGTTTGACTTTCCTATTTTAGGGTGAATTGCTTAAACAGTAAGCTCAAAGCAGAGTATGAAGGGCTTCATATCCACACCAAGGAGCTCAAAACTTCCCTGAATAATTCCCAGCTAGAACTGAACCGTTGGCAGGCTCGCTATGATGAACTGAAAGAACAGCATCAAACCATGGATATCTCTTTGACCAAATTGGACAACCACTGTGAGGTGAGATCAATGGGCTGTGCAATACGTGCGGTTATCGGAGAATCAAGAAAGCTCGGCCATATATAAATAGGGTTCATAATTTGTTAGAAGCTACTTGCTCTTAAAAGTTTCAGGACAATACCTACCTGTTATGACTGAGTTTCTGCTGAATCCTAACAAAATGCCATTGGAGGAGAACTTTGCAACAAAACAGAAGAAAGAAAAGCCCATTCTTTCTATGCCTTCTGCAACTTCTACCCACCCACCCTGGAACTGCTTATTTTAACTGAATATCTCTGATAATGGCTCAAGGGTGGCGTTTATTCTGCTACGGTTGGGCTATTTACCACCTCTGATGTCTAGTTTCACTCAGGATGCAATCATCCTTGTGCATCTACAGTGGTGGAGACAGCAAGGAGGGGTGGTGTTAATGAGTGAACATAGTGGCAAGAGTAGTTGCAGAAGTGGTATTTGTAGTAACCGAGGATTTATGTCTCACGACCTTCATGTTGTCATATCAGGTTTTGTGAATGGTCCATAGGAAAGTACAGGCAAAGAAAATTAACCTGTGTTGTGTCTGTTGAATAGTTGCTTGCTCGGTTGAAAGGGAACTTGGAAGAAGAGAATCACCATCTCTTAAGTCAAATCCAGATGCTTAGTCAGCAAAACCAGATGTTGTTGGAGCAGAACATGGAAAACAAGGAGCAATACCATGAGGAGCAGAAGCAATATATGTAAGAGAGCAGCGCTCTTCTTTACCTACTTAGGTTGTTGCTAGTGAGCTTAACATTTTAAGTATGAGTGTAAAGAAACAAGAAGACTTTAAAGGGTGATTTCTGTGGCCACTGAATCTCAATAGAGTAGTCATAAAGCTGTTACAAGAACTTCAGAGCAACTGTGCTATTGCTTCACAAAGTGTAAGGATGCAGGAGATTGTGTAGGTAAAAGTAAAGGTTTCCCTTGCTCGAAAGCCAGTCGTATCTGACTCTAGGGTTCAGTGCTCATCTCTGCTTCAAAGCTGAAGAGCCAGCACTGTCTGCTTCTGCAGATGTTTCTGTGGTCATGTGGCAGGCATGACGACACCAGAGCGCATGGAACGCTGTTACCTTCCCACCAAAGTGGTCCCTATTTATCTACTTGCAATTTCTTGTTTTCGAACTGCTAGGTTGGCAGGAGTTGGGACAAAGACGGGAGTTCATTCCGTCTTGCAGTACTTGGGAATCGAACTGCTGGCCTTCCGCCTCCCAGTCAGCGTCTTAGCCACTTGAGCCACTGCAGTATAGTCTAGTCTGATGCTAAACTGGAAATATAAGCAACCCAGAATGAGCTTTTACCGTTCAGATCCACATGGTATCTATTGAATTTCTGAGGAGGTATTGTCCTGTAAAAGCACTAAACTATAGTAAGCATTTCTGCTCTAGTCCAAATAACCAAAACACTACTTCTGTTTTGCAATAAGGCTCAGGACTTTGAACAAAACCTTCCTTGCCTTATCACAACCTTCTTTTTGAATCTTGGGGAAGTTATAAAACTAATTAGTTACACAGCATTGATGAAAAGTTAATTGGAAGATCTGCTAGGAACACATAAGCTTTTAAGTGTACATGAAGGACTTCCAGAACTAGTAGCAGGTAAATGTCTAAAAGTAGCACTCTGCTTCCAAATGTAACAGTGCTGCATTGCATGTGTGGAAGTGTGTGCTCTTGACGATGGTATAATATAGCAATTACAAATTATACTTATATAATGCCCCATAGGGACTGCAGTGGCTCAAGTGGCTAAGACGCTGACTGGGAGGCGGAAGGCCAGCAGTTCGATTCCCGAGTACTGTAGGACGGAATGAGCTCCTGTCTTTGTCCCAGCTCCTGCCAACCTAGCAGTTCGATTGCAAGAAATTGCAAGTAGATAAATAGGGTCCACTTTGGTGGGAAGGTAACAGCGTTCCATGTGCTCCGGTGTATAGTCATGCCTGACACATGACCATGGAAACATCTGCAGAAGCAGACAACGCTGGCTCTTCGGCTTTGAAACAGAGATGAGCACTGAACCCTAGAGTCGGATACACCTGGCTTTTGAGCAAGGGGAACCTTTAATGCCCCATAGCACTTAGTGCACTCTCTGGGGAGTTCACAAGTTAATTAGCATTTTGCTGAGTACTTATTTTACCTACTTTGGTAGGAGGGAAGGCTGAGTCAACCTTAAACCCTTGTCAGGATTACTCACAAAGTTCTGGATGCAGTAAAGCAGTTTAACCACTGCACCTCCAGGGCTCATATTTTTATGAAATAGAAATACAGATTAAAACTACGAATGTATTACAGTATAAGGCAGTTTGAAAGAGCAAGTTACTCACCTGGAAGGATTTGTTGGGTTCCTTGGGCAAACTTTAAGGGATAAGGTGTTTTCAGAGCCAGCCTTAAATCTTTAGAAGAGGAACTAACAACTCACAATACTTGTGAATGTTGTTACCTTCAGGAAGGACACAGTATGGTTCAGAGGTCCAGGCAAATTAGTAAGCTAAGATAGTGACTTTGCTTTTATTGAAACAATGTTAATTAATGGACCTGCAGAGTTTGTTTGTTTATGTTTATTGGATTTATACCCCGCTTTACTCAAGCACAAGGCTGACTCAGAGCGGCAATACAACAGATTCATATACATACAAATTACAACAATATAATAATACACATAATCACAGATACCAAATAAATAATCAGAAAAATCCACAATGGTACAAAATATCAATACAACATCAAAGTATCAGCAATCAATAATTACCATCACTGACGATCTAGTGGCTACAGTCATCCAGGGGGCTAGGGAGATCTTTCTTTCACTCTTCATGAAACACTTCGTTCCCCTAAATTCGACAATTAGGTTTAGACCCGATGTCCTCTGACGCCAATTATTTTTAGTTTTTTTTAGTCTATGATGTATTTGTTGGTGGTGGGTTTTGATTTGCTGTGGGTGTTGTTGTTATTCATTTTCTGTTTGTTCACCGCCCAGAGTGGGATAATACCCAGATGAGCGGTATAGAAATCCAATAAATAAAATAAATAAAAATAATAAATTACAGTTCAAATTACAAAGTGTGAAAAACATCAAAATACAATGTCAAAGGCATTACAAAACAAAAGGGAAACCTAATTTCAGAGGCCCCACAAAGAGCGCCCGCAGCAGAACCGCCCCAAGAACAGAGTCAAAGTCTACCGCCCTTGTCCTCTTCCTGGCCAAAAGCAGGCCGGGAGGGCATGGTGGTTCAGGCGGTGGCATCTTCCGAGCTCCCCTGACCTTGGGGAGCTCGCTTGATCCTCCCGGTGATGGCGGGGCCGGGAGGATGCAGTGGCTCAGGTGGCGGTATCTTCCGAGCTCCCCGTGGCCTCGGGGAGCTCTCTTTATCCTCCCAGCAATGGTGAGGCCAGGAGGGCACGGCGGCTCAGGCGGCGGCGTCTTCTCCAAACAAACAGCTAGAATCCTGTTAGAAATTTGTGCTGACATGTTAATTGCACAAATCATAGTGCTGAGTTGCTGCTGATTAATAAATTGATACATTAAATGTTGTGTTGTGATTTGACATGTATGATGAATTTGAGCAGTTTCACTGGGTAGCAATTCGGGGCCACGATTTATGCAATTACCTTTAATCAGAAATAAAGCTTTGTAAGGTTTCTGATGAATAAAGCCAAAGTTTACAAAGATTGCAGCATTTTAGAATTCTTGTGTATACCCAATCATCAACAGTTCTCCTGTTTTGTTTGTGTATTTAATTCATTGTGTATTAAGATTGTGTTACTACTTAATGGACTAAAACAACAGGAAGCCAAATATAGGCTGAATATTGGGGAGAAACATCTTAATGGTTAGAGAAGTACAACAGTGGAACCAACTGCCTCGATCGATGTTGAGCACTCTAGCACTGGAAGCATGCAAGAGAGAATTGGACAACCATCTGTAATATCTGCTTTAATTTGGATTCCTGCAATGAGCAGAAGGTTGGAGTCGATGACATAAAAGGCTCCATCTGCTCCTGCCAACCTAGCAGTTCGAAAGCAAGAAATTGCAAGTAGATAAATAGGGACCACTTCGGTGGGAAGGAAACAGTTCTGTGCACTCCGGTGTCTAGTCATGCCTGCCACATGACCACGGAAAACGTCGGCAGAAGCAGACAGTGCTGGCTCTTCGGCTTTGAAACAGAGATGAGCACTGAACCCTAGAGTCGGATACGTCTGGCTTTCGAGCAAGGGAAACCTATTTTTGAAAAACTGATAGTTATTTTAGCATCCCATTTCATAGCAAGTGATTTTTTTTGTTTCATTTTCCACAGTGATAAACTGAATGCCTTAAGAAGACACAAAGAAAAATTAGAGGAGAAGATAATGGATCAGTATAAGTTTTATGATCCTGCTCCAAAGAAGTAAGCATTTTCTGTCTAAATTGGCTCATGAGTAAATTAGTCCAATGGAGAAAATATTCCTAATATGTGTGTGAAAACAAATTATGTACAAGCTCTTTGTAAGCAGAAAGGTGGTGGTTGATTCCAGTCTATCACACCTTAACATTTTTAATGAGACTCGGGGAATTTATTCTAGTAAACCTCTGTGTATTTTTTATCATATCATAATCAGTTTATCAGCCTGAGTTTAGAACAGGGGTGCTCAAACTTATTGGGCCACAGGCCTGACCACGCCCCCAGACAACTAATTGGGCCAATCACATGGTTTCTCACACCAGAAGCGGAAGTAAAATGTGCCATGCGCATGCGCAGGACACATTTACAGCAGTTCTGCACATGTCTGGTCGCATTTTACTGCCGGTGGTCGGTGTCAGGGGTGGATCTGGCCTGCGGGCCATAGTTTGGGAACCCCTGGTTTAGAAGATGATAACACATAGGGATGGCATTTTTAGAGCATTTCAAATAGTTCAATCCTGAAATATCTCTCCCCCCCCCCTCCCCTTGTTTTCTGGCTTTTCTGTGGCTTCCCATAATAAAGTCCTTTAGATTCATAAGATCTGGTATCTGTAAGAACAGGTATTGTGCTTTACAGATTTCTTACATTTTCATATTTTGGGAAAACTAATCTCCCTCAGCCTTTATCTTTCTCCCTCCATCCCACCTTTATCTTTCCCCCTCCTTCCCACTACGACTTGCTTGCCTCCTTCCTTGTCAACCAATGCCATTCTTAACACTTATATTTCTGACCCTTTCTTTTCATCATCCCCTAGGTGCCAGTGCTTGCTCACCTCCTTCTCTGTCAACCATTTGCCAGCCCTGACCTTTCCGTCCTCTTTCTCACCTGTTGCCACGGCTGCTTGCTTTCCTACTTCCCTGTCAACTTTTGCCAGCCTTGTCCTGTACCCTTCCTTCTGTTGCTCCCCATCATCACTGCTTGTTCATCATCTTCTCTGTCAATCAACGTCATTACCAGCCCCAAATGTTTCTTTCTTCTCCTCTTCCTCCTTCAAGGAAGTGAGCAGATCACAAAATCTTCAGTTAACTGTAGTTCTCCTTCGTATAGTTTGTGAATCCCCACTATTGGGTTATGCGCCTGCACAGAACACTGATCGGAGGCTTAAAAGCTCATTGGTGAAAAGTTTTGATGGTAAGACCGCCCACCGCACCGCCCACCCTGAGGCGCCAGTCCGCCATTTTACCTCAGTTCTCTTCTTTCCGCCTTAGCAGCAGGACGATCGTTGAGAGCTTCCTCAATTTTTCGTCTTTTCTGAGGAAAAGTCTTCGACGAACTTTTTAAAAAATTCCGGCAATCTTGTCCTCCGGGCAGGATTGCCACCCCGGTGCTGTTTCTTCTTTCTTGTGGACTCAGTTACCAACTTCGCTTCGGTCACCGTTTCCCCCCTCAAGAGGGTGGCGGCTGGCCTGCCCTTCGGGGTGTTCGCCTTCTCGAACCTTCCATCGGGAAAATTTTTTCATGGCTGCAGCTTTCAAGCAGTGTTCTTCTTGCTTGAAGAAGTTTCCTACCTCTGATGGGCATAGCCTTTGTCTTTTCTGCCTGGGAGAATCGCACCAGAGCCAATCCTGTGTGCATTGCAAGAACTTTACCCGGCTTGCAGTTCAGAACCGGAGCAACCGGTTGAAAGCGCACCTTATGGAGCTCGCCTTGGCTGCATCCACGTCTGCTGGTGCCCCTCAGCCTACTCGGCCTCTGCCTCTACAGTCTTCTTCCACTCTCTCCATCAGGAAGATGAAGGATAAGAATGGGGGGGGGATTAAGAAGCATAGGTCAAAGGAAAGACGCTCACTCCCACCTACACCTCGCCCTCCTGTTTCTCCGGGGCCCTCGCCTCCCTTTTCGGTCGCGAGATGTCCTTCACCCGGGTCCTCAGTGTGGGGCGGACGGTCTTCTTTGGGATCGCCTGCTAAAGGACGCAGGGCTGGATCTCCAGCTCGTCCACTGCAGGTGGTCACTTCTCCGCTTCGAGAGAGGGGCCATCCTCCCACTAGACAGGCTTCTGTCTCTCCGAGGCCTAGGACTCCCAACGATAGACGAATTGCCAACCACCATTCCGGCTACCGTTTCGTCTCCGATCACACCGGCCACCGTTTCACCTGCCACCGTTTCGTCCCAGCCACCGGTGGTGGATGCAACCCAGTTGGACTTTTTCAAGGGCATGTTTGAGGCCATGGTGAAGTTGTTCGCCCAACAGTTTAAGGCCACCATCCCTGTGGCCTCTGCGGCTCCGGTGCCAACCACTGCAAGCCCCAGGGATGCTGGCCCTGCTGCCGCTCTGCCGCCCTCTCGAGGGTCGAACATTCGCTCCGCTGGCCTACCCATATCATCTTGGTGTGGTCCAGACGTCGATGCGGTGAGCTCCCAGCCTGTCGATCCGCCCAGGCCGTACTGGCGCGGTCCCGACGTGGGCTCCAGGATTCCTCCCTCGTCCTCCGATGTTCTAGCGCGTCTTCGGAGGAGGACGAGGGTGACGTCGATGCCGACAAGACGCCGGACCAGGCAATCGGTGCGGTTGACCCACCGCATGGTGAGGATCAACGCTCCCTCACGGCGATGCTCACCCGTTTGGGTACCGCTCTGAATCTGAAGGTGGACCAACCACCGCTGGAGGGCGAGGACCAGATGACCGCCAAGCTGGACAAGAAGGCAATTCGTCCGGTCCACATCACCATGCTTTCTTCCATGTTGACGTCAGCGAAGGCAACAAGAAGCCGGTGTTGTCTCACTCCGTTTCGTCCAGGCTCGACGGAATGTATAGAGTCTTGGACGAGAACGTCGAGTTCCTTCAGGCGCACCCTTTGCCGAACTTGTTGGTGGTTAAGGCCTTCCAGCATAAAACAGCAGTCATTGGTTTTCCGGTACCTTCGAGTCCGGAAGGGAAGAAGCTGGATGCGGTGGGCCGTAAGTTTTACGCTACCGGTTCGCTCTTCCTGAAGGCTGCAAACTACTCAGCAGCCATGGGCCTCTACTAATCCCATCTCTGGGAGCAAGTGAAGACCCTTGCTGCGAAACTGCCTGCCGACCTCCAGAAAGGATTCGACTCTCTGGCTGCTGAAGGAGACTTTCTGGCAGAGCAACAGATGTGGACTGCCGGGCACATTAATGATTACGCGGCCAAGGACATGTCCTCTGCCATCTTGCTCCATCGCCACGCTTGGCTCAGGGGCACCTCTCTCAATGATGCCATGAAGAAGTTCATCGAAAAGTTCCCCTTCGATGGATAAGGCCTGTTCGGACAAGACACCGATAAGGTGCTTAACGAACTACGGCAGATGAATTCAACAGCTAAGTTCCTGGAGCTCACCACGCCGGCTCAGCCTACCAAGCCACGGTTCCAGCCCTTTACCCAATGGTATCGGGGGAACCCCCAGCAGCAGAGTGGCTCGGGCGACCAACCCAGGTCCAATTTCTACAAACAGAGGCGCCAACACAAGCCTCGTTACCAACCATACGGCCAGGGCAAGCGGACCTACTCAAAATCCAAGTCCCGGGTTTGAAGTCGCGAAGGCCAAGGCTCTCTCGCTCCACCTCCCGTACCTCCCCCTCCGGAACTTCCTCCAGGTCTGGTCTGGCGTCACGAACGACCGATGGGTCTTGAAGATCTTGTCCGCTGGTTACGCCATCAAGTTCGTATGGTTGAGGCATCCGAGGTTTCACCACCTCGTCCCCCCATTTGGAAGAAGAAATATCAACTCTTCTGTCCAAGGGAGCCATTGAGTGGGTAACACCGACTGATTGGGACAACGGTTTCTACTCGAGGTACTTCGTGGTTCAGAAGAAGGACGGAGGACTTCTGCCAATTCTGGACCTGCGCCGCCTAAACAAGTGCATCCACACCAGGAAGTTCTGGATGGTGACCCTCCAGACCGTCCTCCCCCTCATCAACGAAGGGGACTGGTTCACAGTGATAGACCTCAACGACGCTTACCTCCACGTCAGCATCCTCGAGGAACACAGATGGTTACTCCGGTTCAGGATGGGAAACTCTGTGTACCGTTCGGTCTGGCTACAGCGCCGAGAGTCTTCACCAAGTGGCTGCTTTCCTCCGTCAGAAGGGGATCAGGGTCTTCCCGTACATCGATGACTGGTTGATTGTCTCTCCCACCAGCTCGTTGTCCATTCGGGACACGGAGTTCACAGTTCACCTCATGGAGAGTCTTGGCCTCAGAATCAACTTTGCCAAGTCAAAGTTGAATCCTTCTCAGCGTGTCGAGTACATTGGAGCGGTACTGGACTCGCTAGCTACCAGGGTTTTTGCCCCCCAGAAACGCTTACTGGACATTGCACAAGGGGTAAGCGAATTCAGGAACAAGCCCTTCATCAGGGCGAAAAAGGCACAGAGACTACTAGGCCTGATGGCCTCAACAACGGCGGTGATTCCTCACGCCAAGTTAAAGTTCCAGTCTCTGCAGTCATGGCTCCTCCACGAGTTCAATCCGCTCACAGAGAGCCAGTCCAAACGGTTGATTCCGTCTCCAGAACTGGTGGACCAGCTGGCGTGGTGGATGACACCTCTCAATGTGGCCACGGGAAAGAACTTTTACCCCCCACAACCATCACTGCAGGTCCTGACCGACACAAGCAACCTCGGCTGGGGGGCTGCTTGCGGGACTCTTGACGGTCAACAACGTATGGTCTCCTCACGAGATGGTGCACCATATCAACTATTTGGAGCTGCTGGCCATTTGGAAGGCTTTACGTTCCTTCGAGGCTCTGCTCACCGGCAATGTGGTTCAAGTGGCCTCGGACAATACACAGCAGTTGCATACCTCAACAAGCAAGTAGGGACTAGGTCCACCACCCTGCTTTATCTTGCGGTACAACTTGGGAGTGGTGCCTGGAGAGACACATCTTTCCAATCGGAGTACACATTCAGGGCAAGCTGAATGTCCTGGCCGACCACCTCAGTTGCCTCACCTCGACAACCCACGAGTGGGAGCTGGACGACGGGGTGTTTCAGTCCCTTTGCAGGGTTTGGGGGACTCCGAGCATCGACCTCTTTGCGTCGGAGTCCAACAGGAAATGCCACAGGTACTGTTCCAGGGCAGGCATCGGACTGAACTCCGAGTGCGATGCCTTCATGAAATGGTGGGATCAGGACTACCTCTATGCCTTTCCCCCGTTTCCTCTGGTTCAGAAGGTCCTCACCAGGATGTACCAGCACCGGACCAACGCAATTCTCGTTGCTCCAGCGTGGCCTCGTCAGCCGTGGTTTCCAATACTGTTGCACATGTCATCACAGTATCGCATGCTACCGGACTTGCCGACTCTTCTCCAAATGGAGCACGGCCAACTCCACCATTCGAACCTGCCCAGCCTCCACCTCACCACATGGAGGATAACCCTAGACTGTCCAGGATCTTGGAGCTAGCACGGAGCTAGCACGGCGCCCCTCCACGAGGAAGTCCTATGCCTCCAAATATAGGCAGTTTCGTGCCTTCCTGGAATCCCAGCAAGGGTCTTCTCCACAGGTGGGACTGCAAGACATCATGACCTACCTCCTCCATTTGGCGGAGTCTGGCCTTAGCATTACCTCCATTCGGGTCCATCTGGCAGTGGTGGTGGCTCACTCTCCAGCTGGTTCACCTGCGTCTGGTGCTTTTTGCGACCAGACGGTGAAGCATTTCCTCAAGGGATTATGAAACGCTTTTCCGCCGGTCAAGACTCCCAACAGCACAATGGTCTTTGTCTACCGTTCTGAACGCGCTCACCAGGACTCCTTTCGAGCCTATGGCTACCGCGGATGTTCGTCTCCTCACGTGGAAGACTGCATTTCTGGTAGCTATCACGTCTGCTCGACGAGCTGGTGAACTGGTTGCTCTGCGGGCAGATGCACCATTTCTTCAGTTTTTCAATGACCACGTGGTGCTTCACGCAGACATTACTTTCCTACCTAAGGTAGTCTCCCAGTTTCATATGGCACAGACCATCTCCTTGCCAACCTTCTTCCAGAACCCCACCAACGCCCAAGAAAGGACTTGGCATACGCTGGATGTGAAACGAGCTTTATTGTTTTACACCAGCAGGACAAGGGAGTTCAGGAAGTCGTAGCGTCTATTTGTTGCATATGGGGGAAAGTCCAAGGGTGAACCCATCTCTGCCCAGAGGTTCTCCAAATGGATTACATCTACCATCTACCTGGCCTACGAGTCTGCTTCGTTGCCACCTCCGCCGCATGTCAGGGCGCATTCTACGAGAGCGGTTGCCACATCCACTGCCTTTTTGGAGGGCACTCCGCTTGAGGACATCTGTAAGGCTGCCACCTGGTCCAGACTTTCTACATTTGTTCAACATTACAGGATGGACACCAGAGCCACTGCGGACGCCAGACTTGGTCGTGTCGTCCTTGCCAGAGGGCTCCGGGGGCCTCACCCTTGACGGTCCATCCTACCTGACCATCATATTCATCGTGGGATCATCTCATCCGACTGCCCACCAACCAAGTAAGTGTGAGCTTGCTAATCTCCCAATAGTGGGGATTCACAAACTATACGAAGGAGAAAGTTCGGTTTCACTTACCAGTGATAACTTTCATTCTTCAAGTATATAGTTTGTGAATACACACTACCCACCCTGCCTCCCCTCTTGAGCTGCATGGATGAGATCAATTGTTTTATCCTGTGCTTATGCTTAAGTATGGAACTGAGGTAAAATGGCGGACTGGCGCCTCAGGGTGGGCGGTGCGGTGGGCGGTCTTACCACCAAAACTTTTGACCAATGAGCTTTTAAGCCTCCGATCAGTGTTCTGTGCAGGCGCATAACCCAATAGTGTGTATTCACAAACTATATACTCGAACGAAAGTTATCACTGGTAAGTGAAACCGAACTTTTCCATTTTCATCCAAACCATGAAACTAGTTAATGGTTTTTCAAACAATCCAGGATATGGAAACATGGTTGAATGTCATGCCTTATTCTAAATCCATTTAGTATAATTTTAAGGACCTGATTGCATAGGAAATTATAAAACCAGATATGAGGAAGCGTGTGGCTCACCAAATGCTGTTGGATTACAGGTCTCATCAACTTCTGCCATCATATCTGTTGGTGAGGGGGGAGGGGAGGTACAATCCAATGTTATTTCAAAGGCCTCTGAATGTCTGTTAATTTTATACTCCATCTTCTCCAAAACTATGCCTAAGATCATGAAAGTCTTCCATTTTGTAAGTTTCATTGCATTAAAGGAGGTGCATGTGAGAGGCCATAAACCTAATGGCTTATTAAACCAAGATAATGCAGCTCCAGAGCTGGCGTGAGGCTTATAGATAACGAGTCTAAAAAGTATTTGTAACCCAGAAGTAAATTGGCTGTGCTCTTAAAAATCACCCGTCTTTCTCCCAGATCATTGCTAATATTTTAAACTGGACTTTTTTTTTTTTACTGATTGTTCCATTGTTAAAATTTGCCAATAATAGGAAAAACCATTGGATAGGAGCTAAAGCATTGGTTAAATTCATGAAACCTAAGAAAGAGGCTACAAGAGAACGATTGAAATCTTCAGTGGAGAGTCCGCCATGGTACTCAGGAAACACAGAGACGGCAGGATCGCCTTCCCCTGCACAGCTGTCCAAGCAGCAAGAGAGCCCAGAGAGCACATCTATAGAGTCCGGTTCCGTGGAAGACAGAGAACATAACAATGGACCTACGAATAAAGGTCAGTGGTGTTGTACGTAATGACTAGTTAACCAGTTTAGAAATGTCATGATAGGCTCTCCTGGAAAGCTATTCTAGCCAAGAAAAGGTTAAGAGTGCGGTTCAACCACGGTTGAAGGGATACAAAGAAAGAGCCTCCTTGAAGTTTGTGGTATTTTTGAACCACAATCGGGCATACCCTGTTAATGGCAAATGTTGTGTTGCTGGCTAATCTTTCTCGCACTAGGTCAGGTGAAAGGAAATACACAATGAACTCAGCAAAACAAAAGCAATCACACTTATATAGTGCCCCATTGTGCTTAGTGCACTCTATGGGCTGATTACAAGTTAATCAGCATTTTGCCCCCAACATGCTGAGTACTTATTTTACCAACCTTGGAAGGGTGAGTCAAACTTGAGCCCTGGTCAGGATCGAACTTGTAACCTTTTGATTGCAGGGCAGCAGTTTAACCACTGTGCCACCAGGGCTCACCAAGAGGTGCCTTCATTTTGTCATTTTCACATCTGGCCTAGACATGGAAGAAGAACCTGAGTTGAACATTTCCAAGAGCTATCAAATCAGTGAAAAACTATGGAGAATCAAACACATACTTTTGTTGTTGTTCAGTCGCACAGTCGATTCCGACCCTTTGCAACCCCATTTAAACATAACTTATTTAAAAGCATGAAAGTTAAACAGAGCATTCTTAAGTCTTCCACCTGTTATAACCTTATCCAGACATTTAAAGCATGCAAGTGTGAAGGGCAAAATGTGTAGTGGGGATATGGGTAGGCTCATCCCACATCTCCACCAGAAGTCAGGCAGACCTTTACTTGTTTACCACAAAAATTAACCCATGTAGTTGTAAGCACATTCAATGGAACAATGTTATACAAAAGTCTCCCTAACTTCCAAGTGGCAAGGCAGGGGGATATAGATTTATGTGTATGACACTATCCTTCAACAAAATTACAGCCCTACCTGCCTCTGGGGTTAAAGCTTGAATAAGATCACTGAGAATGGTGTTTTGGTGATATTGGGTCTTAACAGTATTAGAACTCCATCAGTTCACTCCCTGACTTTGCCATGAAAAATAAACAAGTATTTACATATATAGGTTGCATTTGTATAAAGACAGGATATGATATTTTTCGTATTTTAAAGTTCAGACAGTGATTTATTTATTTATTTATTTATTTAGTGTGCTTATATACCACTTTTCTTATCTACTAACAACTCAAAGCGGTTTACAACACAAATAAATACAAAGCAAATCATAAGTACGGGGAAGGGAATAGAAAAACATACAAAAATACAATTCAAAATACAGTATCGCCAAATAGAATACACATATCAATACAGTTGCAAAATACAAGTTACAATTCATTTCAGAATCTACAAAGTTAAATACAAAATACAGGCCCCGGGCAGCGACCCCTTCCAGTGGTGCTCCAATTTCCCCACGGCCAATGCCAGACCGGGGAAGGAGCTCAGGAGACAACTGCTTCCATCCCCGCACCGGTGTTGGGGGCGGCGGGGAAATGCGGAAAAGGTCCTGTTCGCGGCGGGCGTCCTCCAGCACTGCATTTATCCTCTGGCCAGGCGGGGCTAGGGGAGAGGGACCAGCGTCCACAGGTGCACTGCAGCAGGTTCTGCAGAACCGGTAGTGGAAATTCCCCCAGGCCACACGCACTTGGTTGGCCACACCCACCTCCATAGCCCATAATGCAGGATGTTTGGCCCCACCCACAGATTTGGCCAGCCCACAGAGTAGGTAGTAAAAATTTTCGCAGTGCATTACTGAGTTCAGAGTACATTTAGCAATTTCCACCAATTGTTTTTTGAACTGCAAAGTTGAATCAAATGCTAATTAACTGTGAACAAAGCCCAGTTGTAGAAACAAGTTAAACTTAAGTTGTTGGTGTTTTTTTATTCTGGACTGCCCTGGAAATCATGATGACCAAAAAGTGATCAATAATAACTAAAACAGTTGTCATACATCTTAAGAAACATGCAAATTCCATGTTTTTATCAAATACTTAAATATCATCTTTTTTTCAATTGACATATTGTCTCTTAAATGTTTTGACTATGTTGGTAGAAATGTTTATTTTGCAAGTATATAAGAAAACATAGTCTGAGGTACTTCAGGAGACTTTCTGGTTTGACACTCTGGTCTGCTTTCGTAACAGCAGAGGGAGCAAGTGTAGCTGAGTGAAAGGTATGAACAGAGATGAGTAGTTTGTTTCATGGGAAATGTTGGATATAGCTAATGGTGTTTTTCATGTTACAACCAGCTATTTCTCAGTGAAAAATTGGAACACATTGTCCTAGAGTACATGAAATAATGGATTTATCTGGATCAGAGCAAACTTGCAGAAGCGACCTTACAAAATAATTAAGTATATTTGAAGAACAGAAATAAGATCTTAACATTCCATGAACGTGAATAATTTCCCCAGGCAACACAGTCTTGTATACCATTGCAGACAGTTTTGACTTGGAGGCTTGGACCAACCCAACGCCTGCCAGCATGAATCTGACATTGCAGAAGACATAAAAGTCTGACATTTCTACTTTGTCCATGTTTCCCTGGAGCTTTTTTCTCCTTAACAGATTTTAAAGGGAAAGAGGATTGATCTGAGCTACAGGGATGGTGTAACTCAGGGATTCTCAACCTGCGGCCTGTGGGCTGGATGCGACCCACATGCCATTTCATGTGGCCCCCCACTGCTTCCACCACACCCAGAAGTGCCATGTAGTGGAGGAAGGGCAAAATGGCCGTCCGGCCACTGAAGCTGTCTGAGGGAGCGTGACCCGGCCCCCGGCTTTAAAAGGTTGAGAACTCATGGTGTAACTCATCAGCTGCCTTGGTCTAAGGTCAAGGAGAATGAGCCTTGGCCTATTTGATCTTTTATTGGCAAACCTCTTTGGTCCATCAAAACCAGAATTGCAGAATTCTGCAGTAAAGAATGAACCGTTACAGAAAATTTGGTGGAGGCTGAGGGAAGGGAATGAAGGTTGGATATCCATTTTCAAAGCCAGACCTGTCTGCCTCCTAAATAAATTCTGTGGCTCTTGGGCTATCATCCCAGAGACCATAGGAGTGAAGCCTTAATGTTTCTGTGGATACTGAGGAACCATCAATATGAATAGCATAATAGAGGATTTGGAATATTATTGATCAGGGGTTCTCAACCTTTTCAAGTCAGGGTCGCGGTCACGCTCCCTCAAACAGTTGGCAGGCCATAAATGAGTCCGCAGCCGTCGCAAACACATTTACAACTGCCGTAAATGAGTCCACTTCAGCAGCGGCTGGAGCAAGGGCCAGATTATTTGACACCGTGAGCCGTAGGTTGAGAACCCCTGGAATACATGGAAGATTTAATAATTTTCACAAAATAAGGTTGCTATGCAGGTAGACCTAGATCTTATTTTTAAAAAATATGAGAATTGAGTGCTGAACTGTGTGCTTGAGTCCACTGAGTTCAAAGGTACCTAGTAACACCTAACAATTAATCAAATGGTAGAGAAATGGTACTCATTTCTTATGTCAAATAAGTGAATCCCTCCTGTAGAACTTAATGAGTGAGTTTAGCACACAGTTTTTGTCTGCATGCTGTGTGCCTGTGTTGAAAAGTGGCAGCTTATAATTTGCTTCCCAGCTACTTTTTTGTTACTTTGGTTGTATTTTTGTATTGCTAGATTTTTATCATTGTACTTGTAAAGTGCCCTTGAAAATGATTTTGGAAGAGCCATGTGAAAACTGCTGCATACAAAAACTAAGCGGAAACCTGACCAGGAGAACAAAATTGGTGGTATTTAGGTGCAGCAGTGAACCAATAGCCTAGAGCACTGTTTCCCAGTGCATGCCCCACAGGGAGACTTCAATTTCCAGAAGCCTAAGTCAGTACCTTGGCTGATCAGTGCTTTGGGGAATTAACTTAGACTTCTGGGAATTTAAGTCCAAAACCCAAAGGTTGGGAAACACTGGGCTACACTCTAGAGAATCAGACATGCTGCCTTGCTATAGCCACTTGGAGGAAGATCAAAAGCAAGGCAACATGTTTAAGCACAACCAAGGATCTTCCATCTTTAGTATGGTTTGACATCCAGGCTAGGAATTGTGGCTTTTCTCTCCTACAACAAGAAACTGGCATAAACCAAAGGCCAACATGTGGCTGCCTTGGCTTATGGCCATCTCTTCTCTAGGGATAAACAAGCTGAATCCCTGGTTCAGATGTTATGTTGAACAAGCCAAAGATGGAGGGTCTGTGGTTATTTAGTTGCCCCTGGTCACCTGATGTGGGAGTGACCTGGCTGTGCACATCAGCACTCTGCATTATTACTGGAATTCTAGAGATCATAATGACATCCACATTCAACTGGCAAGCCTAATATACAATAAGAGGTAAATGCTGATTTTATCTTAGTCCCTGCACCAAAGTACATTTCAAATGGAGCATTCTTTAAGGTCAGTGACTCAAGACAATGTGGGAAATATCAAGACATCACAGTCTTTTCAGAAAAATCTGTTGCTTATACAGTAAAACCCCGGTTTATGACGTTGGTCTGTTCCAACAGCCTTCGTCGTAAACCAAAAAAATCGTAAACCGAAGCACATTTCCCCATGCGAATGCACTGAAAATAAATAAAAGGTCCTGACCAGACCAAAAATAATGTAAAAAAATACAAAAAACCACCAAAAAATACCAGACACGATTGTTCCCCACCCCCATAAATGGGATGAAGCGTTCTCCCTATCTTTTCTACACTGCTGCCCTGGGGGAGGCACGCGTTCCCGGCTGTAGGGAGTGCGGATAAGGTCTCCACAGTCTCCCGCTGCTGGTAGAAGCGGCTGACATTGTGGAAATAGCAAAAATGCTGCCACCACCGCAGCAGTAAGTGAAGCATTGCTGGGGGCAGGCACTGTTTTGACTCTAAAATGATACGGGACCACCATTTTAGATTCTAAAATGGCGCTGATCGTCTCAATTCCTGGTCATACACTGGGAGGGAATGTAAACCGGGGCATAAATTTAATACAATTGGCCATCGTAAACCACGGCAAACATTAACCAAGGCGTTCGTAAACCAGAGTTTTACTGTACATACAACTATTGAAGTATATATTATGCTCAGTAAAAACATATGCAACTAAGACTTCTTTGACATATAGCCTTTATTCTCTAAAATCTTTTGCTTTAAAATTGCACATTTGGATGTAGTACCATTTTTTAAACTACAGCACTAGGGTATTGGGGGAGAGGAAGATGTCTGTTATATGTATTAAGTGACAATGTATATTTTACTCACAAATAGTAGAGGCTGTTGCTATGCATTGTTCACATTAATCTCTCATTAACTTAGTAGCTGCTGTAGAGATAATATAGTCCTTTTTCAATTGTTGCTAGTCTCTTAGTGTGAAATGCATTTTAGTTATTTCTGTTACCTTTGTCTTCTTCTTTTTGGGATCACTGGGTGATAACAATTAGCTGCTCCACGCAAAAAGATTGCCTTTTTGAGAAGCACAAGCAAGTCCAAAGAAAAGTCTCCTAAGTCTCCACCGGGTCATCCGTCTATCTCTAATCGCCTCTGGTTCTGGCCGTCTTCCGACACCCCGCCCTCTCCTAATGAGCCCCTTTCTTTCTCGGAAACAGGAGATTTCTAACACTTTCTCTTACAGTTCATTCTCAATGCCTTTCTCAAATACAGATGTGATTTAAATAATATTAATATCTGCACGCACACTTACAGAAACTAATCAAACTTAATCCAAGACCAGAACAAATCAGCATGGACTACCTTTTCAGTGAAATGAGGGACCTTAATTATACAATTGGGACCATTTCTGCAGTGCAGTACACCCTAATGACACCCATGAGATACAGTGCCCATATGTTTACAGAGCTATTGGTGGTGGTGGACATCTTAAGTAAGTGAACTTGCTATTGTGCTTCAGTGATGTTTTGCAGTCACCAGTTTGCCTCATGTCCTGTCAGAATGTGGAAAATAAGCTGTTCTTGCTATGTTGCCAGCTATGCTTTCCCTTAATAGCTACTGATTCTGTGCTTATAATTTCTTATATCCACCAGAGCTTTCGTAACATTCTGTGTTTCCAGTGTGCTGCTTGTCTGTTTCCTTCTTCTTCCTTGTATAGGTCAGACATGAAACTGCCAAAATGAAGGCACCTTTGGGGCGAGTTCATTCTGCAGTTCCTTTCACCTGACCTAGTGTGAGAAAGATTAGCCAAAAACACAAGGTTGCCATTACCAAGGTATGACTGATTGTGGTTCAAAAATACCACAATCTTCGAGGAGGCTCTTCCTGTGTACCCCAGAGACACATATTACTAGTGGGGATCGTTTGACACTGGGATCTTCCAGATCCTTTGGTTTCTTAAATTCTGTGTCTCATTTTTGAAAAGCATCACCCGTATTACCATTAAAAGCTGCAGAAAATTCAATTAAAGTAGCGCAGTGAGCAAAATATTGTTGCAGTTGTGTGTCAAACAGACACCTTTGCAGCTATCCCTACCAAGCCGCTCAATATTCAGTATGTGCCCATTCTTCAATACATAGATCTGGGTGCCCAAACTATGGCCTGGAGGCTGGATCCGGCCCCCAGGCCATAGTGACCAGCCCCCTGAACCATGTGACCGGGCACCCTAACATAGATCATTGTTTCCCAACCTTTGGCTCTTGGACTTCAATTCCCAGAAGCTTAATCAATTCCCAAAAGCAATGATCAACCAATGTACTGATTTAAGTTTCTGCGAATTGAAGTCCAAAAACCAAAGGTTGGGAAACATGGACATAGATGCTTTGCAGGCAGCATTATTAAAGAGCCCTAAATGTGTTTTTTCGGATTGTACCTCATCTAGAGGAATATTATTATGTATACTGTTTTATTACAAAGTAGGGAGTAGGCTGTGCTTTCCTGTTTCAGGACTAGTAGTGAATTCCATACTCTACTTTTTAGTTTGACCTGAAAGCGTTTTTTATAGCTGTTTTTCATTTGGTAGATCACAAAACCTCACTACTGGAAAAACCTGCAGTGTCTGCCAGTTGTTTGCTGAGCATTTTTCAAGATGTAGAATTCCACCTTTTAACCTCTAAATGGCTTTGAGTTAGGCTACATTTGGGGCTGCCCTTCCTTGTCATGAGCACACCCATCAAGCGACGCTCCGGAAAATACAGGAACTGCCCCGGCCGTGCATGTGCAGGAAAAAATCCTTTGTGCATGTGCAGAACCCCTTTGCGCATGCACAGAACCCATTTGTGGATGCGCAGATGGGTTTTGTGTGTGTGTGCGTGCACAGTAACCCCTTTCCCCGCCATTCTAAATACGGGAAGGCACCAGGAAAGGGGAGGAACGTGCGCCAAAATACAGGATTTCCCAGCCAATCCGGGATACTTGACAGGTATGGTCATGAGCCTCCCAGATGCTAAGATCTTCAGGAGAGGACATTTTAAAAATACCAGCTATTTCAGACACCTGCTTAACACACGCTTGGAAAAGAGGGCTTTCCCATATATGGATCTCAGACTTTGGAGTGTGATTTGTTCTCACTCTGACTTATTTTAAGAAAAGTATACCGTGTTTCCCCAAATATACGACACTGTCTTATATTTTTAAAAACTCCAAAATTAGCACAAGGTCTTATTTTCAGGGGATGTCTTATTTTTCCATGAAGAAGAATACCAGTCTCGATCGTGCTTCCCCACTCACAACCAAGGGAAGCGTCCCTTGGTTGCGAGTGGGGAAGCACGATCGAGACTGGCCTCAGCTGTGAGGCGGCCGGCATGGCCCATAAGAAGACCTGCCGCGTCGGAGTCTCGATCCTGCTCTCACCAGGGGAAACTTCCCTTGGTTGTGAGCGGGGAGGCAATCGAGACTCCGATGCGGCAGGCTTTCTTATGGGCCACGCAGGCCGCCTTACAGCCAGGAGGTAAGGAGGTCTTATTTTTGGATGGGGCCTTATATTTCAAAGGCAGGGGGGGAAAGGGGATGTCCTATTATGGGAGGAGGTCCTATATTCGGGGAAACAGGGTAGAAACATGTATTATAGGGTGGTGTGTGAGGTTTAACCTGCTCTGCTGGTGTTGCTTTTCTGTATGCTCCACTTGGTTTTAATACAGTTAGTCAAATTTATGGTCTTAACGATGGGGTTAGTATTGCTTCCTTTTATGGTTTGACTTGTTTTTATTCTTTCATGAAGACAGCTAGCCACCTTGAGTGCTACTTTCGAGTGGAAACGTAGGATAGAAATGTAATAAATAAATTCCATAAGTTTTTAAGCTGACAATAGCAATTAGATTTACAAGGGCAATGCACAAGGTAAATTATTATTTTTGTCCCTAACACACTGGGTACTCAGAAGAACAGATGGCTGAATCAATCTAGAGGCCACTGGGATCAAACTCAGATCATGAACAGAGTTTTAACCACTATGCCACCAGGATGTGTGTGGGTGCTTACATTAGCTGATGTTCCATGCAAGAGTCCTACAGCAGTTATACCATTAGACTAAATACTTACAGGGAGATCCTGACAACATACATCGTGACTCTTTTCTCACAATTTCTTTGATATACTTAGCAACTTATCCATGTTCAGTACTGATTTATCTTCTGTTGTCTGTGCAAGCTGTTTGTTACTTGTGACACCGTCCTCTTTATTTTTCAGGCATCTGGTCCCATTGTCCCCACAGAATTATTCTAAAAGCAATTAAAATAGAGAAGCTTGTTTCTCTTCCAAGCTCAGTTTTAAAATGTTGATTTGCACATTTCTTCCCATTTTCACTTGGGCTAAAAGAGTGAATTATTTAATGACTTCTACCCTATTACTATGAAAATATTTTTTTTTTAGAACGAATGGTTTAAGTGTCAGTTTTCATTTATAAATGAAATCCCCTCCTAATAACATGTTAAAAACCTTGTGTTGGAAAATGGCCTTCTGAAATAACAGGATGTCCTGAGGAACAAAATATTATAAAAGGTGATTATAGCCCCAAATCCTGATCTCTTAATACCAAATGTTGTTTCACTTTTATTGTTAAATTCAAAGAAACAGCATTTGAATAATTAAACCTTAAAAATGCAAGGTAAATGTCTCCCTTGCTCAAAAGCCAGTCATAGATGACTCTAGGGGGGCAGTGCTCATCTGCTTACAGACACTGGAGCACAGCACACAGAACGTTGTTACCTTCCTGCCAAGGTGGTACCATTTTATCTACTTGCAATTTCTTGCTTTCGAACTGCTAGGTTGGCAGGAGCTGGAACAGAGACATGAGCTCACTCCATCGTGCAGCACTTGAGTCTCAAACTGCTGACCTGGCAACTTTCTAGTCGTCAAGTTCAGTCTCTTAACTACTAAGCCACTGCAATCCCGTAATTAATCTCTATGCAGGTTTATAAATACCGTATTTGCTGGTATATAAGCAGTGGTGGGGATCAGCAGGTTCGCACCAGTTCGCCAGAACCGGTAGCAGAAATTCTGAGTGGCCCTGCCAATCCAAGTTTTAAAATAAAAGTAGTCCTAATTCAGGTGCAAAGCAGGACTTTCCCCCTGGCCATGCCCACCATACCACACCCGCAGTGTACAGTGATGCACTGCAAAAAAATTTTTTGCTACCTACTGTGTGTGCTGGCCAAATCTGTGTGTGTGGCCAAACATCCTGCATTATGAGCTATGGAGGTGGGTGTGGCCAACCAAGTGGGCATGGCCTGGGGAAATTTCCGCTACCGGTTCTGCAGAACCTGCTGCAGTGCATCACTGGTGTGGTAGTAAATTTTTTTTGCAGCGCACCACTGCATATAAGATTCACTTTTCCCCATTAAAATACACTGGAAAAATGGAGTGTGTCTTGTACTGTCTATAGTGGCCTATACAGTAGTGGGCTATTAGTGCATCTTACACTCCTATGCATACCTGTCAAGTTTTGGATTTGGAAATAAGGGAAATTTCCTAGCAAATAAGGGATACTTGACAACTATGCTTATCCTGTGCTGCCCTCCAATGGCGGCAATAGGGCATTGCAGTCTAATTAATAAGGGATTATGGTGGGAAAGTGGGTAAAATAAGGGGTTTTCTGGGCCAATAAGAGATACTTGGCAGCTATGCTCCGATGCGTCTTATACACTGGCAAATACGCTAAGCCTGACTGAGTTCAGTGGCACTTAGGCCTGTGTGAATGCATGTAGTCTTGCAGCCCTAGAGTGGCCCCACAGGCTGCCCCCGAGCTCTTTCTCCTTTTGTGTATGACTTCTTCCTTTTTATGACGTGTGTCAAACACTCTCCTTGCTTCTGCTCCCCAGTCTTTTACTGAGTGGTCTTCTAGTTGCAAAACTGGAATGCAAATATAAATGATCTTTGATAACAAATGTCAGTTAATGCAGTTTGTGCAATAGTGCATTTTGTGCCACTGCCATGTGCCTGCTCGTTTTGTCTATAAAGCAACAGGGAATGCGTGAGGTCTGGCTCTTGCTTTATTGTCTCATTGTTGTTTTTTTCCATCTCCTCTCACTCAACTGTTAGTGGATTCCAAGTTGAAGAGAATTTCCCATTATGGAGGCAGCATTGACCACATTGGAAATGCAACAACAGACTCTACTCTTAAGCAGTGCCATGTGGAACCAACATCCAGGTCTTACTCTGCCTCAGCCAACTATTTGGCTGCTTCAGGTTCTGCTACCACTTCAGGACTACAGAGCAGACCCAAAGGTATGTGACTCATCTAACCATCTTGGGAATATGTGCCTTCAATAAAAGTAAATGTCTCCCTTGCTCGAAAAATAGCACAAAAACTGTTTGAGGCAAGAATACAAAATATGAAAGTATAATTTCTTTACTGATGATGTTGGTAAATCACAATAGAATTGTCAAAAACTTGATGTACAAAGTCCATTGATAATCCAAAAGAAATCATTTCATTCAGTATTCAAAATAAATCACTTTATTCAGTATATAATGAGTAATGCAACTAAAGTTAGTCAATCCGGTGTATGAAGTAAAGAGACTTATAAAGCCAAAGCGAATCCAGTAAATTTCTTGCTTTTCAAACTTATTTGATCAGGGTGTTCTAAAATTAATACAAAAATAAGTAAATATTAAACATCATATATAATAATTTGTATGATTATATACAACACCATGTAATACTTAAAGAGGTTAAAACAATTACAAGCATGACTATCAGGGAGCAACTTGAAATCTATGGAGACAATATCATAAAGCATATAAAATTATTAGACATATATACCAAGTGATAATTTTTATATTTATATATAGCCCGCAAAGTTCAGACCTTGTTTCACGTCCAATCTCACAGATTTTGGAAGTTTGCATGGCTTCACCTCTTATGTATTACACTATCAGTGAAGAACAGTGCTTATGTTGGAGTGGGGAAACAGCCAAATCAGTAGAAAATGTAATATGAGGCCTAGTCTTCATTTCAGCTAAAGCCTTCTCTGAATTCAGATATGTTTGGTTCAAGTATTACATTTAAGGGAAGAACAGAAAACTTCAGAGATCTTGGGGCTGCATATTTCCATCCCTGAACTTTGGATAGCTGCACATTCTCCAATGAGCTCCACCACAACTTCTCTCTTATGAAATATGTTTTTTTGATGACTGACAAGTTATATTGGCCACTTTTTTAAAAAAAATATGATGATGTAGGAGCCCTTGAAAACATGGCAGAATTGCCTCCTAAGGCAAGTGGAATTTAAGGAAAGGCCCCCCTCCCTTTGTTGTGTGTACATGTCCTGGGGTATTTTGGAACGGTATGTTGCCTTATCCTGGTTTAAGAGCCCGGTCTTTCTAAGTTCTTCACATGTGCAGTCCTAAAAATGAAGAGGCTTAGGCATGGCTTTTCTTATCCAGGGCTCTAATACAGGGGTGCCCAAACTATGGCCTGGGGGCCAGATCTAGCCCCCGATGCTAGTTCATCCGGCCCGCGACATCCTCATCACTCCCAGAAGCAGAAGTAAAATGTGGCCTGTAGTTTGGGTGCCCTTGAACCACATGACTGGCCCACAGCCCAAAAGGTTTGGGCACCCTTGCTGTAAAATGTATTGTGTTGGTGTTGTCATTAGCTTGCTGACTGGAGATGATGAGAACTATCATTCAGCTCCTTAGGAAGATGAGAGTTGTGAAAGCCTGGAGTAACCCATGGGACAGAAACTTCCTTCCAAAATATCTGGTTGGTGCTCAAATGTATCACCAGTGGTTTGTCATCTCAGGTGCAGAGATGGAGAAAATGAGTTCTTAACCCATCTTTAGGGACTACCGTGGCTTAGTGGTTAAGACACTGAACTTGACGACTGGAAGGTCAGTAGTTCGAGACCTGAGTGCTGCACAACGGAGTGAGCTCCCATCTCCGTCCCAGCTCCTGCCAACCTAGCATTTCAAAAACAAGAAATTGCAAGTAGATAAATAGGGACCACTTGGGTGGGAAGGTAACAGTGTTCCATCTAGTCATGCCTTCCACATGACCAGGGAAACATCTGCAGACACAGACAGTGCTGGCTCTTTGGCTTTAAATGGAGATGAACACCGAACCCTAGAGTCGGATACTATTGGCTTTCAAGCAAGAGTGACCTTTATCTAATTCATCTCTGTGTTGATTCTTGCACTGTTTTAAGAGCATCTACTGGGGCAATAACACTTCACGATGCAAAAAATTGAAGCACTCCCACCCTACCTGATGTACCCATCCTAGCCCTTAACTGATTGGCATATATTCTATTGCCTGGGTTAGTATTTGAGCTGAATATTGGCGAGATGTGTCAAGTTCCTTACACTGGACAATTCTGTTTAGACTTGACTCTGCCACACAACCTTCTAATCTCCCTATTTTGGTCCTTTATCATTTCCAAGGTTAAAAAAATCTTGGCTATGTCTGATTTCTAGTTATAGCAATCTGTGGAGAGCACATTGCCATCTAAGATATCTTATTATTCTCTCCAGGCCATAATTCAGATGGCAATCTATATGAAAACTTCACTGAGGGAGAGCTTCCAAACAAGCAGCACAGTAAGTTACTTATTGTTTAATTTTCATCTTTGATTCTGAGCACTAAAATCATCTTTTCAGAGGGAAGGGGCTCCAGTAGGCAGTAGATTTGGGGGAAGCCTCACCCCACAAGCTAAGCTGCATTCACATTATCAGGATTGACAGCAAGATTAATAGGAACCAATGTGAATGTCTTAGTTGTATCAATTTTTTTTTAAAAAATCCTGGTTTTCACTGGGTTTTTTTTTGAAGTAAAAGTTTTATCCTTTTTTCAACTTGCTACATCTGAGATGTGGGGCGCTATACCAGTGTAGGCGAACCTATGGCACACATGCTAAAGGTGGCACACAGAGGGCTTTCATTGGTAAGCCCCGCCCCACACCACCCCGTGCCGCCAATGGCAGCGCCGCTTCTCCAGCCACCTGGCTCCCTCTGCCAATGGAGAGACGATAGGGGAGGCTGAAATCCCACCCAGAAGGCGTGATCAGACATCCCCCTCCTAGAGATGGTGTGCGCATGAGCTGCTCCTCCGATGGGCGTGTGCAGAGTGTCTCATTGCCTCACTTTGTCCCTGCGGCACCTCCAGATAGGGATTTCAGCCTTCCCATTGGCGGAAGTAGGCAGGTGGCTGGAGAGAAGCAAGAGAGCACTCCAATCCCTAAACCATTGTGCCTGGCCCCACCCCCAAAACACACGCTGCCACTGTCATCATTGAATAAGTTCTGTGTGGCTGCTGCAAAAGCCAGGAGTGCTCTCTTGCTTTTCTCCCCCCTTTCGCCTGCTGCAAAACAAAGGAGTGCAAGCGAAAGGGGGAAGAAAAGCAAGAGAGTGCTCCTGGCTTTTCTGGTGCCCGGTGCAGTGCTTGTTCAGTGGCAATGGCAGCAGTGGGGACTTTTCAGGGGGCAGCAGGGGATTCTCCGGGGGGTGGCATGAAGCTTGGTTGTGTGCATGCACACATGCATGTGCAGCTTGAAGCATGCAGTGACATGTGGTTGCGCACATGCCCACGTGATGTCACCAGCACGCGTGATGAAAGCCGTCCATACATGCCCCACCCCCCGGGCAATCGGTCTCTAAAAGGTTCACCATCACTGTCCTATGCTCTTATATCTCCTTCCATGTCTCTTCTTCCTCCACAGAGTCCAGGCCTAACAGCTTAGAGAATAGTGAAAATGCCTCCACCAGCAGTTCTCCTCTAAACCTGAAAGGTAAAATCTTTTCATAAACCTGTGGTCTATCATAGTCCAGTATATTTCCTTACATATTGCACTAAACTCTGGTAGACCAGATCTTAATTTCACTGCCTAGGCCAGGGATGCCGAAACCTTTTGGGCCACGGGCCAGTCACATTGTTCAGGGGGCTGGTCACTATGGCCCAGGGGATGGATCCAGCCACAATGCCAATTCATCTGGCCCACGAAGCCCTCATTGCTCCTGGAAGCGGAAGTAAAACATATGAACGAGTTTTACTTCCACTTCCGGGAGCAACGAAGGCTTCATGGGCCAGATGAATTGGCATCGGGGACTGGATCCATACCTTGGGCCGTAGTTTGGGCACCCCTGGCCTAGGAGCACTTTACTTTCTGCTCTCTAAAATATCTGGTTGGTGATAAATTAGTGTCTGAAAGTATGGCAGATCGTCTTTGCATCCTAAATAAGGAGACTTTGGTGGTGCTTAAAGAAAACATCTCTATAAAGTAAATTTAAAAGAGAATAACATTGTCCTTTTTGAATCTTCTGATACAGGATCTTTCGACCATATTCATGGCAAGTCAGAGAGCTTTAGCAGTGAAGACATGGTGCTAAATAGAGACACGCCTGGATCCTCTAGAGATGGTCTGCTCGGTCCCACCTCTTCAACTATCGCCAACTCCAGCACTAAGCTCAATATCTCCCTTACCAGGAATGGCTTCTCTTCATATGACATACCTCACAAAAACATCCAAACCCAACCTGTTAGGCACCGATCTACTTCTCCAGGCAGTGAGATGGTAACCTTGGAGGAATTTCTTGAAGAAAGTAGCAGGTTATCTCTACCACATGTAAGATTATCTAGGAAACATGTTTCTTTGGGGCGGGGGCTTAAAATGGATTTGCACTAATTGGGGTGAGATACAAGTCCAGTCAATCAACCAGTTGATCAGTAAAACAAAACTGCAAAGTGAGAGTCTCCAGCTGGTTTGACTACTTGTTGATCTGCTCAGTGTTTTATTATTCTGTGGTTTGCTTCACTGACAGAATTTGTCGCAGCAAAAGGTAGTAGTAGTATCCTGAATGATTGGCAGTAGGGGTTTTTGAATAGGAGGGAATGGCCTGCGGAACCTTTGGGAAGAGAATGTGCCTTCCTTCACCTAAGTATTTTGGATTAAAACACTAGTACTGTAAGGCAGAATTCTGATCATTTTAAAATAAAAGTGAGATTCTCAGATTGGGGGTAGTGTGAAAACTCCTCTGAACATATTTTATTATCTCTATTTTTATCTAACTTTTACTAAAAGTTCATTGCCAGTTGGGCAAGGAATGAGTGGAACATGTTTTTCTGTTTGTGTTAGCTTAGTTGTCCCCAAACATCTACCATCCTTAAACTCTCTTAAGGGCTGGATGCAGTTACCTCCAGATAACCTCTGGAAAGCTTGAACAAGCTGATATAAAATAAGGTTATGTTTTCCCCTTTCTCTATTATCTCTCCACATGGAAAAAAAATCTAAGCCAGGGGTGTTCTAGAGGCCATAGAAGGAGCCTCCTGAAGGGTGGAAATCATTGCTGGTAGTATATCTGGGCATCCTCTGGGCAAAGGCATGCAGGTGGCTAATCATTCCTATCCAGAAGCATTGCACTGTAAATGTTCTGTTGAGCAAAATCACCCAACAGTTCTTTTTTGGAACATACGTTTCAGTACCGTAATTTTTTATTAATATCATAGAATCCTGGGTGATCCCTTATAGACGGCATCTCTTCATCTAAAGAGGAACGCTTAGCTTCACTTTTACTGCAGATGGAAGTGTGATGTCCTTTAACATAAGAACAACATAAGAACAGCCTTGCTGGAACAGGCTACAGCCCATCCAGTCCAGCATTCTGTCTCACACAGTGGCTCACCATTTCTTTGTGCCCAAGAAACTCAGAGGAAACGATCAACATTAACAAAAGTTCCTGGGATGTGTATAGTTGCTAAGAGGCCTCACAAATAACACAGAAGCGCCACTTTTTAAAGACCAGGTATTATGGTCTTCTCAACAGACTAAACTGAAGAGGACAACATAGACATCTTGAGAGTGGAACTGACTGAGTGTATTGTAACATCAATTTATACACCTACCATTCTGCTGTAAGAACCCACCTAATATGGAAAACCAAAACACTCACTTTCAAGTTGCAGATTTCAATAGCTGTAGCAACATTTGGGTCTATGAATGAGATGACTAAAATAGTGAGGCCATTATAAAATAAGCGGAATTCCATTCAATATGATCCTAAACTAATGAGTTCATTTAACAATGGCAGTGAGGCTATAAATCCAGAATTAACTTCCTGTAACTCAACAGTGCAGAAAGAATGTAGACAGTCCAATCCCAAACACTCAGCACAGGCCCATTCTCTGTTACATCCTACTCAGCCATCCAACCTCAATCTATACAATTCCAGAGGAGATGTAATTTCAGAAAAGCTACCTGGGGAAACTTTACCCAGATTGCCCCTCAACTAAAGAACTATGATCAGTTTGTAACATCCATTTTGGTCTTGTTACTCCATTCTAAGAGGGTCTCGGGTATCACTCTAGAAACTAAATTGCCCAATAAGTAGATTATGTTTCATACTTCAAAAAAAATCCTACTACTACAAATAACTCCCACACTGTTTTTAAAAATGCCATTCTGAGATATTTACCATCTGTCCACTTTTTGCTTTGGGAGATTCTTCATATGTAGGGTGTGCATTTTTTAATTTATTAACTTTGTCCTATTATTATTTGTTATCAATATTGCCCTTTCTTCCCTTTGCAGGAGATGCCAGCCAGAGATGACTTGGTGAGTGATTATTTCAGAAAGGCAAACGAGCATCTCTCTGTTGGGAACCAGTTTTCTCAGGCAAACAGGAAAGAGGCAACCAAGACACCCACCAGCTACGTCTCTCCAACTGTAAAGATGCCTGGCTGTGAGGAAGATGGAAGACTGGCTAAGCCAGGCCACTATGTCAAAGCAGATCTCAGGCCAACAGAACCAGAGCCTGTAGCAAATCCCGCAGGTGCCTACAAGCTCCCCCATGCACCTCATAACCAACCCAGCCGGGCACCAAGGCAGACCACCCATGCTCAGCCATGTAGTACTGCTAGTAGGCAGAGCAGTTCTCTAAATCGTGCCTTCAGTTTGGCTTCAGCGGACCTCCTCAGGGCTACTGGGCCAGAGGTATACAGACGTTATGACAGCCTCCCGAAGTCTGTGGTGGCTGATGCCCAAATGCACACAAGTTCAAGCAGCCAGCCTTCTTTAGCCGCTGGCTCTCAGGTCTGTCTGAGGGAGAGGCCACAGTCTGCAAAGGTGGCAGGTTCTTTACAAAGCATTGACTCTCGCTTTCGACAACTTGATATGAGGCGCCTTTCCTTGGCCGCTCCAAAAGATGAGAAGTCCCTCTCATTGCCTCCAATTTCTCCCACCACTTCTAAGGACGATGCGAACATTCAGCCACAGGAACGGGCAAAGGCAGATCTAGAGCAGCCCTGTTCCCCTCCTCAATACGCTGCTTCTAAAATGAAAGCTAAGCCAGCATCACGGCCTGGGGAAGTGGCCACAGTCACGCCTGTCAGAGTTGTCTCCCGCGTTACAGAGGAGAGCAACCCGCAAGCATCAGCATCAAGTGACACTTCCTTTGCCAAATGCCAGAGCTGGTCACCAGAAGACAACAGTCTAGTAGCAGGCAATGAAGACACAAACAGAGGGACCGGCTCTAAAAACCTTCCAACATCACCAGACCCTCATGGTGATCAGCAAACTGTTTGGTATGAATATGGCTGTGTGTGATGCTTTTTCTCAACCCCCCACATCCATAAACCAAGGGATATTCTGTATCAATCTGTGCTGCACTACTGAAAATGGTGGTATCTCAACCACCTGTGTGTTGTCTTAATTGTCTTCTAGATGCTACCGGTGTACTGTGAAAAACTGCATTGATGCACAAGAGGGGAAAGACTAAATTGCCAACTATGGCTGCTCTTGTGCCTAGAAGATAACATGAACATGTTCTCTTCTTCCTGCCCTCTCCTGAATCAAAGGATTAAGTTAAATTCTTGGAAGCATAGAGTGTGCACTATTTGCTTCTCTTTCGCAAACCTACTGTTCTTCATTAAACGGAAAATTGTCCATATGTATGTGCATTTGACTACTGGATCAAGACCTTACTGAAGTATTTACTCAGTGTAGCACATGCTTCCCTCCTACTTTAAAGTAACAGATTCTTTTAACTGATCTGGAAGTCTCTTCTTAGGTCTGGTTGAAACAGCTGCCCTTTGAAATGAGGATGACTAGGATAGGAGGCAGGATAGAAGACAAGATGCTCCAGAAGCTCTTGGACTGTAGTCTCCCAGCAGCTCTAGACAACCCAACCCTGTGATGGTGAACCTTGGCACTCCAGATGTTCTTGGACTTTAATTCCCAGAAGCCCAAGCCCCCGTGAATCCACACGAAGGAGTTTACTGCAATTCATCCGGCCCATGCCGCCCTCGTCGCTCTCAGAAGCGGAAGTAAAACGCACCCATTTGTGTGGATACATGGGGACTTGGGCTTCTGGGAATTGAAGTGCAAGAACATCTGGAGTGCCAAGGTTCACCCTAACCTATAATGAGTGATATTGGGAGCCACAGTCCAGTGGCATCGGGACATACCTTGCCCCACCTCTGATGTTTTCTTCAACCCCTTTGGTCTGGTGACCACCCAGTACTTGCCTATTAAATGGCTTGACCTTCTGTTTCTTCTTTATGCTGTGCTGTGGTACAGTAGAGGTGCTGCCTTTTTATATCTCCTTGATGTTTTGTCAAAACAACAAAACCATGAAGTGATGCACCCTTATTGTGGCCTCTTTTAAATTGGGGTTCACCATGCACTATACCTGCATTTTTTACTACTGTGTCCATTGAATCACATTAAATGTGATTCTGTTGGGTGCCTAGGAAACGCCTGCTGTCATTTCGCTTGCCTCTCAATGTGGAGTGTTGCTTGTATGCAACATTGGTGACTGGTTTGTTCCTCAAATTAGATGGTCCAACTGGAACTCATTGAATAGTTGAAGATTCCAGGCATGGCTCTTGACTCAATCAGCTTGATCTGTGTGGAAACCAAAATGCATTTCTATGCACATTAAAGAAACACTTTGTATTAAGTCATATTTATGCCCACTTCATGGGTTCCTTGACTACTTTTGTATATCTGAGTTGTGTGTGTTTTGCTTGTTTAAAAAAAGGCATTTTCTTTATAACAAATTAATGGAATTGAAAGACTTTTCTTGAGCTTGTGATTTATTATAGTAAGAGAACACACATTCCGTAACAATCGCACACAACCGATTGTGTGTCATAGTTTGTAGTAATCACATTGTGAGAAAAATCAACTTGTCTATAATAAAGCTTTTTTTAAATATACCATTGTTTTTGTTTTGCTATCAAGGGATAACATTGGTAAAGGTTTCCCAACTCCTGTTTAGATGTATTTTTCAACATATTTTAATGGGTCTTTTCTTCCTCAAGTTGTATTCTTTTGTGTCTGTGGCACCCTCATTACAAAATTAAGGTTCCATATAGATCTATGTTGACTAGTTTATTTAAAAGAATCTCTTGGTAGAGCTCCTAACAGATGCTAGCCCAAGGGGGGTTTCACATAGACCAAGGAACACAAAGAGGAAGATGCTTTTGTGTGTGTGTGTGTGTGTGTGTGTGTGTGTGTGTGTGTAAATAATATAACGGCTGAGTAGATAACCTGGAATATTTGGCTATGGAGGGTCAGTTTCTCCACTGTGCATCCTGGGAGAAGAGCCAGCCCGTGTGGTCTTGGGCAAGCTTCATTGACCAGAGTGCACTAAAGGAAAAGAACAGTGTTCTCTACCTAGAATACCCTGGAAAAGGTCACCAGAAGTCATAATCAGCTTGATGGCATAGAGGAGTTGTTGGTTGTTCAGTCACACAGTCGAGTCCGACCCTTTGCGACCCCATATTTTATTTGCCTGGCAAACAACATAGCTCTCAAATTAATGCCCCTCCTTCCTATTTAATTATCTACATGTCTTCACATTTTCTGATAAAAGAGAAGATGGAGTCTGGTATACCTGTTTCATGCGCCTGACTTGTCAAAACTAAAGAAAAATAAAATTCAGATTATTAATTTAAAATAGAGTCCAAAATGGTGTCTAGTTTATAAGCTGAAAAGAAACTATATGGAATAGTCTTTTAATAGTTAAATGTTTCTCACATAACATGTTTCAAAATCTAAAATGTAGCTGAAATTCCACCTGCCTTTTTCTTTGCTTCTATCACACAATTGTGTTTTTCTCCATTTTTACATTAACAGCCTTATCAATAGTAGCAGCAGTTGGCAAGCCTGCTGCTTATTAAATTAAGTGTCATGTATGAGATTTGCAAAAGTCCTACCAATATTCCTACAGTATGTCTTTGAATTTTCGGGAATGATTTTTACAAACTCAATAGTGACACAGCTGTGCATACAAACGTACAGAGGACAGTGGCTTATGACAACTGTACATTTGAATGTGTCTGTATGCCTTAGTAGCTCCCCCCCCCCCCCCAAGGCTCTTTCTTGTCCTGTAAGTGTTGTATTTTTTATTTTTCAAATTGTGTGTAAACTGTGCTTAATAGCTTCTGGTGATTGGGCCCTCGGTGTTTTGCTGTTAAATAACTAATTCAAAGAAAGCCAGGATGTGACTACTGTTTCTAATTGCATACATCACCTGTTTATCATGCTTTTTAGAAAGCATTCCAAAATAGCTTACAGAATAAGAAAACAATAACTAAGGCTATTTTAAAAATTACCAAATTTCAACACACAGTCTCAAACTGCCTAAAAACATGTCCAGATTGTAATCTAGAATTCTATTCCTTAAGTAATGAGAATAGTTACCTAGTTTAATTGCAGCGACTAAAGGAAAATGAGAGGAAAATTTGCAGTTTTGATGGTGATAAAGTACTTTTATTTTATTTTTGTTTGTTTGGAAAGTAAATCCAGATGCAGGAGGAGTGAAAATAGGCAGAAGAAGCATCAGTAAATTAAGATACAGTATGTAGAGTACACTGTCTTCCTGGCAGAAAGCAGCACTGACTTGAACTAACTTTTAATGAAAGAGAAAGAAGAATGTGCCAAAGCAGCACTTTAGTTAACTTTAAGAAGACAACAATTTATCACTACAGAAAAACTTCACAATTTTAAAGTAGACATTGAAGAAATTGAGCTAGTGAAAGATTTTGTACCCCTGGATTAAGTCACCGATCCAAATGGAGGCTTCAGCCAAGAAATCAGATGATTGAGATTTGGATGGGTAGCAATGAAAGAATTAGTAAAGATCATCAAGTTCAAGGACTTGTCACTCGAGACCAAGATCATTCACACGCTTTTATCCCAATCACCAAATATGGTGCTGGAAGAGAGTTTTGCAGATACCCTGGCCAGCTAAAAAGAGACAAATGAGTCCTAGAGCTTGAACTATCTCTGGAGGCAAAAATGATGGTGACACTGTCCTACTTTGGGCACATCATGAGAAGGCAAAACTCTCTAGAAAAGACAATGTACTAGGAAAGGTAGAAAGGAGCAGGAAATGAAGCCCAATCATGAGGGGAATTGATTCCCTAAGGACTATAAATTGCAGGAGTTGAGCATCCCTGTTGAGGACAGGACATTTTCTAGGTCTCTCATTCATAGGGTCTTCAGAAGTCAGAGATGACTTTACAGCACCTAATAGCAACAAGTACATTTGTTTTTGTTTTTCCCCTTTTACTCTTGATATAAGAAAATAGTGCTGTAGAAGCAGTATTGTGTGTACAGTAATACCTTGGATAACGCTAAAACTTGGTCCCACAAGTCTTAGTGTTATCCGATTTTTAGTGTTATCCGATGCATGCATCGGATAATGCCAAAAACCTATGGGATGTATCAGATAACATCAAAACTCCATAGAGATGCATTGTAACCGGCACAGGCTTTAGCCAACGTTATCCGATGCATCCCATAGGATTTTAACATGCAATGTAATCCCCCCCCCCAAAAAAGGTTGTTTTCCGATTTCAGTGTTATGCGATGCGGTTGTCATCTGAGGTTTTACTGTAATTGCTTTGTTTTAATGTATAGATGAGCAACAAGAACAATGGAACATTACAAAACTCCCTTTTTATGATTATCTTCCAAATATTTGAAAAATACTCTCCATTTTTCAAGGCTAAATGTGCCCACTTCTTCCAGTCTTTCCAGTCCCTGATCATCCTTTTTGCCTTCTCTGAACATGTTCCTGTTTGCTGACATCCTCGTTAAAGTGCAATGTCCAGAATTGGGCACAGTATTCTAGGTGTGGCCTAACTAGTGCTGGATAGAGGAGGACTAGGATCTCACAGGTTTTGGAGACTATACTTCTGCTAATGCAGCCTAAAATAGCATTTACCTTTTTTTTTGCAGACACATCACACTGTTGATTCATATTCAGCTTGTGATGCTGGCTCAGACTACCATTTCCTTTAAATCATGGCGTATGGGTGAAGTGCCAGATGACTGGAGGAGAACAAATGTTGCCCTTATTGTCAAAAGGGGCAAAACCTCCATTATATTGTACTATATGTTCTGGAATTGGTGAATCCATGTAAATCTCTAATATAATTTATATAGATGTATTAAATAAATGGAATACTGTAGAGAGAGAAAGAAGTCTGGCCAAGATTATAAATCAAGATGGCGGAATTCTCTTTATGGAAAGGCTAAAACAATGGAGCCTGTTTGTTGTTTAAGAAGAGGAAAATTAATTTAGAGTCAGGTGTAATCGTATGGAAAAAGTAAATAAGAATCTTTTCCCTTCTCCATTATTCTAGAACTCTGGGTCTTCCCATGAATTTTACTGGCCAACAATAGAAAATACTTCCCACATTAAACATTGTTACTTTATAGAAGATGTGTTGTGTCTGCTGGCTTTAAAAGAGAACTAGCCATATTTATAGAGAAAGTCTATCACCATATGGATGTTATCTGTAATGGCTTAATCAGATCTTCAGGCTCAGAAACAGTATAGAGTGGTACCTCGCTTAAAGAGCATAATGCGTTCCACGGGATTGCTCTTTAAGTGAGTTTGCTCTTTAAGCGAAACACCATTGTAAGTGACCAATTGTGACTTCTGGCAGAGGGGATTGTGAACCCCGATTTAGTTATTAAGTGAGTTTTTGGTTGGTTTTAGTTGTTGAGCGAGTTGACCATTCAGAGATAATTCTGCTCTTTAAGTGAGTTAGTCTCTAAGCGAGGTGCTCTTTACGCGAGGTTTTACAGTACCACTAAAATGTCAATTGTTGGGGAGCATCAGCAAGAGAGGGTAATGTCAGTTGGGTATTTCAAACATGGCCCATAAGATGCTTCTGGAATAAGGCCAGCCCAAGACACCCTCAAATAGCACATCCTTTCTATATGTACAAAAGCCAGTAAACTACACACAAATTAAATGTTACTTTAAAAGTGAGGACGATGTTTACCCTCCACCCCACAGCAACTGACAGCAGCAGACAAATTTATAGACACACTCTTTGTCCTGGAAATAGCCAAGTGGCTCAGACATGGCCAGGGAGTTGTTGCTGTCCCCCAGATTAAAATGCTTGCCTCCTGTCTAAAGGTGGGACTAGGCTAGCTTTGGGACAAACCAGATGGCAAAGGAAATGCCTTGTTAGTTTGATTTCAGTTTGTTTATAGCTGTGACACAAGAAGAGCAACAGTGTGTAGTATGATCTTGTGCTCCTCCTCCTCAGACTCGCTGACAATAGCTCCCTGCTAGGAGGAGGTTAGTCAGCCAGCAATAATCTCAGTCCAGAACAAGAGTAGCAGAAGCTCTTTGCTTGCTTTAAAGGCAAGGCATTATCACAGCACCCTGGATAAGAGGGCATTTCCTTGCAGGTAAGTCTTGCCACTTCATCATTCATTTGGCAGCTCTCTGAAACTGGCAGCTCTCTGAAAATTTTTAGCCAGCAGCAAATCTAAACTAAGCATGTATTTATATTTCTGATTCACTCAAATACTTTGGTTTTTTCTTTAATTTTAAACAGCCAGGGCTTTGAAGAATGTAATACCTATGGCTAGTGGTTCTTTGAGAGAATCAAGCCATAGACAATAGCTAGGATATTTAAAGAAATAAAGTTACTTTTGAATGCATTGCTCTCCCACTGATCCAGATGTGCAACCCTGTAGGAACTACTAAGGCTGTGGTCTTGGGTGCATTTGTTAGAACATTGAAAAGTACTGTTTTGACGTATAGCTTTCAGAATCCCTGCCTGGGACTCTCGGAGCTTGGAAAGTAACTTTGAGAGTAACCTGGAGGAAATTCTCATTGAATTTAGTGAGAGTTCGGGGTTACGTCGGAGTATAAATGCTCCTTGCATTTGTAATGTAAATTTTAGGTTCAAAAGATGGGAGTAGGTACAAACCGTAGGTAAGTCTTCCCCATTAAACTACCTGCTGTTTTTATATCCAGAAGGAATAACAAGCGTTTATTAAGTTCAGTTTACACTCTCTTGGTTGAATAAGAACCTAGGGTGTCAGCTTTGAATAAAGGATATGTTGGAATTGCCTTGAAAAACAATGAAGTGGGAAACATTTGTGTGAATTCTTATTTCTTTACATTTCAGACAGCTGTCTGGAGATGGGGATATTGGCATGCCTCCACCTATTTCTCAGTTCTCAAAAGTAGCTTGTTTCCATTGTTCCTTGCACTTGTGGAGCAAAGGAATAGAGTTGTAATTAGGGGGGAAATGTGGAAACATGATTTGCACTCTTCCCCACCCTCTGAAGTTCAAGAAGTAGAGTCCAGAAGATTTCAGCTAAATGCTGTAATTTTCATCCTAATAGTAACTATTTTGACAATGGGATTGTGCCCCCAACTCTGGAGAGGGTTGACTAGCCATTCATGTTAACAGGCTAGAACTGCAAGATTCTAGCATTGAGCAAGGGTTGACTTAGATATCCATGAAGCTCCATTCCTACTGCATTGTTTCATAATGGATATGCATGTAATTCAGAACTTGGAATGCATTTCCCATAGTCTCCCAGGTATGCTGGCTAGGAAATAATAATAATTTCATGTCAGAAATTATTCTGGATTGAAAGGATTTTTGTGGAAGAAACTCCACTCGGAACACCCAAATGAGGCTCCTTTCATGTCCCCAAGAGCTGGGACAGAGATGGGCACTCAATCTGTCATGCAGTACCTGGGTCTTGAACTGTTGACTTGCCAGCCTTCCAACTAACAAGGCAAGTTTCTTAACCACTGAGCCACCACAGCCCCGTATTACATGAAATATGGAATTGTTAACCCAAAAACAACTTTTCCTAAGCTTTGCTATACTTTTCAAGATATAGCACAAGGCAACAAAAACATTTTTTGCTTAGGGACACAATAATTCCTTTTTGCAGACATTCACCACCACCACCACTCCTCGGTACAGGTTTGCTTGTTTGCACGTGTCTTTTTGCATCCTTGCTTGTTTGCACGTGTCTTTTTGCATCCTGTGCACCTGCCAGGAGCCTAAAAGCTCTGCTTGATTACACAGAAATCCTTTCTTAATCTAAAACAGCAGCAGGGTTGACAGTGTGTATCCATGAGCTAACTACCTGCAAGTGTCTCTGTGTAGTGATGTGATGTAAATATTTGCAGTAAATATTTGTTCTTTTTAAAGGGGGGCCAATAGAGGGGAAATAGAGTTTGGTCACCTTTTGCAATGATGTCCCTGGCCCAAGATGTAAATATCTGTGCAATCGTTCTACTGCAATTGCATTGCTTAAGAAACACCCATCTTTGTCTAGTTTGCTAAAAAAAAAGTTCATTAGGTAAAAATAAAGATCTCCATTGCTCAAAATCCAGCCATATCTGACTCTAGGGTGTCGTGCTCATCTCCATTTTACAGCCAAAATGCCAGCGCTGCCTGCATCTGCAGACATTTCTGTGATCATATGGCAGGCATGGCTAGACACTGGACGCATGGGACATTGTTACTTTCCCCACCAAAGCAGTACCTATTTAGCTACTTGCAATTTCTTGCTTTCGAACTACAGTACTAGGTTGTCAGGAACTGGGACAGAGATGGGAGCTCACTCCATCATGCAGCACTTGGGTCTCGAACTGCTGACCTGCCAACCTTCTGGTTGTCAAGTTCATCATCTAAACTACTAAGGGGCCATTCAAGAATTACATGATGCATTTTTTGGGGAAATTGCCGGGGGCCCCCCCATGTAATTCGACCATAATTTTCACTTAAAACCCCCCTCCCTTTAAAATTCGTAATCCAGAACTTTTGTATCAAAACTCTATTTTTTAGAGCTTTTCACTATTGGTTATTGATGCGTAATGCAGAACGTATTGGTTTTTACTATCTTCTTTATTAAGAGTCATCGTCATCTCCTGCCAGGGGTACATCAAGGTCATCTTTCCAAATCGGATCAAAATTCCCAGAGATAATTTTTAAACCTAAAAAAGTGCATGTTTTGAAACCACAACAGCTCCAAATGGATTATGTAATCTTTGACTTGACCCCCGTGCCCCCACATAATTTTCCATAATTCAGATGGCAGACCCCCTCCCTCTCTCGAGGATCACGTACTTGTTGAATGGCCCCTAAGACACTGTAGTCCCTTCTTTTCTCATTGGAGTATTTTAAATCAACTCCTATCATTCTACCTACAATGAAAGATGGAGCCATTTATTTATTTATTTAGCTAGTTTGTTAGTTGGTTGGAGTTTGTTCCACTCAGGCAGGAAAAGCTGCTTGATTCTTCTGCTATTGTTTTCATCTCATTGTGCTCTTTTCTGAAGCTTGCTTCAAAAGTGACGCATTTCCTTCAGGAAAAACATAAATGTAGGTATAGGAAATCTCCAGCAGCCAACACACATATCTTCTAAATGTGATGTTTTCACTTGTTGATCCTAGCTATTCTCCCGAGATCTGTGGGTGCCAGGCTGTTGCTAAATGCAGCTTTCCAGTATGAGTAATCAGTAATAAATCATTCCGCAATTTTTTCCAATGTGGCAAAGGGGTGGTGTTATTTGTAGTCAGTGGTTTGCTCCATCATTAGCAGATGGAGATGGGGGTCAGCCTTCCTTCGGGGGGGGGGGCATAATGGGCATGCGGGTGACCTACTAAACCTGTTGCCCTTTAAAAGAAGTGGGCATGGACATGTGATGGCTAGTGACAGCAGAAAATGGCTGGAGGGTGAAATGGTCTGTGCCTTCTCCTATGCAACTTGATGCAAATACAGTACTACCATGGCTCATAGTACTGTAAGTAAAACCTTGCATAAAGAGCACCTTGCTTAGAGACTAACACGCTTAAAGAGCAGAATTTTCTCTGAATGGTCGCCTCACTTAACAACTAAAACCAACCAAAAACTCGCTTAACAACTAAATCACGGTTCACAATCCCCACCGCCACCGCCAGAAGTCACAATTGGTCACTTACAATAGTGTTTTGCTTAAAGAGCAAACTCGCTTAAAGAACAATCCCGTGGAACGCATTATGCTCTTTAAGCGAGGTACCACTATTGTAATCCAATACCCTTCATACCTAATTGAGGTGGTGTTGTGTTTGTTAGCGATGGTTGATGCCCTTTTGATTCAGACTGGTCAATTAGGGAAGTTGGGATCCTTCAAGTAGTTGACTACCAAATTATAGTTCATTGAAGTCACCAAAGCAAAGATACAGTACAGTAGTTCTGGTAAGATTACATCTGTGTCGGAGAGTTCAGAGTTATAGGATCAGATACATAAACTTATACGGAGGCTGGAGATAAAAACATTTTTCATACTAAAGGGCAAATCTGATAACACATACAGGATACATTAACTAATTAATTTAAATTGACAAATGTGGACACCAATGAAATGGTGGCTTCCCAATTGGAAATTAAGCTGTCTTAAGAAATAACTGACATTATCTTACAATGTAGTTTTGCGGTTCTCCAGAATGCAAATTAAACTTCCTTTTTTTCGGTAGCTGATCACCAGAAAAGTAAACACCAAGCGTTCATTTACATATTGACAAGGCAAAACAGCAGTTCTTTGTCTCATGGTCACAGCTGAGATGCACTATTAGGCTTGTTTCATTGACCCTTTTGTGAAGTCTGTTAAATGTCAATTTTGAAAACACCTTGAAAGCTGAATCAATTCTCAAAAGTGTAGGAGCAATCATGACAATCCATTATTCACAGAGTTTTGTTCTATTAAAAAAACAAACACTGTGCTTACTTGATCATGTCTGCACATGGGATGTATGCTTCTTGAATTAATAACTTCTTGAAAAATTTGAATGAGAAAATGTGAGCTGATACACAGAAATTTTGAAGCTGTTCAGCAATTCCTAGCTTAGCAACTGTCCTAGCCTCTCAGGGGCAACCCAGGGCTACCCCTGTTGACACAAGTGACTCACTAAAGATTCTAGTTTTATTCAAGGAGGTTTTTGCAGTTGACAATCTGGATGCCTTTCTCATTTTGCAACTACCATTTTATTTTCATTCAGCCCTATCACGTCTGCTATCCTTTGACCAAAGCAGCCCACAGCACCATTTCATGTGGTCCTCCATCACACCAGGAAGTGCCATATGGTGGAGGAAGGGCAAAATGGCCGTCCGGTGCCCGAAGCTGTCTGAGGGAATGTGGTTTGGCCCCCAGCTTATAAAAGTTGAGAACTCCTGATCAAAGCCTTCCTTTTCTGATGTTTCATCTGAAATAGAGTGTCTCGGTTGATATTTTCCATCCCTTGCACTTTGTAACACCAGCAGTGGAGTGCTATCAAAATGTAAATATCTAACAGATTCATTTGTAACATTAGAAATGTTACTTGGCTCAATCTCAGTTCTTCCTATGTAGAAAGTGAATAACAGCAATATGTCCTTCCAGAGTTGTTGCATAGAAAATTAAACAAATCACATTTTAAAAACCCATTAAAACTGCCACCAAAAATTACTCCGACCCCTACAGATTAAAAGAGGTTAAAAGAGGGAGTGTTCTTACTAAATCAGACAGCAGGCAGGGGTCTCCACATGGCTGGTGCCCCACACCTGCTTTGCCAGCCAGGTTTCATGTATCATCAACTGTTTCATGTACAGTATGGCAGGTAAAGTAGCATACTTTTTCAACAGCTACAGCCTGGTTCCAGCTTGTTTAGACATTTGTACAGTACTATAAAATTAACAAGCTGGTGGTTTTTTCCTCCCTGTCTTTGGACTTAATCCACAGTTCATGTTACAAACTGCAAACAGCATTGTGATGAGAGGAAAATATTTGTTTGACCACAAAAGCCACTGAGTCTGGAGTCAACTGGCTGAAGAGAATCACATTGAACACTTCATTTTCACATGACAGTTTAACAATTGATTGGACACATTTCCATTTTGTTTGTTGTAAACACTGGGCATTGATGTCTTTAACACGAGTCATATTTTCTACCTTGAATCTGGCATTTCAGTAAGTAGCTGATGTATATTATTGGCCTAGTTTCCAACACTGTCTGTCCGCCACATGTGTGAGGATACTAAAACTGCTTTCCTTTTCACAAGCTGCCTTTACCTTCTGAAAATGAGGAAAGAGTTCCAGTACCATGTTAACTTTCGTTTGATAAGTTTGTTTTATTCAGTTCCACGGTTCCACGGTTCCTTCGGTAGCTGCACCCTTTTTAGGGGACGGGTTCTTAATTCTGTTTTATCTGTTTTATCTATGATTGTGAACCGCCCTGAGTTGGCCTTGGTCGAGTGGGCAGTATAGAAATCCAACAATTAAATTAAATTATTCTTCATAAATAAGACAAAATGGCAGCATAGCTATCCTAAAGACAGTTGAGTACAAATTCCAACCAAAAGGGTGTGGGGAGCAATAAATAAACAAATTCTACTGAATACAGTCCCCAAAATGTATCAAGAGAAAGCAAGCTAGCTGCGTAGTCTTTGTAGACCAGGGTTCCTCAAACTTGGCTCCAGGTGTTCTTGGACTTCAATTACCAGAAACCCAAGTCAGCACACCTAGTGATCCAGGCCTCTGGAATTGAAGTCCAAGAACATCTGGAGAGCCAAGTTTGAGGAACCCTGTTGTAGACAATCTGAAGACAAGGGTGGGTGATACATTTATTCAGACATTAAACTAAGCTTAATATAACTAGCATTTTCCTAACGTTACAAAAATGTGGAAAAGGACATAGAGAAGTAGAGGGGAAATGTAGCCTATATACTAATTATGCATGCTCCTGGACTGGAACTCCCTGCTCAGGGTCACTCCTGCTCTGGTCACCTCCAGATTGGATTATTGTAATGCACTCTACATGGGGCTGCCTTGATGACCATCTGGAAGCTGCAGCTAATTCCAGGCCGCCCAGGTGGTGATGGGGCATGGGCGTTATGCCTGTGTCTCGCCGTAGTTCTGGGAGCTGCACTGGCTGCCGGTGTGCCTCTGGGTGCAATTCAAGGTGCTGGTCTTGACCTTTAAAGCCCTACATGGCAGTGGACCAGGATACTTAAGAGAAGGCATCACCCTAAGGTGCTAAACCCGTCCTACGAGGGCAGATTGGAGAGGCTCAATGATGGTCCCTTCAGTTAAGGATACACACCTTGCAGGGACCAGGAGGAGAGCCTTTTCCGTGTCAGCCCTGGCCCTTTGGAAGCTCTCGCTATCCGAGCTGCGCCTTCAGACGGAGCTGCTCCCCTTTAGAAAACTTCTGAAAACATGGCTATGGCAGCGGGTATGGGGCATGGATGAATCAACTTCCCAGTCCCGCTGGCTCATCTAGCCTAGGTTGGTACCTTGTTCCAATAGTCTTTTATCAAGAGTGGGAGGGTAAGGGAGATTTTTATCAGATAGTTTTAAAATGGGTTTTTAATGGTATATAGATAGGGAGTTATTTGATGTTTTATTTAATGTTTTAAGTATGTTGTGAACCGCTTCGGGTCACTCCTGAGTGAGGGAAGCGGGATAGAAATATTTTTAAAAAATAAAACTAGGTGAGCCACCTGCAACCAAATTATAAGTGTTATCCAATTTTTGGAGAAAGATGTTGTCCTCAGTTCACATCCCCCATGGGTGATATTAAATGTCTTTGCTTGTTTGTAGTTACTGGTTAACTACTCATGGTATCTTCTATTGTCCCCCCCCCCAAATGGAGATGGGTAAAGTCACGTAGTCTTTGTACACAATCCAAAGATAAGACATAGCCTACTCTCAAAAACAAGGTTTCTGAACATTTGTACACCCTTGCAAATCCATTGTTCAGGATGTATTTACTAAAACGGGATTGTTGTGAGGTAAACTCATCTGTATTCTATTTGCTGAGATGGTTCAGCTGTTGTTGGCTTGTGCTCAGTTCTCATTTTAGCTGGTTTCCTGTTTAACATTGGTTATTTAATTGCATGTTGGAAGCACAGCCATGAACCTGTGCCTACGAAATTCTGGGGCTTGTTGTTGGTTTGTGTTAGTCAGAACTTATTTTTTGACAACATAAACCTCTTTTTAAATTTTAGTACAGTTCTTTTTTTTTTTTTGAGAGGGGGGGGGGGAATGGAAAGCAAGACCAGGCAAAAAAAAAGTAATAATAACTATTTACAGTATATATAATGGTCAATGGCTCCAGTACAGCAAAAGCAAGTCCAATCAAGTCTCACCGAAGGCTGTTTTATTTAATTAGAATTATTCCACTAGGACACTCCTTTATTTTATTAGATTTTTCTCCTACCTTTTGAGTCAAACATTGTGCTCAAGATCCTGGCTGGAGGGGTTAACAGCTGCCAATGACGACGATGCATGGGAGGACTCTCGCCCGCCCCGGAGCTCCAACACCGCTCCAGGGGATTGGGGTCACTTGCGACTGCTGTTGCAGTCGCAACTGAGGTCTTTCATTTTGTGCCCTCCTGGACTCGTTGTATGTATCTTGTATTGATTTTTAACTGTATTATTTTTATTGTAATTTTTAATTATGTTATTGTATTATTTTGCATATTTTGAATTCTATGTTTCATGTACACTTTTTGGCTGTTGTCTGCTGTGCAGACGTCATGCTCCAATGTTTAGCCGCTTTGAGTTGCCTTCGGGCTGAATAAAGCGGGGTACAAATAAAGGTGAAATGAAAATTGAAAAAAATGAAATGTTAACAAATATCATTAAAATAGATCAATATATATATTATTTGATAGTATGTAGAAATTAATCTAGTTCCTCTAACACTTCTTCCATCCTAACCAAAATTCTGTGAAATCACTCAATGAGAGGCATGACCAGCATGAAATTTGATCTTCCTAGATAAAATTAAGACTCTGCTGACAATGCCAAAATGCCTCTAAAGTGTGTGTTGTTTCTTTCTGTTTTTACTGCAAATGAATTAAATAAATTTGTTTTGAAAGTCTTTTTAAAGAAACAAGTCTAAGGCTCCCAAATCAACCATTACAAAAATAATCATGTGATGCCCTTTACTTTCTTTTTCTTGTCCCGCATTGCCCACAGAGTAATATGGGTATAATGGGGAAATCTATGATATAAAAATATCAGAGTGCCTTTGAAAAATTATAATCTGTTTGGTTAAGATTGCAGTCCATCTATAAAAACCAAGAGGAGATTGCATTAACTTCATTTGGATGTGGGTTGAATACTTCCTTAATTAATGTTAAAGAAAGCAGGAAGCTGAGAGGGGAAAAAGTATTTATTAGAAATGTGATGCTGGAGGAGAGCTCTCTGGATACCCTCAGCAGCAGTAAAGAATAACACATGGATCCTAACCAAGTCAAGCCTTAACTGTGTCTAGAGCGAAAATTATGTAGCTGAGGCTGTCTTACTTTGGAAACTTCATGAGAAGGCAAGACTCTGGAAAAGATAGTAATTCTGGGGAAGGTAGAAGGCAGCAGGAAAAGAGTAAGACCCAACATGAGAGGGATTGACTTCATGAGAGAAGCCACAGGCTTGTGTTTGCAAGAGCTGAGCAGGGTTGTTGAGGGCAGGACATTTTGGAGCTCTCTCATTCATAGGATCATCATAAATCAGAGATGACTTGACAGCACATAACAGCAACATGTTTTAGTTATACTGAAAGGGGGGGGGGGTGTTACACAGAAAGAGCCTCCTCAAAGATTGTGGTATTTTTGAACCACAATCAGGTGTACCCTGGAAACGGCAACCTTGTGCTGCCAGCTAATCTTTCTCACACTAGGTCAGGCGAAAGGAACCGCAGAATGAACTCACCCAAAAGGTGCCTTCATTTTGCAGTTTCATGTCTGGCCTAGACACAGAAGAAGACGAATGGAAGGATTGTCAATGCAGCACAGTTAGTGTAAGACAAACTGATCTGATAAATTGTTTAACTGCTCTGTACTACAATGCATCTATACCTATAAAATGGTGCATTAACCGTTGGAATGTGACAAAGGATGTTTAGACAGGCCCTACTAGCCTGTAATGGGCCTCCGTTCACTCACCCATACCCGGTTCGCAGGTAACTGTCGGGTTGAAATTTGTGCCAGTGGGGCAGGAGCCCCCCGGACACAAACAAAAAAAGGGAACTTCAATTCCCAATGTTCCTTGCGCCGCGTCGCACCAGAGCCAATCGCTGAGCGGCACGAGCAAAAGGAACGTTTGGAAATGCACCGCGGCCAATCAAAAATGAGCTGCAGGAAAAAACCCGCTGCACTAACTAAAATCGTGCATGCCAAACTACAAGCCCCAGTGTCCTGCGCGCCATGAGCGCGCAGAACGCTGATGCAGCCGGCGTGCGAAAAATAAAAAAAAGGCAGGCCGCAAAACCCACACACCTCCACCGCCGCATACAGCGGTGATGAGATTCCTGTGGTCCGGCCACCCAGGCTGGCCCACGGAAATACCCCCACCCTAACGCTGCATATAGCAGCGATGGGAATTCCCGTGGTCCGGCCACCCAGGCCAGCCCACGGAAATACCCCTCCACCCCAACGCCGCATCAAGCAGCGATGGGAATTCCCGTGGTCCGGCCACCCAGGCCAGCCCACGGAAATACCCCTACCCCACCCCAACGCTGCATGTAAGCAGCGATACAATTTCCATGGTCTGGCCACCCAGGCTGGCCCACGAAAATACCTCCCTCCTCCGACGCATCAAGCGGCGATGGGATTCCTGTGGTCCGGCCACCAAGGCTGGCCCACTAAAAAAAACCCCACCCCAATGCCGCATGAAGCGGCAATGCAATTTCTGTGGTCCGGCCACCTAGGCCGGACCACGGAAATACCACCACCCCAACGCCGCAACAAGCAGCGATGGTATTTCCACGGTCCAGCCCCCGAGACCGGCCCACGGAAATACCCCCACCCCCAACACAAAACAACACCATCCAAAACAGTCAAAAATAATCAAAACCAAAATAAAAACAGAAAAAATAAACACAAAAAACTTCCAAAAACACAATCCAAAAAGAATCAAAAATATTCAAAACCAAAAATTAAAAAATAGAAAAAGGAAACACAAAAACATCCAAAAACAAAGAAGACAAAACACACAGAACACTCCCACCCACCCCCACCCCAAAATTTAAACCAGGGAGCTTACCAGGAGATGTCTTCACTACATGACGACCGGAACTAAACTGAGGAAAGAAAGAGACGACTTACTGGAAGAAGAAGCGACACCCAGAGGACAGTAGAGAAAAATAGTAAAATACAAGAAAAGCTCACCAGCCCCACCCAGAGGCCACAAGTGAAAAAAACATTCAAAAACATTCAAAATAATAAAAATAATTCCCAAATTAATGGAATAAGTTATCAAAACATTCAAAAATATTCACAAAAATCACAAATAATTCCAAAAAAAGAAATAAGTTTTCACTCAACAAAACAAAAATCTAAACACAGTATAGAAACATTGATTTTTTAAAAAAACATATTCTTACACATTCTAAAAATTATTATCCAAGGTACAACTATTTAAAAAAATTCACATAGTAACACATTATTTGGTAAAATACAATAATTATTAAAAAATTATATCATCCTTTCCTCTTTTTAAAAACAAAAATAAAAAATCACAGTTTATAACAGCCCATGCGTAAAAATAAAAATTTTAAAAACCACAATTAAAAACTAACCTCATATGCATAAACATAAAACAAAAACCTTCCAACACAATTTAAAACAGCCCGGCGGCGCCGGGCAAAATCTGCTAGTGTTTTATAAATTCCTAGAAATTGTAGTCAAAAAGCATTGGCCTACAATCTATAGTCAGAATGATCACATTATAACAGAGGATAAAAGGAAGCCAAGTAGACAAGAGGAATTCAAAGTACAAATAAATCCACACGTCTGGTTGAAGTAATGAGCAATAATGTCTTGGTTAGTGGTAACACTTTACAATGACTAATTAGCTCATTGTTTATGTACAAATTAAATAGTGTAGTAAATTAATAGTATTCAGAATAGGTTAGTGGTTACTTAATTCTTAAGGAAATACTCATAGTTTGATTATTTTGCAATTCTCTATGGTCAATTTCAGTGCCAGATACACAGCTGTTGTTGGGCAGAAAAGGCTATGTAAAATCTTGGGAAATTTGGATAAGACTGCTATTGAGGATCCCAAGACTAGAACGCAAAAGGAAGATCCTGCATACCTTCACACAAGTCCTGCCCTAGGTTGGTACTTAGACCCTAATCCAGCAAAACGTCTTCATAACTGACTGTGGCTTTGGGTTTAGTCATCTAAGGGACTACCTATCTCATTATGAACTTGCCTAGGCATGAAAACCTGGACAAGTGTTTTGAGAATACCAGCACCTGCTTGATGGGCAAAATAGAAGGGGTTACTCATTGATTGAATAGAGTGGAATTCATTCATTCATTCATTTTATATTTCAGACACTGAAACAGTTTTTATTCTCAGACCTTTTAGTAAGACTTAACTGGCCTTTTACATATTTTTTACCTGGCCTTTTACATATTTTTACTAAATACTACTGCTATTTTAATTGTTGTGCATTTGCTATACTGTACTAGAACCATTGACTATGTTACCCTGAGATATTGATGGGTAAGGTCTTTAGATCACGCTTTTTTGGTGAAAAATCATACAAATGTTTTATGCAGAGTTATCTTTTTGCATACAAAGACGAAAATAGCAAGATTTGGATAACTTTATCAAGTACCATTTCAATTGTGTGACTTTAGGAAGTTGGCATTTTTAGTACAGTATCAACCTACATCCGATTCCTCATCCAAACTAAGAATAATGTCACTACAATGAGAGGGCCCTCAATCCAAACACTAATCTAAAATCCAGACTGCAAGGGTTAACTGCATTCTTTTGAAATTTATATATCTGATAATTATAATGTATCTTTAGTAACAGCACAAGCACCAATGATCTGTAACATAAATTTATTCCTTGTTTATCTTATATTTCCATACTTGTAATAAAAAAAACCTATAAATTGTGTTACATCATGATGCAAAACCCCACTCAGAAACAATGCCTGATCAATGCAATGGGATTATTTTCCAATAACTTCATAAAGCAGGAGTTCTCAACCTTTTTTAACCGGGGACCGGGTCATGCTCCCTCAGACAGCTTTGGGGGCTGGATGGCCATTTTGCCCTTCCTCCCTCACATGGAAATGGTACCGCAGGTTGAGAATTACTGGTGTAAAGCAAAGTTCAATAGGAATAATTCCCATGTATTTTTGTCATAAGTATGGAAGCAGATCTAATTTTGTTACATTGGCCTGGGAGGGCCAATATAAAGAAATCAGCTCTGCTTCCACACTTACGGCATTTTGTAAACAGTTAAGACGTTCCTTTTACAAGTAGCATTTCCAACTTAAGTAAGTTGATTACAAATGTGCAGGTTTCCTCAACTATTTTCAATTTGATTTTAATTCAATTCTGATTTAGTTTTTGCTGATTGAGTTATATTGTGACTGCAAGTAGAGAATGTAGGTTATTAATTAGTGTTAGACTTTAAATTTATCCAATGCCATCTGGGTAGAGTATGTATTTTATTAATGTTAATTGTTGATTTTATTTTGTTTGGAGTGTTCTGTTTGTTATCATTGTTTTGTGGGTTGTCTATTTCACTGTTGTAAGCTGCCCAGAGTAGTGCTTGCACCAAGTGGGGTGGGGTGATAGAAAAAGAAAGAAACAAAGAAGGAAAAAGCTGAAGTGGGAAGACTTTCCCCTGTCAGGGGAATAAATAATAAATAATTATTTATTATAATTGTTTCAAATTGTTTTATTTAACGAAATAATGTTTTAGTTTGTGGGGTTTTTTTTGTTAATAGTTGTACCGTAGGTAGTATTTTTAAAAATGTGAAAGTACATGTTTTTACATTCAATGTTTTTAAACTGTGTTTAGATGTTTTGGGTTTTTAATTTATTGTTATGTTTTTGGCTTGTTTTTACTCTTGTGGCCTCTAGGTGAGGCTGTTGTGTCTTTTTGAGTTGTTTTTACTATTCTGCCCTGCAGGTGGGGCTGCTAGTGGTTTTGTTTTAGTTTCACTCTTTTTTCTCTCCTGGCCTCTGCATGGGGCTTCTTCTGGTAAGTAGTCTTTGTTTCTTCATTATTGTTCCGGTCGTCGTGGAGGGAGGACGTGCTGGTGAGTTGTCTGGTTTTCTTTCTTCTGTGGTTTTTCTTTGTTTTGTTTTTGTGGTGGTGGGCTGGGAGGTGTTTCTGTTTGTTCTTTTTTGTTTTGGTTGAGTTTTAGGTTTGTTTAATTGGTTTGGTTATTTCTGATTTTTAATTTTTCTTATTTTGTTGTTATTTGTGTAATTAGTTGTTTGTTTGTGTAATTTGTGGTTTTTTCATGTAGTTAGGTGTTTTGTATGTGGTTTTGTGTTATTGTGGATGTTTTTGTTTGTGTATTTTGTGGTTTATTTTTTTGTTTATTAATGGGTTTTTTAATTATTGATTTATTTTTGTTTTATTATTTTTTATTAATTTTGGTGTTTGTTTTTGGTGGTTACTTTAGCTTGAAGAACGGGCTGCCTGTTGGTTCCTCTTTTCCCCATTGCTGCTTTGAATTTTGGTTTAGATGCAGCAATGGAGGAAAGAAGGAGGAGGCAGTCAGCCCGTTCTTCTCCCGGGAAGATTCATTAGGTAGGTCGGGGGAGAAGGAGGAGGCAGAGAAGAGCTTTCTCTGCCTAACGATGGTTCTCTCCTCTCTGTCTCCTTTTTCTCCCGGCTTACCTAACCGGAGATCGGCAGGCAGGAAACCGTAAGGGGTGGGGCTCTTCCTTGCAGATTGCTGGCTGCTGCTGTTGTATTCGGAAGTACAAAGGCATCAGCCAGTCATCCGCCAGGGAGGATGCTTCCCCTGACAAACTGCTGCCTGTTTGGAGGGTTTTTTCCCACCCTGGCTCAACTTTACTTGAGGCTGGTGGTGGTCTCGCCGTGTCTTCGGCAGAGTAGCATGGAGGAGAGGGAGTCCCTCTTCTCCCTGTTACTCCGGGAAAGAAAGCCGGCGGGTGTCTTGCGGTGGAGTTTTGTGGCTTTTTGTTTTGCATGGCTGTGAGGCGCTGAGTCTGCCTGATAGGGACTTGCGGTCCCATTGCATTTAGAAATTTTATTTTTCGCGTGCCGGCTTTCTCAGTGTTCTGCATGCTCATGGGGTGCAGGACACTGGGACTTGTAGTTTTGCTTTGTGGTTTGCATTCATGCAGTGGTTTTTTTCCCTGCGGCTCGATTTTAATTGGCCGTGCTGCATTTCCCAACGTTCTTTTTGCTCGCATCTCTCAGCCTGATTGGCTGTGGTGCGGCGCGGCGCAAAGAACGTTGGGAATTGAAGTTATTTCCCTTTGTTTGCATTCGTGGGGCTCTTGCCCCACTGGCGCATTCCTCAAACATTTAGTGACCTCCGTACCGGGTTCGGGCGAGTGCAGGAGGCTCGGTACGGGATAGTGTGGAAGGGTGCAGAAACGTATCGCAAATTCCAACGGTTAACCCTTGGATTTATAGGTATAGATTTGCTTTACTATGGTCCAAAGTCTCGCAAGACTTCGGGAGGGTTCTGAACGAGAACAGAGCTATCAACGGTTCTAACGGTTTTTTCCAACTGTCAGTTCTGATCAGAGATAGCTATGGAATGTGAGGGTGTGTGGTTAGCTCTGGACACCTATTCTTATTCCAAATAAAGTTGTGTGTTTGGCCCATATTGCTGGCTGCTACCTATTGTTTCCAGAACACTAAATTGGTGATGAGGATGGGATGGCATCCCAACAGAATTCCGTTGGCCCTTTCGATATCTCAGCATCGGAGAAATTCGTTCTCTACGAAAAGTAGTTCAAACACGCCATGGTGGCTGACAACATAGTAGAGGAGGACCAGAAGCATTCGTGTTTCCTGGCGAGATGTGGTCTGCCTACGCTTGAGCTGGGCATTCACTTGGTGCTGCTGAGGGATATAGATGATGTTCCCCTCACAGATATCCTGACTGCCCTGCAAAACACATTTCCTTAAATACACAACAGGTTCCCAACCTTTAAAAGCCAGGGTCTGGGTCATGCTCTCTCAGTCAGCTTCAAGGGTTGGATAGCCATTTTGCTATGCCTGCATGATCGGGGTGGCCATTTTGTTTCAAAAGTTTCAAAGGGGTGGCCATTTTGTTTCTTGAATGCCCTAGGAGGGGGGCACATGAAATGGTGCTGGGGGCAGGATTCAGCCTGCGGGCCTTAGATTGGGAACCCCTGTTATAGAGTCATAAAAAAACCTGTGGGATTTGTTGCTATATTTCACCAGGATTGTCTTTCTCATTTCTTTCCCTGCAGGTTTTGAAATGTAGCAACATCAGTGTGAAGACAATAGAGAAATAGTGAAATGTTATAAAATTAAAATTATGTCTGCTCAGCCAGGTTTTGCATGGTCATTGACTGTACAATATGGAAAACCTTCTAGAAGACATGGACAATACAACTCAGAATTGCACTATTGATCATCGCATACACCAGACATTATCACCAGTAATATATATACTTGTCTTTGTTGTAGGACTCCCGGCCAATTGTCTCTCCTTGTACTATGCCTACTTGCAAGTCAAAGTCAAAAATGAACTGGGAATCTACCTTTTCAATTTAACTGTAGCAGACCTGCTTTACATTTTCTCCCTGCCTTTTTGGATCCAATATGTTTTACAGCACGACAACTGGACTTATAACGAACTGTTATGCAAAATCTGTGGCATCCTTCTGTATGAAAATATCTACATCAGTGTGGCTTTCCTCTGCTGTATCTCAATTGACCGTTACATGGCTGTTGTGTACCCTTTTCGCTTCCATCAGTGTCGGACAATGAAGGCAGCTACTATAGTGAGCATTGTCATCTGGAGCAAAGAAATCCTGACTTCCTGGATGGTTTTTAGACATGGCGAAGTTAGTAAAGATGCAGAGAGCCATATGGTCTGTTTTGAGCATTATCCCATAAAAAACTGGGAACACAATGTAAATTTTTACCGTTTCACTGCTGGTTTTTTATTCCCGTTTTCTTTGCTCCTTTTTTCTTACTATGGCATTCTGCGCATTGTCCACAAGAGTCATGGCACCCAGAAAAAGAAGAAGATTCAAATCAAACGTCTGGTTTCAAGCACAATCTCCATTTTCGTGGTTTGCTTTGGACCTTATCACATTCTATTGTTGATACGCAGCCTCTTTGAGGGAAGTTGTGAATTTGCTGCCAGAATCTTTAATGTTTACCATATTTCACTTTTGCTGACCACTTTTAACTGTGTTGCAGACCCAATATTGTATTGCTTTTCTAGTGAGAACACCTACCAGGATTTTGCTAAAATAGGAAACACCTGCTTAAAGTATCTAAGATGTGGACAGATAGAAACCAAGGAATCGTATCCAATGAGTACTCCAGAAATTGACCAAACTGATCTGGATCAAAAGGTATTAAATAAACTACATGTTGTTCAAGAAATAGAGGAAAGATCAACTGACACTTTTCCTAAAGGAAGAATGATGTAAAGTGTCCAACCATGTATTTACTCACTTCCACTTTTGGGGTATAAATGTATGGGAATTATTTCCTGTTAAGGCTGTCTATAGTTAAAAATACAACCAACTCTGCTATAGTGACATTATTAATTCCTCATGGGGAATTCCTTGCTTTCTGTAAAGTCATTCAGTGATTAATTCCAGCACGCAGTAAGTACATATAAAGCAGGCTAACTATCATTTGCAGCTTAGTATATCTACATATTTTACCTCTAGTCATTGAAAATCTACTGTTTTGTTTTCTTACAGAACTTGTGAAAAACCAAATTAATATACTTCAGATATTTTATATTCTGGAGGTAACAAAAGTGATCGTACCATTTCATTTTTATTTCAAAAAGTGAACTATATAGTACATGCTTAAAAGTACACATTTGTGTATGGTATATCATATCTATCAATCGGTGTATTTTAGACTTCTGAAAGTGTCATTTATTATTTAGTGCCATTTATCACTGCTTATTAATTCTAATGGAAGATTTTATAACAAAACAACACTCTGCAAAGCATATCAATACCTTTTGTGCTTATTAATTATCTGTGGGCAATAGAACACATTTTTACATGGGCCAAAGAAACTATAGCACTACTTATTGATTTTTAATTTCATTGAAATAGTACAAATCAGGCTTAGAGAAGGATTAATGTGGATTTAAATGACTAAAGTGGTAAACAGTGTACTTAACTGTCAATTTAAAAAAGAAGTAGCAGGCGATCCAGTGAAAGAAGACATTTTGTTATTTTGAAAAAATAAATACCATAGGCTCAACTATAGAAAATTAAGTATGATAGAAGTAAAAGTTAATTTAACATAGTGTGCTAAAATACGTATCCAAAGATGAAGTATATACCACTCAATGACATGTAATAGGATATGTGGAAAAAACCCAATGTCTCCTACTCTATGAGAGGATTAGTTTTGTTTAATGTAATGCTCAGTTTATTTAGCAATGTTGTGCTGCCAAGTTCTACATTGTGTCTCAGTCACAACTTTGTTTTATTTGACTTCCTTGCCATTCTTTCTGCATTCTGCTTTTTTACCCTGACTGGGTGTCTCAGGTCACAGGCTGACATTTTCTGAATGCAATGGAACTGAGTAAGAGCTGGTGTTATGACACATGTTTAGCTCAGTTGCGAATGTGGAAATGACCATGATGGTATTCAACACACCCAAGCATTGAAATGATGGAATCCATTTGTGAATTTGATTTGATCCAGCTGTTGCCTAGCAGAAGAAGCCCCGTTACCTAAATCAGAAGTTCTCAACCTTTTTAAGTCAGGGGCCAGGTCATGCTCCCTCAGACAGCTTCGGGGACCGGATGGCCATTTTGCCCTTTCTCCACCACTTGGCACTTCCTGGTGTGGTGGAGGCGGTAGGGGGCCACATGAAATGGTGCCATAGGTCGCAGGTTGAGAATTGCTATGGACAATATTACTTTTCAAGATTAGATACTGATGATGATCCATTATTGCTGATTTTTGATAATCATAATGATTATGTCTTCTGATCTAATTGTATGGTTGGGCTCATAACCATGCCAAAAACCTAAGGGAAAGAGCTCCTCATATGAATTAAGCTGTTCTTTCTTTTCCTCTTTAATGGCTTTTTCAAGAGAACCCCCCAAAATATCTGGAAAACAGAAAAACATGCTGTTGTAAGATGTTATCTCCTGAAATTCTTCAGGACATAAATCATTCGGGAGAAAGAGGATTTCGGAAACCCTTCTAAAATTGCATCAACGAGGAAGCATGAAAGTATGATAAAAGCATCTTCTGAAGAAGGCCCAACTGTTACAATTAACCTGTCACTTATAAGAAGAAAATGTATGTCACAAGAGGGACTTTTTCACCTTTATTTGCTAATTAACTTGCTTTGCAAGTGGTCTTTAGGCTTCTGAGCAAGTCTGACTTGAAACACTACCTTAATTATGTTTAATTAGATAATATGCCTGTTTAAAGGAATTTGGTCTTTAGCCTATTCTAAGAATTTTTATTACTGTTTAACACAGCAGGATTATGATTACTTAGTATATATGATTACATACATACTTAGTAAGTATGATTACTTAGAAGTCCCATTTTGTGTGCGTATCAGAATGGGATTTATTTCAACATGCATAGACTGCAGTCTACACTGTCCTTTACTAAATGACCACAACCAAATAAATTTTGCTCAAATCAGGGCTAAACATTGTTTAAATGCTCATTAATTTGGTGATGTCAAAATACTCTATGTTCAAAATAGACTCATAAATCCAACAAGTTATCTGTTTGCATTACATTACTGGAAGGGTGTTATCAAATGGCTGCCATTATTATGTGTCATAAAGTCACTTCCTACTTATGGTAAACCTATTGGTGTCCTACCAAAAGTACTACTGTCAACAGCTTATTTTTGCTTTCTTGATACAGTATTTATAATTTTATTCAATCTGTTTACATTTTTATTGTAAAGATTTTTATTATTATGTTATTGTTGTATGCTGCCCAGAGTGGGAAAATATCCCAGATGGGTGGGATATAAATGTAATAAATAAATATAAAAAAATAAATAAGCTCAGCTCAGATCTTGATAACTCAAGACAATGGTCTCCTTTATAGAATCTACCAGTCCCTTATTTGGTCCTTTTCCTGTTGCCTTCAACCTTTCCCAGAATTATTCTTTTTGAACAAGTTCTATCTTCTCATTATGTGTACAAGGTACAGTAACGTCAGTTTAGTCATTTTTTCTTCTAGGAAGAGTTCTGGGTGGATATGATCTAGAACCCATTAATTGTCTTTTTGGCAGTTCATGGTATCTAAAAAGCTCTCCTCTAACACACATTTTAAATGAATAACTCACACACACACGTTTCTCACCATCCACCTCTCACATCCACACATAGTAATCGGGAATATCATAGCATTGATGATCTTCATTATGATCTCCAGTGACACAAACTTGCACAAGGATATTTTCTAATTTTTTCATAGCCATCCTTTCAAGTCAAATAGCTACTACCTTTATTTTGATGGAAGAGAACAACAGATGGATAACATACAGTATACAGAGGAAACTTCATGGAAACAGCACAAAGCCCAATGGTTGATGATTAAAACTCTGTCTCAGCCTCTCTAGGATTTAATATTAGACTGCCATAGTCCTATCACTATTCTATTTGTCCTCCTCATTTTTTTTCCAGAGGCACAGGGGAAGAGAAAAATTGATATTTTCTTTCTTCAGACACAGCTTCATTTACAATGTTCCTCTGTCAACTTTTAGTTACTTTATAAAAAGTTTCCCTCTAAAAGATTTAATAAAAAACTCAACAAAATTTTGCAGGTTATATTTCTTCCTTAGGAATAACTACATTTGTAAAGGGGTGACAGTAATTTTCTAGGGTCTTCAACTTCTGCAGATGCCAGCTGTGAGAGGAAGACGAAACATACAGAGGCCCATTTGCCCCAAAGTGAGCTACTTTCAAAGAACAGGTTACACTTCTAGCTATTGTGTGCAACAGAATTTTATACAGTGGTTCCTCAGGTTATGAATTTAATGCATTCTCTGGGATGTTTCGTATCGCAAAAAAATTCATAACCTGAGGTATCACTGTATTTTACTTTGCAGACAGTGGCCTCTAGTGTTCCGCTCTGGTAATGCACCAGTTTCCTGGGGAAACTTGCTTCGTATTCCGGGGGGAAAATCATAAGCTTAGGCATTATTTTCAATGGATTTTCATTCGTAACCAAAAAAATTCATTACCCGAAGCATTCATAACCTGAGGTACCACTGTATTAGCCTTCTACAATTCTATTTCAATATACACCGTTTTCTCTTATGGCTTTCTTTCAAGGCTAACTAAAAATATACAGTAGCCCCAATCAGAGCAGACTCACTGAAGCAGATTAACATGGGGCACAAGAGTTATACCTTATCCATGGTCCCTGCTTCTGCTCTAATACTAGAACTGTTAATAATTATTCATGTAATACACTGAACCATAATTTAAACTGCCATCAAATAAAAATCACAATATAGCAATCCATTCATTGCCAAAACACATAAACCCAAATACAGTGGTACCTCATACAGTAAAGCCCCTACTTATGTAAAAAGTCAGTTCCGTAGGCTTTTGCTTAAATTGGTTTTTTATGTAACTCGAAGCAAACCCATAGGAAAAAATATTTTTTACGTAACTCAAAGCAAACCCATAGGAAAAATGAAAATTTTATGTAACTTGAAGCAAATTCATAGGAAAAAGAATCATGTAACTCAAAGCAAACCCATAGGAAATCGTGTAAATCGGGACATGGTTTTAGCTTAAAATCATTATGTAACTCGAATTTTATGTAACTCGAGGCATTTGTAAGTTGGGGTTTTACTGTGCAATGATTTTAATCCGTTCCACGGGGCTTGTTGTACGAAACAATTGCTATACGATGCATGCATCGCATAGCGATTTCCCCTATGGGATGTATCGTACAATGATTTTTTTTCGCTAAGTGGTTTTTCCCCATTGAAAAATTCCTGTACAATTTTTTCCATAGGGAAAATTGTTATGCAGGACGCCATTTCCCCCCAATCGTTGCTATACGGGGCGATTGTTGTATGAGGTTCCACTGTACTGTATATAAAATCACAACAATAGTCTACATTGGTGATGGCAAACCTTGGCACTCCAGAGGTTCTTGGACTTCAATTCCCAGAAGCCCAAGTCAGAACTCCTGCTGATCAGGGCTTCTGGGAATTGAAATTCAAGAACATCTGGAGTGCCAAGGTTTGCCATCACTGGTCTACGTGCGTGAAGAAATCTGGTTATCTGGGGTGAGTTTATCAGAGAGAGATACTCTAATGAGGTCCTAAATTGTTCAGGGCTTTGCATAACCGAGTCAGGGCCAGAAGTCTACAGGTAACCAGTGTAGAGTAAACCACCCCATTGTTGGATCCCTGTTATCAGCTGCATCCTGAACCTGCTGCAGCTTCCAGACTGTGTTCAGAGAAAGCCCCACATAAAGCACATAACAGTAATTGATTCATGAGATTACCAGTGAACCAGCTTCATAAAGGATTTCACATTAAAGAATGAACAGAGCTGGGCTACTTAGAAGTAGTCAGGTTTTCCTTTTGTTTCTGGGGGAAGGCCTGAGTGTGGATTTCCCTAACTGTCCTTTTTGATTAGTATTTTTGTATGTTGTAATTCTGTATCCTGAACCAACGAGTGAACTGTTATTTCTTCAAAATGCTTTGAGAACAATAAACATATTTAATTCATCAACGCCTGTTCTTTGGAAGAGGGGGTAAGACAAGAGTTAAGCCATAAGCCGCACGTTACCACATTTAATAAAATACTCTCCATAATACTTGTTGGGCTCTGTTAATATAGGTAAGCCCCAGGTTGCTGCAGGATCTGCAAGATGGCATTTAGGCCTCCTGAGCTTGGAGTCTTTGGGGAAGTTCCATAGGGCAGGCTGGTAAAAGTCGCTCGGCAGGAAAAGGAGAGCCCCAAGGGCAAGGGCCAGGTCACAATTTTGAGAGTATATTGTTCTCTACTGTCATGCAGTTACAATCTTTGGAGTCAATAGAATAAATATCATAATGAAATCATGGGGTATGTGTAGACTTATAGTGATTACATCTTTGATAAATTGGGTTGTGTGTCTACTTTCGGCTTTGTAGCATTATGCAATACAGTACTAGATATATTTCTAGTATTACAGTGCTACACATGTCTTTCAGAATTACCACTATCTCATTACTTGTTCAAAGAGGGCTATTTCAGGGTTTCCTCTAGCATCCTTTCAAGTATAAGTGAATGAACAGTGTAGAATGGCAAACCATCCACTTCCATTTCTAAACTGGCAGTCTTTCCACTACGGACTTGGTTTTGTTGCAGGATGTTGAGCAACTTTTCTTCCTAAACAGTAAGTTAGACAACATTTTATGAGAGACGATATTATAAACATTACTGAATCTACAACAGTTAGCTCAACATAGTCTGTGCAATCTGTGTGCTCACCTAATATCTATCAACACACAAGATAATTGAGTATGTATAAGAGGAAAACCAATTCAATTGGTCAGTTAAAACAAAAAGTACTTAAAAAACTTTTTTAACTGGCTCCAATTAAGTCAAATATTTTTTTTTGCAATTCAATAGTATAGTATCTCCAATTCTATTAGAGAGCTTACAATATGTGATAATCACATAAAGAGTAAGGATGATAACTGGCAACTCTAAAATAATGTCAACTGGGCACTTTGCCAGCATAATAGACATACCTGTATACATTGGGGGAAACAGTATCAGGTTCTGAGACAGCTTCAGGGCTCCATCTGCTGGTCAAATGCCAGCACTAGTAGTTGTAAACCTGGTAGTTGCAGGATTAGATCCACAGATTACTGAGGCTACCAGGACCTTCATGAACATCACCTGGGAGCCCTGGGGAAAGAGCTGCATAAGAACTGTCTCTTCCCTCCAGATGCTATCTCAACAAGGTAGATCATTTTATTTGCTGTGGTGCTTTGCCATGCTTGACACCTCCTGCTCTTGTACTCTGCCCCCATTCTTGGACTATGTGCTTGTTCCAGGCTCCTTTTCCCACAGTTGCTCTGGATCCACCCCTAAGACACTCTGTTCCTGTTCATATTGATTCCTTCATTATCTGTCCTCTAGCCTAGTGATGATGAACCTTTGCACTCCAGCTGTTCTTGGACTTCAATTCCCAAAAGCCCAAGTCCCTGTGAATCCACACAATAGGTTTACTGTATGTAAACCTATTGTGTGGATTCACAAAACTGTGTGTAAACCCATTCGTGTGGATACACATAGACTTGGGCTTCTGGGAATTGAAGTCCAAGAACAAGTGGAGTGCCAGTAAACCCATTTGTGTGGATTCACAGAGACTTGGGCTTCTGGGAATTGAAGTTCAAATAGGGATGGAGTGCCAAAGTTCACCATCACTGCTCCAGCCCTTCTGTACCTACCTTGTTCCTGTCTACTTCCTAGCTTGACATGGATTTGGACTTGGATATGTTTGCTATTTGGACTTTAGCCTAGTTGGCCTGGGTCTTGGTGCCTGTTTTGTTAGTTGGCTACCCACACCTTGGACTCTGAAAATATTTAACACTTCACACACATTTCATGGAACTGTTGTTTTTCTGATTAGGAAAGCCAATTCATTATTCAGTTTCAGGGTTCAGTATAAGAGCCATCTTTTCAGAGAAATTTCTACAGAGCTGTTCTCATTAACTACAAAGATTTTTTGCCCTGAAACTTCAAAGTATCTGATTACTGTTACTAGGAAACATAAGCAGTATCTTGGGAATCAGTCTGTGTGAAACTGCTTTCAGTATTTTTATTTATTTATTTATTATATTTATATACCACCTTCCTGCTGTACATTTTCTATTTAATATTAAGCTAGAATACATCTCGCAGTAAAATTGCTTACAGTGTTGAAATGAAATACCTGTACCATTATTTCAGTGTCAAGGGTTCAAATGATACCTATAATTGTAAGGTTTTTCCTTAGATGTTTCTGATTTCATAGCAATATATCAAAAGAAGCTGGATTATGACAGGGAGCAGATATGAATGGAAAAGCTAGGATTCAATTAAAATATTAGATATAATATCAAAGTAATTTTGGGACACATTAGAGCAGGGGTTTCTTTGATGTAAGCAGATTGATTGCACACGGAACCAGCAGGCGGGCCAAACACTTCTTTATTGCAGCATGGTCAATCTGTACATTGGGTAATGGCGGAGACGCAGCTCCTTATATATGGTGTAATGCATTTGAATTTTGCCCCAAAGGTGCCCATTGATTGCGGTACCAGTGACGTCATTAAGACGTACTGCATACCTGACACAGTTCACTTGTGGCGGGAAGGTTTCCTGCGCTTGTCGCTGATTGGGTAATTGGAGCCACGTGGGCTGAGCTCCTTCAGCTGTGCTATAGCTGGCAGCTGAGCTGTGTGCAGTGGCAGATGCTGCGCTATAGCTGGCAGCTGAGTTGCGTGCGGTGGCAGATGAATTACATGCATACACAATATCCCTCCCCCCTAGGATGGGACAAAGTCCCTCAGCCATTGTGGGGGCCGGTGGACGTGCTGCGGTCGACTGGCCGATTCAACGGTGCAGCCGGGTTCGGCTGTTGCGCTTGAGCCTTCCCCTCGGGATAATTGCAGGGTCCCATCGAATCCTGGCAGGGGCAGGGATGGGGTATCTCTGAACCAGGGAGGATGAGGGGACCTTTGGGAGAACTCAAAACCCCGCTGCTCACTGGGACGAGTGGAGGAACACTCGCAAAACCTCCCCCCATCCTGAAACAAAAAGTCAAACTGTGTGTCTTCATCTTCGGGTTGGGGAACTGACTCCGGTGGCTCTAGGCAGCCTGTTATGCTGAGTCCTGTATTCCCCCCTTGGGTTAAGCGGGTGGGGGGCAACCCTAGCGCTGACTCCTCTAGATCACTTTCCTCCATGGTCTCCGTGACTCTTCTCCTAAGCTGATCAGCGTGTCTCCGCCACAGTTGCCCCGACACTGTTTTGACTCTGTACGATACTGGCCCGGTTTGTTCCACCACTTCCCTGGGTACCCACGCTGGGCCTGAACTCACATAGTTTCTGCAGTACACTGGGTCGCCTGCCCCAAACACCTTTCTCTGATCGACCATCACATTTGTGCCTCTATCCTCCACCCTGGAAGGATCCAAGAGGTCAAACAACGTTGAGATTCTTCTCCGCATTAGGAGTTCCGCGTGGGATTGCCCCAATGCCAGCGGAGTGACCCTATAGCATATGAGCAATTGGCAGAGCTGTAGCTCCAGGTCCCCCGGACCCGTCCTCCTTAGTCCCTCCTTTGTGGTGTGGACCAGGCGCTCTACTTGGCCGTTTGTGGCAGGGTGAAAAGGGGCAGAGGTAACATGCCTGATCGCATTCTGTTCTAGGAATGCCTGGAATTCTGTGGACGTGAAAATGGATGCGTTATCCGAAATTACTACGTCGGGCAGGCCAAAGCATATGAACACCTTCCTCAGGTGTTTGATTGTGCCCGTGGAGGATGTGTTTCACATTGGAATGACTTCAAGCCATTTTGAGAATGCGTCAACCACAAGTAGGAACATTGTCCCCCTGAAGGATCCTTGACCACAGGCCGCGGGCTGTGTCCCACTCTCTGGGGGGTAGCCTATGCTCCTCGGGCTGTGAGTGCTGGCAACTCTCGCACTTGCCCACCAGCTGCTTTATGTCCTTATCTATGTTGGGCCACCAGAAGTAGCTCCTTGCCAGGGCTTTTGACTTCACGATTCCCGGGTGACTCGTGTGGAGCAGACGGAGCACCTTGGCTCGAAGAGCCTTGGAAATTACTACTCTCTGGCCCCAGAGGAGGCATCCTCTCTTGAGCGAAAACTCGAAATGTTTCCTGTAGAATGATGCGAGTTCTTCGGATGGAGACATTAAGGGCCAGCCCTTCTGAACCAAAGCCAGTGCTTGGGAAAGGACCTTGTCTTTGGCAGTTGCCTTGGCAATATCCGCAGGCACAATTGGGGGCAATTCGAGGGACTCGGTGAGCAGCACATGGTGCTCTTGCTCAACCTCACACTCGGGTTCCCCCAGCTCCGGTAGGGGAGACCTGGAAAGCGCATCCGCGTGAGTGATGTCTTTCCCTGGGCGATGCACCAGCGTGAACTGGTATGCGCTTAGGAAGATCGCCCACCATAACATTCTAGGGGACAAGATCTGTGGGGTGGGCTTGGCTGCGACAAAGATTCCCAGGAGTGGTCCATGACAATGGTGAACTCCCTCCCATACAAGAAGTCATGGAATTTCTTTGTCCCTGGGATGATCGCGAGGGCCTCCCTGTTAGTCTGGGCATAGTTGCGCTCTGCTTTCGAGAGGGATCTCGAGTAGAACGCAATAAGTGCCTCCCTTCCATTCTCAAACATGTGGCAGAGGACAGCCCCGCCCCCCGCCGGTGAGGCGTCACACACAAGCACTATAGGCTTCTTGGGGTCAAAGTGAGTTAATATCACCTCGGAAGAGAGGAGCTGCTTTAACTCACTGAATGCTCGCTCTTGAGCCTCCCCCCACCGTCAGACTGCGTCCTTTTTCAGTAGGTGGTGTAACGGCTCTGCCACTGATGCCTTCCGTGGGAGGAAGGAGTGGTAGAAGTTTAGGAGCCCCAAGAACGACTGCAGCTCTGACTTGGTGGCTGGTGTGGGGGTGTCCTGGATGGCCGCAACCTTGAATTTTGAGGGCTTTACTCCATCAGGGGTGATCCAAAATCCCAGAATCTCTACCTCGTTTGCATAGAATACGCACTTGTCCCTTCTCAGGCAAAACCCAGCCCTCTCAAACACAGACAGCGCCCGGTCTAACCTCTGGGCTAGCTCTGACTCATCCCCAGCTGTTATCAATACATCGTCAAAGTATGACAACACCCCGGGGAGACCCTTAAGTAGGCATTCTACAAGTGCCTGAAATATTCCTGGAGCTGAGTTCACGCCGAACTGGAGGCGTGTCACTTTAAATGCACCCTTGTGCATAACAATCATCTGGGCAGCTGCAGCCGCAGGTGTGACTGTTAACTGCTGGTAAGCCTGCGCTAGGTCCAGCTTTGCAAAGCATTTACCCCCATGTAACTTGGCCAGCAAGTGGTTAACTACCGGCACCGGGTAGGCATTGGGGCGAATTGATAGTACACTCGTAATCAGCACAAATCCTAACCTCCCTGTTAGATTTCATGGTAGTTACAATCGGTGTCTCCCAGTCCGCGGAATCCACCAGAACCAAAATCCCCTGACCCACCAGTTTGTCCAATTCCACTTCTATTTTGTCCTTTAGTGCAAAAGGCACTCTTCTTGGCTTGAGGCATATGGGCCGAACGGAAGGGTCAACATCAAAGTCCACAGGAGGCCCCCTGTACTCCCCAAGTCCTTTCTCGAAGACCACTGGGTGTGCGTTGCACACATCTTGAATGGGGTCGCCTCGGACAGCGTTGATACCAGTCAATGCGATGCCCAGCGGTTCGAACCACTGGGTCCCCAGGAGGCAACTGGACCCCCCCTTCAGAACCACTAAGGGCAACTTCCTTGTGAAGTTTTTGAAACATACAGTGAAGTCCCCCACCCCCAGGATTGGGATGTAATTTCCTTGAACATCCCGCAAATTCGTTTTGAGGGCTCTCAGCTTGGGGCGGTCCCTAGTGGGTATTCTCAGAAACTCTGTCTGCGAGCCTATGGAGTAGGCAGTCCCTTAATCCACCTCCATCTTCACCTGGACCCCTGCAACAGTACCTTTACAAAAAAAAAAACAGGTGCGCCGGTCCGACACACGTCTCACCACTGTGTCTCCCGCATGCACCTTCCCGACGGCGGCATCCCTTCGGCTGTGGTGGTTGGTCCGGTCAGGGGTCCGTCTTCTGCATTGTCTGCACACCTTCGTGATGTGGCCCAAACGTCCGCAGTTGTGGCACTCTGCCTTCTTGAAGGGGCACCTTTTTCCAGTCGTGTGCGCCCCCGCACCTCTCACAGCATCGGCTTGCTTCGGCGGTGTCTCTCCTCTTGGAAAGCCTTTTCCTTACCTTCTGGACCTCTGGTTTGCTCTCACTCTCGCTGACATCCGACGAGGATGTGGTGGCGGCTGCCGCGGCTCTCGGTTCTAGCTCCCTGCAAGATGAACAGCTGTGGGCCTGCACCACGGACGTCGAGTTTCCAGAGGCAGCGGTTCTCTCCCTGCACGCCTGTACTCCGTCCTTTACCGCCTCGGCAGCCTGTGCAGCCCGCAAGACCTGCTCGAAGGTGATGTCCTCGTCCCGGGCCAACAGTCTCCACTGAGCCTCCTCATCCCGCAGGCCGAGTAGGAGACAGTCTCGCAGCACCTCAGCCAGGAAGGCTCCCCACCAGCAAGGAACTGCCGCCAGTCTCAGCGCAGTGACATACTCCGCCATGGTCTCTCCAGGCTGTTGGTCACGCCGGTTAAAGGCCAGTCTTGCCGGGAACACGTACACCTTTGGGCGGAAATGTGCCCGCAGCGCAGCATTGATTTTGGCAAGGGGAACCGACTTGAGTGCCCTCGGCATCAGGAGATTCCACGCCAGTTCCAGGGTTGGCAACCCGCACTAAGCCAGTAAACAGGCTTGACTTTGCGTTTCGCCCTCGATATTCTGTGTCCATCGCATACAGAAACGGTTCCTCGTAGAGGTCCCATGACTCGGGCTTGGAGGTATCAAACGGAGCGAGGGTGACCCTGTGGGATGCCATCATCCCACCTTTGTCGCCAATTTGATGTAGGCAGATTGATTGCACACGGAGCCAGCAGGCGGGCCAAACACTTCTTTATTGCAGCATGGTCAATCTGTACATGAGGTAATGGTGGAGACGCAGCTCCTTATATGTGGTGTAATGCATTTGAATTTTGCCCCAAAGATGCCCATTGGTTGCGGTACCAGTGACGTCATTAAGATGTACTGCATACCTGACACAGTTCACCTGTGGCGGGAAGGTTTCCCGCGCTTGTTGCTGATTGGGTAATTGGAGCCACGTGGGCTGAGCTCCTTCAGCTGTGCTATAGCTGGCAGCTGAGCTGCGTGCAGTGGCAGATGCTGCGCTATAGCTGGCAGCTGAGTTGCGTGCGGTGGCAGATGAATTACATGCATACACAACAGGTTATCAACCTTTTCAAGTAGGGGGCAGGATCACGCTCCCTCAAACAATTGAGGGGGCTAAACTGGTTGTCTCCCCCTGCTGTTTACGGCTGCCGTAAATGAGTCTGTGGCCGATCCTTGTGGCAGCTAGAGCGAGGGCTGGATTATTTGGCACCACAGGCCAGATCTGAATCACAGGCTGTAGGTTGAGAACTCCTACATTAAAGTGAAGTAATGAGAATATATGATATAAATTCATATATACCAGGGGTTCCCAACCTTTTCAAGCCGGGGCCCAAGTTACGCTCTCTGTCAGACACTGTGATCCCCGGCTTGGTATGGGGGAATGCGTGTTGGCGCACGTGCCCGCTTTCCCCCAAACCAAGCTGGGGATCAGACGTGATCCCCGGCTTGGTTTGGGGGAAAGTGGACGGGTGCCGAATGGATCTTTCCTCCAGACCCTTCTGGAGCCTGCGGATCCAGCCACAGGGCAGCGGCAGAAACAGCAATGGGGGCATCATAAAAAATGCCCCCATGGCTGTTTCTGCCGCTGTTGCTGGCCTGTCCGCTGGGTCCACAGGCTCCAGAAGGGTCTGGAGGAAAGATCCCTTTGGTCCTCACCATTCTGCAAAGCCCAGAGACTTTGCTGTGATCAAAAAAGTACAGGGAATTTTTTCGATCGCAGCGAAGTCTCTGGGCTTCGCAGAATGGTGGGGACCGATGGGATCCCTTTCCCAATACTTCCAGAGGTGGAGGGGTGGCGGACACACTGGACACAGTGGCACAAACAGCCACAAGAACGTTTTTACAACATCCTCGTGGCCATTTGTGCCACTGTGTCTGGTATGTCCACTACCCCCTCCACCTCCGGAAGGCTTTGGGAATGGGATCCTATCAGTCCCTGTCATTCTGCAAAGCCCAAAGCCTTTGCTGCAATCAAAAAAGTTCCCCGGACTTTTTCGATTACAGTGAAGTCTCTGGGCTTAGCAGAATGGCGAGGACCTGAAGGGATCTTTCCCCCAAACCCTTCCGGAGCCTGCAGACCCTGCCACAGGCCAGCAACAGAAACAGCCATGGGGGCATCATAAAAAATGCCCCTATGGCTGTTTCTGCCGCTGTTGCTGGCCCGTCTTCAGATGTCCAGGGTTTACAGCCTTAAAGCTATAGCAAAGAAAGATACACAGTCATAGTCTCCATTACTGCTAACAAGGTCTATATATGGCTTTAGTTTAAAGTAGAATGCATGTTTAAATGGGAGGGGTTCCAAATACCATGACAATCTTCTGAATCTTATTCCAAAAGAATACCTTAGCTACAGAGGGTAGTCCGGATGCCCAGTCTACTTTCTTGGACAACCTGGAAAATCCAACACCTTTCCTCAGATAGCGGTCATGTATTTCACATGTATTCAGGATATATAATGCACAAGCTACAGCATAACCTCCCCAGTTAGAAACTCCTGGAAGATTAAAAAAAGATTGTTTATATAATTCATTCAATTTCAATACTGCCCGTCTAGTTTGAAAGCTTACCCAAAGCAGTTTACACAATTAAAAGCATATAGATATATAAATAATACAAACAAGCTAAAGAACTAAAGGCACATGGTAGTACAATAACTTTTTTTAAAGTACAGTACTGTATCAGAAATACAGAATATAAATTTAAATAACAATGGCAAAATCTCCTGAAATGTCCTTTGGAGTCTAGCTAGGCTTTCCCTTCCTTGTTCTCCTGCAACTGGCAAGTAAACAACTTTTTATGTAGGCAAACCTTTAGCTATTAGCCGGCTGTCAAAGTAGAGTCTTTTAGTGGCCATAGCAGGACTTGGTTGTACTGTGTATATATTATTTCCTTTGTTAAGATTTATTTTTTTAGATGCTGTAATTTAGTGCTTATATTTAATTGATAATTTATTTGATTGTGTTTTAATCTAACATTAATAATTTTTGTTCACTGAATATAATTCATGTTGTGAGCCACCTCAACTCCCTGCATTGAGAAAGCTATACATTAAGTAAATAAATAATTTTAAAAGTTTAAATATGATTAGCTAAAACATAGGGTTATAAAAAGGAGTCTTGCCAGTCCTTTTCCAGCAAGAACTCAAAGTAACTGATACTGTATGACAGAGGAAAATCTAGAATGTGTACATTCTCTGTCATCTGTTCTAACAATCCCAGGATAGAGCTATGATTTGAAATCCTGATTCCAGCAGTTTGCTATTTTTACATTTTTAAACAACAGTCATGCTGGCTGGATAGCTTGGTGGTTTAGGTATCTGGCTGCAGAGCCTGAGGTTAGGGTTTTGATTCCTTGCTGTGGCTCCAGGACTAAGAGCCAACCTGTATAGTCTTATGTAAGCTTCACAGTGCCAGAGCACCATCATAAAAAGGAAATGGTAAACCACTACTGTGTATTCCCTATCTAGAAAACACTGAAAAGGACTTTCACAAGTCAGAACTGACTTGATCGCACACAGTTATCAAAGGATAGTTACATAGTAGGAGAATATTGGCCAAAGTCTTTGTTTTGCCTGCAAAAAGCAAACAGTATAACTAATAGCAGATTCTTGCTGGTAATGTAGAAGCCCCTCCTTGCATTGTCAGACACAGACTAAGTCAGTGAGTTATTATAGTACAGTGGTGGTGAACCTTTTAGAGACCGAGTGCCCAAACTGCAACTCCAAACCCACTTATTTATCGCAAAGTGCCAACACAGCAACAGGGGAGGAAGTAAACACTCCCATTGGGCTGCTGAGCAGAAGGGCAGGAGCAAACTCTGTGCTGGTGGGAGGAAAGAAGTGCTCACATTGGGCTTCTGGGCAGTGAGGTGGGGTGAACTCTGTGCTGGGGAAGGGAGGAAGCACTCCATTGGACTGCTGGGCAGAGCAAGCTCTGTGCTGGTGTGACTGCACAGGTGCCCACAGAAAGGGCTCCGAGTGCCACCTCTGGCACACGTGCCATAGGTTTGCCAATCACTGTTATAGTACAATGGCTGTAACATGACCAGGAAATGAGCTGTCTACAATTTATTAGTACAAAATATAACCTATGTTATAGCCAGCATATTTTTGAAGGAAAAAAAAACTACTGACAATATTACAATGTTCACCCAATTAATACACAGTGAAACTGTTTCATTTTCATAAAGATTCACACACACCCATTCTTACCTGCAACGACTGCAAAATCAGCTTCCACATCACAAGCTATGACTTCTCCATTTGTAATAAATTTCTTTACCGCTTCTTTGACTTTTCCCATGCCCAATTCATTTCCTCCATCCCCGATACCTAAATTACAACGGTTAATGTATCATGAAATAACACATTAATTTATAAATCTAAAGTAGTAACAAAAATGTAATTTAAAATTATAAAGTATTAATAAAATGTAATTCTTTGTTTTAGGCATGTTGTTTTAAAGCATACATATTTTATTCCATATGCCTATTAAGTAAAATTATTTTTTGTGAAATGACATTTGTTACTGAGAATTTCAGAATACTGGTCTTCTATTCAAGTGGTTTGGAAAGTAGTGCTTTCTCCTGCTTTTCCTTAGTGTCAGGGGGAGGTGTCTGTTACAATGTCATTTGTTGATAAAGTGATTAAATCAAATTATAATGTATGCAATAGTCAAGATTTTTCAACTATCATTAGAAGGTAGAATTGTTTTAACATTTGGAAATATTTCATCTCTGGAGTAAAAATCCCAGAATTCCACCACCAGCATGAAGATAGACCTGGGATTCTAGGAGTTATGGTTTTTTTTTAAAAAGTAACATGCCTAAGCTAAATCATGCAAGCTTTCAACCAGACCTTAAAAAGCAAAGCAAACAAAAGTTTCAAGGAGAAAGTGTTACACTTAAATGGATGCAGTGAATATTTGCTGTTAAATACTGCATTAATTCCCCCCACTTCCCTAGCCCTCCACAGAGCTGGGGAAATACCTACTGTAATTTGCCAATACTGTATTCTGAAGTGGCTTTCTGAAGCAACCTTAAGATATTGGCCAGCTTTTGATTTATCACCAGCAACCACACATGCTGGGAAAGGATCCTATCAGAGCATTCCTACCCATTCCAAGAAGAAGAAACAGAAGCCCCTTGACAGAACAGAGAATCTTGTACATGTACCAGATAATTGCCCCAAGAATACTACAGAACATTACAGACCTCTAGGTGGTGGTGGTGGAGGAGAAATCAGAAGCCTGTGTTTGTCACAACTCACATCAGCCCAATAAAGAGTTAAATCCAGAATGAAACCACACAATCATTCCCAATTATACCAAAAATTCAACTGGGATTCGAGGTACAAGTCCATTCAATGTTGCAGTAATTCCAGGCAGCACCAGCTTGTCTATTTGTACAAGCTTTATTTATCTACATTGATAAAAAAATCTTTTGCAGAGATGACTGAAGATAGGACCTACATTGTCGCATGCAAATGAGCCCACTAGTGATTAGATGGCCCATGTGATATTGCATCTGAGAACTGCAAGGAATTTCGGAGGACATCTATTGCCATGTGGCTGCCACCATAACAGCCATTGCCACTCTCCATGCCTGCCATGTTACTGTCAGGCTGCACGTGTGCCCTCAGGTAAGTTCAGAGATGTGTGCTTCCTGATTTATTCAATATCAAATTCTGCCTGTTTTTCTGCAACCTTAAATAAGTTCAAGTACTACTTATGTAAGGTTGTATACAGTTTCCAACACTGTCAGTTGATATCAATCTTAACGCTTTCAAAAGGTATGTGATGTTTGAAGAAAAAGAGAAAGCCACAGGCTTGAGTTTACAAGAGCTCAGAAGGGTTGTTGTGAGTAGGACATTTTGTAGAGATCACTCATTCATTAGGTCACCATAGGTTGACCGTAGTGGTAGATTCTTCATGTTCCTTTTGGAAAAAAGGCATACTTGCCTGTTGTGGTAATTCCTGGGATTGTTTTGGCAGCTAGAAAGAGTTCATCAATGGGATCTACTAAATGTTTAATATTAACCTTTATTGCATTATAATAATTGCCATCTGCAGCCATCCCAGCACGTTCTATTGCTATCAGGTGATTAAATCTAGTTAAAGAAAAAGAAGAGAAAATGAAAGAAATGATTCCAAAATTCAGATCAGAAGCTCTCCTGGTGGCTGTGGTTAAAACTGGAAGCTCGGGTTTCGATACTCGAGAGCCTCATTCGGGCATCCCCCAAATAGTTTCTCCAGCAAAAATCCTTTCAACCCAGAGTAATCTCCGACATGAAATTATCATTATTATCAGATGCTGCTAGCAGACAGCATTACTTTATCACAGGGGTCCTCAAGGTTTTTAAGCTGCGGGCCAGACTGGTGGTTCCCAGCCATATACCCTGCCGTAAAATGTGTCCACGGCTGTCATAAATGCATTCACGACAGCCGCAGACTCATTTACAGCTGTTGTAAATGTGTTTAAGACTGCTGTAAATGAGTCCATGGCCGATTCCATCAGCGGCAGCGGCTGGAGTGAGGTCAGTCAGGGGTTGGATTATTTGGTGCCACGGGCCATAGGTTGAGAACCCCTGCTTTATCATGTCTTAAACTTGAAAGTATGATTGGCAAACTGGATAAGATTGGATTTTAATGTTCATCATGCATTGTGAAGAACGTTCTTCATTTGACAAACACCCACCTCTTGTTCAACTTGAGTTAGATTCCCCAGTCAAGACTGGTTCCCAAACCTGTATCCTTATTGCTTGCAATAGCCTACATTCGGGGGTGGGGGGTTGGCATTGGATGAGATTATTCCAGAGAAACAGGCCATTCTTTTTTTTAGTATCCTATTTTCATACCTGTCAAGTTTCGGGAAATTTCTGTCAAATAAGGGAAATTTCCCAGCCAAAATAGGAATCTGGGCAGCTATGCTTCTCCTTCGTATAGTTTGTGAATTCACACTCATGGGTTATGCACCTGCGCAGAACATCCATCGGAGGCTTTAAAGCTGATTGGCTAAAAGTTTTGGCGGTAGGACCGCCCACCGCGCCATCCACCCTTAGGCGCCATTTCACCATTTTACCTAAGTTCTCTTCTTTCCGCCTTAGCAGCAGGAACATTTACGGAGAGCTCGCAAAAAATCATTTTTTTACTGTCGATTCTTTGGATGAGACTACCTTCTAAAAAAAAATAATCTTGGGCGATCTTGGTTTTCTGGCCAGGATTTCCCCTCAGGACTCCTTCCACTAGGGAATTAGTCTCCATCGTCTGTCTGGGTCACCGGTACCCCCCCCCCCCAAGGAGGTGGCAGCTGGCCGGCTCTTCGGGGTTGCTAGGACCTTCAAATTCTTCGTCCTTTAAGGAGAAAATTTTTCATGGCGGCTGCATTCAAGCAGTGCACTGCTTGTTCAAAGAAATTTCCCGCTTCGGACAGACACAACCTGTCTCTTTTCTGCCTAGGAAAGCCCACCAGACTCAGTCTTGCCCGCACTGCCGAAATTTCACCCACCTGGCCGTGCAAAACCGTACAAATCGGTTAAAAGCGCAGCCCTGGGTAGGAAAACACCGTTTCACCACTTCGTCTTCCCATCTGGAGGAGGAGATATCAACTCTTCTGTCCAAGGGAGTCATCGAGTTGGTGCCACCCACCAATTGGCACAACGGTTTCTACTCAAGGTACTTCGTGGTCCAGATGAAAGATGGAGGACTTTGACCAATTCTGGACTTACGCCGCCTCAACAAATGCATCCACACCAGAAAGTTCCAGATGGTGACCCTACAAACCATCCTTCCCCTCGTCAACAGGGACGACTGGTTCATGGTACTAGACCTCAAGGACGCTTACTTTCACATCAGCATTCTCGAGGAACACAGACGGTTCCTTCACTTCCGCATAGGGGACTCTGTGTACCAGTACCGCTGTCTACCGTTTGGTCTGGCAACAGCACCGAGGGTGTTCACCAAATGCATGGCTCCGGTAGCCGCCTTTCTCCGCCAGCAAGGGATCAAAGTCTTCCCATACATCGATGACTGGTTGATAGTCTCGCCCACCAGATCGTCCTCCATTCGGAACACAGTGTTCACCGTTCATCTCATGGAGAGTCTTGGCCTCAGAATCAACTTCACCAAATCGAAGTTGGAACCTTCGCAGCGGGTGGAGTACATTGGAGCGGTACTCGACTCCCACGAAGTCAGGGCTTTTGCCCCACAGAAGCGCTTGCAGAACATTGCGCGAATGGTGCACGACTTCAGAACCAAACCGTACATCAGGACGCGGAAAACCCAAAGTCTACTGGGTCTCATGGCTTCAACCACAGCAGTAATCCCTCATGCCAAACTGAAGTTCCGATCGCTACAATCGTGGTTTCTTCACGAGTTCGACCCCCTCAGTGACAGCCAATCCAAGAGACTAATACCATCTCCGGAACTGGTGGACCAGTTGGTGTGGTGGACCACACCTCTCAATGTGGCTATGGGGAAGACCTTTTACCCCCCACAGCCTTCTGTTCAACTTCTGACTGACGCAAGCAATCTCGGTTGGGGAGCCGCTTGCGGGACCCTGAAGGTCAATGATCTGTGGTCTCCCCCAGAACTGGAACATCACATCAGCTATCTGGAGCTGCTGGCCATATGGAAGGCCATGCGGTCCTTTGAAACGCTCCTCTGCGGGAAAGCCATCCAAGTGGCGTCAGACAACACCACAGCAGTGGCGTACCTGAACAAGCAGGGAGGGACGAAATCTCCCAAGTTGCTTTATTTGGCAGTTCAACTCTGGGAGTGGTGCCTGGAGAGACACATCTTCCCAGTGGGAGTGCATATTCAGGGCACACTGAATGTCCTAGCTGACCATGTCAGCCGCCTCACCTCGACCACTCACGAATGGGAGTTGGACAACAGCGTCTTCCACACCCTCTGCAGGGCGTGGGGAACGCCGAGCATCGACCTTTTTGCGTCGGAAACCAACCGCAAGTGCCTCAGATACTGTTCCAGGGCAGGCATCGGACTCAACTCCGAGGGCGATGCCTTCATGAAATGGTGGGATCAGGACTTCATATATGCCTTTCCTCCTTTTCCTCTGGTCCAGAAGGTCCTCACCAGGATGTACCAGCAATGTGCGAACGCGATTCTCATCGCCCCGGCGTGGCCACGTCAACCCAGGTATCCTCTTCTGCTACACATGTCTTCGGAGTCTCGCATTTTGCCGGACTCCCTGACGCTCCTCCAGATGGAACACGGACAGCTCCACCACTCGGACCTGCCCAGCCTCCATCTCACCGCGTGGAGGGTAATCCCAAATTGTCCAGGATCTTGGAGTTAGCAAGGTGCCCGTCTACCAGGAAATCCTACGCTTCCAAGTACAGACAGTTTCGAGCTTTTCTGGACACTCAATGAGTACCTCTACTCGAAGTCAACATACAACAGGTCATGGCATACCTCCTTCATTTGGCAGAGTCAGGCCTCAGCATTACCTCCATACGGCTCCACCTCGCAGCGGTGGTCGCCCACTCCACAGCTGGATCACCTGCATCTGGTGCTTTCTGGGAACATTCAGTGAAGCGTTTCCTTAAAGGACTACAGAACGCTTTCCCCCCGGTCAAGCCTCCGACCGCCCAATGGTTGTTGTCTACAGTGTTGAACGCCCTTACTAGGGCCCCATTTGAACCACTGGCTACCACGGACATCCGTCTCCTGACTTAGAAGACTGCCTTTCTGGTAGCCATTACCTCGGCCAGACGAGCTGGAGAACTGGTTGCTCTGCGTGCAGATGTACCTTTTCTAAAGTTCTACAACGACCGCATGGTACTCCTTGCCGACATCACTTTTCCACCGAAGGTAGTTTCCAAATTCCATTTGGCACAGACTATTTCCTTGGTGACTTTCTTTCAGAACCCCAGCAATGCCCAAGAAAGGTCATGGCACACGTTAGATGTGAAACGAGCCTTATTGTTTTACACCAACAGAACATGGGGGCTCAAGAAGACACAACGCCTGTTGCAGTCTAACTAATATGGGATGACGGCGGGAAAGAGTGTAAAATACAGGGGTTTTACAGAAATTTTCCGAAACTTGACAGATATGCCTATTTTTCACCCTGACATTGTGCTTTCCATCCACTCTTCAATGGTAAAAATGCAATTACAGTGGTACCTCGGATAAAGTCCAATTCAGATAAAGTCCGATTCGGTTAAAGTCGTGGTTTTCATGCACACATGATGCATTGCATAAAGTCCAAAACCGCTAAAAAATTGGCGTTATCCAAGGTATTTGGTATAGGAACCTGGGATAACATCCATTTTTGGGACATTATCCAATGCATCGCCCATTTGATTCGGACAAAGTCCAAAATTGGATAAAGTCCAAACTTGGGGAACAGAGTTTGGACGTTATCCAAGCGAGGTTCTACTGTAACAACTTTTGTATTCAGTGCAAATTGACTTGAGCTTTTCTGGTAACATACTTGGGCTTGTCCATATTTCCATCTTCACATAAAAACTGCAATGCCGAATCTGCAGATTCACTGCAGTAGCTAATTAAAGGGATTGGTTCTTCCAATATTCCTATAGCATATGGAAACAGGATATATTTAGAGAAAAACAAAACAACCAGGATCATGCAACAATAGTAGAATTTTTTAACATATTGTATATGTAAATACATATTTTGGATTGTCACAAGTTAATGTTGAAAGTTAAGTACAGTACCTGACATTTTCGGATCCCCTTGCTATAAAATATGAGGGTTCATGTACAAAGTTGCTTTAATTATACAGTACATCTATTTGGCCTGTGACAAAATAAAGTATTTGTAAGGCCTACTGATTTCAATGTGAGATAATTTAAGATATGCTTAATTAACAATAATTGTGTGTTGTCAAGTTGCTTCTGACTTATGGTGACATTTTCCAGGGTTTTCTAGGTAGAAAATAATCAGAAGTGGTTTACTATTCCCTTCTTCTAGGGTTGCTCTGGAACTGTGTTGTTTGACTACACAGGCTGGCTCTTCTTCCAAGAGGCACAACTCCCAACCTCTGGCTCCACAGCCATATACCTAACCCACTGAGGTGTCCAACCAGCTAAGAAATGCTTTCTTCTCTTAAAATCAATTCCTAACTTTACTTGAGTCAGATTTTGGATGAATTTATTAGCTGTTATAAACAGCACTGATAGCACTGCATCACAAAAAAATAAATACAATATTGTCTGCTACTTGGTCTAATCCATGTGTCCTATAAATCGAGTACACTGAATCCAAATCTGAAGTTCGATTCTGCCTAGGATGTCAGGATCTTAGGCGAGCAAATCTCATCCTCTTGGATAGGTTCCTGTGCTGCTCATTCGGGGTATATTTGCTACAAATGCAGCAAAAACTGTCCAGTTTATTAACACAGCTGCACCTGTCTTTAGCTCAAAACAGACTCAGTATGGCCTAGCTGTACTATCCAATAAAATGCTTTTGCAGTAGAAACAAGCCCTTGGTCCATCTCTCTTATATACCTATTTCTGACATCAGCTCACTGACTTGCCCAGACATTTCCGGCCACTGCTGGAACATGCATGCCACCAGGGGACATGATTCAGCTGAGGTGGCAGCAGGCATAGTGGTAGCTGCAACTGTTATAACGTTCCCATGTAAAAATACATTACCCAATTACTGACCATTTAAAAGCTATAGCATGCTTTAAAATCTGTATGTGATAGGCAAACTCTGAGTTCAGATTTGGAATCAGCAAACTTGATACAGTATCATGTAAATCACATGTGTTATTCCCTGTAGCAAAATCTTTGTTGTGCAGTGTAGTGAATTCAGTTACACATTATACCTGGGATGCCACTGCAACTGGTATGCTTATGACATTTAGGAATACCCACACATTTATTTATGAGAGTGGAAGGATTCACAGTGTGATCACAATAGAGCACATAATGGTTAAGCTTCCACGCTCAGCTTCTAAATTCAGTTTTTCCTAGGTTGTTTGAGAGCAATCTCAGGAAAATTAGGGTCTTTCCAAGGCTTGCCTTCTCCCCTCAAATTTTTTTTTAAAGCAAATGTAGAGGGAGGAATGGGTAGCAGAAAGGACTAGTTGACAAGAGTCAAAGAATTGATCTCGTGTATAATGCAAATGGTCTTTGCTCTAAATCTGTGATGGCGAACCTTGGCACTCCAGATGTTCTTGGACTTCAATTCCCAAGAAGCCCAAGTCCCCTGTGAATCGACACGAATGGGTTTACTGCAATTCATCCAGCCTGCGCTGCCCTCGGCGCTCCCGGAAGCGGAAGTAAAACGCGCCTGTACCGCAGTAAACCCATTCGTGTGGACTCACAGGGGGCTTGGGCTTCTTGGGAATTGAAGTCCAAAAACATCTGGAGTGCCAAAGTTCACCACCACGGCTCTAGATGATCACAAAAGTCTTTTGTCACTAGGATGTATGGAGATTTTCAGTTCAAAAAGTTAACTCCAAATGAATGAAGTAAACTGGAAAGATTTAAAAACAACTATCATACAACAGAAGTGACTGATAGTTCAGAGCATGCTTAAGTACTTAAATGCCTACAACTTTTCCTGTCACCAGGGAGTACTTCCTTCTATTGCTTCCTTTTTCCTTTCCAAAGATGTCTCTCCTTGGGAATATGAGGTGAAATTGGAGATAAAGGCTTGTTAGTTGCACTCTTGTTATAAATTAGAAATCATATCTCAGTGTGGTTTGTTAGCTTAGCTCAGACCTGGCCTGGGAAACTCTGGCATGGCGATATTTTGCTTCTAGTTTCTGTTTTAAAATTCATCAGTCCCTCTTGTTTCCCCCAAAGCTTCTCACAGTCAAATTTCTGATCAAAAACTGAGGAAAACAGCTTATTGGTGTACAAACTATTTATCTTTTCATGATTCCAGAAGGTGTCAAGCTGAAATCATTGGCTTTATGCATTGAGAAACATGTGATGCCTGATAAGAACAGGCATCTTTGAAATAGAAATACTGTATAGTAGAATTATCTACTCCAAATGGACACTGATTGTAGGAAGGCAAATACAGCTGTGAAGCTCTGCTGCATATTTATGCACATAAATAAGTGTTCATGAGAGCATGCAATTTTAATTTCTTTCAAAGTTACCATACCACGGTAACACACAAACATGCTCCCAAACTATTTTTGAGAGCAACCATCTTAGATGTTTGGCACGAAGAAAGTAATTCACCATGGGGATGCTATTTTTGGCAGCATCTCCTATTGAGTTCATCTATACCAGATCTGATAAATGTAAAAAGCCAGAATGTGGCTATTTTTAATCTCAAGAAAACAGAAATGCCTTTCTTTTAGTTCACTTAGAGCCACAGCATTTTGACATAATCAAGTTGATAACACCACCATGTCCTACCTTGTTTCACAGCTTCCGTGATTATTTTTTTATTCAAACTGAGAGCTCTTTGATCTGTTACTATAGATACATGTTTCCCCAAGGTTTTCAACATGGCTCCCATTGCAATGGCTCCAGGAGGCCCATCGTTTTCTTCAGGTGGGTCATGATTGTAGTGGGTAGGAAATCCAGTAGCAATTAATACTGATTGCGCATGGGAAATGGATAGGCATGCTCTCAAAAGTTCATCCCGAGAACACAAATGTCTTATACCTCTCTTACCTAAAGATAGAGAGAACAATTTCCTTTGAAGATTAAATTATTCCAGAGTACATCGCTTTACCATTAATGTATGTATTTTGTTCCTGGTACATTTATATGCATTTTTAAAAATGTGTGTTTTTAATGTGTGAGTTTTCTGTTGTTAGCCGCCCAGAGTGGGAATATCTCCTAGATGGGCGGAGTATAAATATAATAAATAAATACATTTATGGGGATATTCCAATGAAACTTCCAAAATAAGGTCTAAGTCAGGGGTTCCCAAACTTCTCAAGCCGGAGGCCAGGTCACGTTCTCTCAGTTAGCTTTGAGGGCCAGACGGCCATTTTGCCCTGACTGCATGATGGGGATGGCCATTTTGTCCCAGCAGCTTCAAAGGGGTGGCCATTTTGTTTCTTGAATGCCCTTTGGAGGGGGGCACATGAAAAGGATCCATCCCACGGGCCTTAGATTGGGAACCCTTGGTCTAAGTTAACTGATTGTTGAAATGTAAAAAAATTCATATTAATAAATTCTTATAAAACAACAGGAAATAAGTTCTCAACATTTGCATTCTGTTCTTTTAGAGATTATTTACTTTTCCCCTAAGTTTCTACCTCCTTGTAAATAAACATTGAGCATTCCTTCTACATCTATCCCTTGGAGAATGCAAAAGAAGGAGAGATGGGGTAAAGGTCTCCCTTGCATGAAAGGCAATCTTATCCGACTCCAAGTACAGTAAAACCCCTACTTATGTAAAAAGTCTGTTCTGTAGGCTTTTGCTTAAATTGGTTTTTTATGTAACTCAAAGCAAACCCATAGGAAAAAATACTTTTTTATGTAACTCGAAGGAAACCCATAGGAAAAATGACATTTTTATGTAAATCGAAGCAAACCCATAGGGAGATGAATTTTTATGTAACTCGAAGCAAACCCATAGGAAAAATGAATTTTTATGTAACTTGAAGCAAACCCATAGGAAATCGTATTACATAAATTTATGTAAATCAGGAATGGTTTTAGCACAAAATCATTATATAAGTCAAATTTTATGTAACTCGGGGCATATGTAAGTCAGGGTTTTACAGTATTGGTGCTCATCTGTTTACAGCCAAAGAGCCAGTGCTGTCTGCATCTGCAGATGTTTCTGTCATCATGGGGAAGACATGACTATGAACCGGAGCACATGGAATGCTGTTCCTTTCTTGCTAAAGTGGCACCTATTTATCTACTTGTAATTTCGGTGTCTTAACCACTAAGCAATGAAATAGCCATCAATTTAGTGTTCTAGTGAATATGGCTTTGTAAAAAACACTTGAAGGGATGGAAACCAAGCATTCTTGGATTTTCCAATAACTATAAGAACTCGTTTGAAAATGGACACACAGGCAGGATCAGAGGCACTTCCTCTTTTGGTTTTCTTTTTGATAAAATCTTTGATTCTTTTTAAAAAATAAAAATGGTTAAAATAAAATGGTACAATCCTTTTAGTATTTTTGATTCAAAAGAGGAGTTTTTGCTTTTACCTGGATCTACTCCTATTATGTCTTCTAGACATCTGATTTTTTGTACAGCTGTTGCCGATGCAATGCTATAATGCAAAGGATTCCAGCTGATGCAATAGACTTCAGGAAGAGCTCTATCACAAGCAGGTGCCTCATCATCATCATCATCATCTTTCAAGTCACTGATAAACATGCAACCAGGAGAATGGGTAAAAGCCAGTGGAGACTCTGAAAGAAAGGAATTCTCAATAAAATTTTAATTTAATTTAATTTAATTGTCACATTTATATACCGCTCACTCGGCCAAAGCCAACTCAGGGCGGTTCACAATAAAAATTAAAAAACACATGTTAAAAACAGTTAAAACTACCCACCCCCTAAAAACAAGGGCTGCAGGATCCAAAGGCACCATGGGGAAGAGTTCTTCTACACCAACCACCCAATGGAGGTTACCCTTCCACCTGCACCCCACACTTGACCCGCCAGCCAGGTTTTAAGTTCTTTTCTGAAAGGCAGTAATTCCGTCCGGAGACGTAGCTCTGTTGGCAGGAGGTTCCAGAGGGCCGGTGCAGACACGGAGAAGGCTCTCCTCCTTGTGCCAGAGAGGCGAGCCCCTCTGGCTGATGGAACAATTAGAGAGCCCCTCCGGTCCGCTCTGGTTGGACGGACAGACGTCCTCAGGGCAATGCAGTCTCTTAGGTAACCCGGCCCACTACCATATAGGGCTTTAAAGGTCAAAACCAGCACCTTGAATTGCACCCGGAGACAAACTGGCAACCAGTGCAGCTCCCGGAGCAGTGGCAAAGCACGGGCATAACGCCCACACCCCATCACCACCCGGGCTGCCGCATTTTGGACCAGCTGTAGCCTCCGAATGGTCGTCAAGGGCAGCCCCATGTAGAGCTCATTGCAATAATCTATGTAGAAGACATAGACATCTCTATTGGTTAAATCAAGGACACTTAAAACACTCTCAAGAAGTTTCAACAATATTTGCTATGTCGTCATTATCATCAGCTACTCATATCTGAATATATATATATTTTCCCCTGGAAATCATTTTCAGGAAAAATGCCACTGGCATGAATTTGTTTAAGGTGGATCCCAGCTTGCCATGAAGTGACCCACACACTCTGATCACGGAACCATCTCCTGCGGCACAAATGAAATGAAACATGCAGGATTTAATACTGGTACTGCAATGGACTGCCACAGCCTTGAGGATATGGACAAGGTGTGCCTTCACAGCCAGTCCATCTGGCATGGCCTCTTCCACCTCCATGACCATTGGGAATCAGAATAGTGAAGTGGTTCCTCCTCCGCTCATTTTGCCGTTGGGATTATTTGGTTTTCAATGCATTCCTATGGGAAATTGCACTTTGAGATATGAAATTTTCGTTATACCAACACCCCCCCCCCGAGAAACAAATTATTTCATAACCCGGGGTTTCACTGTAGTTTGACTATTAGGAGAGAATGTCTTAGAATTCCATACCTTCAAGGCATATGTTGAAAGAGAAAGACAAAGACCACAAGGCAGACTCAGAGGAAAGTATAGAGAGAACATCAAAGAAATATTACAAGAACACCAAATAACACTGGTGGAGTCCGCTAGAAGTGCCAGAACAAGAAATTTGCATCTCCCTTGACACCCGATGGGGTAAAAGAGGCAGAAAAGAAGAAGCCTCTAAGCTTCAGATACAAGCTGTATTGCTTAGGTTCTTTGTGCATGTGTTTTCCCTAGCTACTCTGTACTTCCTTTGCTTTAGTATAAATGGACTGCAAAATGTTCATTAACTCTAGAGAAAATGTGAACTGAATACATGTAGTCAATGTTCAGTGAAATTGGACTACACTGATTTATTGCAAATGTTAGATTTTACTTAAAAGAGAGCAAGAGAGTGGAACCATACTGCCCTGGTAGCTAACTGCAAGCAGGACTAGCACATCAGTTCAAGCTACTGTGATTTTAGTTCCTCTGAGGCCATCAGGTTCAGCTCCTTTGGCCCTTTAATTTGGTTATTAACCCTTAAAAGCCCTGGTGGCGCAGTGGTTAAACTGCTGTATTACAACCAAAAGGTTGTGAGTTTGATTCTGCCCAGGACTCAAGGTTGGCTCAGCCTTTCATCCTTCTGAGGTCAGTAAAATGAGTACCCAGCATGTTGGGGGCAAAATGCTAATTAACTTACGAACCACCCAGAGAATGCACTAAGCACTATGGGGTGTTTGCATATAAGGGTGATTGCTTTGCTTTTGCTTAATGGGTAGTTTCTTCACACTAACAAAATACATACTGCAATTGCAGATAGCTTCTGCTCCTGTTACCCCACAAGCCCAGAAGACTGGAACATCCCCAAGATGAGCCTGTACTGCATCTCCATATTTGGGACTGGATAGGTCTTTGATGCCTAACAAACCTGTAATTCAAAATGTATAAAACCACAACATAACCAATTAAAAACAGTGGCATTAGGTTAAGAGTGTAAAACAACAATTCTGCCTATATTTACAAGAAAGTAGGTTCCAGGGCTGAAATCTTCTTTGCAGAGTTGTTACCATACAACTAGGATGACATCATCAGCCATGGCTATGAGATCCCCATTCGACCACCCTTGCTCAAAAGCCAGCCGTATCTGGCTGTAGGGTTCAGTGCTCATCTGTTTATAGCCAAAGAGCCAGCGCGGTCTGTGTCTGAAGACATTTCTGTGGACATGTGGCAGGCACGCCTCAACACCAGAGTGCAAGGAACGCTGTTTACCTTCCCACCAAAGTGTTCCCTATTTATCTACTTGCAATTTCTTGCTTTCGAACTTCTAGGTTGGCAGGTGCTGGGACAGAGATGGGAGCTCAATCTGTCATGCTGTGCCCGGGAATCAAACTCTGACCTTCCAGTCAGCGAGTTCAGCATCTTAACCACTTGAACCACCGCAGACCCACCATCCCCATTAGGGGTCCACAAAAAGCTTTCCAAAACTCCTGCAGGTTTAGGGGAGCCATAGGAATCCCCTTCATCTTTAGGTGCTTAAAGAACAGGAGAGGGAATGAGTTAAAGCTAGAAAACTGCTACTGTTGGTCCTGGCCTCAGTTCCACTACTGGTGGCAGCAATTTTACAGTTTAAACTGTACCCCTCCCATCCAGGGGCTCCCAAATATTGCCCTGGGTCAGAGGAAATCCCTAGGGATTCCTGAAGCCTGGTGGAGGGTACTCTATGAAGTTTTTTTTAATAGCCATGGTCCATCAGCTTTGTTATGACTGTCTGGCCAGGTTATCCCGCTATGGTAATAGTGTAGACCAGGGGTGCCCAAACTTTTCAGGCCACGGGCCGGTCACGTAGTTCCTCCCACCAGAAGTAAAACATACCTGTGCATAACACTGCCGTAAATGACCCGTGGCTGTCGCAAACACATTTCCGAAAGTCGCTGGCATTTACAGCAGTGTTATGCGCATGCGCGGGTCATTTACGGCAGTGCTATGCATGGGTGCCTTTTACTTCTGGTGGGAGAAATCACGTGACTGTCCCATGGTATCTGCTCTTGCTTCTGGTGTTATAATAATTTCATGTCAGAAATTATTCCGGGTCGAAAGGATTTTTTTGTGGGAGAAACTTCTGGTGTTAACGTGAAAGCAGGTTAGCTTACCCTTTAATTAATTACATGCCATCAAGTCAGTTCTCACCTATGGAAACTCTTACCATGGTTTGTTAGGTATAGAATACTTAGAAATGGTTTACCATTCCCTTCTCCTGGAGGTGCTCTGGAACCATGCAGCTTGTCCATGACAACATAGCCTGGCTCTTCTCCAAGGAGCACAGTTAGGAATTGAATTTCCAAAGGTATTGCTCTACTACTAGATATCCAACTCACTTCTTCTTCTTCTTCCATATCTAGGCCAGATGTGAAACTGCCAAAATGAAGGCAACTTTTGGTGAGTTCATTCTGCAATTCCTTTCGCCTGACCTAGTGTGAGAAAGATTACCCGGCAACACAAGGTTGCTGTTACCAGGGTACGCCTGATTGTGGTTCAAAAGTACCACAACCTTTGAGGAGTCTCTTTCTGTGTACCCCTCCAACTCACTGAGGTATTAGTTATCCCCAAACAACCCTGTGACTTGTGACCCCTGCTTCCCCCAAGGACACACATGACTTTTTGTTTTATATTCAAGCATTATCTGGGGGGAAAAACACTGACCAGGATTTCCAATGTGAACTGGTGCTCCATGTGATTTTTTCATTGGATACGTCATTTGCACAGCAACGCCCAATTTGTCTCTAGGCACAGGTCTCATGCTGACTACTAGATTACAGTGAAATTTTTCAGTACCATAGCAAGGCACTGCAGTCTGGTAAAATTTTGAAAAGATATCAAGATATTAAGAGTTATTCAAATATATCTTAATTTCAGCATATTCCCTACACTTCAGGAATGTATAAAAGTGAAGTGCAATACGTGCATTTCATCCATCAGAAATCAAGAACAACACTTCTTAATTACTTTTAAGGTAAAAAAATAGATCACTATATACAGTATTCCTGTCTGGCCTGGTTATCCTGCTATGGTAATAGAGTGGACCCTACTGCTAGCGACTCAATGCCAAATGTCAGGCGACAGTTAACTAACCTGATAACCCTGAGGACTAGCGGCCATGGTGAAGTCCACAGGGAAGGGTGATGGTCCCTAAATGGATTAATTTCCACTTGAATCCATCTTGATGGAGGGCAGCAGCTTCATCAGTATTGGCCTGGGGCTGGTGAGGACTTTGTATGCCAAAAGGGCTCAGAATCAGAAAGTAACTCGCGGAACTGGATCAATGGTACATGCTGCAATGCAGAAGGCAGATGAAAGGCCACTGCATTATATTCTCAGGACAGTCTTCATGGCTGATCGCCATGATGATTGCCTATATTCGGATACAGCAGAACAAGAAGAATATACAGTATACAGTAATGTATATATACTATATACATTTACAACTTCACAGAAATAAATCTGAATATTAATCGGAGATACTCAGGTGTAAAAAGAACCCCTGCTTTATGGACGGCTCTTACCAGAAAACTTGCTTTATGAAAAGAAATCCATAGGAAATTACGGTCCGCTTCAAGGAAAAAAATTGCTATATGGAACTTTTGGGGGGGTGTTCTGACGCTTCTCATGATTTCTGCTTCGTTTTTGAAAGTTTTTGTTGGGTTTTGGCACTTCCAGAAGCATTCCCCGTAACCAGGAAGTGCTGAAATTCCACTGTCCCTTTATCAGCTGTTCCGCGGGTAACTTCCCTGCAATTACCAGGGCTAACCGCTAGATTGCAATGTTGGAAATGTGCCGAATATGCATTGCAAACCAAAAAAATCAGTTCCAGAACTCACTAAAAAGCAAAACAAAAAACAAAAAACATCCCCTCCACTCAAAACTCTTTCCAAAGTACACTTTAGAAATTTTTTGCTGTGTTTTCGCCAATTTAGAAAGAGCTTTGAACAGAAAAAACATGTTTCCTTGGCTCCTTTCTAACCTCCAGAACAGAAATATTAGTTTTCAATGCATTCCTATGGGAAACCATAGATTGCTTTAAGGAAAAATCGCTATAAGGAAAACCCTGTGGAATGGATTAATTCCGTAAAGCGGGGGTTCACTGTACTGATTTGCAACTTTACCTGTTATACTAACCAATCACTGTGTACGTCTGTACTCTACCTGATATGTATAAATTAATGCCATGAAATCTCACTCTTATGTCCGATGAAGTGGAGTTGATCCATGAAAGCTACCATTAAAATATAATTGGTAGTCTTTAAAGTACCACAAAGTGGTTTTGTTTTGTTTTTTTGTTTTATTTACTGTCTGATATATATTCCAGGCTGCCTTCAGTCTCCCTACAAATATTTTATAAGAAACAAAAGAAGCTGTAATGCAAATATGCAGAAAACTTTGGGAAGAGGTGATAATCTATCTCTGTACTAATTAATTGTGTTCTTTTGTTAAATTATACAAAATTTCTACTATTCTTCTTTCAAGACTCCTCACAGTGACATACTTAAAAAGCATCTGCAGTACAGCCAGCTCTTTGGAAATGTTATGGCTTAGTCTCAGCTAATAAAGTCACAAAATTGGAGATGCACTGCGTTGCTTTTTTAAACATCTCAACATGTTAGGGCTAGTTATGTAGAAGATTTTGGTGTGAGCACTCTGATGTAACTCTAACTGTTATGTGTACAGTACTTTAATACTTCTGTTCTTACCTTGTACATGCTCACATTACATTTCTGTTCCACATTTCTTACAGGAATGCCAGCTTTCTGGAGCCTCTTTTCAAAAGTGAAACTGCAGCCTAAATAGAAAGTCACCATGTCTTTAAGATGTTCAGAATATTCTTTCAGACTTGTCAGGACACCTGTACATTTTCCATTCTCATATTTCTTGTACTGCAGACAGTCAGTTCTGTAAAAATAAATGAACATTATCACTGTGAGTTCTCTCAGAAAGCAACTGTTTGACTTGACCAACTGAGTTTAGGCTGCTATATTCAGTTACCTGGAACTTATGAATTGACATGTCTAAGACTGTGGTCAGGACTGCAGTTTGAGACTGATAAACAAAGTACTGTACAGTAAATAAGTGCCTCATTACTTTGGATAAATTCAAGTTTTCAGGACCTGAAGAACTATAATGAAGAGTATTATAGAAATTGGCTGATGATCTCTCAGAACCATTCTTGATTATTTTTTGAAGTCATCAGAGAATAGGTGAAGTGCCAGATGACATGGGGAGGGCTAATATGTCGGATAATCTTTGAAGAGTGGTGCAGTTAGCTCATCCCAAAGGATTAATAAGGATTAATATGATGAAATGCAAGCCCTCCTCCGTTCCCCCTTTTTCCCCTCAGTTCTTATCATATAGATGCTGAGGTACAGTTTTAGCAGAAGGAAAAAAAGAACGTTTACTTACAAGGCTTGTCTTCAAATAAAGTTGTCCAGAAAATAACAAAAATATAATATAGCAGAGTTCACTTCATCTTGGTTGTAATGAAACAGGAAGAATAAATCTCTCAAGCAAATGATGGTTGTAAGAGGGTAATGACACTAAAAACATTTTGAATCAGAAAAGACTAGGCTGAATGACTCAGACAGAACAGACAGTCTACACAAGTATATACTGTACCCAGAAACAGAGCTGAGAATGGAGAGCAGATATAATTGGAGGAAACATTTAGGTTTCGCCTGTTGAATGGCTGTTAGATTCAAAAACAGGCAATGACCATGTTTCTTAAATTCTGGTCCTTCCCATCTCCATTTGTTGTTGTTCAGTCGCACAGTCAATTCCGACTCTTTGCGACCCTATGGACCATTGTCCTCCAGGCCCCTCTGTCCTCCACCATCCTCTTCAGCCTACCCAGCTCTGTGCCCATTGTGTCTACAATATCATCTCGCCATCTCATCTTTGGCTGCCCTTTCCTCTTTTGCCCTCTACCTTTCCCTTTATGTTACATAAAGCATGATGGGATTGCTTGTTGTAAGCTCAAAACAACATTCCTCTGTCTTCAAAAAGGGCAAAGAGGAAAAACTTGAGAATGACAGAGCAGTCAGCCTGATAGCAATCCCTGGGAAATTTTTAGAGCAAATTATAAAGCAATCTGTTTGTAAGTGCCCTGCACACCATGCTGTGATAACTTGAGGTCAACATGGATTTATCAAGAACAAATCCTATCAGGGTAATCTTATCTCTTCTTCTGATTATGCAACCTTTGTGGTAGAGAGTGAAAATGCTGTGGACATAATATATCTTCACTTCAGCAAAGCTTTTAATAGAGTTTTTAATAGAGTGCCTCATGATATTCTGATTAGAAAGCTAACTAAGTGTGTGCTAGATAAAACAATGATCAGGTAGAATCCCAGGTGGATGCAGAATCTTACTTAGAGAGTGCTTATCCATAGCTCCTTTTCAAACTGAGGAGGTAACAGGTGGGGTAGGTATCAATATAACACAATGATTTATCCCCCAAAATAAATAGAATGTGAAATATCTCAATTGTGCTAGAGCAGTCGTTCCCATGCCCCACAAGGGGACCTCTATTCCCAGAAGCCTAAGTCAGTACATTGGCTAATCAGTGCTTTGGGGAATTGACTTAGGCTGCTGGGAATTGAAGTCCAAAAACCAAAGGTTGGGAAACACTGTGCTAGAGGATATTTTCTGCTAAGCTTCAACATTCATTTCAGGTTTTCTTTACATACTATATTTCCATGCATACCTAATATCAGAATCATTGCTCAGGACTGGGCATTTCCATTCGCCTGGTTCACTTCTATACAGTAGTGGAAGTGGCCCATCATTGGATCGGCAAAATTTTTCAAAGTCATCCGCAAGAGATTTATGCAGAATAATAATATTTGCTTGTTTAAAACCTATTATTAAAAACAACAACCACACATTGAATCTTAATACAGTACAGGAATATAATTTTAGATTCTGAAGTTACACTTATAAGCACCAACAAAATAAAAGAGACGGAGGCAATAAACAAAATACATAGGTAAATAAGGAGGCCTTGATTTGGTGCCACTGTGGAAATACTCCATGTCTGGAGTTTTTGCTTGTTTGTTTATCCATATCAGAACATTTCAATATTCAACACATGCCCGTCAAGCGTGGTTCCGGAAAATACGGGTCCTGCGCAGAAAGGTTCTGTGCATTGCAGAAGGGTTCTGCGCATACTACTTTCCCCTCTGGTCAAATTACGGAATGGCAGCAGGAAAGCGGAGGAAGCGGTGCGGAAATACGGGAAATCCCGGCCAATCCAGGATACTTGACAGGTATGATTCAACACCACTTTGTAATTCATTCAGAAATTTCTACATTTCTACCCAGCATTTATATCCTGGCCTCAGCTGCTCAGTTGATTCCATCCATTTTGCTAGATGGGTAGTTCTAGCTTTCTGTAGACTTAAGTCTGGTTAAACTGTCAATCTTATAGCACCATCACCCATATCTTTGTTTCTCCTTTCTCTCCACTTCAGCCTTGCACCCCCTCTCCTCAGCTTCTTCCATCTGCTCTTTCCGTCTCATCTCCTCCACTGCCTCTCTTCTCTATTCACCACTCCCGCCTTCCCTCAATACTTCTCTCTCTTCCATTTTGAATCCCCTGACTCCTACTACTCACTATATAAAAGTGGCATTACCTGTCAATCCCGTCAGGTAGCACAAGTTTCAATTGCTTCTGCACTTTGTTGTAGAGAGAAATGTGATGCCTAGCTCGGCTTCATGCAGAGACTGAGAAGTACACCTGCAAGCTTGCCTTGCCCCCTCCCTTCTAATCCCAGATAAGGGCAGAAAGTGTGGTGGTGGGCCCACATGCATTGTTACTCAGACCTACAAAATTTCTTCAATATAACCTTGACACTTGTTCAAGTACTACCAAAAGAGTATCACTGAAGACCATTTTGCATTAGTTTTTTATTTTATTTATATTTATTTATTACATTTTTATACCACCCATTTGGGATATTTCCCACTCTGGGCGGTGCACAGACAGATAACAAAACAACAAATTAAAATAAACAACAGAATAAGTGCATTAGCAAATAAAAGTAGAAGTAAAATACCTAAAAGTTAAAGTTAAAAAATACGAAGTTAATGCATCCATTTATATTCAACATGAAAACTTACCTTCTGCCATTCCAGAAGTATTGGTAATGCTAAGTTTATTTGTCCGAATTAGATTTCTGATGGCACTTGGAAGAAGAGTTGTCAGACTTCTTGTAAAAATCATTTCTTCATCCTAGCACAAGAGAAAATATAGTTACAGAAATCCAAACAGAGGGCATTAAATAATATTATAATTTTAAAGCACTGGTTTGCTAGTTTATTTTCCTTCAAATGGTAAGCTGATCCATTCTATAAAGTCTGCAATATTTTATTAATTAGCAAAGCAGATATGGTTTATTAATCCAAAACAATGTTTATCTCCTCCAGTATAATATATATAATTTAATACCAGAATTTTAAAAATATTAGCTAGGCTAGATATGTTTGCTTAACATTACTTTACTAAATGACATTATTGTTTCCCCACTTTGGCTTTACAATGAAAGTTAATCGTATTTTCCCCAACATTTTGTGAACCACAGCTTTTATTCCCAATTTTGGTAAGAAAATAAAACAAAAACCAATTGCTTTACTGGTAAGTCGAATTTGGATTCTTTTGAAGTCATTGCTATGAGAGAATGCAATTCTCAGAGATGCAACAGTGATTTTAAGCAACACCCTGGTAGTGTTCTTTTAAAATTAATGAGTTAATATTCAACATATAATTGGGTACACTGTTCTAGTAAATATTAAGCCTTTCTTAACTATACATGGCATTTACCAAATGAAGACTCCAACAAATGTTCATCTTTTTACTAGGGCAGATATTAGTATGAATAACTACATTTTTAGTAACATTTTTGTGGAATATTCTAAATAGCCAACAGCCTGCTTTACTTTACATCATAAGAAGGAGGGCAAGGGAATAAACAAAATTATGTCTACTCCTTTGATCCTTTGCCAGTCACAAAGGAAATGTTTTAATTTCTTGCCTCCCTTCAATAAAAAAGTCAAAATTAACTTCTGTGACCTAGTTACAGCGGTACCAGTTTCAGAACCTTGAGGTTCCCAACCTTTTTTGGCCATGTATCACCTAAACATCTCTTAAATCCAGGTAAGTCACTAGTGGGATTAGACATGAGGTAAAAAGTAAGACATCAAAGGTTAAACCAAGAATAACAATAAAAAAAAATTTTTTTTAGTAAACATTATGGAAAGTAACAGTAGAAGAGAGTTAGAAAAGGTATTATCCAACTTAGAAGTTTTTTTCTCTCTCTCCACAATCCTATTCTGTCATGCTTAAAATGTGTGGCACGAAGAATTCTTGAGGTGAATACACTATCAACCATCTATTTAATCATAGAAATTGGACTGTTTGAACAGACAAATGTGGCACGGTTTCTGGTCCATAGGGAGAGATTAAACAGGTACCAAATTATCATCCTCTCCACAAAGTTGCATTTCTATGCTGAAAGTAGCCACAGCTGGCTCATGGCTAGGAAGGGGCTTATTCCAAATTCATGGGTAAGGCACTCCCCAACCCACTGGATCAGCTTTCATGAAATAATTTGCTATTTAGCTTGCTATCTACATGACTAATCTTTAAGCGTAGTGATGTTTTGGAGTCTAGCAGTTAACTGCAGACTATAAAAATAACAACAAAAAGAACTCCTAGTTTAGAGCTACTTTTCTATGTAGTTCAGGACATATCAATAGATATTTTCTCAGCTCGGATTGAACAATACAATTCCACCCTTTTAACTTTCCGTTAATCTAGTTGGTTTTTTAACCATGGAGACTGGATCTAATGAAACACTCTGCCTTCTGTGGTCTTTGGACTTCCATCTTTCCCTTTTTCTTCAAAAGTCTCCAAACAACCTGTAAACTGCCTACTAGTCTCACTTACATGTAGCATTATAACTCCCTCTATAGTCAATAATTTGTAAATTGTGATATCTAGTCAACATTTAATATGCCCTTAAGACTCTCATTTAGGTAAAAACAGGTTGTTTCTTGTGATATTTGTTTATACCGGTATTAAAATTAATGGGTCTGCACCAGTACAGCGGTACCAGTTTCAGAACCTTGTGGTTCCCAACCTTTTTTGGTCATGTGTCACCTAAGCATCTCTCAAATCTTGACGCCACCCCTCCCCCCGTGATATATCATTCTTATTATTCAAAAAGTGAGCTCCTATTCACTGGAGGAAGCCTAAAAGGCAATTCACTGTTAATAACTCATTCTTGAATCGCCCCCCCCCCTTAAAAATCAAATTGCCCCCCCAGTAGGGTTGCCATAATTCTCTCCCACCAAACCGGGACAGCTATGTGACATCATTGCATTCTTCAATCGGTGCATGCATCATGGAGACTGCAGCTCTAAGCCCCCACGGTATCCCCGCCCAGGGTGGGCAGCCACCATCAGTTTAAAAAAAGCTGTAGTCAAGAGGTTGTTTCCCGTATGATTCTTCTTGCAAAAGATGATTCTTGATGGTTCTATTTTTATTTCTTTTCCCTTCTCTGCCACTGCTCTTGCCAACCTAGCAGTTTGAAAGCAAGAAATTGCAAGTACTATACTGTACTGTAGATAAATAGGGACCACTTTGGTGGGAAGGTAAACAGCATTCCGTGCGTTCCGGTGTCGAGTCATGCCAGCCACATGACCATGGAAACGTCTGCAGACACAGACAGCACTGGCTCTTCAGCCATAAAGCAGAGATGAGCACTGAACCCTAGAATTGGGTATGACTGGCCACACACACACACTTGAAGTAGACTCACCCTCAAACCCCACAAGAAGATCCCTTGGAAAAAAGTTCTAAGGAGGGGCTCTGAATAGCAATGCAGCCCATGGAGCTTCTGTCACCGGAAGGAGAAACACAGGAGACAGGAAGGGACTTATTTTGCAAAGGACAACTCTTCACTTTCTATCCTCCCTCTCTAGGAATAGCGACACTATGAAATTATCCCTTTATTTCTGGGATTTTTACATGTTTTTTGTTGAACCGGCTGGGACTGCTTCAACCTGGGAAAACCTCGGGAAATTGGGACATATGGCAACACTAACCCCCAGGGGCATACCTGCCAACCGGGGCTCCGGAAAATCCGGGACCTGCGCAGAACGGTTCTGCGCAGGTCACTTTTTATGCATGCCTTTTGATTCTGCATGTACTCTTAAGCAGAGCTGCTGCTGAGGAGAGCCAAACAAAGGAAGTGAGCACTGATAAGTTTTGCAGTTGGAGTAGAGCTGCTTTAGAGGCCTCCACTAATTTAAATTGATAATTTAAATTGCTGAGAGCCACCTCTGTTCAAACAGAGGAAGCAGTTAGAAGCTTCCAGAAGCAGGGGGGCAGAGCCACACCAGGCCCTTCCCTGAACGGTGACTCATAGGGGCGGAGCCACACTAGCCTTTAAAAGCTCTGAGCTCTTTCAGGGTCAGCCCTTTTGATTCTGCATGTGCTCTTAAGCAGAGCTGCTGCTGAGGAGAGCCAAACAAAGGAAGTGAGCACTGGTAAGTTTTCAAACTAGTAACAAAGGAAGAATATAGTCTTACTCGGTACAAAGGTTGAAGACCCAACTAGAGGTACAAGAATCCTTGACTTGATCCTGAGTAATACTCAGGATCTGGTGCAAGATGTTAATGTGACTGATCCAATAGGGAACAGTGACCACAACTCAATTATGTTTAACTTGATCATAGACCGCAAGTCACTGATAAAATCTAACACAGAGACCTTAAATTTTCAAAAAGGAAATTTCCCAAAGATGAGGAAACTAGTAAAAAAGAAACTTAAAGGGAAAATTGAGAGAGTCCAAACACTCCAAGAGGCATGGAGGCTGTTTACAAAAACAATAACAGAGGCTCAATTGGAATGCATACCCAAAAGGAAAAAGGGCACTGCCAGGTCCAAGAGGACTCCGATGTGGCTTACAGGAGCTGTTCGGGAAGTGATCAAGAGCAAGAAAAGCTCATTTAGAAGATGGAAGGCTTGTCCAAATGAGGACAGCAGGCAGAAACATAAATTCTGGCAGAACAAATGCAAGGCAACAATCAGGAAAGCAAAGCAAGACTTTGAGGAGCGTATAGCTAAAAATACTCAGAGAAATAACAAAGACTTCTTTAAGTACATTAGAAGTAAGAACCCAACTAGGAAGGCCATTGGACCATTAGATGACAATGGAAGGCAAGGGGTTATTAAAGAGGAAACAGAGATTGCAGAGAGACTCAATGAATTCTTTGCTTCAGTATTCACTGAAGAAGACAGAGACCACATGCCCAAAACAGAGCCTATCTTCGTAGGGAGGGAAACCGAAGAATTAAGCAAGATAGAAATAACCAGGGAGGAGGTCCTTGCATGTCTTGTTAAGCTAAACACTAACAAATCCCCAGGACCAGATGGCATCCATCCACGAGTTCTCAGGGAACTTAAAGATGAAATTGCTGATATCCTAGCCAAAATATATAATCTTTCCCTCAAATCAGGCTTTGTGCCTGATGACTGGAAGGTAGCGAATGTAACACCAATTTTCAAAAAAGGATCCAGGGGTGATCCAGGAAATTACCGGCCTGTCAGTTTGACATGTGTCCCAGGTAAAGTGATGGAAACCATCCTAAAAGATAGAATTAATAGTTACATAGAAGAGAAGGCGCTGCTAAAGGAGAGCCAACATGGCTTTTGCAAGGGCAAATCATGCCTCACTAATCTGTTGGAATTTTTTGAGAGTGTCAACAAGCATGTGGATAAGGGGGATCCAGTTGACATTGTTTATCTGGACTTTCAGAAGGCTTTTGACAAGGTCCCACACCAAAGGCTCTTGAATAAACTTACCAGTCATGGAATAAAGGGACAGGTCTTGTCCTGGATCAGCAACTGGCTAAGGGACAGGAAACAGAGGGTAGCACTAAATGGACACTTCTCGAAGTGGAGGGAAGTAAAGAGTGGGGTCCCCCAAGGTTCAGTACTGGGACCCCTGCTTTTCAACCTCTTCATAAATGATCTAGAGGTAGGAGTAAAAAGCAAGGTAGCCAAATTTGCTGATGACACTAAATTATACAGGGTAGTGAAAACTGTGAGAGATTGTGAGGAGCTCCAGAAGGATCTCTTGACACTGGGGGAATGGGCAAAGCAGTGGCAAATGAGTTTCAACATTAGTAAGTGCAGAGTGATGCATGTTGGGGCAAAGAACCCCAATTACATTTATAAACTGATGGGGTCTGAACTCTCTGCGACAAACCAGGAAAGGGACCTTGGTGTCCTGGTGGACAGCTCAATGAAGGTGTCAACCCAGTGTGCCTCAGCAGTGAAAAAAGCAAACTCAATGTTAGGGATCATTAGGAAGGGTATAGAAAATAAGTCAGCAAGTGTCATTTTGCCTCTTTATAAATCTATGGTGAGGCCCCATCTGGAATATTGTGTACAGTTCTGGTCGCCATACCTCCAGAAGGATATTATGGAGTTGGAGAAAGTACAGAGGAGGGCAACCAGAATGATTAGGGGACTGGAACACCTTCCTTACCATCTGAGGCTGCAATGGTTGGGCCTTTTCACTCTTGAACGACGGCGTCTAAGAGGTGACCTGATTGAAGTTTATAAAATCATGCACGGTGTGGACAAAGTAGATAAGGAAAAACTGTTTTCCCTATCGCACAACACTAGAACTAGGGGACACTCCATGAAACTTTTGGGTACTAGTTCTCAAACAAATAAGAGAAAGTACTTTTTCACCCAGAGGATTACTGGTCTATGGAACTCCCTGCCAGAAGAAGTGGTGACAGCTGTCAGTCTTGACAGCTTTAAGAAAGGATTAGACAAGTTCATGGAGGACAAGTCTATCAATGGCTATAATTATGGCTACCTAAGGACAACCTCCGTGTTGGAGAGATAGGCAGGATATCTCTCAATGCCATTTCCAGGGAATCCTAAGCAGGTGAAGGCATCTCCTTGGGAATAGCCTGAAGGAAATGGTGAGCCACTGTGTGAGACAGAATGCTGGACTGGATGGGCTGTGGCCTGTTCCAGCAAGGCTGTTCTTGTGTTCTTATGTTCTTATGTAACTGAATCCCAGCAAGACTGAGTGGCTATGGATAAGGGGTCCTGCGTTAACCCGGGAGCTACCATCTTTGGTTCTGGATGGGGCTATTTTGCCCCAGACAGACCCGGTGCGCAACTTGGGGGTCCTCCTGGATTCGCGGCTACTGCTAGAAGAACAGGTGGCAGCTGTGACCAGGAGGGCTTTCGCCCAACTTCGGGTGATTCGCCAGTTGCGCCCACTCCTGGACCGGGACTCCTTGCTCATGGTCACTCACGCTCTGGTCACCTCCAGACTAGATTATTGCAATGCGCTCTACATGGGGCTGCCCTTGACGACCATTCGGAGGCTACAGCTGGTCCAGAATGCGGCAGCCAGGGTGGTGATGGGGTGTGGGCGTTATGCCCGTGCTTTGCCACTGCTCCGGGAGCTGCACTGGTTGCCAGTTTGTCTCCGGGTGCAATTCAAGGTGCTGGTTTTGACCTTTAAAGCCCTATATGGTAGTGGGCCGGGTTACCTAAGAGACCGCATCACCCTGAGGACGTCTGTCCGTCCAACCAGAGCGGACCGGAGGGGCTCTCTAATTGTTCCATCAGCCAGAGGGGCTCGCCTCTCTGGCACAAGGAGGAGAGCCTTCTCCGTGTCTGCACCGGCCCTCTGGAACCTCCTGCCAACAGAGCTACGTCTCCGGACGGAATTACTGCCTTTCAGAAAAGAACTTAAAACCTGGCTGGCGGGTCAAGTGTGGGGTGCAGGTGGAAGGGTAACCTCCATTGGGTGGTTGGTGTAGAAGAACTCTTCCCCATGGTGCCTTTGGATCCTGCAGCCCTTGTTTTTAGGGGGTGGGTAGTTTTAACTGTTTTTAACATGTGTTTTTTAATTTTTATTGTGAACCGCCCTGAGTTGGCTTTGGCCGAGTGAGCGGTATATAAATGTGACAATTAAAATTAAATTAAAATTAAATTAAATGGGGTCCCCTAAGGTTCAGTACTGGGACCCCTCTTTTCAACCTCTTCATAAATGATCTAAAGGTAGGAGTAAAAAGCAAGGGAGCCAAATTTGCTGACGACACTAAATTATACAGGGTAGTGAAAACTGTGAGAGATTGTGAGGAGCTCCAGAAGGATCTCTTGACACTGGGGGAGTGGGCAAAACAGTGGCAAATGAGCTTCAACATTACTAAGTGCAGAGTGATGCATGTTGGGGCAAAGAACCCCAATTACATTTATAAACTGATGGGGTCTGAACTCTCTGCGACAAACCAGGAAAGGGACCTTGGTGTCCTGGTGGACAACTCAATGAAGGTGTCAACCCAGTGTGCCTCAGCAGTGAAAAAAGCAAACTCAATGCTAGGGATCATTAGGAAGGTTATAGAAAATAAGTCAGCAAGTGTCATTTTGCCTCTTTATAAATCTATGGTGAGGCCCCATCTGGAATACTGTGTACAGTTCTGGTCGCTATACCTCCAGAAGGATATCATGGAGCTGGAAAAAGTGCAGAGGAGGTCAACCAGAATGATTAGGGTACTGGAACACCTTCCTTACCATCTGAGGCTGCAACGGTTGGGCCTCTTCACTCTTGAACGACAACGTCTAAGAGGTGACCTGATTGAAGTTTATAAAATCATGCACGGTGTGGACAAAGTAGATAAGGAAAAACTGTTTTCCCTATCGCATAACACTAGAACTAGGGGCACTCCATGAAACTTTTGGGTACTAGTTCTAAAACAAATAAGAGAAAGTACTTTTTCACCCAGAGGATTACTGGTCTATGGAACTCCCTGCCAGAAGAAGTGGTGACAGCTGTCAGTCTTGACAACTTTAAGAAAGGATTAGACAAGTTCATGGAGGACAAGAGTATCAATGGCTATAATTATGGATACTTAAGAACAATCTCCGGGTTGGAGAGATAGAAAGGATATCTCTCAATGCCATTTCCAGGGAATCCTAAGCAGGTGAAGGCATCTCCTTGGGAATAGCCTGAAGGAAATGGTGAGCCACTGTGTGAGACAGAATGCTGGACTGGATGGGCTGTGGCCTGTTCCAGCAAGGCTGTTCTTATGTTTATGTGTAAAAGCCTTCTACACATGCGTAAAAGCGACTTGTGCAGAACCGTTCTGCGCAGCTCACTTCTACGCATGCGTAGAAGGCTTTTATGCATGCGTAGAAGGCTTCTACGATCTCCTTCTGCACAGAACCCTTCTACGCATGCGTAGAAGGGTTCTACGCAAGCGGAGAAGTGAGCTGCGCAGAAGGGATGCGCAGTAACGCCTTCCCCCCTTGCCAAATTCAGGGGTTTTGGCGGCTCCGGGCGGGAAATGGCAAAAATCGGCGCCGAAAAACGGGAAATCCCGGCCAATCTGGGAAGGTTGACAGGTATGCCCGGGGGACATGTGCCCCATGTTGGGAACCACAGTTGTAGACTGAAAGCTTTCACTTTAGCTCTGCCTCATCTATATAGCACATGCTCTAGCATGCTATGATGGCATTGGCCTTGAGCCTGGTCTGCTCTCTTCACAATAGAGAATAATATAACAACGGTGTTACTCTGGTAGCATTATCAAGTTTCTTTTGTAATCTTAACTCAATTAAGATGAGTTATAATGACAGTCAAAGAAATACTTTTATTAGGGGGGGGGGGAAACCAAGTGGTTTATAGCTAAAATGAGTTTTCTTAGAACTTAAAACTTGCAATCAATTTTTAGAATAGTTTACATCAGATAAAATGTCACTTTTTTCATTTGAAAATGTTAAATAAATAATAGCTTACACCTTCTTTAAAACTTCTAAGAATGTTTCTCTATTTATCTCCAAGATACCAAATTCAGATGCTATAAAACCTATACTTTCTCTAAGACCCTTATTCAGAATGCTAATCAGAATTCTTCACCCCTTTATACCTGTCAGACAATGTTGCTCAAACAAACTGCGCACCCCACCCCCCGCTAAACTACCGCATAGAACACACCATTCTGCTGGTAAATCTTCTGATTATCAGACCTGTACTACTGTGATTTCATCAACATTCCTTGAACAGCAAACAGGCAATTCGTCACACATGCCTTTTAACCAGTTCATAAACTTTGACAACACAGTGGTAAGTATCAGCTAAGCAGAGGTATTGAAGAATAGTTTAACTATTTCAGTAACATCAGCGCAGAGTTCAGATTCTGATTCATTTATGTGGCTGCATAAGGGCAATTGTATGAGTCAATCCCTTTGGCCAAGCACCTTTTCAAGTATTTCATCTTGCACTGTTTAGGTTCCGTACAACTCATCATTAGGTGAGTGCAGTGGTGGGCATCAGCAGGTTCGCACCAGTTCGCCAGAACCGGTAGCAGAAATTCTGGCTGGCCCCGCCCTTCCAAGTTTTGAAATAAAGTAGTCCTAATTCGGGTGCAACGCAGGGCTTTCCCCCTAGCCGTGCCCACCATACCATGCCCACAGTGTGGTAGTAAAAAAAATTGGAGCCCACCACTGGGTGAGTGAGTATAATATACATTTTCCTTGGAGGCTCTCAACTTATCAGTTTCAATGTGTGACTGCATAGCATCAATCTCTCTTGGACTTGTCAGTATCAATAGGAAATTCAATACTGTATGAGGAATTTCCCTTGCAAGTTCAAAAATATCACAATCTTCGAGGAGGCTCTTTCTGTGAACCAAGCTTCATGGCACTTTAAGCTACCCTCAGCTGCACTGAAATAAGAGGCAAGTTGGTGAGGAAGGTTTAACCTCTAATTTCAAAGAAGAACCCCACAGTTCTAATAACAAGTAACCCATATCCGGAACACTGTAATCCCAGTCAGATAGCTACATCAGTGCTTCCTCCTTTGAGGGAGATAAATGTTGTTGATAGGTTCTTAGCAAGGAAGCCATTTCACCATGAAAGCAACAGGAAAACCAGCACTTGTTGCAACTTAAAAAACCGACTACAGTCTAAAAAGGCTAACTCAAATAAAATTTGCTAGCCTTCTCGGTGCCACAAGGCTTTTGGTTGTTTAGCTATGAAGGTCTATGTTGCTCAAATATGCAATTCACGCTTTTTAGGGGTGGTAGCTCAAGCTCGGTTGTTTTGGTATCTGGCCGTGGAGCCAGAGGTTAAGAGTTCAATTCCCCACTGTACTTCCAGGGAGATGAGCCATTGACTATGTAGTCCAGGGGTTCCCAAACTTTTCATGCCGTGGGCTGGTCACGTGGTTTCTCCCGCCGCAAAATGTGTCCACAGCTGTCATAAACACGTCTACAACAGCCGCGGGTGCATTTACGGCAGCGATTTGCACATGCACAGGGTGCATCTGCTTCCACTAGCGGAGAGGGTAGTCCTGGGCCAGATGATTTGGCGCAAGGGGCTGGGTCTGGCTCGCTGGCTGTAGTTTGGCCATCCCTGATGTAGTCATTGGCAAGTTGCAGACCCAGGATAACCCCCTAAAAGAAGGGAATGGCAAATCACTTCTGAGTATTCTGCACCTAGAAAACACTGGAAAGAGCTGCTGTAAGTCAGAAATGGCTTGATAGTGCACAATTATTGTATTATTAAGAACAAAAACAATGTTGTTAGTCAGAAACATCTCTTGTTGAATTGTAAATCACTATAAATTCCTTGTACTGACACAAACAGTAAAAAAGAAGATCTTGTCCTAAGTGGTGTCAAGGGATGGGAGTTACCCATGCCCATTTGCCCTGGTGGCTCAGTGGTTAAAATCTGCTGCCCTGCAACCAAGAGGTTGTGAGTTTGATCCTGACCAGGGCTCAACATTGACCCAGCTTTCCATCATTCCAAGGTCAGTAAAATGAGTGCCCATCATGTTGGGGGCAAAATGCTAATTAACTTGTGAACTGCCCAAGGAGTGCACTAAGCAACGGTACGTAAGTGTGATTGCTTTGCTTTAAATGGAATATGGCAAAGCATTTACAGTGATACCTCATACAACGTCCAAACTTGGTTCCACAAGTTTGGACTTTATACGGATTTGGACTTTGTATGAGGCATGCAAAATCCTAGCTGCGATGCCTCATACAACGTCCAAATCCTTGCCGCGATGCCTCATACAACGTCGTTTCCATAGAGATACATTGTACTGTAACAGCAGACTTCAGGGCAAAGTCAAGGAAACAAACAGGAAACTGACAGAACTTTAAGAAATCATTGTCTGAAGGCTAAATACATTACAAAAACATGTTAAACAACTCTGATTGTCCAAAACCCTGAAGAATGCTGCAAAAATCCCAGGAATGCTTCTAAAAAATTCTGATGAAAAATTCAAAAAAATCCAAAATCACGCTCAAAACCACTCCTAAACACTCTATGCCTTGTGCAAAACCCACAAGAGCAATGCACGCATGTGTCCTGTCTTTTATACTGCCCAGGCACAATGCAACCTGGGAAAAACTGAATGCCTCATACAAAGTCGAGTGACTTTGTATGAGGTAACTTTTTTCAAGAAATTAGGCAATGTTGTATGAATTCTATGTTGTATGAAGCTGACTTTGTATGAGGTATTACTGTACTGTTCTGTGACTGTATCATAATATTTGACAGAGATATTTGTTTTCAATCAACAAAATAAAGAGGAATGCAGAATTTTCTCTGAAATATTACTTCTGAACATTAAGAAAGGAGAAGATATGGCTCCACTCAGAGCAGCAAGAGGTACATGATTAATTATAGCACTAGACAAGCACTCCTTTTTGTAAAAAAAGAAAAGGTAATCTTTGACTATCCATGCAGCAAATGTAATACTTCTCACAATTTCCCATTAATCCATACAATTAAAAAAACTTCAGAAATTAGTTTTCAATTTAAATGCTCTTAATCTCTTCCATATTGCTCCACTTTGAGCAAAGATTTGGCCCCTCAGATGCTGTCCCAGTAAAAAACTTTTTGTTGTTGTTCAGTTGCATAGTCCGACCCTTGGCGACCGCAACCCCATACACCATCGCACACCAGGCACCCTTTCCTCTACCATCCACCTCAACCCACCCAGCTCTGTGCCCATTGCATCAACAATACCATCTAGCCATCTCATACTCTGTCGTCCCCTTCTTCTTTAGCCCTTGACCTTTCCCAGCATCAAGGCTGTCTCAAGTGAATCCTCCCTTCTCATTTGATGTCCAAAGTACTTGAGCTTCATCTTCAATATTTGACCTTCCAGGGAGCAATCGGGGTTGATTTGGTCAAGGATAAAACTCATTATCCTTGACCAATGTTTACACTTGTAAGAACTGGTGAAACTTGAAATCAAACATCATCTGGAAGATGATTACTGGTTCTCAGGTATAATACCCTGAAGCACTTCACAGCCCTCTCGTCTACAATGGAATTTTTAAAAAAATTATTCCTGGGTCCATGTTTTTTTCATGCTCCTTCACAATTGCATGTCAGCCAGGAGGGCTCTGCACAAGCTATGCATAATCTTCCCTGTGACTATGGGAATGAGGTCAGTCTTCATTTGCTCTGAAACGTCCTCTGAGTCTGCACTCTGATGAGCTTTGGTGGCGCATTGGTTAAATGGCTGTCCTGCAGCCAAAATGTTGCGAGTCCGATCCTGACAGGGATCAAGGTTGACTTCCATCCTTCCAAGGTTGGTAAAATGAGTACCCAGCATGTTGGAGGTAAAATTCTACTTAACTTGAGAACCACCCAGAGTGCGCTAAAACGCTTATGGGACGGTATATAAATGCAATTGCTTACATTTTGTTTCAGGGTCCCCTTGGTACTAATCTTGCCCTCTCTGCAAGACAGGGAAATTTTAGACAGTAACAACCCTTAACACTTTCCCAAGAAGTGTATTTTGCATGAATCCTCCCATGCATTGAAGTTGGGATCTAATGTCGTTAATTATTATGCCTCATAAGGGATGATGGGCAGAAGGTCAGCAGTTTGAGACCTGAGGGCTGCATGACTGAGTAAGCTCCCATCTCTGTTCCAGCTCCTGTCAACCTAAATACCTAAAGTAAGAAATTGCAAGTAGATAAATAGGTACTGCTGGTGGTGGAATGGGTAACAGTGTTCTATGCACTCCGGTGTTGTCATGCCTGCTACATGACCATGGAGACATTTGCAGACAGATAGCACTGGCTCTTTGGCTGTAAACGGAGATGCGCACCACCCCCTAGAGTCAGATATGACTGGGTTTTGAACAAGGGAGATCTTTACCTATGTCACACCTATGTGTGACATATCTTTGACTATGTCTGCATAGTCAAAGCAATGGTATTCCCAGTAGTAATGTATGGCTTTGAGAGCGCACTAGACACCTCTGAACTGTGGTGCTGGAGGGAGGAGACTCTTGAGAGTACCCTGGACCGCAAGGAGATCAAATCAAGAAATCAACCCTGACTGCTCATTGGAGGGACAAATATTGAAGACTAGCATATTTTTGCCCGGCATTGCCGGGCTTTTTCTGTGTGTATTTTTTGGTTGTAGGGGTTACACACACACATACACAACCATGCACACACACAACCATGCACACACACAACACAACCACACACAACACAACACACACACATGCTGTAGCAGCGCGAGGAGAGGAGGGGCTCCCTCTCCTCCTCCCGGGAAGTCTCGGTGACCACACACACACACACAATCTTGCCGAAGTTGGGGGGAGGGGATTTCCCTCCTCCCCCCAATCCTCGGCGACGACTCCCAGAAGGCCGTGCCGGGGGAAAGAGCCAGCCGGCAAAAGGTAAGTGCGGTTGGGGTTAGGGAGTGGGGGGCAAGGTGGTGGGGCAGGTGGGGGCGTAGTTACCGGGGCCATGCCTCCCCCCTCCCTAACCCTCACCACACTTACCTTTTGCCGGCTGGGTGTCCCTCCCCCCCCCCTGCCGCGGCCTTCTGCGTTGGGAGGCGCACCGGCCTTTTCTTTTGTCCCTGCGGGCGTCAAGGCCTCCACTCCCACAGGGATGAAAGAAAAGGCCAGTGCACCTCCCAACGCAGAAGGCCGCGCCAGAGGGGGCGGGAACACCCAGCCGGCAAAAAGTAAGTGCGGTGGTGGTTAGGGAGTGGGGGGGACAAGGTGGTGGGGCGGTTGGGTGGCGTACTTACCGGGGCCGTGCCTCCCCCCTCCCTAACCCCCACCGCACTTACCTTTAGCCAGCTGGGTGTTTTTCCCCTGCGTGGTTTTTTTAAAGATGGTGCGCCGGCTGCCTCACCTCCGCGCTCGTGCCCTTCAGCCTCATTGGCTGAGGGGTGGCGCAGCGCGGATGCTGGGCCTGGTAGTTTTTTTTGTTGGCCGCGTTCATGGGGCGGTTGCCCCACTGGCGACTGCCGGACCCTTGCGGCGATGGTCAGTTGGGGTGAAGGTAAATGCAGGCGGCTCGGTACGGGATGGGTGCGGGCATGTATGCCGGATTCCAACAGTTAAAGCTCCTTCTTATAGGTAAAGGGTGAAGCTCAAATACTTTGGCCACCAAATGAGAAAAGAGGACTCACTTGAGAAGGCCCTGATGCTGGGAAAGATCGAAAGCAAAAGAAGGGGACAGCAGAGGCTGAGGTGGATGGATGGAATCGATGATGTGATGGGCGTAGATCTGGCCGGGCTGTGGAGGATGGCAGAGGGCAGACGAGCCTGACATGTGGAGGTCCATGGGGTTGCAAAGGATAGGACTTCACTGTGCGACTGAACAACAACAAAATGTCACCTTACAAGACCACGTTGGCTTAGTGGTTAAGTTGCCAAGCTTGATGACTGGAAGAGCAGCAGATCAGCAGTTCTGAGACCTGAGTGCTGCGCAATGGGAGTGAGCACCTATCTGTCCCAGCTCCTATCAACCTGGCAGTTCTAAGCAAATTCCAAGTAGATAGAAGTACCACTTCAGTGGGAAAGGTAACAACACCCCATCTTATCCATGCCTGCCAGATGTCCACAGAAACATCTGCAGATGCAGAGAGCGCTGGCTCTTTGGCTGTAAACGGAGATGAGCACCGAACCCTAGAGTCGGACACGACGTGGAACGGCAACAACGAGAAGGCAGCTAATTGCCCTGGCTATCCAAGTGGGTGAACAGGGACTTTGAAACCTTTCGCTGTCTATTATTATTATTATTATTATTATTATTATTATTATTATTATTATTATTATTATTATTATTATTATTATTATTATTATTATTATTATTATTATTATTATTATTATTGTTGTTGTTGTTGTTGTTGTTGTTGTTGTTGTTATTATTTTCTCCGTGCCTAAGCAACCGGTTACGGGCCTCCTTCAAGGGTGCGGAAGCAAGGAAATGGCAGGGCAAGTAGGAGCTGGAGCAGGGAGATCGCAGCAACGTCCTCAGAAACTGCTGTTGGACTGGAGCCTGGCAGCAAAATGGAGCAAGGCCGCCAGGCCGGGGCGGGCGGGGGCGGGAGAGAGAAAAGCAGCGCGAGCCATGGGGAGCCGCGCTCAACCAACGAGAACGAACGGAGGGAGGAGGAGGTGGAACGGGCAACAGTGGCTGGCCAACCGTCGGCCTGGCATGTCGTCTCGTGGGCCAATGGGGGATTGAGTTGCCCCCTCCTTTTTTCCTCGTTTGCTTCAGTCACAGGAGGGTGGGTGTCCTCCCCCCCTCACAAACAGTACGTTACACAGTAGTACTCTTTCTGCCCCTTAGGGAGTAATTTTCCCTCCCCCCACCACCCCAACATTAGGAATGGGGGACGGTGGTTGAATGATGAGAGAAACCCGGAGTCTCGAGGTTTCCAAGGAGAAATGGAGTATTAAAAAAAACCCTCTCGTCCTTTTAAGACACCTTTTAAAAAAAATCCCTAAAAACCATATTTTTTTTAAAAAACACGAGCCTTTTTAAAAACATGGAATAGGTTTATAAGAAATAAAAACCCCCTCAGTGTTTTATTTTGGGGGAGGGAGGAGGAGGAGTGGGGGGTGGAGAGGCGGCGACAGGAAAACTAAGCCTCTTTTTTACCTCACCGTCCCGGGCACGGTTGAGGGAGGAGGAGGAGGAGGGAGATTTGGATTTTTTTTTTAATTTTAATCCTGTGAGGAAGGAAATGGAAGGGCCGCCTGGGTGCTCCGCCGAGGAAGGGGACGACGCGGCTCTCCTCCTCACCGTCCAGCACGAGCTGAGGAACGGTGAGTATAGTATAGGTCAAGCGGGTTGGTGTGTGTGTAGGTATGGGAAGGATGGAAGGAAGGGAAGGGGCTGGCTGGGGAAAGTGTGGGAGGAATGCCTCGGGAAAGTGGCCTGGGGGCTGGGGGGTGAGAGGGAGGGAATGGGGATTAGACCTGGGGTGGGATTGGAAGGGGTTGCTTCGTGTGAAGAGAGAAGAAAACCGGCCCCGGTCGTGAGAAGAGGACTCAAGTAACGTGTCAAGAACAGGAACGGTGGCAGACCCAGTGGGTCGCTGTGAGTCGCCGTGGGGCAATTCGTGGGGAGGCTGTTTGGCACTGACGAACTGAAAGGTGGTGGTAGTGGGGGGAGAGAAATAATAATAATAATAATAATAATAATAATAATAATAATAATAATAATAATAATAATAATAATAATAATAATAATAATAATAATAATAATTTCGTGTCAGAAATTATTCTGGGTTGAAATGATTTTTGCCTGGAGAGATCACTCAGCTCAGGGGACGCACGAATGAAGGCTCCTTTCATGCCCCCAAGATCTCTTCCCACAAAAGGTGGTCCCTAATGATCTACTTGCAATTTCTTGCTTTCGAACAGCTAGGTTGGCAGAGAAAGGGACTCTTCTTCTTCCGTGTCCTGATCAAACCCTGGAGTGCCAAAATGAAGCCACTTTCTTGGCTTTGCCGTTGGCCAAACTGAAGTCCTCCAGTGCATGTACCCAAGATCTCTTCCCACAAAAGTGGTCCCTAATGATCTACTTGCAATTTCAAACTGCTAGGTTGGCAGAGAAAGGGACTCTTCTTCTTTCGTGTCCTGATCAAACCCTGGAGTGCCAAAATGAAGCCACTTTCTTGGCTTTGCCGTTGGCCAAACTGAAGTCCACATCAGTGCATGATTCTGGCAGTCATTGGCAGACCAGTCAATGAGCCGGATTCTGTACGTCTCCACATTCACACCGTGTGTTGTTGTTTGCCAGCAGCCCCCACTTGAGCATGTTGGTCTTGCATTTAGGGACTCCGACACCAAAAGCAGAAGTACTGTACTGTAATTGGTCATTTCAGTTATTTGCATAGTAATGGCTTCAATGTCAAAATTAGTCAGGACTTGCACAAGAAATCCCTCATATTGTTTTTGGCAATAATTGTCAGACCAGTGTGTATCTCTCCACATTCACACAGCCTGTTGTTGTCTGCCAGCAGGGTTGGGACTCCAACCCTCAGCCTATTCAGGGTCCTCCAAGTGACATAGGGGAGATTGAGTTCCTTAACTATATCCTCCTTTAACGTTCCTTGTCCAGTGAGATCCTTCCTCCATCTTCTAATTTGGTTTTGCTCTTGTGTACCCTCAAGAGCCGGAGGACCTGAGGCTCATATCCATTCAGAGGATGTCGAGGGACGGTCATTTTCTTGCTTAGTTCTCTAAGCATCCACTGCTGCTTCTTTCCTGATCTTAGGTGGAGCAATATCCACAAAAGGGTATATTTTCCTTAACTGGTGTAGGTTTGACGCATCTTGTCACTATATGCATGGCTTCATTTACAGCAATTAGACTTACATACCGCCCCATAGTGCTTAGTGAACACTCTGGGTGGTTTACAGGCAATTAGCATTTTGTTTGTTTTGTTTGTTTTGAATCTGCGGTGGTGGATGAAGGCAAAAAATGGAGACAAATGCATGAGACTCATCAATAAGAAGAGAGGCAAATAAGGTTAAGGCTTACAAGAGAATCTTACTAGAGAACGAAAAGAGAATCTTACTAGAGAATGAAAGGGGCTACTTGACTTGGTATGTTTTGCCTTGAGAAAAGGAGACTGAGAGGGAATATGATAGCACTCTTGAAATACCTGAAAGTTGGTCACAAAGAGCAAGGGAAGGATCTGTTCTGGGTCATCCCAGAGTGCAGGGCACATAATAATGGGCTCAAACTGAAGGCTGAATATCAAGCAAAACTTCTTAACGTTGCAGCAGTATGAGAATGTAATCAATTACCTTGGGAAGTAGCATTCAAGGGAGAATTGGACAACCATCTGTCATATCTGCTTAAATTCAGATTCTTGCATTGAGCAGGGGGGCTGGACTCAGTGTCCTAAAAGGCCCCTTGCAACTCAGTTATTCTATCTATTGATTCTATGCATAGAGGACAAGAGGTTCGCATTCTTCTGTAAAGCTTTTGTCATGGTCTTTATGAAGCTGACATGTGTGTAATAACTGTTTCTGAGCAGATGAAACCATCTCTGGGTGTGAAATTTTCTTATATTATTCAAAATACTGTAATTGGATGTCTATTATGTTCTGATCCTAAGTGTTATGGTATAAATCTGGTAAGGACAATACTGATAACATTAGGACGCCTAATTGTTTTCCCCTCTGTCTTTACCGTCCTGTTGTTTATGTTGGCTTTAATGCCATAAAGTCATTGTCTCTTTAAAAAAGGCACTTTTAGATTTGTTTGTAGCTGAATGGTGTAAATCATTTGTAAATAAGGAACCTTTGGCAGATATTTCACAGGAGGTATTACTTGAAATGTATTATTTGAAAGGATAATATTGATAGTGAAATTAGAGAAGATTGTTGCTTGTACTTCCAGGAGGATAGCTGTGTTGATTTGTTGCAGCAAAAACAACGATTCTTGTGTCCTAAATACTAGCACATTTTATTTTGTATTGTTGCAGACTACAGCCCATTTCATCAATTAACTATTGGCCAGAATCCTTCTGATTAATTATGTTGGCATAAGTGCAATGGTGTATATTGCAGCAGCAAATCTGTTTTCCTTAGCAGATTGCCTCTTGTATCCCTCTTTGTGCACTAATTGTTTTAGTTGGTGCATGATGAGACGTTCAAATGGCAGCTTGTTAACCAGCAGCAATTTAAAGCTCCAATTTGTACCATTGCCCTTATGCTGGTCTGACTAATGAGTAGGATTATTGAATATTTTTGTCTTAAATTGTTGATTTTAGCAACAGTTCTTGCATCTAGGTTAAAAAAATTGTAGGCCCATATAGGTGTTTTATTCCTTGTATAATTTATCTTGTCACACTTGGAAAACAATAATTTGATGCACTAAATGAAAAATCTAGAATTACGTGCTCTGTTTTTATTATTACATGCCTTTAATTACCTGGAGCGGACATTTATTTTTGCCTGCTTGGCATTGTTAATTTTGGATATTTTTAAAATAAAATAACCTTTGTTCTTAATATTATTTAAATTTTTATAAAGATTTAAAATTGATACATAAAGATGTAAGATCCTGTCTGGCCAGGTTATCCTGCTATGGTAATAGAGTAGACCATACTGCCAGCAACTCAACATCACTAACCTGACAACCCTAAGTACTAACGGCCTTGAGCGCCGAAGTCCACAGGGAAGGGTGATGGTCTCCAAGTGGATTAAATCCCACTTGAATCCATCTTGATAGAGAGCAGCAGCTTCATCAATACTGGCCTGGGGCTGATGAAGACTTTGTGTGCCAAAAGGGATCAGGATCAGAAAGTGACTTGTGGCACTGGACCAGTGTACGGGTGTCATGCTGCAATGTAGAAGGCAGATGAAAGGTTACTACATTATATTCTCAGGAGAGTCTTTATGGCTGATTGCCATGAGGATTGGCAATATTCAGATATGGTAGAAGAAGAAGAAGAAAGTATGTAAGGAGACTTAGAGTACAGTTCTAACTACCTGAAAAGGATGAAGCCTAGTTGGGTTGACATAAAGCCAGCTGAGGCTGTGCTGAATCCAAACCCCAACCCCAGCCTAGCAATGTTGAAGATTAAGTAAAACTATCTTGTTTCTGGCCTAATTTTGTGCCATTATAGTAGTTGTGAGTCAGGGATGAGAGGGTGTTAGAGCTTGTGTAATATATCACCTCCATCTTTCCTGCCTAGGCCAGACGTGAAACTGCCAAAATGAAGCCACCGTTTGGTGGCTTCATTCTGCAGTTCACTTTGCCTGACCTAGTGTGAGAAAGATTAGCAAGACAACACAAGGTTGCCGTTAACAGGGTATGCCTGATTGTGGTTCAAAAATAGCACAATCTTCGAGGAGGCTCTTTCTGTTTACCTCTTTTGCCATCCAATCTCAGCAGTAGCCCCAGCAATTCTGAGATAGATCTGCCAGCAGAAAGGGATTGTGACAGTACAAGCAATTTTGGCCTCTTCTAATCCCACTGCAGTATCTTTGGATTTGTTCTATATATATGTCCAGGCAGATATAATAAATAAATCATACAATATCAACAATACATATCCGGAATATCAATAATGAGCAAAACAATATATCAATAAAACAATAGCATTTACAACATGAATAAAATTACCAAAAATTTCTTAAATATACACTAAATGCAATAAAAATATCCAGCATAAAGACAAAAGGCAAAAAGATACATTTCAGTACAAAATCTCAGTAAAAATACAAAGTTTAACAATAAAAATCGCTGGAAGTATCCAGCGAGTTTGGCGGCTCCGGCACGGCAGGTCTTTTTATCGCTGCGCTGGCCGCCTCACAGCTGGGGCCAGACTCGCTCCCGCCTCCCCGCTTTCACCAAGAGAAACGTCTGGCGGCAGCTCCGGCACGGCAGCGGTTCCGGCAAGGCAGATCTTTTTATGGCCATGCCAGCCGCCTCGCAGCTGGGGCCAGTCTCTCACTCCTGCCTCCCCGCTCTCAACCAAGGGAAGCATCTGGCGGGTCTGGAGTCGTCGTCGTCTCCGGCATGGCAGGTCTTCTTATGGCCGCGCCGGCTGCCTCACAGCTGGGGCCAGTCTCTCGCTCCCGCCTCCCCGCTCTCACCAAGGGAAGCGTCCGGCGGGTCTGACGGCGAATTAAAGGCAGTGTATTCCGAAATAGTTATGAAAAGGACACATCTTTGACTATTTGGTAAATAAGCTATTTTTTTAAACAAAGAAATGCATTAAGAAAAATGGATATGAGATATGAGTGCAGTTTTCAGTTTCTTGCTTTAAATATTGTATGATGATATGAAGAAACTTTGATGGCTTTACTTGTGCAACAGAGTGGTATAAAGTTTCTTTTTGATAGCTAATTTGTATAAGGGTAGCAGAGTGATTTTCAAATAATTTAATTTATGGACAATGCAAAAATTTTATTCCATTAATTCAAGTCTAATTTATGACAAGCCTTTCTAGGATTTCCTAAGTAGAGAGTACTTAGAAGTGGTTTACCATTCCTTTATCTCAGGATACTCCAGGACTGTGCAGCTTGCCGAACGTTACATAGTCTACCTCCAAAGGAAGTATAGTGGAGAATCGAACTTACAACCTCTTAAGTCAGTGAACTACTCAGTGAGCTTGATATCATAATTCTCCCACAGATTTGGTTTATGTATGTTAGATAACCGTGGGAGGGGGGAGAGAAGGAGAAAATACGGCTTCTCTTGTACTTAAATTGTCATCCCCTCTAAAAAAAAAAGGGTAATATAAAGGACTGTTAATGAAGAATTCTATACAAATATGATGTGCAAAACACAGATATAAGTCAAAATGTCAGAAATGTCTATTAACCTAGTCAGGTGCAGAGCTTTTTGAAAATCAGTGTTGAATGATATAAAAACTCTGCAAGCATATTGCAGCATTGTAAGTTATAGTGCATAAGTGATACAGTACTGCAAGTGATCTAAGAGTCATTTTGATTTTTTTTAAAAAATCCCTTTTACAAAGATAGGAATGGTTTTGAATGGAATTCGCTATATGTGGGTCATTGCAGTTATCCCAAGACGTCCTAGGGAAGAAGTCTATGTTTTTCCTATACTGTACACAAACATGCAGAGGGCTCTGCTATAGACTGAAACATAGGTTGATGTGTTGAATTGATGTTAATGTTAAGAATGTTATGACACATAATAGTAAAATACCTAGTTCAGAGTTATAAGAACTATAACCCTCTCCTTAGAGAAACAACATGCCCTGTCAAATTCAGAAAATACATTTTTAAAATAAGAGACATGACTCTTGAGTAGTTTTACACATGCTCTTCAGCATGGCACCTCATTATTAGAGTGTGCAGCATATTAAATGCATACATTAAGAGCATCTTTTCTCCAGTTTAACCAACTACAATTTTAGGGACAAAAATATATTGAGATCAAGGCATGTGCACACAAATAGAACAAATAAATTAGGATGTTTGAGAGTCTCTGACTGGATGTAGTAATATACATTTGTAAAGGAAATTCATAATACTGTACTGTATTCAGTTCCTCTTTCTTTGTTACCTTTAATTTTATCTAGCACTGCATGTTACAGTACATCACTGAAGCTACAGTAACATCTGATTGTAGAGTTTACTAGGCCAGGGAGGAATTGTCCAATACTCTGTTCTACGGTATGAGATGCCTTGAATCAATTTGCACAATGTTTGTCCGTCTTTAATAGCACTTGGAGGGGAGTGGCTGACCTCCTTCTCTGACTTTGCTTTCTACACCTGGAAAGTGACAGGTGTACTGTGAAGAGATTCCTGCTCATATGCAAGTAGGAATATTTTCTTTTAAAATGTCACTTTCCATTTGTTGAAAGTGATGATGGAGAAGGTGAGGGAATAACTTCTCCATAAGCATGATGATCATATGCAGGTAGGGAGTGATTGAATTGAGCTATAGGAATTAGTATATGATATATACTGCAATATCCTACAAATAATATGCCCATGACTGAAATCTTAATTTCCAGAAATGAATTAGTGGCAGTGAATTACAGTACAGGACAATCCTGACTCAATTGTTCATTAGCTAGTGGGCTTGGAATGAACAGAAGCCTCTTCTATTGGCATAAGTGCCCTTGTACCAGCAAAATTCCTTTGTTTTGGCTGATCTCATATATCAGCTAGCAGAAGGATTTGCTGATACAGCTGTTGTGTTAAGAGTGGGTTACCCCAAAAAAGTTGCAGAGGAGGTAGCAAAGAAATACTTGAGTCATGCTAGTGCTGAAACTCCTCAGCCCAACAACATCGCCATTATGCAAGTACAGTTTTAGTCCAAAGTGAGAGTACAGCTAAATCATTTCCAACTCCCTAGGCTAGAAAAGTTTTTGGATTCACACAGCTTTGTCTGGCCTACTGTCAGCTCAGCTGTCAGTTACTTATCTTGCTTAGCCAGGATTTTACCTTACATTTCTGTACATTAATATTACAGTCATAGACAAATGATTATTGAGAATGACATCCAAAAAAAGAAAGAAAGAAATAGTGTTTGGAATCCTATGGGTCTTCACAGTGTGATTTTCCGTAGCTAATAGACAAGGTACCAGGGTGCATCTAATTTATACAGTTAGGTATGCAATTGAGACATGTCTCAATACCTCATCAAATATCTGCAATTAGCTTTGTCAACTTGCATAAACCTTATGTGAACACCGTTAGGATTCTGACCAATATCCATGGAAATGGTTAAACATGTAGGATTAGCAGTAGCTGTGGTCATATTCATGCAACCTTACTCAAACATTTCCTAAATATTGGGAGAGATTCTTAGAAATAATTATTTCTGGGTTTTTCCATGTACAAGATCCTACCAAAAAGAATTACAGATTTGGATAATAGATTTATTTTAAACAGAGCACTGTGAGTCTTATTTCTATAATTTTTATGGTTCGTTAGGAAACCATTGTAGTTTTATCATGAAAGACAAATAAGATTCAAATCTTTCCTTTGTAGTGTTTTCTCAGATGTGGCAATTCTTTGTTCTGTACTAAAATCTCATGTGAGAACTTCGTGTATTCTGAGAGTGCACCTGTTGACCTGTAAAAGGTAGTGTTACTCATATATGAAATTCTGTTTAAATATTAACTGTTTTTATTTATTGATGGAATTTGGACACATATATACTTTCAACAATTCTATGGCTGGAATCCAGCACCAGAATTTATACTGGTTAAGACTGTGGGATAGTTCTGTTATTTCTGGGAACTGCTAGTGGTGGTATGATTATACTAGTAGCAGTGCAGGTCCCTCTAATGTGTTTCAGTCACTAGATCAGGGATTCTCAACCTGTGGCCCATAGGCCAGATGTGGCCTACAGCACCATTTCATGTGGCCACCACCACCTCCACCACACCAGGATGTGTCGTGTGGTGGAGGAAGGGCAAAATGGCTGTCCAGCCCCTGAAGCTGTCTGAGGGAGCGTGACCCAGCCCCCAGCTTTAAAAGGTTGAGAACTCCTGCACTAGATCGATTCAGATTAAGCGAGTTGCAGTTTTTTGTAGAGATGCGAGAAACACCAAGTCATCCCATAGGCCACAGAATCCAGTTCCCTCACAGAGCAGGAAATTGTCAGCTAAAAAATCCTTGCTTGATGGCTATTTGGTAGATGTCTAATGAATCATAGTTGTCCCGTGCTATTACTGTTGGATTTTCTGCACGTGTAACTGCAAACACAAAAACAATTGTGGTGATGCAGAAGGGCATGATCACCTTCTTGGTTGTGTGGCTGATTGTGCAGCTGGGCAGATGGCTGAACTTCTATGCATTGCTACAGCTTCTTCCATGTTTGCAGTTAGGAACCGAGAAAAAAGTGAATACGATATTGGCCATGTGATTGTTGACATTAAAAATGTGGTTAGTGAGAAAGGGCATATTACTGCAGAAACCAAGTTATTTTAAAAAAACAATTACATCTTTAATAACCTTGCTAGATATTTAAATGGTTTAGGTATCTGGCTACAGAACCAGAGGTTGGGAATTTGATTCCCCATTGTGCCTCCTGGGAGAAGAGCCAGTTGAGTAGTCATAGACAAGCTACACAGTCTCAGGGTGCCATCAGGAGAAGGGAAATGTACACCATTTCTGTGAATTCTCTATCCAGAAAACCCTGAAAAGTGTCACCATGAGTCAGAATTGGCTTGACAGCACACAATTATTATTATTTATCTTTAATAATGCTTAACAATTCTATCTAACAATATCCATTTGGCTAGAATAGATGTTAAGCCAACTCTTCTAGAATTTTTCTGGATCTTCCTGAATCCTTTTTAAAAATGTGTATGACATTGGTCACTTCCAGTTAATTTTATGATAGAGGCTGACATGTTCTGATGCAGAGGGACATGTTGCCTGTTTTAGTTAGAAGATTAGCAGTTTCACATTCTTTAGGTGATTTCTGTATTTTGTTCAGAATGTTTGAGACTGTGTCATCCCTATTTGTTTCAGTTCCTCTTCCTTCCTTCCTGAAAATCTCTGTACGGTTTGGGTAAGAGCCCCTTCTCCTGCTTTGAACTCGCTGTCAACTTGGCTCTGTCTATGTCTATTGTGACTTCCTATTAGCTGCCTTTCCTTCAGCCCCACCAGCCCCAGTGGGCACTACCTGTCATAGCTTCTTGAACATATTCTCATTAGAGTTGCATAGAGTTACACTTAGGGTTTGCGTCAATTTTGCCAGTTTCCAAATTGATTCAAAGAATAAATGATGCACAATTGTAGTTCACATGATCTTGCAAGCAAGGGTGGTTATTTTAAACCACCCTCTGGGGGGGGGGGGGGTTATTTTGCAGTGATTCCTGAATCGCTGCATTCTGATGTGTGCACATACGTCTCGTTGCACATTGTGTCAGCAGGGGCCTGCTGCCCGGAGAAGAGCTTGCAGGCTGGAGTGCTTTCCCACTTCCTTCTCTTCTGCCCAGGCTTGCCAGCTTCTTCTGCTGCCACTGCCACTGCCTGAGCGACCATGTTGAGCGGTACTCCTGGTAAGTCAGTTCTGAATTTGTTTACCACCACCCCATTCAATTCTTCTTAAACATGGCATCTTGAGAAGCCCCGGGGAAGGTAGTAGGGAGCCAGCAGTTGTGGACTGGTTGCTATGAGATGACAAGATTCAGAGTCAAGGCGCCCTGGAATTGGCAAATATTTTGCTGTTACAATTCATTAGGGATGAGGATCTCATCTCATTCTCTTTCCTTGAAGAAGCCCACGGAGTCACTCCTCATTGGCGGCAGGAGGAGAAAGGAGGGGATCTTAACTGTTCTGTGCCCAGTGTCCTTGTTTCCTCTTGGGCTCTCAACCTTTTTAATCCGGGGGCCAGGTCACACTCCATCAGACAGCTTTGGGGGCCAGATGGCCATTCTGCCCTTCCTCCACCACATGGCACTTCCTTTGCTGCGGGAGCTGCATTGGTTACTGGTGTGCCTCTGGGTGCAATTCAAGGTGCTGGTTATGACCTTTAAAGCCCTACATGGTAGTGGACCAAGTTACTTAAGAGACCACGTCACTCTGAGAACATCTGCCCGTCCCATTAGGGTGGACCGGAGGGGCTCTCTATGGGTACCAACGGCTGGAGAGGCTCGCCTCTCCAGCACGAGATGGATGGCCTTTTCGGTATCTGCCCTGGCCCTTTGGAACCTCCTGCTGACGGACCTCCGCCTCCAACCACAACTGCTGGCCTTTAGGAAAGATTTAAAGACATGGCTGGTCCAGCGGGTGTGGGGTACTGCTGTTGGATCTACTCCACCCCACTGGCTTATATGACCATCTGACAATTTTGCTATGGGGATTTCAGATTTTTAGATTCGAGATTTTTTGATTTTAAGATTTCAGAGATTTTAGAGTTTTTATTATGTTTTATCTTTATATATGGGTTGTCGGAGTGTGTTATGTTGGGGGTGCTTCTTGTGTTGTAAGCCGCCCGAAGTTGCCTCGGCAAAGAGGAGGCTATACAATTAAAAATAAATAAATAAAATGAAATTGGGGTTTTTAACCCCAATTTCGGCATGTGTTTTTGGCCAGTCAAGATGCGCCCTTAGTTATTTTCATGCAAGTGACAGCTGTATGTGGTATGACTGCTGGGCTATCTAATGATTGTTAAGAAAAAAGTTGGTTATAATTTACATTAACCCATTGATTACATTCCCCTTTGACCTTGTGTGATTATTGTGGGGGTGTGGAACAGATATAGAATGAAAGTATGAATTAATATGTGTATAATACTTTAATAGTAGCTAAAATCATTAGTAAGTTAAATAGATTGGGCTAAGTGTGAATAAGTTTGGGAGCCTTAATTAAATGATTGAATACTCTATTTGTGGCCTACAAGATATTGGATTATAATTTGCACTATCCCCAAACATCAAATATCAGGGAGAATAATTCTAGGAATTGCAGTCCAACAATATTTAGAGGCCACTATAGATTGTATTTTGCCTATTTCTGCAAGGCTGTTCATTCAATCTGAGTCAGAAAAAATTGTGAAGGATATAGGAAACTGAAGGCTTTAGATTACTAGAATGTGAAGTATGATGAAAGAGTGCAAAGAGAGTTGTTATTATAAATGAATACTGGTCCAAATCCTCTTGCCTAGTTATACTGATATAACACAAACAGTATAACTATTGGCGGGTTTTTGCCTTTAATTGGGAAATCACCATAGACATTATCTATTACAGTACTGTATATACTGACTTGTGTGACTTATGCAACTGATAATGCTTATGGTGAATTCTTAATTTGGGTCAGTTTGTGTTGTGTCCAAACGTTATATTGCTTTAATTCTTAAGACACCATTAAGCCTTTGCAGAATATGTGCACCCTTTCTGTAAGGCGCCAAACTCGTATTGCAGTCAATGTAATCTGATTGGCTCTAACACAGGTTTCCCGTGTTAGCAAAAGCCCGGGCAAATGTATCACTGTAACTGCCGTTATGTCTGTATATAAGTTGCTATCTTGTCCCCTTATTCCCCAGTCCGAATAGTCTGAACAAGTATTAACTGAGCTGATAATAAATCAGTGATGTTTAACCCCAACTTGCTGGCACATTGTTAATTACTCTCAGACTCAACAGTCTGTCTACAGACATTACTACATTAAATGCAAGTGGCTTTGGCTGCTGAGTATTTTAATGTTTTATCAGGTCTGTTGGATAATGAAGTAATTCAAGTTAGTTATATAAATTAATCTCTGTTCTTTTAATGAAATGTTTTATTCTGTAAGCATATATTGTCATTTTATTTTGTATGTAGGACACTGGATGTTAAGGACTTGAAATAGCTCTTGATGTGGTGGAAATAAATAATTTATGCTGTGTCAATAGCCTAATTTCTTACCTGTTCTGGTGACATAATTGGAAAGGGAGATCAGAAATAAAAGGTCTTTTTGTTTAGGTGTTCAGCTACAGAATGTGATTGTGGAGGCTGTGGTTGAGGATAGATTTGGCTTCTTTTTTGGCTTCTGTGTCTTGTCTTATTTGCCTTATGGTACTTGTTTAACTTGTGAAGTACCTGGAAAAGATGAGCTGGTATAATTTTGAAAATGGTTTTAAAATATGATCAAAGGCATAACAGTATTTTTCTTCAGTTAATTGTTTCAAGTGAAGTCAGAATTATTCACTGAAAAAGCAATTAACTTGAGGTCAAACTGCACATGATGGCAAATACATTTTTCTTTATTTTGTATCACCCCAATGATCTGCCTTTCTCTGCACCCTTCTGTGTGTTGGTGCCTGACAAACCTGAAGTGTTGTGACATCTCAGCCTGTGTTAGATTTTAAAATATACATTTGTTGTAAATGTCTTGGTTTTTTTCCCCTTGGTGTGTGTTATAGAGACGCAACCTTGACACTGAATATTTTTGTTTTCTTAGCAAATTTGACAGGCCATGTAGAGAAAGTGGGCGTTGAGAACTTTGAACTTCTGAAAGTTCTTGGAACTGGAGGTAAGAATTGGTTGTTTTGATTAATAAAACAATAATATGCAAGTACTGGTGCAGTAGTAATCTGTCACCATGTGGAATTATAAGGGTGGGGATTTCTTACTTAATGTGCTGACAACATTCAGCATTTTAAATTTTTCCTGCAAATGCTTATACTTTTAGCCTCATCTGTTGAAAAATATGTAAAATGTGAATAGGCAGTACAAGATTACTATCCACAGATTTTGGATCAATGTCATTATTATTCTAAAATTTGCAGGATCTTGTACATAAAATTTGGATCAGGAAAACCCTAGTTCAACTTTTACTGTGCCATACATTAGTAGCTGGTGTTGGCAAGTCCCATTGTCTCACATCTGTAATAGTGAGAACATAACTAGTTTATTTTACAGGTCTAACTTACATAGCTAATGGGAAAGAATCTTGGAAACTGCAGTCCCAAATACATCTGGAAGATTGCTTATTTCTCATCTCTATTCTGTGTCATCCTCACTATTCTGCACATGGGATGATTCTGGCATTTGTGAATACATGCCTATTCTAAGAGTCAGCAAAATGCAAAGTAAAGCAGCCACACTTATATACTGCCCCACAGTGCTTAGTGCACTCTCTGGGCGATTCACAAGTTAATTAGCATTTTGCCCCCAATATGCTGGGTACTAATTTTACTGACCTCGGAATGATGGAAGGCTGAGTCAACCTTGATCCCTGGTCAAGATTGAACTCACAACCTTTTGGTTGCTGGACAGCAGCTTTTAACCACCATGCCATCAGGGATCCTGCAACTCTTCAGATGTTATTGGACTGCAGTTCCCATACACTCTAGCTGGTGTAGTAAACAATGCTGAGAAACTGTGTATTTCAATTTCTGGAGGACATAACTTTGCCCATCCTGTTCTACACAATGTCTTGCTGCGCAGTAGTGGCCAAAATCTAACTGCTTTTTATATAATGTTTGTGTAATTTGTTTCTGCTAGTAGCAGCTTTTTGACCAGATGCCAGGCCTAGGCATCATCTCCATTGTACAGTTAGATCCTTGAAAAGACCCATGTTCCTCTTATGATGGGCAACTCACTATAGTTACTCTTTTAGCCTTCATAAAAAATTAAACCTGATGTGCTGTAGTAGATAGTCTGATGATCTAGAATTCCATAGACCTAAGCTTTAATCCCCTCTTGGCTATGGAAGCTTGGGGTGGAACTAGTAAAACATTTTTAAGTATCTCACTTAACTTTAAAGTCCAATTAAAGTTGCTGTTAGTTAGTTTTGACTTGATTAGTTATAGCAGGGATTATCAACTTGTGGCCCACAGCACCATTTCATGTGCCCCCCTGCCTGCACCACTCACACAAGTGCCTTGTGGTGGAGGAAGGACAAAATTGCCCTCCGGCCCCCGAAGCTCTCTGAGGAAGCATGACCCAACCCTGGCTTTAAAAGGTTGAGAACTCCTGTTTTAGAGCTTCAATATTAATCCTTTTTCTCTCCCCACCCCCTTTCATGTTTTAGGTGGACTTTATATTGTTATGTTATAGACTTCAACAGCTCTTCTGTCAAGAGGGTTTTGATTTCTGATTATTGAGGCTGCATTCATATACTTACCTAAAATAACAGTCTACTGAATTTAGTGATACTTCTGAATGGGCATATGCAGGCTTGCACTGTAAAATTAGCAATTGAGGTAGCATGTTTCTAACATTAAACTTTTACAACTAGAAAAGTCATTGGGTCATATTGTTCAAAAATTCTTTGATTATTTCAAAGATATGTTTTTTTAAAAGTGTTGTGACTTACCGTATTTGCCAGCAAATAAGGCACATTGGAGTATAAGACACACTCCATTTTCCCAGTGTATTTTAAGGTGTATTTTAAGGTGGGAAAGTACGCTTATATGCCGGCAAATACGGTATTTGCCAGCATATCATACATTGGAGTATAAGAGGCACTCTGTTTTTCTGGTGTATTTTAAGGGGAAAGTGCATCTTATACGCCAGCAAATATGGTAATTTGTGGTAATTGCAGTGGTTTAATTTAGTTTTTCTTTGAAATGCTTTGTATACTTTTTGATATATTTGTATTATATACATTAAAAAGTTTACAAAGTCAGCACATTAGAATTCTGTAGACCTACTTTAATTGTGACTTGCTACCCTAAGCAACAGAATGTCAGCCACAGATTTCAATTGTTATCATTGCTTTATTATTAACTTTGAAATAATTTTTTGTTGGCACTTCGTTCTGTTGTGGAGGTAAAAGTAATAATGGAGATTAGATACTCTGATCCCAAATTAATTATACAAATAGCTATATTTTAAATATTGTAATACTTCTCGTTTTAGCCTATGGAAAAGTATTTCTTGTGAGAAAAATAAGTGGCCATGATGCTGGCAAATTGTATGCCATGAAGGTATTGAAAAAAGCAACAATAATTCAAAAAGGGAAAACAACTGAACATACAAAGACTGAACGACAAGTACTTGAACACATTCGACAGTCTCCTTTTTTGGTCACTTTGCATTATGCGTTCCAGACAGAAACAAAGCTTCATCTCATATTAGGTAAGTTTTTTTAAAATACATCTTTTTTTAATTTAAGAAAAAATCAAATAGATTAATAAAACAATAATTATTTGATTGTAGATATATAACTACAGTATTATGATGAACTTTTCTGTTTCATAATGCTACATATGGCTGAGACAAGGAACAAGATATAGGTAAAGGTAAAGGTCACGCTTGCTTGAAAGCCAGTCATATCCGATATAAGAGACAGAATAAGGGATGCTGTTGTGTTAAAGAGTAGTCAGAGAATACAGATATAGTGGAGTGTGGTGAGATGAATGATATTTCTTCAGTAGTTAAGCATCTGACTAGAAAATTAGGTAATAATTCTGCCTTCTGGGCTAGCATATTCTAATTCAGTTCAAATTGCACAAGTGTTAACTTGTCCAGACATGGCTGAAGTGTTCATGTCCTAGCTTTGGTTTCTGCTTTGCACTATATAATCTCATGTAAACATCTCAGGCTTGAGCAACATGTCACATGTAAGCACATGTAGTTAAACATCAAATGCCCCTTATTTTCTGATTTAAGCTGCTTTTGATTCTGCTTCTGAAAGATGGTAAATTGATTAGTCCTTGCCTTGGTCTCCCTCCCTAAATTCTAAATTCCTCATCCAAACTTGCTGAAAACTAAATGCAGTGCTGTAGGTGGGGGAAGCTGTAGCAGAAAATTTTAGTAAGTGCCAGTCAAGAAAATGACTGACAACCTCTTCATTTCCACAGTTTCTGCATTCAAAATTAGCATTTCCTGTGATAGTTTTTCTGTACAATAAAGGAGTTAAAATGAGCTATTGAAATAAAAATGGAGCTAAATGATTAAAAAGACAATCAAGGAATAGGGATTCATCTTGTCTTAGATGGAGTTGTATGCCGCCTGCTGGACAAAATGTGTGATTTCCGATGTCTAGCCCACATTTTCTAGGGCAGGGGTGCCCAAATTTTTTGGACTGCGGGCCGATCCTGTGGTCGAGTGTGCTGGTCATGTGGTTCCCAAGTAAAATGTGCATGTGTGGGTGCTGAATGCAACAGTGCATGCACAGAGCACTGCTGTAAATGACCCGCAGCTGTCGTGAACACATTTATGACAGCCGCGGGTCACTTATGGCAGCATTCTGTGCATGCATGGGTGCATTCGGTGCCTGTGCATTTTACTTCCACTTCCAGGAGCGGCGAGAGTGCTGTGGGCCGTAGTTTGGGCACCCCTGTTCTAGGGCCTTCCCTGGTGGTGGGCAGTGGTGCTCCTAAATAGGCCTGCCCAAACTGACACTCATGACCTAAGGAACTTTTATGATGCCATAAAAGAACTATATAGACCATTTCACTTTTCATCAGGCATTCTGAAAGCAGCTGACAATGCCCCAATCCTTACAGATGGCCAGAAAATCCTGGAGCACTTTTTAACCAAAACTCTACCGCTATTGAGGATTTTCTTCGAGAAGTGCCACAACATCCACACCAGACATGGATGGCAATTCCACCGACGTACCTGGCATTCTGTGAAGCTCTGAATAAGCTTGTTGTTGTTGTTGTTGTTGTTCAGTCGCACAGTCGGTTCCGACCCTTTGCGACCCTATGGACCATTGTTCTCCAGGCACCTCTGTCCTCCACCATCCCCCTCAGCACTCCCAGTTCTGTGCCCATTGTGTCTACAATACCATCTAGCCATCTCATCTTTGGCCTCCCCCTTCTTCTTTTGCCCTCCACCTTTCCCAACATCAGGGCCTTCTCAAGTGAATCCTCCCTTCTCATTTGATGTCCAAAATACTTTAGCTTCGTCTTTACTATTAGCCCTTCCAATGAGCAGTCAGTGTTGATTTCTTCTAGGATTGACCTATTTGTTCTCCTCGCTGTCCAGGGTACTCTCAAAACTCTCCTCCAACACCACATTTCAAAGGCATCTATTCTTCTGCGTTCAGCTTTCCTAATTGTCCAGCTCTCACATCCGTACATTACCACTGGGAATACCATTGCTTTGACTATTCTAATTTTTGTTTTCAGTGTGATGTCTCTGCTTTTCACTATGTTCCCCAGGTTTCTCATGGCTTGTCTCCCAAGAATCAGTCGCCTTTTTATTTCATGGCTGCAATCCCCATCTGCCGTGATCTTTGATCCCAGGAAAGTAAAATCTGTCACTGCTTCTACTTCTTCCCCATCTATTTTCCAGGAACTGATTGGGCCTGTTGCCATTACCTTGGTTTTCTTGATATTGAGTCTCAAACCAGCTTTTGCACTCTCCTCCTTCAGCCCAATCAAGAGGTTCTTTAGGTCTTCCTCACTTTCTGCCATTAGGGTGGTATCGTCTGCATATCTCAGATTGTTTATGTTTCTCCCAGCAATTTTAATCCCATATTGTGATTCCTCCATCCCTGCATTTCGCATTATGTGCTCTGTGTATAGATTGAATAAGCAGGGTGATAAAATGCAGCCTTGTCTTACTCCTTTTCCTATTCCAAACCACTCTGTCATTCCATGTTCTGTCCTAACTGTTGCTTCTTGGTTCATGTACAGATTTCTCAGGAGGCATATGATGTGCTCTGGTATTCCCATCTCTTTAATTACTTGCCACATTTTGTTGTGGTCCACACAGTCAAATGCCTTAGTGTAATCAATGAAACAAAAGTAAACTTGTTTCTGGTATTCCTTTGTTTTCTCCATGATCCAACGTATGTTGGCAATGTGGTCTCTAGTCCCCCTGCCTCTTCTGAAACCGGCCTGCACCTCTGGTAGTTCTCTCTCCACATGTTGCTGAAGTCTGTCCTGTATTATCTTGAGCATCACCTTGCTGGCGTGTGGGATGAGTGCAATTGTTCGGTAATTTGAGCATTCTTTGGCGTTGCCCTTTTTTGGGATTGGGACGTATACTGATCTTTTCCAATCCTGTGGCCACTGTTTTGTTTTCCAGATTTGCTGGCATATTGAGTGCAGTAATTTGACGCCATCATCTTTTAGCGCTTTGAAAAATTCGACTGGGATACCATCATATCCACTAGCTTTGTTGTTTGCAGTGCTCTTTAGGGCCTTTATAACTTCGCTCTCCAGGATGTCTGGCTCGAGTTCAGTTTTTTCATCATTGTGGTTATCAGGAGTGTTGAGGTCCTTTTTGTAGAGTTCCTCTGTGTACTCTTTCCATCTTTTCTTTATCTCTTCTGCATCAGCTAGCTCTTTTCCGTCTTTGTCCCTTATCATGGTCATTTTTGCTTTAAATGTTCCCTTTATTTCCCCGATTTTTCTGAAGAGATCTCTAGTCCTGCCTCTTTTGTTGTTTTCCTCCATTTCTTTGCACTGTTCTTTTAGGTAGTTTTCCTGATCTCTCCTTGCTTTTCTTTGAAATTCTGTGTTCAGAAGGTTGTATTTTTTCCTTTCTCTTTTGACTTTTGCCTTCCTTCTTTCCTCTGCTATTTTAAGAGCCTCATCAGACAACCATTTTGCTTTCTTACGCTTCTTTTCTTTTGGTATGGTTTTCTTTGCTGCTTCCTGCATGATGTCCTTTATCTCTGTCCATAATTCTTCTGGCACTCTGTCTATTGCGTCCAGGCCATTATATCTGTTCATCACCTCCACCGTGTATTCTTTAGGGATGCTGTCTAGGTGATATCTGTCTGGTCTTCTTGTTTTCCCTATTTTCTTTAGTCTTAACCTGAATTTTGCGATCAGTAGGTTGTGATCTGATCCACAGTCTGCTCCAGGTCTTGTTTTTGCTGATTGTATGGAGGTTCTCCATCTTTGGCTGCAGAGTATGTAGTCAATTTGGTTTCGGTGTTGGCCATCTGGTGATGTCCATGTGTAAAGTCGCCTCTTGTGCTGCTGGAAGAGAGTGTTTGCTATGACCAGTGCGTTCTCTTGGCAGAACTCTATCAATCTTTGCCCTGCTTCGTTCTGTACTCCAAGACCAAACTTGCCTGTTATTCCCTCCACTTTTTGATTTCCTACTTTGGCATTCCAGTCTCCTAATATAATTTGGACATCATTTCTTGGTGTCTGTTCTATGAGGTGTTCTAGGTCCTCATAGAACTGGTCCACTGTGGCTTCATCTGCACTAGTGGTTGGTGCATAGACTTGGATTACGGTGATATTGAAAGGTTTGCCTTGAATTCTGACTGACATCATTCTGTCATTTTTGAGGTTATATCCCATTACTGCTTTTCTTACTCTCTTATTGACAATTATGGCTACTCCATGCCTTCTAAGGTTTTCTTGTCCACAATAGTAGATATGATGGTTTCCAGAGCTGAATTCACCCATCCCTGTCCATTTGAGCTCACTGATGCCCAAGATGTCAATGCTTATTCTTTCCATCTCATTTTTTACCACTTCCAGTTTACCTTGGTTCATTGATCTCACATTCCATGTCCCTATACAGTATTGCTCCTTGCAACATTGCATTTCCCCTCCCCCTTTCCTGTCCCTCCCCTTCCTCCACTCTGTTGTGCTAAGCATCCTGTATCACCTAGCCTGCCCTTTTGTTTTGCCTTTTGTTTTGGTCAATAGGGTTCTCTTGGCAAGATTTATGGCGTGGTTGCCGGTGTCTGCGCCATTTTTCTCTCCTCATACATTTTATCACAGTTTTTAAAAGTTTAAAAACATTTAATAAGCTACAACCCAGAAAGACTGCCAGGCCAGATAACAATCCTCTGGAATTAATTAATTAAACAACAACAATCCATTTATATCCCGCCCATCTGGGGTCATCCCTACTCTGGGCTGCTAACAACAGCACATTAAAAAGACATACTAAAATCTCATAATAAATCACACAATAAAATACAAATATACCTAATTCACAGGAGGGGTGCCTCTAAAGACAAGGCTCTTCACACTCATTCTCTTGATTTGGGAAACTGGTAAAGTGCCTGATGACTTTAAGAGTGCCGGCATTATCACCATCTTTAAGAAAGGTGATCATAGTATTTGTGGCAACTATCGTGGCATATCATTGCTATCCATCGCTGGAAAGATTTTCGCAAGAATCCTTCTCAGTTGCCTGCAAATTATCTCTGAAAGGGTCCTCTCAGAATCTCAATGTGGTTTCTGTATTTCCTGAGGCACAACGGACATGATTTTTTGTGTAAGACAACTTCAGGAAAAATGCAGAGAACAACAGAATCCACTCTTTTTTTTAGTATTTTCTGACCTGGAAAAGGCTTTTGAGTCTGTCCTGAGACCTGCTATGTGGGCTGTGCTGAGACACATTGGTTGCTCTGAGAGTTTTACTTGGCTGCCATGCAGTAGGAAACATCTAATAACAACACAGGTGTAGTGATTAAATACCGCTTTGATGGAGGACTCTTTAATTTGGCTAGACTACACTCCTGAAGACTAACCAGTGTTACCAGGATAACAGAAATGCAATATGCCAATGATGCTGCATCGCCTGCCTTCACACCTGAGGAGCTGCAACAGTCAGTCAATGTTTCAAGAATGCATGTGGTCATTTTGGCCTCACCATACATGATCAGAAAACCAAGTTACTTATAGAGAGTTCACCAGTAAATGGAGGTGCAGGATTTTTCTATGAAGAATCAATGTCAAATGGTGGCCATTTATAGCTTTGAATGGCATTTTATTGGGACTATGGCGCTCTGAGTTTCCCTCACAGAATGGAGTTGACCGACCCCCCCCCCCCGGAAGCCCGGCGGGTGGCAGGGGGCCTTGTCTGGGACCTGGAATGTTGGCGGAGGCAGATCCAGGGGCGGTGTAAATTGGGGGTGCACATGTGCAGTTTGAAGAATACAATAACACCACGTGGCTGTCCCAGTTTTGTAGGAGATAATTATGACAACCCTAGACTTGGCTATAGCGACATATGCTTTAGTTACATCCTGTTGGATTGCTGTAGCATGCTTTATATGAGGCTGCCTTTGAAGACAATTAAGAAATTTCAGCAGGTTCAAAATGCTGCAACAGATTGCTGAGTGGAGCAAGTCACAGGAACCATATAACTTCAAAGGCTGTCCATTTCTGGGAAAATTCAAAGTGCTGGCTATGAAGCCCTATACGGTTTTGAGTTGATAACCAAATCTCCCCATTTACCCTGAAATAGCCTTCTGTCGGTCCAGTGCCATCACAAACACATTTGATGGGGACCCGAGCACGGGAATTTTTGGTGCCTGTTCAAACATTTTGGAATCTTTGCCTTATGAGCTTAGGTTGGCCCCCTCCATACAGTCATTCTGCCAGCTGTCGATCATCTTCCTTTTTAAATTAGCTTTTAACCCCTTAACCTTGCAGGATTGAAGGGGACACATTTTTATCAATATGCTAGCATATTTGTGCCCGGCCAGCCGGGCAGTTTTTATTTGTGTTTGTGTTGTTTGTTTGTTTTTTGGTTAAGGGTGGTTTGGTTGGGTGTGTTTTTCATTTGTGGTTTGTGACTTTTTTGATCTATTTATTAGATTTATTTGTGATTATTTGGATGTAGTTCTTATTTTTCTGACTTGTTTTTACTCTTGTGGCCTCTAGGTGGGGCTGTTAGTAATAGTGTTGGATTCTCTTTTTGTTTGACTTGTTTTTTCTCTCCTGGCCTCTAGGTGGGGCTTCTTCCAGTAAGTAGTCTTTGTTTTTTTCATTTCTGTTCTGGAGTCTTGGAGGGAGGATGTGCTGGTGAGTTCTCTGGGTTTTTTAATCTGGGTTTTGGTTTTTTTTGGTGTTGGACTGGTAGGTGTTTCTGTTTCTTCTTTTGTGGGTTTTTTGGGTTTTAGATGTGTTTAATTGTTTTGTTTATTTCTGGTTGATTTTTATGTTTCTGATTTCTTTTGTGATTATTTGTTTAATTTGTGGTATTTTTGTTGTTTGATTTAGGTATTTTCGTGTTGTAGTTAGGTGTTTTTTCGGTGCTTTCATGGTATTTTGAGTGTTTTTGTTTGTGGATTTTGTTGTTTATTGTTTTGTTGGTTAATGTGTTTATTTATTTATTTATTTATTTGTGTTTTATTATTCTTGGTGTTTGGAGTTTTGGGTAAATTTTTGGTTTTGTTGTTGTGTATTTTTGCGTGAAAAATGGGCTGCCTGTTGGTCCTCTTCTCCCCATTGCTGCTTCGAATTTTGGTTTCAATGGAGCAATGGGGGAAAAGAGGAGCCGGCAGTCAGCTCGCTCTTCCCCCGGGAAGGTTCGTTAGGTAGGTCAGGGGAGAAGGAGGCAGAGAAGAGCTATCTGCATGACGATGGTTCTCTCCTCTCTGTTTCCTTTCTCTCCTGGCTTACCTAACCGGAGATCGGCAGGCAGCGATCCGTAAGAGCTGGTTGCTGCTTTTGTATTACCTCCGTCGGAAGTACAAAGGTAGCAGTCAGTCATCTGCCAGGGAGGGTGCTTCCCCTGATGAACTGCTGCCTGCTGGTGGTTTTTTCCCCACCCTGGCTCAACTGACCTTGAGGCCGGCGGTGGTCTCGCCGTGTCTTTGGTGGGGTAGCAGGGAGGAGAAGGAGTCCCTCTTCTCCCCGTTGCTCCGGGAAAGAAGGCCGGCGGTGGTCTCAGCATGGTTTTTTGTGTGAGTTTGTTTGTGAGGCCGTGCGGTAGACTTGTGCTCCCGTTGTGGGAGGCTGGCATGTTTTTATTTTATTTTTCGCACACCGGCTTTCTCAGTGTTCTGCGCGCTCATGCTCTTCAGACTGATTGGATGAAGTGCTCATGGTGCGTAGGATGCTGGGACTTGGAGTTTTGTTTGTTTTGTTTGCGTTCGTGTGGCGTTTTTTCTTCTGCGGCTCAGTTTCAATTGGGCGTGCCAAGGTTCACAATGTTCTTTTTGCTCGTGCCTCTCAGCCTGATTGGCTGAGGCGCGCCACGGCGCAGAGCACATTGGGAATTGAAGTTGTTTTCCTTTGTTTGCGTTTGTGGGGCTGCTGCCCCACTGGCGATGACCAAAACCCCGCGGTGCTGAGAAGGCAGGGATTACGCTGAGTGCGGAAGGCTAGATCGGGGATGGTTGGGCCTGGTGCGGGAGCCTTTGAATGAACCCAACGGTTAACCCCTCTTTTTATAGGTATAGATTTAAAATTATATTTAAAAGATGTTTCTTTTAACATCTTGTTGATTTGAACCTGTTTTAATGATGATGTCCTAATTTATTGTGATTTTATGCATATATTAATCATACAGTCTTTTGTGTTATTTTATTAGAAGAAAGACAAGATATAAATATATAGTGAGGAAGGCGGTATATTGTTGTTCAGTCGCACAGTCGATTCCGACCCTTTGCGACCGTATAGACCATTTTTCTCCAGGCGCCTCTGTCCTCCACCATCCCCCTCAGCACTCCCAGTTCTGTACCCATTGTGTCTACAATCCCATCTAGCCATCTCATCTTTGGCCTCCCCCTTCTTCTTTTGCCCTCCACCTTTCCCAACATCAAGGCCTTCTCAAGCGAATCCTCCCTTCTCATTTGATGCCCAAAGTACTTCAGCTTCGTCTTTACTATTAGACCTTCCAATGAGCAGTCAGGGTTGATTTCTTCTAAGATTGACCTATTTGTTCTCCTCGCTGTCCAGGGGACTCTCAAAACCCTCCTCCAACACCACATTTCAAAGGCATCTATTCTTCTGCGCTCAGCCTTCCTAATGGTCCAGCTCTCACACCCATACATTACCACTGGGAATACCATTGCTTTGACTATTCTAATTTTTGTTTGCAATGTGATATCTCTGCTTTTCACTATGTTCCCCAGGTTTCTCATGGCTTGTCTCCCAAGAATCAGTCGCCTTTTTATTTCATGGCTGCAATCCCCATCTGCAGTGATCTTTGATCCAAGGAATGTAAAATCTGTCACTGCTTCTACTTCTTCCCCATCTATTTTCCAGGAACTGATGGGGCCTGTTGCCATTATCTTGGTTTTCTTGATATTGAGTCTCAGGCCAGCTTTTTCACTCTCCTCCTTCAATCCAATCAAGAGGCTCCTTAGATCTTCCTCACTTTCTGCCATTAGGGTGGTATCGTCTGCATATCTCAGATTGTTGATGTTTCTCCCAGCAATTTTAATCCCATATTGTGATTCCTCCATCCCTGCATTGCGCATTATGTGCTCTGTGTATAGATTGAATAAACAGGGTGATAAAATGCAGCCTTGTCTTACTCCTTTTCCTATTCCAAACCACTCTGTCATTCCGTGTTCTGTCCTAACTGTTGCTTCTTGGTTCATGTACAGATTTCTCAGGAGACATGTGAGGTGCTCTGGTATTCCCATCTCTTTAATTACTTGCCACATCTTGTTGTGGTCCACACAGTCAAATGCCTTAGTGTAGTCGATAAAACACAAGTAAACTTGTTTCTGGTATTCCTTTGTTTTCTCCATGATCCAGCGTATGTTGGCAATATGGTCTCTAGTCCCCCTACCTCTTCTGAAACCGGCCTGCACCTCTGGTAGTTCTCTCTCCACATGTTGCTGAAGTCTATCCTGCATTATCTTGAGCATCACCTTGCTGGCGTGTGGGATGAGTGCAATTGTTCGATAATTTGAGCATTCTTTGGCATTGCCCTTTTTTGGGATTGGGACGTATACTGATCTTTTCCAATCCTGTGGCCACTGTTTTGTTTTCCAAATTTGCTGGCATATTGAATGTAGTAATTTGACACCATCATCTTTTAGAGCTTTGAAAAATTCCACTGGGATGCCATCATCTCCACTAGCTTTGTTGTTTGCAGTGCTCTTTAGGGCCTTTATAACTTCGCTCTCCAGAATGTCTGGCTCAAGTTCAATTTTTTCATCATTGTGGTTATCAGGGGTGTTGAGGTCCTTTTTGTAGAGTTCCTCTGTGTACTCTTTCCATCTTTTCTTAATCTCTTCTGCATCAGCTAGCTCTTTTCCGTCTTTGTCCCTTATCATGGTCATTTTTGCTTTAAATGTTCCCTTTATTTCCCCAATTTTTCTGAAGAGATCTCTAGTCCTGCCTCTTTTGTTGTTTTCCTCCATTTCTTTGCACTGTTCTTTTAGATAGTTTTCCTTATCTCTCCTTGCGGTATATAAATGTTGTAAAAAAATAAATAAAATAAATACATATACTCAACAAAGAATAAATAAATGTTTCATATTAAAAATAAGACAAAGGCTCGGGTTTATTGAAATCTGTCCAGATGTGATAGATAAATAGGCAAACAGACACACCCGGTACACAACTTAGAGGTCCTCCTAGATTCAGGGCTGCTACTTGTAGATCAGGTGGCGGCCATGGCCAGGAGGGCTTTCGCACAGCTTCGCGTCATCTGTCAGTTGCATCTGCTCCTGGACTGGGACTCCCTGCTCAGGGTCACACATGCTCTGGTCACCTCCAGGCTAGATTATTGCAATGCGCTCTACCTGGGGCTGCCCTTGACAACCATTCGGAGGTTGCAGTTGGTCCAGAATGCAGCGGCCCGGGTGGTGATGGGGTGCGGGCGTTATGCCCATGCCTCACCATTTCTTCGGGAGCTGCACTGGTTACCAGTTTGCCTTCGAGTGCAGTACAAGTTGCTGGTTTTGACCTTTAAAGCCCTTCATGGTTGTGGGCCAGGTTACCTTAGAGACCGCATCGTCCCAAGAGTGTCCGCCTGTCCAACCAGAGCGGACCGGAGGGGCTCTCTAATTGTTCCATCTGTCAGAGGGGCTCGTCTCTCTGGTACACGAAGGAGGGCCTTTTCCTTGTCCGCACCAGCCTTGTGGAACCTCCTACCAGTAGAGCTGCAGGAGCAAACAGAGCTGCTACCTTTCAGAAAAGACCTAAAAACCTGGTTGGCGGGACAGGTGTGAGGCCCAAATGGAAGGATGGTCCCCACCTGTTGGCTTATTAAATAAGTCCCCATTTCTTTTAATTCCAATGCAGGCAGTTTTTAACGTGGGTAGTCTTTTAATGATAAATGGGATAGGTGGGTGGGTATGTTGGGTTTTAATGGCTCAACTGTTTTTTATGTATGCTTTAACTTGTTGTGAGCCGCCCAGAGTCGGGTTTACCTGATTGGGCGGCATAAAAATTTGAATTTAAATAAATAAATAAATAAACACTGACATTTTTTGTATATAGCATTGATGAATAGACTTCTATAACTTAATTAGTGAAGAATAAGGTACAAACATTGTAGAATCTTAAACAAATGTTGTGTGATGTGTGCTAAAGCTTATTATTCCATTCCATTTCCATTCCAGTTTAAATTTATACCCCACCTTTCTCGGCCAAGGCTGACTCAAGGCGGCAACAACATGTTCATAATAATACAATACAGGATACAATATAGGCACACAATAGCATAATAATGCAAGCAGAACACTATACAATATAAAAATACAGTATTACAAATATAAAAATTACAAATTACCCAGGAATCCCCAGGTGTGCTCGACTACTCCGCGGCCAACGCCGGACCAGGGAAGGAGCAAAGTAATTAGAAATTCGCTTTACAAATGTTTTGTAGTACAAACGGTCCCAGAGAACGCATTAAATTTGTTAAGTGAGGGTCCACTGTACTTGCTTGCCAGACCACATTTAGATAGTAATCCATTTGAAGGCAATCTTGATACATGATGTACTCAGATGAAATATTTGAAGTTGTTCCAAGCAGCTCTTCTGTTACATAAAAAAGGAGGGATTCAGATGGGGAAGTGTTTGAGTCACCTGATATTTGATGAAGGGGGAGAACTGTGGAAGTGTTTTTCGAACTGTTGGAACTGTTGATGTAAGTCAATAATTAATGGACTGTAATGACCTTTTTTGGAGTAAAAGTATAAAAGTTATCTTTCTAATTTTTAAAAAACTAAAATTACCATATATTATATCATGTTAACTACTTGTATCCTAGATTACATATGTGGAGGGGAACTTTTTACCCATCTTTCACAAAGAGAGAGATTTACCGAAGATCAGGTTCGAATATACATTGGGGAGATTGTCTTGGCACTGGAACACCTGCACAAGGTAAAACTGTTTCTAGTTTTCTCGAGGGATGTTGTACTTTTAAGTCAAGTGTGAGTAAAAGAGGTCCTTTGTAAACATGCAGAAACAAATATATAGATGTAATGGTACTCTCTGTGTTGCTGTCTGTATTTCCATGTAAATATCTTTTATATTGTCCTATAGGACAGTTCTTCTGTGGGAGTTCTTTAATTTTAACAATCACATGTTTGTGTATTTCAAATTCCAAGTAATTTGAGCTTTTAAGATTGAGTACAGCTTCCTTTAGTTTAATGTGGACATTGATCACAATTTAATATTTGTAAGAGTGTGTTACATTCATATTTATGAGGATACAGTACTTTTGTAAATAGCATATCATGATTCAAATTTGTTTTTCCAGTTAGGAATAATCTATCGTGATATAAAACTTGAGAATATTCTTCTTGATTCTGATGGCCATGTGGTTTTGACTGACTTTGGCCTGAGTAAGGAGTTTGTCGCTGATAAAGTGAGTATCTGTATATCAATTGACTGTATAGTTCGAGACCAGAATATTTGAAGAAAGACTGGACATGCAAGTATCTGCTCTGGTGCAGTTGCAGAAGTCTCACTCATACCCACTGTCAAGGTCAATTGGCAGACACAAATGACAAGATTTTTTTCAATGTTGGCTTTGTCTCTGTGAAACTTAGTCCCATGAAAAGTAATTTTGTCCCTCAGCATACTCAGAAGAATGTCTGAGCCAGTTCAGTGACACTTACAGGTATTCCTGTGGTAATGCTATAGGCCTAATAAGCTTTTCTGTCCAGAAGTAAGCCCCATTTATTTCAAAGATAAGGTAAAGGTCACCCTTGTCCAAAGGCCAGTCGTATCCAACTCTAGGGTTCAGTGCTCATCTCTGTTTCATAGCCAAAGAGCCAGCACTGTCTCATCCTGCTTAATTCATTAGTGCAGAACTGCATATCGCATTATCTTTTAGAAATAAGCCCCATTAAATTGAATAGGGATTACTTTAAAGTACTCAGATGTTGGCTTCTTCTGCTTACTGAGAAGACAAGAAAGAGGTGAAAGCCAGAGAGTACAGTCCAGAGTAGTTTTCTCTTTCTCCTTTGTATGTGGTTCCTCTTCTCTTTCCCTTTCTTCTTCTCCTTGCTCTTTCAATGGTTCCTCACAGTCTTTGTCTATCCTTATGCTTCTCCTGTCTATACTCCAAGGTTCCTCTGTTCTCTCTCCATGATATTTCACTTCCCTCTCACATTCTCTCCTTTATTTGGAGAGAAGAAATAGGGGGAGAAACCATCCCTTCATAGTTTCTCTCTCTCCCCCCACCTCCTATAATTTATCTCTCTTCCTCTAACTTCTGTTTTCCCTCCAGTTCCCATCACTCCCTTCTCTTTCTGTTCATCTCCCCTACCTTGATGGCCTGTCGCTGTGTATTTATTTGTTCAAAGACATTTATTCCTGTGGTAAGGCTGAAAATCATCTTGCTCAGAAGTAAGCCTCATTCATTTCAATGAGACTGTTTGGTTTTCTTGAGCACTGGCAAGATGTTTGGACAATTGTTATCCAATACTTCAATAAATGTATGCAGCTAGAGTTTATGAAAAGTGTCCTTTGTAAAACAAGCATTTTAAAAGCCCTTCCCCCAAAAAATAAAAATAAATGACAAGGTGGATCAACTTCAAATTTCAAAAAGTTTGTAATTGGAATCATTTCCTTTCCTGGAAGGACTGGTGCACATTTAAAAAATAACTACTAAATTAACCATGAGCAGTAAAAAATTAGAAGTTTGAAAATATTCACCCAAACCTCTCCATATTTAGCATACAGGAAACCCATACTATCTAAAGTCATTCTGGCAAATTGGTTCAAGTACCTGTTCATAAGTTTCAACATTTTTGTTTGACTGCCCCTTCCTATCAGTAATGGCTTAAAGGAATGATGTTGTCATCAGGTACGCAACAGCAGCAGTACAGTCATGTGCACCTTTACTTAGTAAATGGTACTTGTAACACTAAAAAAGTAAGAACATTTCCAGTTCTTACAACCATGTTAAAAAAGTAGTCTGTTTAACATATACAGTACATAAAACCTGAAACCTGATTCTCAACCTACTGAGATTTCCATTCTCACCCGGCCTACTGACAATCTGCATCATTGTTCACAGAAAAATAAATGAAACTTTTTCAACCCAGTACATTGGCTGGAAAAAAAAATATGGCAGTGGCAAATACTGTAAACTTGTTGGGACGATTTTTGTCTCATTTGTTTATCATCTATGGAAACAGACAAAATGTACTGTACGTGGAAAATGACATTGTTTGTGATATTGCTTACAGATCTTTGGGTTACAGTGCCATAGAATGGCTACCATTCAGATTGTGTTTTCTGTGGATTCTTCAAAAAAGTATGATTCCAAGGGGTTAAATTATCCCATCCTGTTGCAGGAAGGTTAAAGCCATCAATTCTGTCTACTTCTGACTAGTCACATCACCTACTTCGGTCCCAAAGCCACATCAAATGTTACAGATTTAGCAATATAGTTTGAAATGAAGTAATCTTGAAATTACATACATAAGAATAAATTTTATCAAAATTGTTAGACTTTTATCCTGAAAAATCATGCATATTTGCATCATTTTTAGTAATTCTTTATAGTTTCCCAAACATTGGATTTCATGGTCTATATCTCCTAAAGAGTTGACCACTGGCTGTGATGGTGGGACTTCTGGCAGTTGTAGTCCAACAGCCAATTTTAGTTTTAAGTTCCACAGCCACTGATCTAACTGTTACATTTATATGATGATTTATAATTGCATTTGCAGGTTTTGAAGATTGCTGTAATTTAGTTTAGGGGATATCAAGTTTTATGTATATGTTCTATCCCATTTGGTATATGTAGGAAGTAGTAACTGTTCTTAGAGATGTCATTTAATACTAATAATGTAAGTGATAGAAATTGTTAATTAGATTTTATCTTATTCTCTCTCTTTTTCTATTGACTGATACCTGTAAAAGTATTGGCTTTTGACATTTCTCTTCATTTTTCAGAATGAGAGAGCCTATTCCTTCTGTGGAACTATAGAATATATGGCTCCAGATATTGTCAAAGGAGGGGAGACAGGACATGATAAAGTATGTTTTGTCATCACTGTTGCTTAAACTGATAGATATCTTGTGGAAATGAATTCAGCTCTGAAGTGTGCAGAATGGTTAGACGTTTCTAGTATAAAGTTAAATTAACAGAAAGATCTTATGGGATTGTTAGCAAATAAAATGAATTTAATCATGCCCAGTTTTTGAACTAGTTTAGCCTGCAGTAGCACAATCAGTGACTTGTTATGTTGTAATTGATGCATGTTTTTGCTGCCCATTGTAGCTCTATGGTAGCCATTAATATCATATTAAGGTCCTGTACCAGCCTTTTATGTGCATATCAAGATTTTTCGCCCTTGCTTAACACTGATACCATGCAGTGAGTAGACAGAAAATGTCATCATAACAGCACAGTTGGGACTGAAAGTATTTGTCATAAGAGATAAATTGCTGCTTGGACCAATGCCATATTCTTACCAAAAGATAGGATCAGAGTATATAGAGTTCAACAGGACAGTAAGATAAAAATGATACAGGTCAATCTGATTTTCAAGATAATACATGAGGATCTGCCCTAGGTGCAATGTCAGGCAGGGGACTTTTTCAGACCTATTTGGATATATCATGGATTGAATTTGGGATCTTTTCCATTCAACACACATATATTGTCACTGATTAATAACAATTTTTAAGGATGAATATGGGTAAGTCAACCATAATTGACAGAGAAAGACATTTTTCATCTCATAGAAGAACAGTGGAGAAGAGTAACATTTATTGTAGCAAAATAAATCATTCCATAGTAGTATCAAAGCATTCCATAAATCTGGAATGCTTTATCAAAATGAGATTGAGATTGGGCTCATATAGTCTGTCTCTAAATTATGTGAAGCAGTTGTGAAGACAAATTCAGAAGTTTATGATTCTGCTTTTGAACAGAGTTTAGTACTCTGTAGATTTAAGATTTATTGCAGTTACCTGAAACAAGACACTTGTCATGGACTATGAAGTTGGCTTTTTTCAAGTAATAAGTAAGATTACTTGTCATTTAATGGTTATAACACCATGGGGTGTTGTTTTTTAAATTGCAAGAGTTTCTGATCTTTTGATAGATACACTGATGGAGGAGCTTAAAGCTGTCACTCTTGTCATGGCAGACCATTAGTTATAGGAAAACGCAGGCAATTAAATTCCAATTTCACAACTCTGTTTTAAATGTTAAAATGTATGCTAAACCACAATCTAACATCTATTTTGTATTTACTTATAATTTATGTCTGTTTTAAAATTAGTCTATTGTTGTATACATACAGTACCATACTTCTTCAAACAGCTACCTGTTTAACTGTTTTTATTATACTGTATCTCAAAGTAGTTATATCAGTTTGATGTTGTTTTCTAATCTTGTTAACTTTTAGTTATTATTTTGTAGGCTGTTGATTGGTGGAGTCTAGGTGTTCTTATGTATGAATTATTAACTGGAGCATCACCTTTTACAGTTGATGGGGAGAAAAATTCACAAGCTGAAATATCTAGGTAAATTACAGAACCCCTCAGACTGATGAATGTACAGTAATACCTCACATAAAGAGTGCCTCGCTTAGAGACTAACTCGCCTAAAAAGCAGAATTTTCTTTGAATGGTCGTCTCACTTAACAACTAAAACCAACCAAAAATTCGCTTAACAACTAAATTGGGGTTCACAATCCCCCCGCCCTACCAGAAGTCACAGTTGGTGACCTACAATGGTGTTTCGCTTAAAGAGCAAACTTGCTTAAAGAGCAACCCCATGGAATTCATTATGCTCTTTCAGCGAGGTACCAATGTAACTATACTTTTCATGAAAATATATTTGATATTGGCCATATTTTTGTAACATTTTGTTGAAATCAGATATAACAATATATGTAGAAAAGTAGTTCTTTCATATACAGAATATCTATAAATGTTTGTTTACTGAATTTCATTTTTACCTTAAGAATTTTGTGCAGTTTGTTTATCCCAGACATTGTTACTTTTACTCTATTACTGGGCCAGCTGTAGCCTCCGAATGATCGTCAAGGGCAGCCCCATGTAGAGTGCATTACAATAATCTAGTCTGAAGGTGATATGGTCATATTTCTGTATAGATTCACACACTTTTTGCTGCTTATTTCATTAGACTGTGTTACATTCATAAAGCAATATAACTAATTCTTCTTTTCCTCAGGAGAATATTAAAAACGGAACCTCCTTATCCTCAAGAAATGTCTGCTTTAGCAAAAGATATAATTCAGTGTCTTCTAAAGAAAGATCCAAAGAAAAGGCTTGGTTGTGGTCCAGGTGGTGCTGAAGAAATCAAACAACATTCTTTCTTCCAGGTGAAGCAAAATTTGATTCTGTTCAATTGTTTTTGGCCACTTATTTAATTTAATTTAATTTTTAAATTTCTATGCCGCCCACTCAGGCGAACCCAACTCAGGGCGGCTTACAACAGATTAAAACACATATAAAATGTTAAAAACCTGGCTGGCAGGGTATGTGTGGGGCTGGCAGGGTAGGTGTGTGGGCCTGTTGGCTTGCTGATACTTTTCTTTTTATGAATACATCTGGTGCATATTAAAGCTAGACCTTTTTCCGTGGTGATACCAAAAGGACAGGATGCTTTGTTGTAGAGATATGTCAATCTTCTTCTTTTCCTATATATATTCAGGCCTTGATGGTAATAATAATAATAATAATTTTGTGTCCGAAATTATTCTGGGTCGAAAGGATTTTTGCGGAATGCCCAAATGAGGCTCTTTTCATGTCCCCAAGAGCTGGGACAGAGACAGGCACTCAATCCATCATGCAGTTCCCAGGTCTTGAACTGCAGACTTGTCAGCCTTCCAGCTAACAAGATGAATTTCTTAACAATTGAGCCACTGCAGCACCAGGCTTTGATGATAAAAACTGTTTATTGTTAAATAGTGCTGTACTCGGACTTGATAAATTGAGATCTTATAATACTGATTTGCTTATAAAAAAACCTTTTATGAGTGTTACAACTAGTGTATACTGTATTGAACAGCATAACTTTTGCTGACTCACTATGCACTAGGGAATTATGTGGATATACTTAAGAGACCGCGTTACCCCTAGGTGGTCAGCCCGTCCTACTAGGGCAGACAGGAGGGGCTCAGTGGTGGTCCCATCTGTGAAGCAAGTTCACCTCAGTGGGGCCAGGAAGAGACCCTTCTCCGTGTCTGCCCCTGCCCTGTGGAACCTCTTACCACCAGAATTGCGTCTCCAGTCGGATCTTCTCCCCTTTAGAAAAATGTTGAAGACCTGGCTATGTCAGCGGGCTTGGGGTATGTGTGACTCTTTTGCACAAGCCCGCTGGCTCATTTAGCATTCTAAGGGATTCGGTTCTTTCACTGTCTGTGTATTGTTTTTGTCATTTTATGCTGGGTGTGGGTGGGTGTGGGTGTTTTTTAGCTACAACTTGTGTAGTTTTTAATGTATTTTAGGCTGTTTTTTAGTGTGTTGGGTTGGGGTTTTTAATGTTATTGTCTTACTTGTGTTTTTACTGTATTTTGTATATGCTGTTAGCCACCCTGAGTGATGTTTTTCATCAGAAGGGCGGGATAGAAATTTACAAATAAATAAATAAAAATAAATAATATCTTAAACTTAGGGCAATTTTACTACCAAATGTTGTACCATTCGCATTACACCAGCATAACTAGGCAAAAATACTTTAGCCATACAGCAGTTTATTATTTCTAATGCAGTGGCCCAACTTCAGTTTTGGAACTATGTGCATGAAACAGGTTGCACTCATGATTGTTTGGCCCAAGAGTGACTGCCCGTCCAACCAGAGCGGACCGGAGAGGCTCTCTGGTGGTGCCATCAACGAGGGGTGCACATTTGACTAGCACCCGAAGGAGGGCCTTCTCCGTGTCCGCACCAATCCTCTGGAACCTCCTACCAACAGATCTAAGACTTCAAAGTGAATTGCTGCCCTTCAGGAAAGGAGTAAAGACCTGGCTGGCAGGGCAGGTGTGGGGCCCGAACGGGACTATGGCCCCCGCCGGCTGGCTTTTATAAGACTCTCTCTCTTTCCCTCTGTGTGGTAGGTGGGACGGGTGAGTGGGATATGGGTTTTAAATGGGGGTGGATGTCGGTTTCTTCTTATTGGGTGGGTTTTTTATTGGGTGGGTTTTATAAGGTTTTATAATGTTTTTATGTATTTTTTGGAGTTGCTGTAATGCCGCCCTGAGTCGGGTTCTGCCTGAGTGGGCGGCATTTACAAATGTGAATGATAAATAAATAAATAAATAAAAACACTGAGGCAGAACTGCAGTCTGCAGAGAACTTCTGTTGGTACATTGCACAATCAATCATGACAGGGATACATGCCCAGTTGCTATAGTTCCTTGTTGCCAGATGTTAACATTTAATGTACATTTATGCTGCCGTAACTTTATATTATGGTGGCATGTACAAGATCTTGACCATTGTTTTGAAGATTTCACAAATACTGGGCTTGGGATTATTACTATTTACTTTTAAAAAATTCAAATAGAGATAATGATCCTGAAGAATATACTGCAGGATAATATAGTGATCATTCACTTTGTGTAAAAAATAGAAAAAAGTTATGTTCAGAAGTAGCAGTGTTAGCCTGCTTTAGCATGTATAACAGCAACAGAAGGAATTGTTTTGGGGAACCCTTAAGACTTAACAAGTTTACTTCTGTGTGAGTTTGGTTCATTGTAATATTTTTCTTTTCATATCAGAGAGTAAACAAAACAAAAAGCGCTGTGGCACCTTAAAGACTAACTCCTGTATTTTAATGTTAGCTTTTGTGGTTCAAGTCCACTTTATCAGACATAAGAGTGGATTTTCATGGCATACATTTATACATCTTCCCAGAGTAACTAGGCAGAGTTGGTTGGTTCAACAGATTGATATGCAAATCAATGAGTTATTTACAATCAGTAATAAAATACAATCAGTTTGGCTTTTTAGTGATAAAGTGATTCACCACTGCAAAAAGCCAAACTGATTGTATTTTATTACTGATTGTAAATAACTCATTGATTTGCATATCAATCTCTTGAGCCAATCAACGCTGCCCAGCTACTCTGGGAAGATGTATAAATGTATGCCGTGAGAATCCACTCTTATGTCTGACGAAGTGCACTTGATCCATGAAAGCTAACATTGAAATACAGGAGTTACCGTATTTTTCGCCTTATAAGACGCACTTTTTCTTCCCCAAAACTGGGGGGGGGGGGAAAGTTGGTGCGTCTTATACGGCAAATACACATTTTACATGCATTAAAACTGCCCCCAACTTTGTGTGGCGCTTGCTCGCAGTCCTCTCCTTATGCAGTGTGTGCTGCGGGCTGGATTTGGGGCACGTACTGCGGGCTGTGGTGACTTCTGTGACCCTCCCTGCACGGCCAGGCTGTGTGTGTTCGGGCTTCCCTCTCCCTCCTATAGCGCGCCATGCCCCCCTCCCGACAGTCTAACCATGTGCTGCACGGGCATCATGCTGAGCTTACTGCCGGTACCTCCATCCATCAGCGCAGGCTGCATCTCCTCATGTCTCCCCGAGCAGTCTCACTCCTTGCTGGGCAGTGTGGGCACAATTTCGCCGCTTCTCTGCATATCTCCCGGGCACCCGATCAATCCATGCTGCCCTGAAATTTCCGCATGTCTGCCTCCTCGTTCCGCCTCCTCCAGCCAATGCTTACTGCTGTCCGTACTCTGCCCCGCCCCGCTCCTAGTTGATTGGATGCCCGTGATTGATGGGCAGAAGGATTGATCCGCCAAAGCTCCGCCCCCGAATCCCGGGGAGAAGATACCGCCCTCCCTACCTCATACTGCCGGTCTTGCTCCTCCCCCACTAGTCTATTGGATGCCCATGATTGATGGGCAGAAGAATGGCTCCACAAGCTCCGCCCCCGAATCACGGGGAGAAGACACACCGCCCTCCCTACGTCATAATGTGCCTTCTGGGTAGATCACAGACAACGTGTATGGTGTATGTGAGAAAGTGATCAGGCGGACCAACTACAGGGTAAATGAAATGTAAAATGTGCATACACATGCACACACACACACACCTAGGGTCTAGGAGAGCTTAGAGCATAATGAACATTTAAAGCCAAGCATTGGCTGATTTTACTGATGATTTAAAGTTGCAGTATGGCTGTTCCTGTGCCCCCATATGATTATAAATTTGCCATTGGCCTTCTCCCCATATAGCTGTTCTCATGACACATGTATGTTACCCTTTGTGGTCAGTGTAACAGTCTGTAAACCAAGGCTGCAGTCTATCCCATAACATTCTCTCCAGCAGCATTCACTCAAACCAGATGGCATATGAGGGGGTTATGAGACCACCAGATTAAATATGGGGATTAGAGAGCACCAGATGAAATATGAGGGGGTTACGAGACCACCAGAGGAAATATGGGGGGTTAGAGAGCACCAGATTAAATATGAGGGGGTTACATTTCTTGCAGAAAAATTATAGTACCATCTCCTCAAGATGTCTAAGCAGAAGAGAATGGCATATAAAGTTGCTTTCAAGCTGGAAGTAATTAAATTTGCTAAGGAGCATGGGAATAGAGCAGCGGAGAGACACTTCGGGCCACCTCCAACTGAGAAAATGATAAGAGAGTGGAGGAAGCAGGAGGATCAGCTCCAAAAGTTGGATAAAGGCAAGCACACCTTACGTGGACCAACTGCAAACTGGCCAGAGTTAGAGGTGGAAGTGAAGGAGTGGATCGCACATCACAGGCAAAATGGACTTTCTATCTCAACAAAAATGATAATCTATGAGGCCAGACGTATTGCTGTGGAGAAAGGCATTCGGGATTTCACCGGATCACCATCGTGGTGCTATAGATTTATGAAGAGATCTGGCCTTTCTATGCGCACCAAAACCAGAATTGCACAAAAAATGCCTAAGGAATACGAATCAAAGATTCTTTCTTTTCACAAGTTTGTTATTGATGCGAGGAAGAAGAATACCGGTAACTTTGAAATTAGCCAGATCGGGAACATGGATGAAGTCCCGCTAACGTTTGATGTGCCATCTAACAGAACCGTAGATAACAAAGGAGCAAAAACCATAACCGTAAAAACCTCAGGGCATGAGAAAACCCACTACACGGTTGTGCTGTCCTGCTGTGCCAATGGTACCAAACTGCCTCCGATGTTGATTTTTAAAAGGAAAACGTTCCCAAAAGAAACAATCCCACGGGGAGTCGTCGTGCATGTTCACGATAAAGGGTGGATGGACGAAAATGGCATGAGGCTGTGGATTGACAAAGTGTGGTCCAAACGTCCTGGCGGTCTTCTGAAGAAATCTTCCTTGTTGGTGCTTGACCAGTTTAGAGCGCACATTACGGAAAATACTAAAAAGAACTTTAAGGAAGTTAAAACCCAAATAGCTGTGATTCCTGGTGGCCTCACTAGCCAGCTGCAACCTCTGGATGTTTCCATTAACAAGCCATTCAAAGTTCTGATGCGTGAGGAGTGGAACACCTGGATGGCAGCTGGGAACCATGATCTGACGCCTACTGGGCGGATGAAGAGGCCCACTATCACACAAGTGTGTGAATGGGTTAAAAGGTCATGGGACTCCGTGAAGGAGGACATTGTTGTAAAATCCTTCAAGAAGTGTGGCATTAGTAATGCCTTGGACGGAACAGAAGACGACGTCTTATTTGACACCAGTGAGGAAGAAAGTGATGACAATGACTGCGAGGATCTGTCCTTCCTCATTTCTGATAGCAGCGAAGAAGAGGAATTCTTGGGGTTCAAATAAAAACATTACAGACTGATTTTTGTTACTTTCACTGTTTACTGACTTTACTGACTGTTAATGAGAGTAAAGATTGTTCTTAATATGTTACATGGTTGACATAAAATTGTTCTTAAACTGCTGTTTACTTTATACAGTTGATATAAAATATTTTAGTACAGTATTTGGTTCAGAATCTTTTTTTCCTAGATTTTCCTCCTTTAAAATTGGGTGCGTCTTATATGCCGGAGCGTCTTATACGGCGAAAAATACAGTAGTCTTTAAGGTGCCACAGCGTTTTTTGTCTTTTTTGTTTTGTTTACTCTCTGATATGCTTGCACAGACTAACATGGCTACAACTTCAAATACACTGTATGAAAAAAGCAATTGTGCACACAAATTTCATCTGATAGTTTTAAATATACCACAAACTTTTCCAACAACCCCTCCCCCATTTTTGTTGTATGTGCTAAAACAGATTAATAATTCTGCCACTTAGAAAAAATAATTGAAAACCCTTTTCTGCAGTATGTGTTCAATAAAGTAACTTGAAGTATGTGTGAACAGTTTCATCAGTAAGTTTGCTCCTGTTCTCAATATACATTAAGAATGTTTTGAATGATTAGCATGATGAGCTTAAAGATTCTGATTTAAAAAAAACATTTATATGTTTATGTTCATGCATATACACATCATATATAATTTAGAAAGCAGAGTTACAATAAAAAAAGAATAGCCATTGTTAAATTAAAATTTGAAGAATTAATGTCAATACTGTACAGTACTTACATTCTTGCTTGCTTCCTCTGCACTTAATACTTGACTGGGAATAAGACCCATCAAACTTAATGGGACTTAGTTACTTCTGAGTAGAGTTTCATAGGATTGCAATCTGAATAATGATCAAGTTTTCCTCAACAATTTACTTTGGAAGTTGAAACATATTCATGTAGGTTCTTCTTTCACTATCTTCTAAACTTAATTTAATATGTTGGTTTAGAAAATAAATTGGAATGACTTAGCTGCCAAAAAAGTGCCAGCTCCATTTAAGCCAGCAATCCGTGATGAACTGGATGTTGGCAACTTCGCAGAGGAATTTACAGAAATGGACGCAACATATTCTCCTGCAACCACTCCCCAGGCTGCAGACAAGCTTTTTCAGGTAATTGCCATAGCATGATATAACATGGGTAAAGTGTGGAAAGATTATTTAAATATTAAGTAAAATGATGTGATATTTCAATAGTTAATTATATTGATATAGGAATCTGTACAGAACATTTTGATGCATATTTTGAAATATTTTTCTCCATGGTGCCAGTGGCCAGTAATAAAAACTTTGAGGGCATATTCTATCTAGTTGGTGACACTTAATCTGAAAAACAAAGCAAAAAAAAGGGAAATGTTGATTTCAGGTTAGTCAAAAGGTGACAAAAGATGACATCTTGATTAACCTGTGAAGTATTTTGTGAAAACTGGCATTGATTTCAAAGTAGGTACTTGAGCAAAGTAGTAAAGGCTATGTTACTTTTCCCTCCACCTATTTCTATCTGTTTCTGTAAGGCAATCTTGACAAATAGGTCAGACATAGAAAGAAGAACATGGGGAAGGTTTTGGAAACAGAATTGAAGAGGATCTGTGAACTTGGTTTAAACAGGTTTACCACACATCCTAAAGCTTCTGCTACTTTCCCTATATTTTAAGGACAGGAATGCTAACAGCCAATTATAAGGGTGAGGGGAAAATAAAATGTTGATAAAGCTACCATATTTTTTGGACCATAAGACGCACTTTTCCCCAAAAAAAGTTGGGGGGGATGAGGGTGTATCTTATAGTCTGAATGCTGTCCAGAAAGGAGGAGCCATGTCAGGTGAAGTGCCGTGCCTTCCCCTCAAGGTGTCATTGTGGGAGGAGTGGGAGGCCGCCAGCCCACTCCCCACCCTGCCCGCCTCCCAGCAGCGCCGGCAACACTTCCCATGCGCCTCGCCAGGGGCTGAAGGCGCATGGGAAGCGTGGAGGTGAAAGCGCGCCCTGATGGTGAGGGACTGACCCGCCAGCAGCACATGGCTGCAGAAGGCCAGCTGACCTGCCAGCAGCTCCCGCAGAGTTTCCCATGCGCCTCACCTGAATGGTGAGAGCCTGACCTGCCAGCAGCTCCCAGAGGCAGAAGACCAGCCGACTTGCCAGCAGCAGCCGCAGCTGCCTCGTCCTTTTGGCCATGCTGCTCTGGGACTCCTCCTCCTTGCCATCCGGGTGAGGCGCACGAGGCTCTTCCTGAGCCCGGTGTCCTAGAGCGACATGGCTGAAAGGACCTCACTGTCCATCTGATGAGGTCCTTTCAGCCATGCCACTCTGGGACGCCAGGCTCAGGAAGAGCCTCGTCGCCCCGGAGGCGAGCAGTAGTAGTAGGAGTCCCAGAGCAGCATGGCCGAAAGGACGAGGCAGCTGCGTCCGCTGCTAGCAGGTCAGCTGGTCTTCTGCCTCTGGGAGCTGCTGGCGGGTTGGGTTCTCACCATATGGGCGAGACGCATGGGAAGTGCTGCGGGAGCTGCTGCAGGTCAGCTGGTCTGCAGCCAGGCGCTGCTGGCTGGTCAGCCCCTCACCATGTGGGTGTGCTTTCCCTTCCATGCTTCCTGTGCGCCTTCGTCCCTGGGGGAAGTGAGCTACAGCTCCGGCTCCCTATTTGGTTCAGAATATTTTTTCTTGTTTTCCTGCTCTAAAACTGTGTGCCTCTTATGGTTAGGTGCGTCTTATGGTCCAAAAAATGCGGTAGTTAGATACTTTTCTAAAGTGATATACTGATTCAAGAAGCATGACATTAGTCCTTTGCTAAAGATTTATGATTTTGTACTATCAAGGTGTGATGACCCTTATAGGCTTTGTCCTATATGAAAATTGATTGATTGATTGATTGATTTTATATCCTACCCTTTTGGTGCAGGTACCTCTCTGTGCAGCTTACAAATGTATAAAAAATCACAATAAAAATAAAATAAAATGAGGAAATAAAGCATAACGAACAATATGGATGTAAATTATAAAAAAAACTATATGCATTGAAGAAGATCCTAGTGATTTATATAACAAAACATAAATCCATGGTGTCAGAGATATAGAGCCATCGATTAAACATAATCTTTGTCTAATCAGGAAAAAAACCCACAAATGGGAAACTAAAGTATCCCCATCTCAAACTGTATAAATAAGACTAATTTAATTACTGTACTTCATTTAGATAATCATTTTAATGTTGTAAAATATTGATATCCATAATACAATATCTTGTTGCTTACATAGTAAATTGCAGTAGCATAGGCCTACTGCTAATAGAATAGGCTCATTTGAAAAAAGTAGAATTTACAAAGGAATTGAGTCACCAAATCTTAATTAAGTAAGTGGGTCTAATCTAATGTAGTTTTCTACTAAATAGAATTTTAGCCATATAGTACAGAGAATCCCTGAAGTCCGAATGCAGTTTTCTTAATAGATTTTAAAGCACTATTATTAAGTTATTAAAACCTATAAAATGTATAACTACTGATATATATTTTTTTGTTTGAGATGTGTTTGCTTTTTAAAATATGGTAATACATTTTCCTTACTTATGAGAGCATGTTTTTGCTGTTCTGTTTTGAATCTCCCTTGCTGGTTTATGAGAGGTATATTTTATCCTGCAATGAAGCCCACAATATGTGAACATTAAACAGATTAGTAAAGTATCCAGAGCAGCCTATGTGAGTAAGAAGGGCATTTCTGCTCATGTAAGGTACACCCTCTTGTTATGACTTCCCCTTGCTGCAGCTCCTATGTACATGTGATGTTATTCTGCAGGTATTCCTGATGGGGAAAGCTTTTTGTATTTTCTTTCAGTTACTGTGTGAACTGACCTGATCGACACCTCCCAGCCTAATATGTAGTTTGGAAAACAATGTACAGTACTGTATTTCTGATTTCACAGTATGCTGACTTTTAACACTGCAGTTCTTTGATCAAAAACATATAAAATGTATATTTTTAGGATAAAATGATTTTGAAATGCATGTACAGTATTGATGTTTAAGGAAAGCATGTCCCCATATGATATATGAATACGGATCTTTGTGCGTGGGATCTTGTGTCCATTTCTGTGCAAGGAAATCTCTTCATTTTACCAAGTCCTGCTTTTCACGTTGACAGCAGTCTTCACTTAGAATCCATTCCATGGTTCTAGTATCTTTAAAAGTAACTCATTGCTGATTGCTAATATGTTATTTGAGGCTCAAACCCACATAATAATGTATGAATAGGTGTTCCTGTGCACAAACCAGTCTGGTTGAATTGGAGTGTATTTCAAGGTAATTCCATTGACACTTCAGAATATCAAACCTTTTTAACCAGGTAAAAAATATTTTACATTTGCCCAATCATAATATAAACTTGTTTGGTACCTTAACTGTAGGTGTCTTGAGAAGCTAGCCATTTTGAAGTATGAACCTTTGTCACCAGTGAAAAAGCTGTGAGTCAGTTTCTAAAGCATTTATCTACATTACAGTATAGTTTTAATGTATTTTTAATTTTAAAAAATTGACCAGAAATTTTTGCAGGCAGGCTTGCTCTAGTGAAATAATTTGGAGTTGCATCATTCCTTCAATTGAATGATTCTTATTACCTTATATATTAATGATTTTCTTTCTGAATTTTTAAAAAGTACCTTAATATAATTATGACAACATTTGAAAACAAGCAACTCTTTACATGATGTTGCTTTTCTAAATTTTTAGGGCTATTCCTTTGTTGCTCCTTCTATCTTGTTCAAACGGAATGCAGCCACTGTGGATCCTGTTCAGCTTTTGATAGATGTTAACCGACCAGGTGTTACAAGTATAGCCAGAAGTGCTATGATGAAGGTAATAAAGACTTTAACTGACTATAAAAATTCCAGTGAATAGTATGTTTCCTATTTTATAATGCACTGAGATAGTGAGTTCTTAAGGAAGACTTTCAACAATGTTTGGCATGTGTGCAAGGACTACACTTTTGACTGTCCACTCAATAGTGCTTCAGAGCAGACATAAAGAGGGAGGGCTATAGCGATGTTGGTGAACAATGTGAATATGGTGAGAGACAAGACTTTGAACATCTGCTATTCTGAAGCAACTTGCCTTAACCATGTGCTATCAAGGATTTGTTTGAAGCAAATGAGAAGGCCATGAAAACTGCTGAATATTGGAAAGGTAGAGTGTAAATATGTAGTTTATATAAGCATACATTTTTATGATTAGTGTTTTTTTAAATTATGTTGTTTCTAAATTTTAGTACTTTAGATTCTGATAAATAAATAAATTCAATAGTATACTTCTTGGGGTATTATACAAATTATGCAGATAGCAAACTGTATCAATCATTATTCACAGAGTTCTTGCTTGTGGTTGCTCTAGTAAGTATAGTTGATCAGTTGCTCTATGTCTCAATGTTTGTCACATACCTTTATATACACTCAGCAGGTTTTCCAGTAAACCTATGTGTGCATCAGGAAACTTGTGTTCATACGGTTTCAGCCTCAGAAAATTTAGTCCATGTGTAAAATCACAGACCTATACCTAGATTAGTTTTTTGACATGAGATCAAGTTAACTAATGGATACAGCTTGATGGAGACAGTTTGATGGGAAATACAGTCGTTATTTAGGAATGCAAAGGGTGTTGTCGCTGCATATATAAAGAATACCATAAATACTCGAGTATGTCAGGTTTTTTAGCCCCCAAAATGAGATCCAAAAATGGAACTCGACTTATACTTGGGTCAACATAAACACTCAAAAACATACCCATACAAATGTCTAAATTAATTAATTTTACTGTATTTTCATGAATTTTAATTATTGAAACTCACTAGCAGCTGCTGAATTTTCCATCCTGACTTATACTTGGGTCAATCTATTTTCCTAGTTTTAGAGGTCCAAATTAGGTACCTTGGCTTATATTTGGGACAATTTATACTCGAGTATATGCGTTAATATAAATTGGGATGCAAAACCATTTTAGCCGAAAGAGCTACATCTGGGATATGCAAAGGCTGTACATAAGCGTGGAATGCTCACTTGCATATATCCAAGTCAACATCTTATCAGTTTCTCATAAGGCATACAAAGCATAGCTCAATTCTATGGATATCTAAGTAAGCCCTGGGGCAATAGATTAGAGATAAGAGCTGTGTTTGCCCTTCTTTTCCCCCACCCCAAATTGTTGTAGTAGTATTCTTACCCCTGCAGCTGAGTTAATAATTTGTGCCTGTGTGAAAAGTAGTTGGGGGACATAACTAGCCAATATGTCACACCAGTTGTATATCTCACTATAATTGCACTATCCTGTTAGCTCTTCCAAAGCTGATGTTAAGGTACTAATTCTTAGACAATCTTTCACCTCTTTACAGAAGATGATCAATATGCTAGAATTGATACTGTCAATTATCTGTTTGTTAGTGGAATTCCTCATTTATATCCCAATACTGTGTAAAAGGATCTTTAAAATAAATTATGTAATTAAACTAATACTTAGATTGTAATTTAATACACTTAACAAAGAGTTAACCCCATTGAGCTAAGGAGTTTACTTCTGAGTATACATTAAAATCTAGCTTCTAGGTCCACAAAGGAACAGTTAAGGAGAAGCCTAGAGAGCAACTGGAGACAAACTCCCTCAGATCCTAATTTGACCTTGGTAAGACAGGTGACTAGCATCTATTCTAAGAGAGAGAAAAAAATGCTATAATATAAATCTGATTAATAAGGCTTAAAACCATCAAAAAGAACTACAGTACTGTATTTCATATGGTCTGTAGCCTTACTGGCAGTGGCCTACCATGTGGACCTCAACCTGATATTTCTATATGTGAGCAGTTTGCCACATATTTTCAACCTAAGGTTGAGGCCATCTGATGAGGCCTTGACTCAGTTAATAGAGTAGTTTGTACTGAGATGTCCAGTGCACTGTCTGGTCCGATCTTATGGGATCAATTTCACCCACCATAACCAGTTGAGACAGACAAGACCCTTGCATGTTGTAGAACTACTACCTTTCCTTTAGATCCATGGTTCCCAACCTGGTGCACATGCACCACAGGGGGGGGGATTTGAGAACAAATTAACCAAGTTAATGGTCTTTTAGGCTTCCTCCACGTGAATAGGGGTTCACTTTTTGAATAATAAGAATTATATGTCACTGGGGGGAGGATCAGGATTTTAAAGATGCTTAGGTGGGGCATGGCTAAAAAAAGGTTAGGAACCACTGCTTTAGACCTTTGTCCATTGTGGCTGGTAAAATCTTCCAGGAATTTGACGGTGGAATGGGCCAACCCAATTATAAATTTGTCATTGCAGGAAGGTAATACGCCTGCCTAAAAGAACAATTGTATAGGCCAAACAGAAATAAGCAAATGTGGCAGTTGACGATATTAATTTTTGACCAGTTGCCAATTTACCTTTTATGGGCAAGATGATTGAGAGGGCATTGACTGATCAATTGCAGGTGTACCTGGATGAAACCAGTTAGGATTCAGACCTGATCATGGCATGGAGACAGCATTGGTTGGTTGGTTGGTTTTGCCATTTGTAAATCAGATTTGTGTTCATTTCTTTCTCATGCACATCAAGAAGTATCAGTTATATTCTGAAACTTTAAGAGGCAAGGAATAACTTACAGGCAATTTTATTCTTTGTTTTCTGTTTTAGTTTATAAACATTGCTAAATACAGCCAATTTTCCTCCACAGGATTCTGCATTTTATCTTCATTATGAGCTGAATTTGAAGGAGAAGCCATTGGGAGAAGGAAGTTTTTCAATCTGCCGAAAATGCTTACATAAGAAAACTAGCCAAGAATATGCAGTAAAAATAATTAGTAAAAGGTATAAAGATAGTAAATATATTCTTTTCTTATTACAGTAAAGCCCTGGTCCATTCCAACAGCCTCTGTCGTAACCCGAAAAAAATCATAAACCGAAGCATATTTTCCCATAGGAATGCATTAAAAATTTTAAAAAGGTCCTGACTGGACCAAAAATAATAATTAAAAAATAAAAAACCCACCAAAACATCCAAAAAATGCCAGACATGATCGTCTCCCACCCCCACAAAGGGGAAACAGTTCTGGGGGTGACGTACCCCCAGGTGGAAATAGTCCAGGGGTGGTGGTGGTGCGGAGGCGTCCTTGGCCGCCCACACAGCTGGGGCGGCGTTGTCAGCTACCTGCACTGCTGGGGCAGCGTCTTCGGCCATTGGCTCCATCGGGTGGCCCTTTTATCCCCCCGGCCAGGTGGAAAGAGTCCCGGGGGTGGTGGTGTCAGAGATCTTCTCCCACTGAGTTGGTTCCTATTTATCTACTTGCAATTTCTTGCTTTCAAACTGCTAGGTTGGCAGAAGTTGGGACAGAGACAGGTGCTCATTCCGTTATACAGTATTTGAGTCTTGAACTGCTGACTTGCCAACCTTCCAGCTAACAAGGCGAGCTTCTTAACCACTGAGCCACCACAGTCCCCAAATGAAATGATGATCATATATTAGTCAAGCGTTAATCATCAGTGTAGTGAATGATACAGACTAGAATAGTTTATATGCATTGGTGTACTGAAATGTTACAGACATAAGAGTTGTTTATATCCAAGGAAGCTTGTGAATGATGTTTCAAAACCAGAATAGATGCAATAAAAGTGGATTATAGCACTTGAAGTTTATAAATTCTCTATTAAATTACAAAGCATTGTATTTTTAATTTGTAGGCTAGAAGCCAATACTCAGAGGGAAATAATGGCTTTAAAACTCTGTGAAGGACATCCCAATGTTGTGAAGCTCCATGAAGTTTATCATGATCAGGTATCACGTATAGTATCTTGACCTATAAAGAGGGGTGTTAACCGTTGGACTCTGGTATACATGCCTGCACCTGGCTATCGTATCCCGTACTGAGCCGCCTGTACTCACCCGGACTGCAGAGCGCCGCAACATTGCCGAAGCCGCCAGTGGAGCAACAGCCCCACGAACGGGAACAAAGGGAAATAACTTGAATTCCCAATGTCCTCTGCGCCATGCCGCGCCTCAGCCAATCAGGCTGAGAGGCGCGAGCAAAAAGAACGTTGAGAAACACGGCGCGCCCAATTGAAATCAAACCGCAGGGGAAAAAACAGCACACAAACAAAAACAAAACTCCAAGTCCCAGTGTCCTATGTGCTGTGAACACTTCAGCCAATCCGGCGTGCGAAAAATAAAATAAAAACACGCCAGTCTCCCGCAACGGGAGCGCAAGTCCACCACAGCCGGACGCAGCGCCTCATGGCCTCGCAAACAAACACACACACACAACCACGGCGAGACCACCGGAGCAACGGGGAGAAGAGGGACTCCCTCTCTTCCACACTACCCCTCTGAAGACACAGCGAGACCACCACCGGCCTCAAAGTCAGTTGAGCCTGGGTGGAAAAAATACCACCAGCAGGCAGCAGTTCGTCAGGGGAAGCACCCTCCCTGGCGAATGACTGGCTGCTGCCTTTGTACTTCCGACGGAGGTAATACAAAAGCAACAGCCAGCAATCCGCAAGGAAGAGCACCACCCCTTACGGATGGCTGCCTGCTGATCTCCGGTTAGGTAAGCCAGGAGAAAAAGGAGACAGAGAGGAGAGAACCATCATCAGGCAGATAGCTCTTCTCTGCCTCATTTTCACCCGACCTACCTAACGAACCTTACCAGGGGAAGAGCGGGCTGACTGCCAGCTCCTCCTTTTCCCCATTGCTGCATCAAAACTAAAATTCAAAAATACCTAACTCAAACAACAAAAATACCACAAAATAAATAAATAATCATAAAAGAAATCAGAAACATAAAAACCAACCAGAAATAAACAAAACAATTAAATACATCTAAAACCCAAAAAACCCACAAAAGAAGAAACAGAAACACCTACCAGTCCAACACCAAAAAACAAACCAAAACAAAACCCAGATTAAAAAAACCCAGAGAACTCACCAGCACGTCTTCCCTCCACGACTCCAGAACAGAAATGAAGAAACAAAGACTACTTACCGGAAGAAGCCCCACCTAGAGGCCGTGAGAAAAAAACCAAGTCAAACAAAAAGAGAATCCAACACTATTACTAACAGCCCCAGCTAGAGGCCACAAGAGTAAAAACAAGTCAGAAAAATAAGAAATAAATCCAAATCACAAATAAATCTAATAAAATAGATCAAAAAAGTCACAAACCACAAATGCAAAACACCCCCACCCAAACCACCCTTAACCAAAAAACAACAAAAAACCCAAAAAAAACAAAAACAAAAACACAAATAAAAACTGCCCGGCTGGCCGGGTACAAATATGCTAGTACTGTATATTGAAAAATAACTTTTTAAATAGAAGGAATAAACATATTCTTCATATTAAGTGTATTTTAGATACATTAGCCCAAATCCTTTTTCATAGTATAGTAAGGAGTAGTTAAAAGTATTGTGAAAAATTACAACATTAAAATTTAAGACTTCTTGGAATTTACCTCCCCCCACTTGCCTGACAATGTACATTTTTATTATTGACTACTATGGTCTTGTCTGCCTCTAGTGTTAATCTCATGGGCTTGGATACTTCAGGAGTGCTTGGATAATTCAACCACTTTGAATGCAGAGATTCAGCAGAACCTGCCCTCACCCCCCAAAAAAACAACAACAAACCCACCCACTCACAACCAGAATAGTGATGCATGTTTAAAAAAATGGGACTTTGAGAACAAGTACATTTTACATGTGCTGAAAATGAAACATCTTCAGGTGTATGACTGCAGCATATTTTGAAGTTATATAGTATACTTATGTGGTTGTTTCCCCACTGTTTCTTACTTTATGGAGTTTTTTTTTGCAAAAATATATATCTGTATATGTATATGTACATATGATGATGGAATAATATGTCCAGTTACTTACTAATTATTGCTTCTCTTTATTTTGAAATACATTTTCTTTAAAAATATTTATGACAGTTTGTTGTTTCTAGATCCACACATTTCTAGTAATGGAACTATTGAAAGGAGGAGAATTACTTGAACGTATCCAGAAAAAGAAACACTTTAGCGAAACTGAAGCTAGTTATATCATGCGCCGACTTGTTTCAGCAGTGAGCCATATGCATGATGTTGGTGTAGTCCACAGGGACTTAAAACCTGAGGTATGATCTCAGTAAATGAGCAAGATGTGTGAAAACTAACTCATACCCTCTCTTCATCCCTTTGCCACACTTTTAATTTGTCTCTTTACTATGGTTTTCTGTGTTGTGTTTATATATGCTAAGAATAAAACAAATTATTAAAACTCCTGAAGTACTGTTTCTAAAATCTTCCCAATGAATGGTTGTAATATTAATGTTTTGTAATATTAATATTTTCTAATATATATTAAAGCAGTGCATTCCTCTCATTAGAATGTTTATAAATTGCAATTCATTACTAGTAATTAAAATGAGAAATCACTGGCTGAAACCTTCTCACTTTACTCAGAAGGATGGAAGGGTGAGTCAACCTTGATCCAATCAAGATTGAACTCACTGTTTTGGCTGCAGTACAGCAGATTAACCTCTGCAACACCAGGGCTCTTCAAAGTCACTTGCAGCCTGAAAGGAAACATCAGTTTGCTACTTCTGCTGGTGTCATTTATTTTGCATATGAGCTATGTCAAGATTTCAGCCATTGTTATTTATTCCACTTTTATTTATTTATTTACTTTCATGCAAAATTATTCTAGTAACTGTCATTCCCCTAATACCACATTGTGGTCTAATTAAAATTTGGGTATTTATTGCCAAGAAAAATTGCCATCAGACTTTGTGAATATTTCTCTCTCTTTTTTAAAAAATAATTTTTATTAAATTTTAACATAGATACAATATATAAAGACATACATCAAATTCACATCCAGTAATAACACTATATTCCAGTTGTGACTCGATATTATATTACTTCCCCCTTCCATGTCATTTATAGTTTTTCCAAATCTAAATTTTAAAATTTTCACCATCTATTTGTACATTTCATAATCTCTAATATTTCATATGTCCACCAAGTCACCCTACTACTTCGTAATATCAATACAGAAATGACATAACTAAATTTTAAAAATAATAAATTTAAACCAAAAATAAAACAAAAAGACTAACCACCCTGTGTTATATACATTGCCCTGGAGAGCACGGAGTAACATGGAATCATTCCCAAAACCCCTTGTGAACGGGTGCATGTCTATTCAGCTCTTCTCCCTTCAAAGAGTAATCCACAAAAGTTTTCCAAATCTTCCAGAATCTATTTTCTTTAATAATCCCCTTTTTCATATTTATCTCATATGTTAACTTATCATTCAATGCTAATTCCCACATTTCCTTATACCATTCCTCAATTTTTATAATCACATCATTTTTCCATTTTCTCGCAATACACAATCTATCCGTTGTCAGCATTATTTCAAGCAATGCTTTTTTATCTTTACTTATATTTATATCTTCTACATCTGTCAGCATGATGGTATTTGCACTCACTTTGATTTTCCCCCATAATTTCATTTATCTCATTCTTGATACTTTCCCAAAAATCCTTTACAACCTTACATCTCCACCACATATGTTCATATATACCCAATGCACTCTTACAACGGCAACACATTTTATCTTTTTTTATCTATCTGATGCAATCTCACCGGTGTCAGATACCATCTCCACAACATTTTGTAATTGTGCTCCTTTACTCTAACCGACAGAGTTCTCATAATTCTTTTCTTCCATTTATTTTTCCAGTTTTGATCCTCAATCTTTATCTCAAGATGTGAATATTTCTCTCTATCGTGATTTGTTTCGGTCTTTCTGTTAAATTTTACTTACGGTACTTGCTAGCAGTCCAGTTCACTGCCTATGTATACAGGACTTATGCTGAGATGATCCATGTCACATAGGAAGCAAATAAAAATAACACCAGTCATGTGATGCTTTTGCCGCTGCTCTTAATTGATTCAAGTTAGAACAGGGGTGCCCAAACTATGGCCCAAAGGCCTGATCCGACCTGCGGCACCAATTAATCCGGCCCATGCCACCCTCACTGCTCCCGGAAGCAGAAATAAAATGTGCATGTGTGGGTACCAAATGAGCTCGCACAGATGCAGAATACTGCCATAAATGACCCGCGGCTGTTGTAAATGTGTTTACGACAGCCGTGGATCATTACGGCAGCGTTCTGCGCATGTGCAGGCTTATTTGGTGCCCGCGCATGCATGTTTACTTCTGCTTCCGGGAGCAGTGAGGGTGGCATGGGCCCGATTAATTGGTGCCACAGGCCGGAAAAGGCCCGAGTGAGATCTCGTCTCTGTCCCAGCTCCTGCCAACCAAGCAGTTCGAAAGCAAGAAATTGCAAGTAGATAAATAGGGACCACTTCAGTGGGATGGTAAACAGCATTCCGTGCATTCCAGTGTCTAGTCATGCCTGCCACATGTCCACGGAAACATTTGCAAACACAGACAGTGCTGGCTCTTTGGCTATAAAAAGATATGAATTGGATACGACTGGCTTTCGAGCAAGGGTGACTTTTACCTATACATACAACTGTCTGTATTATCGGTTGCTATAACTGGAATTTTAAATTGAAAACACAGCTTTTAAATCTAATATTAAGATTTCTTTTCTTTTGCAGAACTTACTATTCACAGATGAAAGTGATAATTCAGAAATAAAAATAATAGATTTTGGATTTGCCCGATTAAAACCACCTGATAATCAACCTCTTAAGACTCCATGTTTTACTCTTCATTATGCTGCTCCAGAGCTCTTAAATCATAATGGTTATGATGAATCTTGTGATTTATGGAGTCTGGGGGTAATTTTGGTAAGCTAAATGCTGATGTTTCTACAGTTGACTAAACATTTGGTCAAATGGAACAGTTATTTACATATAGGTTAAACGTTGGGTATTGTTAGAGGAAAACAGAACTACTGTGTTACAGGACTAGTGCAAATATAATTTGTATTGTCTCTGCCTTAGATACAGTTGAGAAATCATGAACGGGCTCTTGCATTGCACCATTTTGCATCATAGCTCTGCTTACCTTGTGTTTGGTGATCAGTTTCAAATCATAGGTAATCAAAATACCTGGCATGCTTCCATCTAGTGATTTTACAGCTGAGGCATCTACAAAGTAACATATAGCTTTTGGGCAGGATCCATCTAACTGAAAAATTACACCACTGTCAGGCTGTACGCCTAAATGTGAGTGGCAAATTGAGTGGCAAAATGCAGCAAGTTAAGAAGTCAGCATAGGCATTTATTATAATGCACTAAGTTACATGGCTTGTATGCAACAGGAAAAACCCACACCAGTTCTTTAACCAGCAGCCCATTCTGTGGTTCCCTCCTTAACAAAATTATTCTGGTAAGAAAAAAGATGGAGAAAGTAGTGAAAGAAAAAGAAAGGCTGACAGTCTGCAAAGGTTGTCTAGATTTGCTGCAAAAAATGTATGAATCAGGCATGCCAAAGGCCCCATAATCAAAATTCTGTTTATACGCATTGGTCTGTAAGTTTCCTAGGGGAAGCCTAGAAGCAGGACATGAAAGATTACCCTCCCACTTAGCTCCTGGAATAATTGTATGTATCCCTTGATTAGCAGCCACTAATCTCCTTTTAAAATTGCTGAAGGTGGTGACCATCTTTGGTAAATAACTCCATATTTTAACTATGCCCTATTTGACCAAGTACTTCCTTTCATTTGTTCTGTCTCACCATTTTTCTTCAGTGGATGATGCCAGTTATTAATATTATGAGAGAAGGAGAGAAAAGCTGCTTCCATTCCAATTTCACTAGCACCCCATGTGGTGTATTGGATAGAATGACAAATTAGGACTCAGGAGGCCTGGTTCAAATCCTTGCTCAGCCATGGAAACTGTTGGGAGTAGGACAGGACTGGTAAACCCTTCCACTTACCTTGAAAGTCTTTAAGGTTTGAAAACCCTATAAGTAATTTGGTTCTGACTTGGTAACACATAAAACACACATTTTTGCATAAAAATTAATTTATCCTTCACTTGTTTTTCCCCAAGCTAAACAGCTCCGATGTTGAAACTTTACAAGGGAATTAATTGCTTTGGTTTTTTAGTCATTTTCCTTTCCCTTTTTAAACAACATTCCCACTTTCACCATCTGCTTTTTCGTCAGGATGAACAGAAAGGTGCATAGTATTCTTGGGGAGGAGGGGTCTTTTCACTTTAAGTCAGTGTTGAGGTGATATATTACAGGCAGGGTTTTAAAAATTCAATTTCTGCTTATATCCAAAATGGATTTTACTTTACTGGTATCAGTTATAAATTGGCCAGGTCTTTATCTCCCCCCTCCCCCCCATTTGAAAATGAAAATGCAGATAACACTTGTTCACTTCTTTAGGACTCTTGCTTACTTTCCAAGATCTCACAGAGATTTTAGATGCAGACTTTGAAATTATATATCCAAATTCCTTTAGTAGTCTTGGCAGTGGTGGGTATCAGCAGGTTCGCACTAGTACGCACGTACCAGTAGTAAAAATGGCTGGCATAGTACAGTATTCTCATTCCTGTCTCTTTAATCCCCCCTTTCAATAAGTTATGTCCCTCAGTTGCTACATTTGTTTTGAATCATCCTATAAGGGTTCAGTCATGACTGTTAAATTATATTTGATTTTCTTATTAAAAGTTCAAATTCATGTTGTTTATTTTCCATTGCTTGTTTTATTTTCCATGTGAATTGGCATGGAGATTATGAAACCATTATGTGGATATGTAAAAAATTGTCATCTTTTCCTTATGTTAATTGCCAATCCAAGTGTATAAATTGCTACTGCTATTCTTCATATTAAGCATATGTGTACGCATACATCTTTAATGTGTTTGTGCATTTATATGTTATTTATTTTAAAAATATTTCTATCCTACCTTTATCTTTAAAAAGATTCAAGACTGCTTACAATGTTAAAACATACGATATAAAGGGGGAGGGGACAAACACAGTAAACAACAATAGCCCAACTCTTAGACAGCCAGTCACTGAGAAAATTTATTTATTTATTTAGTACATTTCTATGCCACCCATCTGGAAGGACATTCCAACTCTGGGTGGTTTACAGAATAGAAAAAGTATGGCTAAAGAGAAAAATATTTTAACTTATTTTTTTCCCCTCTGAAAAGTATACGATGCTCTCAGGACAAATTCCCTTCCAATCTCAAGATAAGAATCTAACATGTACAAATGCATTTGAAATTATGAAGAAAATTAAGCGTGGGGAGTTTTCTTTTGAAGGAGATGCTTGGAAGAATGTTTCTGAAGAAGCCAAAGCTATGATACAAGGCATGTATAAGTTACATCATTACGTAACTGTGTAACAGGATTTTAGCCATCAGTATGTAATGATTCATTAAGGGTTCCTTTGGCTCTAATTCAGTGAGTTTGCACCAATTTTCTGATGATACCAGTTCAGTTCTTCTATGTCAAACATCCAAAATGATTTTAAAGTATGAATGTTAAACAAAAAAAAGCTTGAATTAGTGAGGAAGTCTTTTGAAGATTACATTGTTAGAAAAACTCTGAAGTGCAATACATAAAATTGAGTTTAGCTATTATATAAGTCTTGCATAATCTCCTAGAAGTGAAAAATAATTGTGTGTAGCTTTTACAAATGCACACTGAATGTTAATTGCTTACTTAATATGGATCTTCTGGGCATATATGTACATAATTCAGGTATTCTATCAAGGTTGAATTCTACAACTTTAAAATTTCATAAACATCACTGTAAAAATGTAAAGGTTTTCATTTTTGTTTGTAATACATGTTAAATAAGAAGTTATTGAAAAGGATAAACAATAGTTAATTGATTTAAGAATGTCTCAAATTCCTATTAGGACTTCTTACAGTGGATCCAAATAAGAGAATAAAAATGAGCAGTTTGAGATACAATGAATGGCTTCAAGATGGCAGCCAACTGTCATCCAATCCGTTAATGACTCCAGATAATTTAGGATCTTCAGGAGCTGCTGTACATACGTATGTCAAAGCAACATTTAATGTAAGCTCAAGATGAAACCATGTGCTTCTTTGATCCAATTATCATTTTAATTATAAAATAATATAGATATTGTTGTTGTTCAGTCGCACAGTCGGTTCCAACCCTTTGCGACCCTATGGACCATTGTTCTCCAGGCGCCTCTGTCCTCCACCATCCCCCTCAGCCCTCCCAGCTCTGTGCCCATTGCGTCCACAATACCATCTAGCCATCTCATCCTTGGCCTCCCCCTTCCTCTTTTGCCCTCCACCTTTCCCAACATCAATGCCTTCTCAAGTGAATCCTCCCTTCTCATTTGATGTCCAAAGTATTTTAGCTTCATCTTTACTATTTGACCTTCCAATGAGCAGTCAGGGTTAATTTCTTCTAAGATTGACCTATTTGTTCTCCTCGCTGTCCAGGGGGCTCTCAAAACCCTCCTCCAACACCACATTTCAAAGGCATCTATTCTTCTGCGTTCAGCCTTCCTAATTGTCCAGCTCTCACATCCATACATTACTACTGGGAAAACCATTGCTTTGACTATTCTAATTTTTGTTTGCAATGTGATTGTCTCTGCTTTTCACTATGTTCCCCAGGTTTCTCATTGCTTGTCTCCCAAGAATCAGTCGCCTTTTTATTTCATGGCTACAATCCCCATCTGCAGTGATCTTTGATCCTAAGAAAGTAAAATCTGTCACTGCTTCTACTTCTTCCCCGTCTATTTTCCAGGAACTAATTGGGCCTGTTGCCATTATCTTGGTTTTCTTGATATTGAGTCTCAAGCCAGCTTTTGCACTCTCCTCCTTCAGCCCAATCAAGAGATTCTTTAGGTCTTCCTCACTTTCTGCCATTAGGGTGGTATCGTCTGCATATCTCAGATTGTTGATGTTTCTCCCAGCGATTTTAATCCCATATTGTGATATAGATATAGATAGATATATTGTACACATATTTGTTCAAAAGTACTTAGTGAGATATCTCAAGCCTAGGATCCTTCACCATGGCCCCTTCTGATGATTTTCACTGAATGCCATCTGCTGCTGGCTCTGTTACATAAAGAACTCGTTATACCTTATCCCTACTTTCTGCCAAAATACTGTCTTTAGGACAGTTCTTTCCCATTACAAGATTTCACTTCCTTTGTTGATTCTAGCTAGAGCTGTTTTACAGATCAGTCCATTATGTAGGCTGCTAAGAAGAAAATTATTATAATCATATAAAGATGGAGGGAACCATTGACGAAAATCTTATTGCTCATTATATGTGTGCAACTCAACGTTGTGTTCATGGTACTTGCAATGTGACCAAGGAGGAAGTACTATCTCTGAAGCATTTCTACTGGCACATTCTGTAGTTGGTCATGCAGGGAATGTGTAACCAACTGGGTGATCTGATAAGGCAGTTCCTTGTTGCTGGGCATAACACGCAACAAATTTAAGCTGACATGGCTTTTTGTTACATTGGCACAAACCAAGATATTGACAAATATCAAGTACCTTCATTGGGTCAGCTCAAGTCCCAGAAAATAGCTACTCTACTCCATCTTATTCTATTCTTAGAAACTGTAAATTGTTAACATTTATATTGTTAACACCTGCAGGAGTGTAATTTAAATTACAGTATTTGAGTTTTTGGCTTTCAGATGACTGGGAGTTTCAGCTAGTCGCAGTGATGGGCAGTCTTGGCCCTCCAGCTGTTCTTGAACTTCAATTCCCAGAAGCCCAAGTCAGCACTCCTGCTGGTCAGGGTTTCTGGGAATTGAAGTTCAAGAACAGCTGGAGGGCCAAGACTGCCCATCACTGAGCTAGTGTCATACCTTCTATTAGCATGAAAGTCCTTGAGGCAGCTTCTGGAATCTCACTACTGAAACTTGTCCTGGATGCCCTTCTCACTATAAAATCTTTTTTTAAAAATTGGGCAGCTTGGTCTGGCAGTCATTTTTTTTTTTATTTCTCATCATGTCCTCAACTTAATTCTGGAGCATCGTGGGTTGACAGCTCCATTGGGATCCTGATACTTGGTCAGGTCTTGCAGAATGTTCTTTGTTGAGGGCCTATATCAGTGATGGCCAACCTTGGCACTCCAGGTGTTCTTGGACTTCAATTACCAGAAGCCCTAGTCAGCACTCCTGCTGATCAGGGCTTCTGGGAATTGAAGTCCAAGAACACCTGGAGTGCCAAGGTTTTCCTTCACAGGTCTATATTCTAATGAAGTACCTGTACTGAAGTAGAAAGTGGAATGGGCTGGGCTAGAAGTGTAGGGCATGAGTTCTTGCTCTCCATTCTGTTAATTATGGTCATTTTGATACGACATCCAAAAAAAATAATATCCTTGAATTATCCTGCTTATGTTTTTCAACACTATTCAGTGACTAGGTTTTGTTGGAAAGGCAACCATGTATTACTCTTCTGAATATATTTTAATTGTAATGTAATGGCTTAGGGAAAGTATTTTAATGCTTTTATTTTTCTAAACAGCTGCATGAACTGAATGTTTTAAATGCATAAAATTCTGTTTACCTTTTAACATAGGCCTTTAACAAGTACAAAAGAGAAGGATTTTGTCTGCAGAATGTTGACAAAGCACCCCTTGCGAAAAGAAGGAAGATGAAAAAGACAAGCACAAGTACAGAAACTCGTAGTAGCTCCAGTGAAAGTTCTCATTCTTCATCCTCTCATTCTCATGGCAAAACTACCCCTACAAAGACCCTCCAGCCCACAAATCCCACGGACAGCAATAACCCTGAGAGCATCTTCCAGTTTTCTGACTGAGCAATCAAGAGAGGTTTGCTCTGCTAAGGCATATTTTAAAAAGTTATAAACATACTAATATGTGTGTTTCTTTGAAGACAAAAATGTGTATCACAAAAATAACTCCTAGATCAATCTCAGTCTACAGCAATAGATACTAAATATTGCTGGGTCCATAGTCAGAATCAAAGTTCAACAAATGTGTTTGAGAAGAGTTTTGTACATTGTTCGTAAGCCACTCAAACACTTACTTTAAATTGTTAGATAAATGCTGTAGTCCAATGAGCGAATCTCGCATGCATAAACAGGGATTTGCCAAAGCCAACTTCCTTTCCTACCTGGAGACTAGGTGTGGCTATTTTGATTTCAGGTGCAGCACCTCTAAGCAACACTGCTGAGTTGACTTTTTTTTTTCAAAAAAAAGGTCCCCAATGTTCTTCAGTCAGTGAGTTCTTCCTATATTGCCCCCATTCTTTACCTTGAATGATGATTTTCATAAGCTTTCAAAAGTTCTTTCTGAAAACTCACGGAGATCATTCAAGGTAAATCTATCAGCAACAAGACTCTTGTGTGCATGTCTTTAGTTATACTTCTTTGGAATTAGAAAGATTTTCAAAGTTGAAACAAGGCAGAAAAATATCAGCTTCCATATACTGTAAGCAGAAAGCTTGTATACAAAACAACAGTCACATCCAAAGATCATCTTCAGTGTGTAGAATGGATGTATAAGTACTTGCGTAAGACATATGCAACAATTCATCTAGTGTAAGGGCTTGGTGACTGAGATAAAGAACTATACAATTTCTTCTACTCAAGGTTTGGCTACTTTTCTTTCTCTAGTCTGAAAGAATATTTGGTTTGCTTTTTTCTCAAGCAGTCACTATTCAGAATACAGTATATGTAAAGGTTATTTTTAAAATGTATTTATTTTCTATGTGACTAGATTTAAAATTTAAAAATCAGTTTTTCTTAAGTGGGAATTTGGTATTATTGTTATTATATTGATTTGAAAACTAAGTGTGTTGTGCTCTAGTTGTAGCATAATTGCTATCTAGTTGTAGCATAATATTTGGAGGATTTTCTTCTATATAAAGCATCTACATGATTAAGTACACCTGTAATTGCATTTCAGAAGTAATGGAGCAATGCAATGAGTGCATCTTGAAGATGCTTGCAACCTTCTTTAGCAATTCCAGTTAGAATTAATCAGTTTTTTATTGCATATGTCCCTCTGCAATACAAAGTTTTGGATTTCTCCTCTTTATTTCTATACTTATACGCAATATTTCTCAGATTTTGCCCCCTTTCATGTAGGGGTATGTTCTGACTTTAAATCACATGCACTGGGAAAACTAAAGGTATATTTTATCAAACACTGTGCTTCACATCTATACACTGTGTTTTATTAAGCAAGATATTTCTTCCTGCAGTCATAAAGTATTTGGAATCAAACATGTGATTCTTAATGATGCATTTAAAAGGTAATGTCTGATACAAGTCTATCCGTTCTGATCTTGCAAAAAAGTTTGAGTCCTCCTGTTCTGTGAATTCGTAGGGTAGTATATATAGTTAAGCTCGTGAATGGATGTTTGCATGCTCAGAGCTCACCTCAAAGATTTTTTAAAACAACTTGCTGCATTGTAAACAAAATCCAAATCCTATGCAAATGTGTGTGTGTGTGCACACATGTGCATGCATGAATATAGGAAATGTTTTTTCTATCAATAGTTTACATAATTACATCTCTTATCAGTGTTTTGGATGATCTAATGTAGACCTGTCTATGAAAACTAAAGGAACAAATTCCTGAACAGAGCACGTGTTTATGTCTTGCTATAGTATAACTGAGAGCATTTTCAGCAGGAATGTCGTAAAAAGTGATCCAAACAATATTTTATGTGGCTTACTGAGTCCTTGTTAACATTCATGTCACCCAATTTAACTTCAGGGGGAAATGTAATTCTAGCCCTTATTGTTATGCAAGATTGAACATTTAGTAACAGGAGCTCAAAGGCTTCTTTAAAAATACCAGATATGCAATGTGATCTTATGCATGCTTACTCAGAAATAGGATCTGTCAGGTTCAACAGGGTTTACTAGTTAGAAAACTAAAGTGTAGAGCAGGGGTGCCCAAACTATGGCCGGTGGGCTGGATCTGGGCCCCAACACCAATTCATCCGGCCCACGAAGCCCTCGTTGCTCCCGGAAGCGGAAGTAAAACGTGTTTTACTTCCACTTCCGAGAGCAACGAGGGCTTCGTGGTCTGGATGAATAGGTGTTGAGGCCCAGATCCAGCCCACCGGCCATAGCGATGGCCTCCTGAACCATGTGACCGGCCCGCAGCCCAAAATGTTTGGGCACCCCTGGTGTAGAGGATCTCAACCTTATTTGTTTTCACCCCTAAAGTTTCTAAAGTGACTTAATAATTTGAAATCTTAACTTGAGTCTTTTGACATTTGGAATTGTTAATTCAAGATACATACAGCACAGGATTCACACATCACGTCCACCAGATGTGCCTTGGCTTCCACACTGTGTCTAGAAATCTAACTTACCCTTGCAGTCTATGTAAGACAGTTGCTTTTTCTTTTCTTTAAGGCAGTTCAGAAAACTTCTGGCCCATTTTCAATGTAACCCTGCAGCTAAGAATCTGAACACCTTTGAATATGAGACTTTTAGAAATGAGGATCACTTAGTTTAAAATCCTATGAACACTTAACCTGAGAGTACATCCTATTGTTCTTTGTAATGGTTTTTGTAATATCACACAAATGGGTTTACCTTTTGTGCCTGCACAAATAACTTTTGGAACTTTCTAGACCCTAGGGAAAAAGTATTAGGATACACCATTCTTCTTCGTGATCTTTGTGAATCATACAAATAGGTTTCTTGGTTCCTTTTTACCTCTGCTAGGCTAATAACTTGGGGCTTTCTCAGAACCTCACATTTATTTCATCTACTTCAACAAGGCTTGTAATATAGCTCCTTACATTTAATCCTTCATTCTTCTCTTAGTTCTTTGCTGTTCATTCTTTTTTTAAAAAAAGTTGATGGACTTCTCTTTGTTGTGAGTTCACCATAATTCACTATTAACAGCTTGTCTATCTTTTAAAGACCCTAGTAGATCTGTTCAAGAAGTGCATAAGCAGCAACAATAAAATCACTCTCCCATGGCCACTTCATGTGTCTGCTTTGAAGAGGGGTACAAATGCAAAACTGTCCCTTTTGTTGAAACTTTACAAAAGTTCCTATTAAAAATTGGCAACCCGGCTTGAATGGAGGCACTTCAAATTGACATATTTACTAAGATCTCTGCAGAGCTATCCTCTCAGTTACAATTGAGCCAGACAATATTATTCAGTACTAAGGATAAGCCTTTGATTTCTAAGTAAAGTTTACTTTCCCCCAGCTTTTTCTCAAAATAAAATAGTCAACCAATTCAGATTCAGTAAAAAAACAAACACCAAGGCTAAGAAGTCAAAAACTCATGAGACATTGGTTCCAAAGGCTTTTCCAACCTATTCGTCACCTTCAGCGTAAAGAACAAATATTCTCTTTTTAAATATATCAAGTTTCTTTGAACTTTTTCCAAAAGTCAAGGCAGCAAAAAAGCTTTAAAGTCAAGATCTTCAACCTTGCTATGCAAATTAGAGAGTAAACAAAGCAAAACAAAAATGTTGTAGCACTTTAAAGACTAACTGCTTTTTTTAATGTTAGCTTTCATGGATCAAATCCACTTCGTCAAAAGTATTTAGCAACATCTACACTTATTGGTGTCATCCAGAGACAGATTTGTTTGCAACTTACAACAACAGAAAATGTAAACAAAATATTTTTCACCAGTGAACTGTGGGCAGACTTGTTGGAAGATGCCTTTATGATTCCCTGGAAAAGGAAACAGCTTTATTTTTTCCTTCTAATACTTCTGCTACACAGAACCATAGTAAAGTTATGTCACAAGAAGACCAATGCCATACTAATAGCCTCATGGTGACAGCTTCATTCTTGGTTTGCGGCCCTCAAACATATAGCAATGGGAATCTTACACCTGCCTTTGATTCCAGATCTGATTACACAGCACAGGAGCACACTCTCCGACACCTGGGTCTACACTGTCTGAAACTGACAACTTGGAGAATTTGTTTGACCTAAAGACAATTTTGTTCAAAGCACTAAAAGCATCAACTAGATGCAACTATCCATTTAAATGGAGAATATTCATCAACTTCTCAGAATCCCTACACAAATCATACTTATCATCTAAGTTAAACAAAGTCTGGCATTTTATCACACATAAAGGAAAGAGGTCTGTCTCATTCCTCTCTAAAATGTATTTGTCAGCAGTTGTTTCACATTAACCATGAGTTTCATTGACTTCATGTTTCTTGAGAAATCTGGTCCTTGAAAGATTTTTGGTTTGGAAAAACGTTTGAAAAACATTTCCCCATACATCAGATTTCTGATGCAGCAATGATCACTAATGTTGGTTGTCTATCAACTTAGGAAGCCACCATTCAAACCCATAGCATCCTCAAATCCTAGACTGTTAATGTTCAAAACTGTGTTGCTGGTTGCCATCACATCTTCATGTTGAACAATAAATTCAATGTCCTTAGGTGTGGCCCAGCTTTCCTACAGTTCTATAAGGGTAAGGTGACGTTATTCCCCAATCTTTTCTACCTGAAGTGGTCTTAGAATCCCATTTATATCTCACCATTGTATTTTCGACCTTTTCCCCATTATCCTCATTGGAGTTGGAAAAATCACTCCATATCCTGGACATCCATTGGGCTCTAGCATTTTACAAGTCACAAACCAGAGACTTTAGGAAGTCATTCAAATCTTCATAAATTATCAGGGATTAAAGAAGGGTGAACATGTTTCCTCACAGAAACTATCCAGATGGATAGTTAACACAGTTACATTATGTTACCAACTTTCAAACAAGCCACTACCAAATTTCCTAAAGGAACATTGTGCCAGAGCAGTAGCTACTTCAGTGTTCCTCAAATAAGTTCATGTGAAAGATATTTGTAAGGTGGCAATGTGGTCACAGTCCTCAAAAATTCTTCAGATCATACTGATTGGACATTAGGGTCAAGCAAGATGTCTTATTTGGCACAATCTCTTCTGCACTAGCCTGTTACCCCAGAACGTGCTAGTCGGCCAATTGTATAATTTCTTAGGGACCATGACAAAGGAGGACGGGTTGCTTACCAGTAACTAGTTTTTCAAGTGCTAATCTTTGAATTCATACAACCCACTCATGTCCCCTCAGTCTGTCTTGCTGCTCTGGCTCAAAGGACTGGGGATCCAGGGCACCGTGTTGTCCTGGTTTTCCTCTTTTCTGGAGGGCCGTACCCAGTCGGTGTGGTTAGAGAGTGAGAGGTCCAGCCCTAGGCTTCTCAAGTATGGGGTGCCTCAGGGTTCGGTGCTCTCTCCTCTCCTATTTAACATCTACATGAAGCCACTGGGTGAGATCATTCGTTCCCACGGGGTGCGGTACCATCAGTACACGGATGACACTCAGTTGTACATCTCGGCCCGTGGGGACCCCAGTGATGCTGTTGAAATCCTATCCGGATGCCTGGAGGCCATTGGGGTCTGGATGGGGGCCAATGGGCTTCGGCTGAATCCCAGCAAGACAGAGTGGCTGTGGATAAGGGGCCCCGTGTTATCCAGGGAGTTACCATCTTTGGTACTGGATGGGGCTGTTTTGCCCCAGACAGACCCAGTGCGCAACTTGGGGGTCCTTCTGGACTCGCGGCTGCTGCTAGAAGAACAGGTAGCGGCTGTGGCCAGGAGGGCTTTTGCCCAACTTCGGGTGATTTGCCAGTTGCGCACGCTCCTGGACCGGGGCTCCTTGCTTATGGTCACCCATGCTCTGGTCACTTCCCGACTAGATTATTGTAATGCGCTCTACATGGGGCTGCCCTTGACGACCATTCGGAGGCTGCAGCTGGTCCAGAATGCGGCAGCCCGGGTGGTGATGGGATGTGGGCGATATGCCCAGGCCTCACCGCTAATTTGGGAGCTGCACTGGTTACCAGTTTGTCTCCGGGTGCAATTCAAGGTGCTGGTTTTGACCTTTAAAGCCCTATATGGCAGTGGGCCAGGATACCTTAGAGACCGCATCGTCCCAAGAGTGTCTGCCCGTCCAACCAGAGCGGACCAGAGGGGCTCTCTAATAGTGCCATCAGCTAGGGGTGCACATCTATCCAGCACCCAAAGGAGGGCCTTCTCCGTGTCCGCACCAACTCTCTGGAACCTCCTGCCAACAGATCTAAGACTTCAAAGAGAATTGCTGCCCTTCAGGAAAGGATTGAAGACCTGGCTGGCAGGGCAGGTGTGGGGCCCGAATGGGAACACGGTTCCCACCTGCTGGCTTATGTAAACAATTAAGAACTCTCTCTTCTTCTTCTTTTTATAGTGGGTGGGATGGGTGGGTGGGATATGGGGCTTTTAAAGTGGGTGGGATGTGGGTCTTTTAAAGTGTTTTTATGTGTTTTTAGAACTTGTTGTAATGCCGCCCTGAGTCGGGTTCTGCCTGAGTGGGCGGCATATATAAATATGACTATTAAATTAAATTTTAAAAAAAATTAATTCTTTTTTCTGTACAAGCAGTGGATTGGGGTAAATGGGGACTTAATGTAGAATGGGGAGCATGCATGGGTAGAAGGCATGTCCTACTACAGTGCTGGCAAACCTTTTAGAGACCGAATGCCCAAATTACAACCCAAAAAACATTTATCGCAAAGTTCCAACACAGCAACAGGGGAGGAAGTAAACACCTCCATTGGGCTGAGGGGCAGGGCGAACTCTGTGCTATGGTGACTGCACGGGTGCCCACAGAGAAGGCTCCAAGTGCCACCTCTGGTATGCATGCCATAGGTTTCTCACCACCGTCCTACATTTCCCTTGGCTTTAAAAAGTTCTGAAGTCTGTTCGTGTAGCTACAAAAGGTAAACTCCTTTGTGTGAATTCATAGATGACCGCTCAGAAAACTAGTTACAGGTAAATAATCTGTCCAATTCAGTGGTTTTTACTTCTCAATAAATATGCATAAGATTGTGCTACTGACTGAATACTTTGACATGAGCTGCAGCACAAGTTGTAAATATGTGAATTGTTACTGTTTACATTATTCCGATCCTTGTATTTTGTAATTCCATATGACAAAAGCACAAAGAACTAAAGGTATCTTATGCAAGATATACAATCTTATGACAGCATTTAATTTAATTTCACTTGCCAGATCTCATAGATAATATGTCCTGTATAATGAAATATTTTCTTTCTGATAATATGTCATGATTATGCAGAGAGCACCAGTGAACAGATGCAAGTTAGTGTTCAGTAAATTACAGACACATTTCTTGTTATTCTTTTTCCATTTTCTATTTGACTATGACAATTGCATAAATTATCATTTTCAATAAAATCACCAGTGGTTCCATAGATTAAATTACAAGGAATGAGTGCTACTTTCAATAATTTTAAATATATAATCTCTTTTGGGGAAATCCAGGCATGGCATATTATGTTAGAATAGCATATTATGTTAGAATATTTGGTAGAGTTTCTTAAAGTGCACAGAGTAAAGTAATGATCTACTATTTCTCAGGAAAAGATATTTTTTCAAAGTTCTCTTACACTAGGCAGCTTTTATGAAAATTCCATTGAGCTTTTATTGTGATAGTGGGATCACAATTGGAGAGCAGAGTTTCTTTTTAGTCAAACATTGGTAAGCACAGTGTACAGCTACACCATTAGTGTGGTTTTATTCATGTTTTTGAGGTGCACACCATATAATTTTGTTGATCACATTTTGTATAGTTGAGAAACTGTTAGTGTTGGTGAGTAGAAATGAGTAGAAATTAATTGGTATAGATGTAATTTAATTGTCATAAATGGATTTATGATAAATTACTTAATCGGTTCCATACATTGAAACAGATTGTTTCTTGCTGTTTACAGAGTAAAAAGTGAAAGGATAAGAATGACTAGTTTCTTACTATCTGACTCTGTTATATAGTGATTTGTCTTGCTGGCAAAGTTGAAGATTGGTAGTATGGGAGTGCTGAGGGACAGCATCTTGTTTGTAAGGTAGTGGTTGACAACACCTTTCTGTGGCACACTATGGTTTAATTGAGTCACTTAGATGCATTTAGATAGCTATGTCGTCCAGATTTGGTGCTGTACTCTGTAATTGGTTAATTCCCCCAATAGACTTGAGTTTTTATTTAGCCATTAGAATAAGACTCTAAAGATTCTAAATAATTAAAATACAGGAATATGTCACTACTTCTGTCACATTGGTATCTCAGCTGCCATAAAGTCTCACACTTTTTTGGATTAAAGAGCCTATTTTAATACGTATTAATCTTACTAATTTTTTGTAAAATAGAATCGATTGGAGAATTATTTATTGCATATCGCCATCCTAAACTAGGATCCTTCCATTTTCAGTCATTCTTCATAAGATTATAAGAGTAGCTGGGCATAGGTGGACAAGATATATATCATACCTGTTATACCTGTAAAATAAGAAATGAGTTTATTCACATTGGTTAAAGGAATTTTGAATTCTGGGACATCTTGTTTTAATTTCAGAAAAGTTGTAATTTATGTTGGTAGAACTTTTTTTTTGTTGTTGTTCAGTCGCACAGTCGACTCCGACCCTTTGCGACCCCATGGACCATTTTCCTCCAGGCGCCTCTGTCCTCTACCATCCCCCTCAGCCCTCCCAGCTCTGTGCCCATTGTGTCTATAATACCATCTAGCCATCTCATCCTTGGCCTCCCCCTTCTTCTTTTGCCCTCCACCTTTCCCAACATCAATGCCTTCTCAAGTGAATCCTCCCTTCTCATTTGATGTCCAAAGTATTTTAGCTTCATCTTTACTATTTGACCTTCCAATGAGCAGTCAGGGTTAATTTCTTCTAAGATTGACCTATTTGTTCTCCTCGCTGTCCAGGGGACTCTCAAAACCCTCCTCCAACACCACATTTCAAAGGCATCTATTCTTCTGCGTTCAGCCTTCCTAATTGTCCAGCTCTCACATCCATACATTACTACTGGGAAAACCATTGCTTTGACTATTCTAATTTTTGTTTGCAATGTAATGTCTCAGCTTTTCACTATGTTCCCCAGGTTTCTCATCGCTTGTCTCCCAAGAATCAAGTCGCCTTTTTATTTCATGGCTGCAATCCCCATCTGCAGTGATCTTTGATCCTAAGAAAGTAAAATCTGTCACTGCTTCTACTTCTTCCCCGTCTATTTTCCAGGAACTGATGGGGCCTGTTGCCATTATCTTGGTTTTTTTGATATTGAGTCTCAAGCCAGCTTTTGCACTCTCCTCCTTCAGCCCAATCAAGAGATTCTTTAGGTCTTCCTCACTTTCTGCCATTAGGGTGGTATCGTCTGCATATCTCAGATTATTGATGTTTCTCCCAGCGATTTTAATCCCATATTGTGATTCCTCCATCCCTGCACTGCGCATTATGTGCTCTGTGTATAGGTTGAATAAGCATGGTGACAAAATGCAGCCTTGTCTTACTCATTTTCCTATTTCAAACCACTCTGTTATTCCATGTTCTGTCCTAACTGTTGCTTCTTGGTTCATGTACAGATTTCTCAGGAGGCATATGAGGTGCTCTGGTATTCCCATCTCTTTAATTACTTGCCACATCTTGTTGTGGTCCACACAGTCAAATGCCTTAGTGTAGTCAATAAAACAAAAGTAAACTTGTTTCTGGTATTCCTTTGTTTTCTCCATGATCCAGCGTATGTTGGCGATGTGGTCTCTAGTCCCCCTGCCTCTTCTGAAACCAGCCTGCACCTCTGGTAATTCTCTCTCCACATGCTGCTGAAGTCTGTCCTGTATTATCTTGAGCATCACCTTGCTGGCATGTGGGATGAGCGCGATTGTTCGATAATTTGAACATTCTTTGGCATTGCCCTTTTTTGGGGTTGGGACGTATACTGATCTTTTCCAATCCTGTGGCCACTGTTTTGTTTTCCAAATCTGCTGGCATATTGAATGCAGTAATTTGATGCCATCATCTTTTAGCGCTTTGAAAAATTCAACTGGGATACCATCATCTCCACTAGCTTTGTTGTTTGCAGTGCTCTTTAGTTCAATTTCTTCATCATTGTGATTATCAGGAGTGTTCAGGTTCTTTTTGTAAAGTTCCTCTGTGTACTCTTTCCATCTTTTCTTAATTTCTTCTGCATCAGCTAGCTCCTTTCCATCTTTGTCCCTTATCATGGTCATTTTTGCTTTAAATGTTCCCTTGATTTCCCCAATTTTTTTGAAAAGATCTCTGGTTCTGCCTCTTTTGTTGTTTTCCTCCATTTCTCTGCACTGTTCTTTTAGGTAGTTTTCCTTATCTCTCCTTGCTTTTCTTTGAAATTCTGTGTTCAAATGGTTGTAGTTTTTCCTTTCTCCTTTGACTTTTGCGTTCCTTCTTTCCTCTGCTATTTTAAGAGCCTCATCAGACAACCACTTTGCTTTCTTACTCTTCTTTTCTTTTGGTATGGTTTTCTTTGCTGCTTCCTGCATGATGTCCCTCATCTCGGTCCATAATTCTTCCGGTACTCTGTCTACCGAGTCTAAGCCATTAAATCTGTTCATCACCTCCACCGTGTATTCTTTAGGGATGCTGTCTAGGTGATATCTTTCTGGTCTCCGTGTTTTCCCTATTTTCTTTAGTCTAAGCCTGAATTTTGCGATCAGTAGGTTGTGATCTGAGCCACAGTCTGCTCCAGGTCTTGTTTTTGCTGACTGTATGGAGGTTCTCCATCTTTGGCTGCAGAGTATGTAGTCAATCTGCTTTCGGTGTTGGCCATCTGGTGATGTCCATGTGTAAAGTCGCCTCTTGTGTTGCTGGAAGAGGGTGTTTGCTATGACCAGTGCGTTCTCTTGGCAGAACTCTATCAATCTTTGCCCTGCTTCATTCTGTGTTCCAAGACCAAATTTGCCTGTTATTCCCTCCACTTTTTGATTTCCTACTTTGGCATTCCAGTCTCCTAATATAATTTGGACATCATTTCTTGGTGTCTGTTCTATGAGGTGTTGTAAGTCCTCATAGAACTGGTCCATTGTGGCTTCATCTGCACCAGTGGTTGGTGCGTATATTTGGATCACAGTGACATTGAAAGGTTTGCCTTGAAATCTGACTGACATCATTCTGTCATTTTTGAGATTGTATCCCATTACTGCTTTTCTCACTCTTTTGTTGACAATTATGGCTACTCCATTTCTTCTAAGGTTTTCTTGCCCGCAGTAGTAGATATGATGGTTTCCAGAGCTGAATTCACCCATCCCTGTCCATTTGAGCTCACTGATGCCCAAGATGTCAATGCTTATTCTTTCCATCTCATTTTTTACCACTTCCAGTTTTCCTTGATTCATAGACCTCACATTCCATGTCCCTATGCAGTATTGTTCCCTGCAACACTGTATTTCTCCTCCCCCTTTCGTATCCCTCCCCCTTTTCAGATCTGCTGTGCTGAGCATCCCCTTGTTTTGCCTTTTGTTTTGGTCCATAGGGTTCTCTTGGCAAACTTTGTGGCGTGCCTTGCCGGTCTCTACGCCAGTCTGAACTTTTTTACTTGCAAGTTAAAGTATTTGAAAATGAAACGAGACTCTCACAATTGAGTAACTGTCATTAGTAAATTGTCCTGTCTAAAAATAGGTACAATCATTCAAATATTTGTATGCTATATATACACTTAGGTATGTAAATAGTTTATTACTTTTGACTAGCTACATAACTACAAAGGTGCTAATTCTCTTGGACTGTGCTTGTAAGGGACAACACACCCACGTTATCCCATCACCTGCCAGAGACCTGTACCCATTCAGGAATCCCACAACATCTTTGTGTTGCTTCAGAGTACCTTTGGTCCTGCTCCAGACTAGAGAAATCTATGATAGGTTTCAATCACTGACTGTTTATGCTTATAAACCAGCCAGATCAAGTAGGACATGCAGTGTGAATTAGCTTAATGTAGCATTGCCAATAATGCAATAAAGGAACTGGAAATCTCCCACCAGCTTAAGCTCTCTATAATAAGTGCAGTGTCTTCTGTTTCAACCAGGTTTATTTAGATGGGGAAAAATATAAAAGTCCAGGATAAGGTACAAAATAAAAAAAAGAAATGTTTTTACTTTCTCCTTTCCTAGAATAAAACAAGAAAGGCATATCTAGCTATATTTCCTTGCCATGTCTTTCTACTGTTTACTCAACAGTACTCACATATGACACAGAATCAGAAACATAATCATGTTTCTCATTTCTCATCCCACCTCTTCTGGGATATTAACCAGCAGAATAACAGCATACCATGTCCATTATTCTCCATTCCATTCTCACAGTTTGCAGCCTATTTAGACTATTTTTAAAAGTAAACTACTCAATACCTGCCTTGAAGGTCATTTTCCAAGCTTTTCCATCTCTTCTCATGGAATAAAGAACTTCTTTAACTCACTAAATGCAAATTCCCCATTTTAATTCATTACAGTGGTATGTTACAGGTTTGTTTCAGTAAGTCTCTTACTGCTGAGCCTATTTCTTTCAATTGATGTTCCTCCTTTGCTTCTGTATAACTGAATTTTAAATTTAGCTAAATTGAAATCTTGGCATTTACTGTATTTACCTATGAAGATGCCTTAATTGAGTTGCTCTCTCTAGTTCAGTGACTACTCTACTCTGACTACCAGCAGCTGTCTATGGTCTACATTACAACAGGAATGGGCAAGGTGTGGCTACAGGCCTCATAAGGCTCCAGGTCTTACTGAACACCCCAAAAGCCCTCAATTTTGTGTTCCCAGAATGTACCTACATGAGTGCCTCAAGGAGGCACAATTTACCATCTTTGTACAATCATTCCCTGGCCCATTATAGGCCTTAAAATATATTTTTCTCAAAAATGGAAGTGATTGGTTTTGTATTTTAGAGACCAAAAACAAAATTGTTGGAGAAAGTAGTATAATTGGAGGGGTTTGGCCCAACAGGGTCTGCGAAAGGGCACAAATGGCCTACAGATAATCAGAAAGCACCCATTCCAGATCTAAAGTAAAGGTTTCCCTCAAGTCCCGCTACATGAGATCTATTTAACTGAGCTTAGTATGACACATATCTCTTATAAATAAAATATTTTAGACATTGATGTAAAATACAAATAAAAGTTTTGCAGCAGAATTAACTATTTCACGATAGTTTTTTTACAATAACATTTTAAAAACCTACAATAGTTTTAAATTTCTGCCAGTTCATGCACTTTTATTAGGTTTTGTTTTTTCAAAATAACTCATAAAGTGGCTTGCAAATGTTAAATGTTTATACTAATTAGATCATGAAAGTTTACACATTGTATACTGTAGCCTTTAATATTAAATACTTTAAAGAACTAATTTAGCAGAACTAAATGGTCATGAATAGCTGAAATAGAACAAACATTTTAAAGCATTTTAAATATAATAAGGCCAGATTTACATGCTATAGTAGCTTTACACAAAGTGAAATCAAAGCTGTTATAGGTATGAAGTGAAATTGATGTGTACACATTGGCATATAAGCATTGATACGTGTACATGGACAGTATGGAGGTGGATTGAGATTTAGGAGTGGAAGAAGACCTTTCCATTTCCTTCTATACCAGGCCCTCCAAAATGTTGCACAGAGAGAACCCTATGAATGGAATGAGCTGTTACAAAGGCAATCATTTTCTTGGAAGGGTTTTTTTTTTTTTTTAGGCATTCATCAAGCTGCTTAGTAGCACACTCCATATACAGTATTCTGTCCTACCTTCTCTATGCATGTGTATATTCTTTGCTAACATAACAATGTGGTATTTCTTCTAGAAAAGGGATGCCCAAACTACCACCCAGGGACTGGATCCGGCCCCCGTGCCAATTCATCCGCCCCCCAGAGCCCTTGCCTTTCCCGGGAGTGGAAGTAAAACGCGCCCATATGGGCACATTTTACTTCTGCTCCCGGGAGCAACGAGGGCTCTGAATTGGCATCGGGGGGGGGGGTGGATCTGGCCCCCAGGCCATAGTAATTGGGTCCCTGAACCATGTGACCAGCCCACGGCCCTGTTCTAGAAGATGATGGCCTATAACCTTAAGTGATGATTTCACAGCTGTGTTTGCTCTGGCTATAGGAAATAGAATGGACACTAAAGAGTCTACCTTTCAACTCTCTTTGATTTAAACTTCTATGAAGTGATTGTGATTACCGGCATGTGGTGGATTGTTGGATATAAACCAGCTAGTAGTTAGTTAGCTCAAAAGAAATACTTATGGGATCTTTGATTGGGCTTAGGTTCTTGAGATGTTTGTTTTGCAATCAGTTAATTTCAGAGTTTCTTTTATGCACATCTGTTCAACTTGATTTTGCAGAAGGCGCAGGGGCTTGGAATCGACTGTGCGCCTGAACAACAACAACAAAGTAGAGGTACTTGGGCATAGTTGAGGTCAACACAATGGAGTACTTGTAGAGCATTTTTGAGAAGACCTAAGTGTGTTAAATAAAAGAATGGAGTGGATTTTGAAGCCATACCTTTGCAGAGGTGGGCAATTAGTGGCCCCCCAGATGTTGCTGGACTACAGTTCATATATCCTCTCACTTTTGACCAGTGGATTGCCTAAGCACTGCATGCATCCACTTATTCAACTTCTAACTCGCTGTATTCTTTTCACTAGCTGAATACCCTAAATTCTTGCCAACTGACTGAAAGTATATTATATAATTCTCAAAACAAATAATGGCATGAGTTCATCTCATTCAATGACATCCTGTCTATGTGAATGCTGTTCTCTTTGCCACTGTAGCTTATATAGTCTCAGAATGTTGCACGAAAAGAACATATGTTCAGAAAAATCAGACGTCAAATTATTTTAGAGGCAATAATTTTTCTCAAAAATGAGTGTTTGCTTTGAACAAGGGAAATTTATGTTTAATAAATAATTATTTCAAAGAAAGAAAAGGAAAAATATATGAAACAGTTATTACATGGTGAAAATTTCCATGTCATTAAAAACCTGATAGTCAACTTCAATGATAAACCTGTACCATCTTCCTTTCAAATTGTAAATATGATCCCCCTCTTCACACAAAACAGGGGTTCTCAACCTTTTAAAGCTGGGGCCAGATCACACACCCTCAGACTGTTAGCTGGCTGGACTGGTGTCCCGTCCCCCCCACTGCCAGAGTGATCCTGCTGCCATTGCTGCCTTTGGTGGCGGCAGCAGCAGTAAGACCACCTGAGCCACCACCATTCCCCCCATGCCACCCCCCATGCCACCATTCTGGTCTGCCAACACTTCCATCCCTCACCACACCCCTCATGCCGCCGCTGCCAGCACTCCCCCCACGCCACCAATCTGGCCATCCAACATCCCCCCCTACTGCCAGATGCTGCTTCCCTGCTTACAGGCTTGCCATGGGTGAAGGAGGGGTCCTGCTTGTCTTTGCCTGCGCTCGGCTAGAGTGGCACCCAGGGCAGATGCAGGTAGCCGCAGGCGCCTGCCACTTCTGCTTCTGCTACCATCCTTTTCCCCTCCACCTGGCTTGGTGTGTCCCTAACGCTGATCCATAGCAGGACGGATGTTGTAAGCCAGGTGGAGGGGAAAAAGATGGTGGCGGCAGCAAGGGCCAGATGGAATGGTGCTGCAGGACAGATATGGCCCACGGGCCGTAGGTTGAAAACCCTGACAAAAGTATAAGGGAGGCAGTTGTGCTGAAATAAGGCACTATATTCCTCTGAAAAGAAATATGCTGCAGTTTAAGCATTTTATATGTGTATTTTTTTTATTTCTCTATAGATGAATTCTGCTTTTGTATAGAGAAGGAGCACAGTTAATACACTGAAAACAATGAAATACAAATTCTTGAAATGAAGTCTATGACCAAGTCAGTCACATGACCAAGGATACTGTCTGCTTTTAACATTTGTTGACCAGTTTTCAAAATACCTGCAATGGCAATGGAGTTGGGCAGAATTTAGACCTGTAGGATCTAGCTCATTTTTTACCATCTATTCTGTTGGCATGTAGGAAAGGTAACCAGTTAGATCTAGAGCATTTTGAGCTGAAGGTTTCTTAAGTATCAGATTACAAAAGCTCACCCCACCATATCCCTGTTTCAGCTATATAATTAAGACCTGTGTATTGCTTTGTTGTTGCTGCTGCTATAACTGTGAGTCATAAATCCTTGCCGGGCTAGCTTCTGATCACTGCCTTTGGAGAATAATTGGATTTCCTAGGTAATTTGGCTTTTTAGACAATCACTATAGACCAGGGGTGCCCAAAGTTTTCCTGCCAGGGGCCTGACCATGCCCCTCAGACAGCTGAGTGGGCTGGTCATGTGGTTCCTCTCAGCACCCAGGCTGCCACGTAAATTCAACATGTGTTTTTGGGCATTTTTGCTGCTTCCGCCGCTTCCCGTGGCGGCGGGAGCAAGGATGTTACATTTTTGCTGTGTTTTTGGAATTTTTTGCTGAGGTTTCACAGCGTTTTGGCACACTTTAGCATAATTTTGCAACTTCCAGCGGCAGCAGGTCACTTCCGGTGTTGGTGGCAATCTGGCTTGTGGGCCGGATCCAGCCTACTGTCTGTAGTTTGACCACCCCTCCTATAGACTAACATGGCAGATTTTTGCTATTACATTCTTCAATTAGTCTTTAAGGAGCCACAGCATTTTTTTGTCTTTTGTTTTGTTTTGTTTATTCTCTGATATTTTCCAAGCATGTCCACCTACATGAATTGTACAGCATAGTATAGAGATTAGTGTTTCATATTGTGAATGGTTTGGTTTTATGTAAAGATTATTTGGTTAGAAGAACTGAAAAGAAAAAAGAATCATTATACCTATGTGTAATACATCATTTACAATTATATATTGTATAATATGTATAATTTTGTAATTTACCCTTGAATATAAATAGCCAGATTTTCCATCATATTCTAAATTGAGATTATTCCCACAAATCCTTCTTTTAATAACTTCTCCTTTATCGTTATCATTGAGAATAAAGGTGGACTTCTACTGTAGAACAGTGGAATCCAATGTGAATGAGATGTGGTAAAACTGTTCCCATGGAACAACCCATGGATCTGCAAAATCAAATCTATAGAGCAGTGGTGGTAAACCTTGGCACTCCAGTTGTTTTTGGACTTCAATTACCAGAAGCCCAAGTCAGTACGCCTGCAGATCAGGGCTTCTGGGAATTGAAGTCCGAGAACAGCTGGAGTGCCAAGGTTAGCCACCAGTGGCATAGGTGATGCATCAAGATCAGCCTTTTCTTTTAAATTGCTTCTGATATCATCCTTTCTTATAGCTGGAGAGCCAAGGTTCATCACCGTGGTTGTAGAGCAGGGGTTCTCAACCTCTGGCCCGTGGGCCGGATACAACCCTCGATGCAAAATCATCCAGCCCCTGACCTCGCTGTAGCCGCATTTACAACAGCCGTAAATGTGTCCATGGCTGTTGTAAACGCATTTACGGCAGCTGCAGTTTACACTGGGGAAAACCACCAGTCCGGCCCCCTCGACTGTCTGAGGGAGCGTGACCCAGCCCCCAATGTAAAAAGGTTGAGAACCCCTGCTGTAGAGAATGAGAACCTTTTAGGAACTTGCTTCTGGGCTTCATGCAGATCTACAAAGGTGAGGAGAAGGAAAGGAATTTAAGTTGCATTGGTACTGTAGCACTAGTGTAACATTGTTTTTATTTTATTTTATTTACTGTACTTCTGTGCTGGCTTTTTCCTGCCAATAAGATTTAAATCAGCTCACAAACTATTAGAACAGGAATTAAAACAAAATAGAAGAAGCATTGAAATTATTAAAGATGGAAATATTAAAATAGTAATATAAAAAAAATTAAGAGGTATGAAAACATTTAAAACACATTAAAAAGCACTTTCTGGCAGCAAGCATAGGGCAATTAGCTATATTAAATGTGTGTATTAAACTCTAAAAGCCTGTTGGAACAGAACTTTGTAATTATGCACAATGTGATTTCAGCTCTAGTGTGAGATGATGGTTCTCCCCATGAACGATAATCTTATGCCTTGTAATAATATGTGGAATCGAAATGAGTGTGTCAGGTTGAGTCTTGAATCCTATTACATGGAGATCAGTGTGTTTCTTCCAGAAAGGATTGACTTAATAAATACTGAGTGATATAGTATCTCCATTAGTTGTTTCTTTAACAAATGAAGAAAAAATTAAAAACTATTCAGAACTTTCTAGTAATAGTAACCTGCTACTGAGAAGAAAGGGCAGTGGGACTTCAGCTGAGCTAGTAGTCCTGATTCTTCATATATATTACAGGGGGACCAGCATGCCCTGAGCTTTTTTACATATGTGTATCTTGAGCCTAAGCCATTACCTAGAAATCAAAGTACACTGAAATACTTTACAAATCTAATTTAGCAATTGTCAGGCCTTTTGTTTTCAGTAAACAGCTCTGTCCATTTGGAATTTTTAAAAGCATGAGGATTTGCTTGATTATCACAGTATTGCATTATGTTTAGAACCTGAGTTTAAGTCAAATTTCCTTCTTTGCTATGGATGTCCCAAATGAATCTGCTGTACTAATATAATTATATTACTATCCTGTATCTTCAGAACAGAGAGATCTGGGAGAATTGGTAATTTAGCTAGTTGATGTCTCTGACCTTTTACAAGAGTAGAATATTTATTTTTAACTGGAGGCTAATATCCCTAAAGTACTGATGTGAATAATATTGGAAATATTGCAGAAAAGAGACAGAAAATAGCATCTAAATATTCAGAGAGTTGGAACCTGTTGAAAAAAGAATACATTATGAGATACATTTTTTTTGCTTTGCTCAAGGAAATTACCATTTTAAAACGTTTTACTGTAGATCATATAAGAACGGTCCTTATCATTTTCACAACAAACTTGTTTTGTATACTTCCAACACTCTTTACTGATGTTTCAATATTATTTGCTTTGTATGTTATCTATTTCTACTGGTGAAATTCTTAATAATATATAACATTTCAGGAAATACAGTAGAGTTTAATGTATACACTTAATATGTTTTTAAAATATGCAAGCTTTTTAATTTCAGTTATTTACTTGTTTTTATTGGGTATAGAAAGAGTTTTTTCATTTATTGCAAATCTAATATATACGTATGATATAGGCTTTTATTCAATCTTCTTCCTGAAGTGTCATAGTTATATCATTTCTATACAAACAAAGAATAGTTAAAAAATAATGGGATCGTTTCTAGCTGGGCTAGAGCTTAAGCATTAATTTATTGGGTAATTGGACCACATGATCTTTTAAATTTATTTTGATGAGAGAGATATGTTTCCCTTGCTTTGTGGTTTTGTCTACATAAAAGTATGTATTAAATTCCATTAATCTTGGGTACTTTGTTACAGTTGACACTGCCATTTACCAGTTCCTAAATATAAAAACTAAAAGATTTTATAGTATTTACGTAGAACTGTCAAAATTGGCAGATATTTGTGTAACGTTAAAAGTATGCATGCTTTTTCCATGTTATCTAATTTGCTTGTTGTATTTAGCAAGTCCTGAATGAGTTGTATCAACTTCAGAAAGAAAGATGAAACTTGGCATTTATTAAAAAAGAAAAATCCTAGGATTTGCTAAAATTTTTGTGTGTGGATTTAAAATTTAAAAGCAGTAAGGGCTTATGTTGTGTATACATTCATTTGTTCTGTCATCAGAAAATAAACTTGTATATGTATATACAGTGCTATATGTATCAGTACTTTTACTGCTAACTATATATTCTTCATTAACATACACTTCACCAATGAAACTAGTGTTCCTTACACTTCTATATGAAATAAGATCTTCAAGACTGGAGACCAAATAAATCTTGACCTTGGCTAAAGAGATGCAAAGTGAATTGGGAATGTTTGTGTTGAAAGGGAGTATTTCCCCTCATATTCCACATTTTCCCTAGATACTTTTTTTGGGGGGTGGGGCAGGGGAGTGAAGGAGAAATGTAAAGTGAATGTCAACCCCGTTTTGCTCGTTTTTCCATTTCAGATGATTGTAAATGCTCCGTAGATGTTCACTGAGTACCAGGTTTTCAGAAACATGAACCCATATTTTAAGGGTTATTGCTTCCCCCAATATGCCCGTGGTTCCAACTTTCATGGAAGTGAAATGGCACACTTTTTTCATTTGTACTAGCTCAATAACATATCTCAGAAATGTATTTTCTTCTGTTTGCAGCTAAAGCTAGGTGTGTTCAGTGATTAGCTGGTTCTCTGTGGTGTCAGAATGTCACTTCCTTAAATTTTTCCATTATGTTTTTTCCAAAATATTAAAATAGATGAATATTTAATCAGGACAGTTTGTCTGATTAGAAACAGTGCAGTTAACTAATAGGTACATATGTCATTGAATTCCAAATACAGAGAAGGTCAGTTCATCCTTGTGAAACATAATCTTCAGCTCTGTTGTTGGTTAGTTGGTTGCTTGGTTGGGGAGCTAAATATTTACCTACCCTGTTTCTTCCCTGATTGTGGCAAGAGCAGCTGGTTGGTTGTTCCCACTTCAAGGAAACCAAGTTTGCAAAGTACCGTTTTGCATAACAGAGACCATCCCTTCTTAATTTCTTCCTTACTAAATATCTCACAGTCTGCCATTTATACCAGGCTGGGCATTTCCGGAATCTCCTTGATGTGGGAGTCATCTCCCTTCAGCTCAAGCAAGCATAGTTAACTGTTTTGCATAATGAGACTAGCCTTTCAACAAGAAGGCTACATCCTGAGTTTATACAATTAGCTCTATATGAAGCATACAAAATATGCTGGTTGTTACCAGTCATAGAATTATTTGACTACAGCTGAGAAAGATGGAAATAAGTTTGATTGCAGTTAATTTTTAGTAATTTGTTAGTAACCTTAATAAATTAAATGCACAATGATATGTAAGTGTATAGCATCGCAGCCAATACAGCTGCACTGATTTTAGATTGTGTGAAAAGTCACACAAGAAGCAAAACTTGTTTCTGTAATATATGTTATGGTTATATCCAGGATAGATTGTGGTAATGTGTTCTGTGTGGGGCTGGCCTTAAAAGACTACCTGAAAAGTCTTTTAGTCAGTCCAGAATGCGAAGGAAGAACACCTGTAGGAATGGGCCACTCTAATCATATTATCTGTCATCTGCCAACTACTTTATTCTTTGAGCATGTATCAAAGTGCTGGCTTTAGCCTTTTGAGCCTTAATTAGCTTGGAGACAGATCACTTGTGTGAATTCATACCAACCTTTCTCAACATTGCAACTGATTCTATTTTCTGGTCTTTCAGCATGAATTTAGACCATGGATAACATGCAAAGTTCTACACCTACAGTAGGGGTGGGTGGAATACTGGGCTCAGTAATACTACGAGAGAGAAGGATCTTGGAATGGCTACAGATAACAAGTTGAATATGAGTCAACAGTGTGATGTGTGTTAGCGGCAGCTGCTACTCATATCCGAGTATTTATTTTTCCTGCAAATTATTTTCACATTTGATGGATGTGTGTCTGGTGACTCAATAAACCAATCCTGGCATAAAACATGCGACCACACATTACACTGAATAGATGGTGGAGGGCATTGTTGAGTCTGACAGAGCTTCCGTGCTTGTGGCTTAGCTTCTTCATGTCTGCAGCATTATCCTTCAAAACGATTGGAGCAGCAGAAATGGTTTGACGCCAAAGTGGGCGATCTTTGGCCGCTATCTCCCAGGTTTGTGGATTTATACCTGACACTTTCATGGTTTGTTTCACCTGGTCCTTGTAACGCTTCAAAGGAGCTCAACAAGGACGGTTCCAGGTTTCTTCGCCAAATTCTTAGCTTCAGTACAAGACCCCGTGATGTGTATACAAAAAAGGCATATGATATTTTAGGCTGCACTAATGGAGTATATATTCCAAAACGCATGAAGTATGAATCCTACTATTTGGCACTACAGTATTCAGATCACATCCAAAGATTTGGAAAACAAAATAGTGACCACAGGATTGGAAAAGATCAGTATACGTCCCAATCCCAAAAAAAGGGCAATGCCAAAGAATGCTCAAATTATCGAAAAATTGTACCCATCCCACATGCCAGCAAGGTGATGCTCAAGATAATACAGGATAGACTTCAGCAGCACGTGGAGAGAGAACTACCAGAGGTGCAGGCTGGGTTCAGAAGGGGCAGGGGGACTAGAGACCACATTTCCAACATACGTTGGATCATGAAGAAAACAGGAATACCAGAAACAAGTCTACTTTTGTTTTATTGACTACACCAAGGCTTTTGACTGTGTGGACCACAGCAAAATGTGGCAAGTAATTAAATAGATGGGAATACCAGAACACCTCATATGCCTCATGAGAAATCTGTACATGAATCAAGAAGCAACAGTTAGGAAAGAACACGGAATGACAGAGTGGTTTGGAATAGGAAAAGGAGTAAGACAAGGCTGCATTTTATCACTCTGCTTATTCAGTCTATACACAGAGCACATAATGCGCAATGCAGGGATGGAGGAATCACAATATGGATTCAAAATTGCTGGGAGAAACATCAACAATTTGAGATATGCAGACAACACCACCCTAATGGCAGAAAGTGAGGGAGACCTAAAGAGCCTCTTGATTGGGTTGAAAGAAGAGAGTGCAAAAGCTGGATTGAGACTAAATATCAAAAAAACCAAGATACTGTAATGGCAACAGGCCCTATCAGTACATTGAAAATAGATGGGGAAGAAGTAGAAGCAGTGACAGACTTTACTTTCCTAGGATCTAAGATGGCGACTGTAGCCATGAAATAAAAAGATGACTCATTATGGGGAGACAAGCTATGAGAAACCTGGGGAATATAGTGAAAAGCAGAGACATCACCTTGAAAACAAAAATTCACATAGTCAAAGCAGTGGTATTCCTGGTGGTAGTGTATGGGTGTGAGAGCTGGACCATTAGGAAAGCTGAGCGCAGAAGAATAGACACCTTTGAGATGTGGTGTTGGAGGAGAGTTTTGCGAGTCCCCTGGACAACAAGGAGAACAAATAGATCAATATTAGAAGAGATTAGCCCTGACTGCTTCTTAGAAGGACAAATAACAAAGATGAAGCTAAAGTACTTTGGACATCAAATGAGAAGGGAGGATTCACTTGAGAAGGTCTTGATGCTGGGAAAGGTGGAGGGCAAAAGAAGAAGGGGATGGCCAAGGTTGAGATGGCTAGATGGTATTGTAGACACAATGGGCACAGAGCTGGGCGGGCTGAGGAGAAAGGTGGAGGACAGAGGGGCCTGGAGGAAAACGGTCCATGAGGTCGCAAAGGGTCGGAATCAACTGTGGGGCTGAACAACAACAAACAAACTAAACTTCCAAACATATTCAATTGTTAAGTCATATTCAGTTAGTCATAATCTGGAGGTTGATGTACATGAATTGGACTGCTAAACTGCTTTATTATTTACATATACAATACTTCTTGACATATACCCAGAGGGGCAATGGCTACCAAATAATACTTTCCCCCCCCCAAATGAAGAATCTTAACTGGGGCTATCGTACTTTTGGGAGATCACAAGGTTCTTTAGAAAGATAGTAATATCATAGTAAAGTTAGAAAATAGAAAAACCTAACATGGAGTAGATTGGATCAATAAAAAAAGTCTTTAGTCTGTAAAACCATCAATACAGTTAATCTTCTGTAGATTATCACCTCGACTTTTTCTGTTTTGAAATTCCGACCAGTCAAAGGGATTTGGCAATAGCAATTGCTCCTGATTAGATTGAAAGACAAGAGTGTAAAAGCTAGTTTGAGACTCAATATGGAGAAAACCAAGAGAATGGCAACAGGCCCTATCAGTCCCTGGAAAATAGATGGGGAAGAAGTAGAAGCAGTGACAGATTTTACTTTCCTAGGAGCAAAGATCACTGCAGATGGGGATTGCAGCCATGAAATAAAAAGGAGACTGATTCTTGGGAAAGCTATGAGAAACCTGGGGAACATAGTTAAAAGTAGAGACATCGCACTGCAAACAAAAGTCCGCATAGTCAAAGCAATGGTATTCCTGGTGATAATGAACGGTTGTGAGAGCTGGACCATTAGAAAGGCTGAGCGCAGAAGAATAGATGCCTTTGAGATGTGGTGTTGGAGGAGAGTTTTGCGAGTCCCCTGGACAGCAAGGAGAACAAATAGATCAATATTAGAAGAGATTAGCCCTGACTGCTTCTTAGAAGGACAAATAACAAAGATGAAGCTAAAGTACTTTGGACATCAAATGAGAAGGGAGGATTCACTTGAGAAGGTCTTGATGCTGGGAAAGGTGGAGGGCAAAAGAAGAAGGGGACGGCCAAGGATGAGATGGCTAGATGGCGTCGTGGACGCAGTAGGCACAAGGCTGGGTGGGATGAGGAGGATGGTAGAAGTTAGAGGTGCCTGGAGGGCAATGGTCCATGGGGTCGCAAAGAGTCGGAATCGACTGTGCAGCTGAACAACAAAAATTACACCTATATACCAACCACATAGCACTTAAGAATGCTCTCTGGGTTGTTCTCAAGGTAATTAACATTTTTGCCCCCAACATGCTGGGCACTCATTTTAACTACCGATGGAAGGCAGAGTGAACCCTGAGCAGAGTTTTGACTAAAAGGCAGCAGTGTAACCACTAAACTGCAAGTCCAAACTGATACTGTACTAGCATTCCATGTGCCACAGATGAAGTAATTAATAACTAGATTGTTGTTGTTCAGTTGCACAGTCGATTCCAACTCTTTGCGACCCTATGGACCTTTGTCCTCCAGGCACCTCTGTCCTCCATTATCCTCCTCAAACCACCCAACCCTATGCCCATTGCATCAACGATACCATCTAGCCATCTAATCTTTTGTCGCCTCCTTCTTCTTCTGCCCTCCACTTTTCCTAGCATCAAGGCTTTTCAAGTGAATCCTCTTCTCATTTGATGACCAAAGTATTTTAGCTTCATCTTTACTATTTGACCTTCTAAGGAGCAGTCAGGTTTAATTTCTTCTAAGATTGATTTGTTTGTTTTCCTTGCTGTCCAGGGGACTCTCAAGACTCGCATCCAACACCACATTTCAAAGGCATCTATTCTTCTGCGCTCAGCTTTGCTTAAGGTCCAGCTCTCACACCCATACATTAACACCGGGAATACCATTGCTTTGACTGTGCGGAAGGAGTTTCCGTTTATTGACAGCTTTGGCAGGCCGCCTTGTGGCCTTGCGTTTGTTCTTCAACGGAGGACCCCCCCCCCTCCCTAACATCCCCGTTCATTTAAAAGACTCCTAGCAATTACAGGTGAAACTCGGAAAATTAGAATATCGTGCAAATGTTCATTCAGTTCAGTAATGCAATAATAATTCAATAATAGGCAGCAGCCAGCAATACGGGCCAAACACACAACTTTATTTGGAATAAGAATAGGTCGCCAGAGCTAACAACACACCCTCACATTCCTTAACTATCTCTGATCAGAACTGACAGTTGGAAAAAACCGTTATAACCGTTGACAGCTCTCTTCTCATTTAGAACCCTCCCGAAGTCTCGCGAGACTTCAGACCATAGTAAGGCAAATACACATTAAACTCTTTCACAACAAGACAAAATGGCAAACACATTTCCTTAAATACACAACAAAAGGTGAAACAAATATATGAGATAGACTCATTACATGCAAAGCGAGATATGTCAAGCCTTACTTTGTTATAATATTAATGCTTATGGCTTACAGCTTATGAAAACCCCAACCCCCCCATTTTATGTACCCCATAATCATCACATAATCTTATGTATGCTGTACGCCATGATCATCGCAACTATAACGAATTAAGGCATGACATCTCTCGCTTTGTATGTAGTGAGTCTAGCTCATATATTTGTTTCACCTTTTGAGTGAAATGAATGGACATTTGCACGATATTCTAATTTTCCGAGTTTCACCTGTACTTTACCGTCCAAAGTAATTAGCAATTTTGACCCGAACATGTTGGGCACTCATTTTAACGAAGGAGGCAAAGCGGGATCGAACCCACAATGCTTGGGTTGATGTACAGCAGTTCAACTGCTGCGCCACGTGCCAGGGCTCTAAGGACGCTCCCATGTTATTTTGTTAAAAAATCATGTCAGAGAAGCACACAAAGGTGTTTTTCTGGGTTGAAAGGATTATTTGCTGGAGAAACTCAGCTGAGGATCCATGTCCATACCGGTCAAGTTTTGGGAAATTCCTGTCAAATAAGGGAAATTTCCAGGGCAAAATGGGAAACTGGACAGCTATGCTTAGCCTGTGCTGGCCTCCAGTCTAACTCCAGTCTAATGTTTGAATGTTTTAGGTTTGTTCTGGGTTTTTTATATACTGTTTTAGTGGGACTTGATTGTTTTTAGCTTTTGCTGTTTTTAACTGTTTTATTCATGTTGTTAGCCGCCCTGAGTGGTGTTCCCCACCAGGAGTGTGGGATATAAATTTATAAATAAATAAATAAATAAATAAATAAATAAATAAATAAATAAATTGCAGTCTAACTAATGCGAGATGACGGCAGGGAAAGAGTGCAAAATACAGGAGTTTGACAGAAATTTCCCGAAACTTGACAGGTATGTCCATGTCCCCAAGTGGCCCCTATTGATTGACTTGCAATTTTTTTTTTTTTTTTTTTTGCTTTCGAACTGCTAGGTTGGGCAAGAGCTGTGACAAACACGTAAGCTCATTTTGTCATGCAGTACTCGGGTCTCGAACTACCGACGTTCGAACGAGGTGACAAAGCGAGCTGCTTAACAGCGTTCCGTGCACTCCGGTGTCTAGTTATGCCTGCCACATGACCACGGAAACGTCTGCAGAAGCAGACAGCGCTGGCTCTTCGGCTTAGAAACAGAGATGAGCACTGCAACCTAGAGTCGGATACGACTGGCTTTCGAGCAAGGGAAACCTTTACCTTTACCTTAAAACACTGAGCCACCCATCGGACACTCCGTGAAAGGTTTGGCTTATTGGAAGCAATGCATAAACCACGGACCCCGCCCCAAGTCGCTCCGCCCCCGCCTTGGCCCCGCCCCCTCTCCCCGCCCTCAGAGCGCTCTAAGGAGAGCTGCTGCTCATACATTTTCCTCCTGCCTCCGTCTCATCCCGCTCACTGCCGGCAGGTGTCGCTGCAGAAAACCTCGCTTTGGGTTCCCCGCCGGTTCCCGTTCCGGGGCCGCAGCCCGGCTCGTTCCGCCGCCTCTGTTGCCGCCGCCGCCGCGCTCCTCTCTCCCCCCCACCCTCCCCGTGCCGGTCCCTCGGCCACGATGGCCGCCAAGCGTGGGGGTTCGCGCCTGGAGACGGAGATCGAGCGGTGCCGTTGCGAGTGCCAGTGGGATCGGATCCCCGAGCTGGTCAAGCAGCTGTCGGCCAAGCTCATCGCTAACGGTGCGGTGGAAGAGCGGGAGGAGGAGGCAGGGAAGGGAAGGAAGGGACGACCCCGGTGGGTCAAGGGAGCCGGATGATGATGGCTTTAGCTGCAAGGGGTGTGTGTGTGTGTGTGTGTGTGTGTGTGTGTGTGTGTGTGTGTGTGAGAGAGAGAGAGAGAGAGAGAGAGAGAGAGAGAGAGAGAGAGAAGACGAAATGCCGGTAAGGGCTGCCTCCTCTCCTTAGGATCAGGGGATAACCTGAATCCCAAAGCCTCTCTAATGCCAAAGGTTAGGGCTGCTTATTGTTTACGACCGTGATGTGCCATGCGCGAACCTTGGCACTCCAGATGTGCTTGGACTTCAATTCCCAGAAGTCCCCGTGAATCCACATGAAAGGGGTTTACTTCGGTTCATCCAGCCAGCGCCACCCTCGTCGCTCCCGGAAGCGGAAGTAAAACGCGCCCGGATGGGCGCGTTTTACTTCCGCTTCCGGGAGCGACGAGGGCGGCGCGGGCCGGATGAACCGCAGTAAACCCCTTTCATGTGGATTCACAGTGTGCTTGGGCTTCTGGGAATTGAAGTCTAAGCACATCTGGCATGCCAAGGTTCGCGCATCACAGGTTTACGCAGTCAAGGTTTACCCAATCATAACCTTTGGACATGTGCAGAAAGCCCCTCTCCATCCTCTTCCTCCTCTTTTTGTGTCGTGATCAAACCCTGGACTGCCACAATAAAGCCACTTTCTTGGCTTTGTAGTTGGCCAAACTTAAATCCCCATCAGTATGTTTCTTGGGAATAATTGACAGACCAGTAAATGAGCCGGATTCTGTATTTCTCCACATTCACAGTGTGTGTTGTCCACCAACAGCCCCCTCCTTTGAGCATGTTGGTCTTATTTATTTATTTATCAGATTTATATCGCCGCCCGCTCGCCACAGCGACTCAGGGCGACTTACAGTCGACATAAAATACACCTTAATTAAAAACATCTTATGCAGACTATAAACTACAGTATTGTTATAGTGCAATCTGATTTCAGCCTGGCTTTGGACAAGGTCCCACACTATATTCTTGCTGATAAACCAGCAGTACATAGGCTGAAGAGGATGGTACGTTACGTTGGCCTGAAACTAGTTGATCAGTTGCACTCCAAGAAGGATCACCAATGGTTCATGGTCATCCTGAAAGTAGTCTTCCAAATAAATGGTCTTGCATTTAGGGACTCCAACCCTCAGCCTATTCAGGGTCCTCCAAGAGACAGGGGAGGTTGAGATCCTCAGCCATATCCTCCTTTAATGTTATTCCTTGTCCAGTGAGCTCCTTTCTCAATCTCATAATTTGGTTTTGCTCTTGAATGTTTGCCCTCAAGAATGTTTGTTTTGCCGTAAAGTTCTTACTGGATCTGAGCCGGTGGACTTGAGGCTCATATCCATTCAGAGGGTGTCGAGGGTCATTCTCTTGCTTGGTTCTCTCAGCGTCCGCTACTACTTCTCTCCTGATCTTAGGTGGAGCAATACCAACAAGAGGGTATTTTCTCAACTGATGTAGGTTTGAGGCATCCTACTACTGAGAAATTAGGAACTGCCACCGGAAGGCAACTCTGAACCGAAGGGTTAGGGATGGAGAAGGAATTTCAGGTCAGAGGAATGGCATTTGGTCTATGTAGTGTTGTTTGAATTTGGTGAGGAAGATGATGTCTGTTTATACCTGTGCATGTTTCATCATGAGGTTGATGGATCTCCACTCCATTTGGCTGAATATGGCGTCCTTCATAGTTGGCTACATATTCAAGACTACATCCCGAAAGGACTTACAGTGGAGCTCTGTTGTGTTAGCCAACCAATCTGTGCCTCTGTACTTGATTGATGCCATGAAGTCTCACTGTCTGATGAAGTGGGCTTGATCCCACATTAAAATACAGCAGTTTCTCGTTGAGGTGCCACAATGTATTTTTCTCTCTCTCTGATATGCTTGCACAGACTAACATGGCTACCACTTCAAACATTTGTGCCAAAGGGTTAAACTTCTGAGTTAAGATCAGTTTCTGGAGGGTCACTTGTGCAGCCTTTACCAGGCATGTTTTGCAATTATTGAATGATGCAAAACTAGCCCTGGTCCACAAACCTTGTTTCCATCCTGTGTTTACCAACGTTTCTTATACTCAGAGTTGAGTCTTGAAATTTTAAGGGGGAAAACATTACTTGGGTAAACTGTCCAAAGCTTAGCTTCTGCTTTTGTTCTGCTGGGTAGTGTAGATGAAGAAACCAGGGTGATTCCTCCACATCATGTTCTGTAGTAACCTCTGTTTCACTGGACATGTGTGAATACAAGAGTTTGGCATGAGATGTTTTCACTGTTCCTAGCGGGACAGTGATACGGAAATGGTATGCAATTAGTGAGATTGAATATGGTCAGGATCTCAAGGCCTTCTGTCAGGTGCTAAGGCTTGGCTCCCCATGGAGTATGAAACAATGAAATAATAAGAGAGTGGCTGGCCTCTGGGCATGTGCAGAAAGCCCTCCTTGCTCCTGAGCAATTAGGAACTGTAACCAGACTTATCAACTTATTAATGGCTTCTTCTCAAGCTGGGAGAGGGAAACAAGTGGAGTACCACAAGGTTTAGTATTGGGCCCCGTGCTCTTCAACATTTTCATAAATAACTTGGTTAAGGGAGTGTAGGGAATTTTTATCTGATTTACAGAGGACACAAAACTGTGTGGAATAGCTAAACACCTTAGTAGAAGAGGAGCAGAATTCAAAAAGGCTTGATAGGCTTGATCACCAGGCTTGAAACCATCAAAATGAAATTTAACAGGGAGAAGTGCAGCATTTTACACCCCGGTGGGATGTGTATGTCAGATGCACAGTGGGGGATACTTGGTTCATTAGTACTACAAGCAAGAAAGATCTTGGAATTGTTGTAGATCAGAGTCTAAATATGAGTCAACAGTGTGATGTGGCTGCAAAAAAGGCCAACGGTGCTTAGGCTGCATTAACAGAAGTATATTCTCCAAAACCAAGAGGTACTTGTTGTTGTTGTTCAGTCGCATAGTCGATTCCGACCCTTTGCAACCCCATGGACCATTTTCCTCCAGGCACCTCTGTCCTCCACCATTCTCCTCAGCCCACCAAGCTCTGTGCCCATTGTGTCCACAATACCATCTATTCATCTCATCTTTGGACGCCCCCTTCTTCTCTTGCCCTCAACCTTTCCCAGCATCAAGGCCTTCTCAAGTGAGTCCTCCCTTCTCATTTGATGTCCAAAGTACTTTAGCTTCATCTTCACTATTTGTCCCTCCGGTGAACAGTCAGGATTGATTTCTTCCAGTATTGACCTATTTGTTCTCTTTGCTGTCCAAGGGACTCTCAGGACTCTCCTCCAACACCACATCTCAAAGGCATCTATTCTTCTGCGCTCAGCCTTCCTAATGGTCCAGCTCTCACACCCATACATTACCACTGGGAATACCATTGCTTTGACTATGTGAATTTTTGTTTTCAAGGTGATGTCTCTGCTTTTCACTATATTCCCTAGGTTTCTCATAGCTTGTCTCCCCATAATCAATCGTCTTTTTATTTCATGGCTACAGTCGCCATCTGCAGTGATCTTAGATCCCAGGAAAGTAAAATCTGTCACTGCTTCTACTTCTTCCCCATCTATTTTCCAGGGACTGTTCGGACCTGTTGCCATTATCTTGGTTTTCTTGATATTAAGTCTCCAGCCAGCTTTTGCACTCTCCTCCTTCAATCCAATCAAGAGGTTCTTTAGGTCTTCCTCACTTTCTGCCATTAGAGTGGTATCATCTGCATATCTCAAATTGTTGATGTCTCTCCCAGCAATTTTGATCCCATATTGTGATTCCTCCATCCCTGCATTGCGCATTATGTGCTCTGTGTACAGATTGAATAAGCAGGGTGATAAAATGCAGCCTTGTCTTACTCCTTTTCCTATTCCAAACCACTCTGTCATTCCGTGTTCTGTCCTAACTGTTGCTTCTTGGTTCGTGTACAGATTTCTCATGAGGCATATGAGGTGTTCTGGTATTCCCATTTCTTTAATTACTTGCCAAATTTTGTTGTGGTCCACACAGTCAAAAGCCTTGGTGTAGTCGATAAAACAAAAGTAGACTTGTTTCATGTATTCTTTTGTTTTCTCCATGATCCAATGTATGTTGGCAATGTGGTCTCTAGTCACCCTGCCTCTTCTGAAACCAGCCTGCACCTCTGGTAGTTCTCTCTCCATGTGCTGCTGAAGTCTATCCTGTATTATCTTGAGCATCACCTTGCTGGCATGTGGGATGAGCGCAATTGTTCGGTAATTTGAGCATTCTTTGGCATTGCCTTTTTTTGGGATTGGAACGTACACTGATCTTTTCCAATCCTGTAGCCACTGTTTTGTTTTCCAAATTTGCTGTCATATTGAATGCAGTAGTTTGATTCCATCATCTTTTAGGGCTTTGAAAAACTAAACTGGGATACCATAATTTCCACTAGCTTTGTTGTTTGCAGTGCTTTTTAGGGCTTTTCTGACTTCACTCTCCAGAATGTCTGGTTCAAGTTCAAATTTCTCATTATTGTTATTAACAGGAGTGTTGAGGTCCTTTTTGTAGAGTTCCTCTGTGTACTCTTGCCATCTTTTTTTGATCTCTTCTGCTTCAGCTAACTCCTTTCCATCTTTGTCCCTTATCATGGTCATTTTTGCTTTAAATATTCCCTTGATTTCCCCAAATTTTTTGAAAAGATCTCTAGTCCTGCCTCTTTTGTTGTTTTCCTCCATTTCTTTGCACTGTTCGTTCAGGTATTTTCCTTATCTCTCCTTGATTTCCTTTGAAATTCTGTATTCAGGTGGTTGTATTTTTTCCTTGGACTTTTGCATTCCTTCTTTCCTCTGCTATTTTAAGGGCCTCATCAGACAACCACTTTGCTTTCTTACCTTTCTTTTCTTTTGGTATGGTTTCTCTTGCTGCCTCCTGCATGATGTCCCGCGTCTCTGTCCATAATTCTGGTACTCTGTCTATCAGGTACAGGACATTAAATCTGTTCATGACCTCCACCGTGTATTCTTTAGGGATGTTGTTTAGGTCATATCTGTCTGGTCTAATTGTTTTCCCCATTTTCTTTAGTCTAAGCCTGAATTTTGCGATCAGTAGGTTGTGATCTGAGCCACAGTCTGCTCCAGGTCTTGTTTTTGCTGACTGAATGGAGGTTATCCATCTTTGACTGCAGAGTATGTAATCAATCTGATTTCGATGCTGGCCATCTGGTGATGTCCATGTGTAAAGCCACCTCTTGTGTTGCTGGAAGACGGTGTTTGTTATGACTAATGCATTCTCTTGGCAGAACTCTATCAATCTTTGCCCTGCTTCATTCTGTGTTCCAAGACCAAACTTGCCTGTTATTCCATTTACTTTTTGATTTCCTACTTTGGCATTCCAATCTCCTAAGATAATGTGGACATCATTTCTTGGTGTCTGTTCTATGAGGTGTTGTAGGTCCTCATAGAACTGGTCAACTGTGGCTTAATCTGCACTAGTGGTTGGTGCATAGATTTGGATTACAGTGATATTGAAAGGTTTGCCTTGGATTCTGACTGACATCATTCTATCATTTTTGATATTGTATCCCATTACTGCTTTTCTCACTCTTTTGTTAACAATTATGGCTACTCCGTTTTTTTCTGAGGTTTTCTTGCCCACAGTAGTAGATATGATGGTTTCCAGAGCTGAATTCACCCATCCCTGTCCATTTTAACTCACTGATGCCCAGTATGTCAATGCTTATTCTTTCCATCTCATTTTTAACCACTTCCAGTTTTCCTTGATTCATAGACCTCACATTCCATGTCCCTATGCAGTATTGTTCCCTGCAACACTGTATTTCTCCTCCGCCTTTCGTATCCCTCCCCCTTTTCAGATCTGCTGTGCTGTGCTGAGCATCCCCTTGTTTTGCCTTTTGTTTTGGTCCATAGGGTTCTCTTGGCAAACTTTGTGGCGTGCCTTGCCGGTCTCTACGCCAGTCTCTTCCCATCACACATGTTATCACAGTTTAAACAGTTTTAAAACAAAGTATTACCATGCACAATAACACAGTTTATCACATAGTATCAAAGTAAAAGTTGAACTAATTAATGAAGGGAAAGAAAGAAAGAAAGAAAAAGTCCACTATATCAAGTCTCTATGTAAGTCAGTTTCTTGTACATTCACTATGTCAGTTGCTATAAGCCATCTATGTTTAGTCAATTATATTATTTCAGTTTGATTACTTATCCTTTGCATGCATGCAGCAGCTCTCGCCACCCTTCGGCCACATGGAGTTGGTCAAAGGCGCCGACTCGGGCCTTGCTGTGATGGTGGTTGTGGATGGTATCTCCTGGGGGTGGTCGGGGGTCTCCGGAGGTGTCCTTCTCTCTGGCCCCAGGTCTTTGGATGGGGAGGGAGGGGCAGGATATTTTACTCACCACTCCCTGGCCTCTCTGGATGGCAACTACCAGCAGAGTTGGCTTCTGTCTTTCTCCTGATGGCTTTTCTTTCTCTTTAGGCCCAGGTCTTTGGATGGGGGGGAGGGGCAGGATCTTTTACTCACCACCCCCTGGCCTCTCTGGATGGCAACTAGCAGCAGAGTTGGCTTCTGTCTTTCTCCTGATGCTTTTTGCTTCTCTCTAGGCCCAGGTCTTTGGAAGGGGGGGCAGGATTTTTTACTCACCACCCCCTGGCCTCTGGAGGTACTAATCCCCCTCTATTCAGCACTAGTTAGACCATATCTAGAGCACTGTGTCCAATTCTGGGCACCACACTTTAAGAAAAATGCAAACAAATTAGAGCAGGTAAAGTGAAGGGCAACAAAGATGATCAAAGGAATGGAAACCAAGCCATATGAACTAAAGGGTTAGGGATGGAGAAGGAATTTCAGGTCATAGGAATGACATTTGATCTATAACCACCACCCCTTTCTTCCCACACACCCTTACTAGGGCCCTCATGAGGAACTTGTGCCAAAGGGCTAAATTTCTGTGTCAGGATCTCTTTCTGGAGGGCCAGCTGTGCAACCTTTACCAGGTATGTTCTGCAAAGCGATGCAACACTAGCCCTGGTCCAACTAACTTGTTTCCATCTCTTGTTTACCCACATTTCTTATATCCAGGGCTGAGTCTTGACATGTTAAGGATAAAAAGGTACTTGGATAAACTGTCCAAAGCTCAACTTCTGCTTTAGTTCTGCTAGGTAGTATGGATGATGAAACAAGGGTGATTCCCTTCCCTCCTTCCAATCATGTTCTGTAGTAACCTCTGTTTCATTGCCAGTGCATGAAAACAAGAGTTTGGCATGAAGTGCTTTTTCTGTTCCTAGCAGGACAGTGATACGGAAATGGATTTGCAAATAGAGGGATTAAATATGATCAGGATCTCAAGGTCTTCTGTCAGGTGCTAGGGCTTGTCTCCTCATGGAGTATGAAACAATGCTTCTACAGAGTTCTCTATCACCACGGAAATAATCAAAACTAATTTCCATATATTATTCTTTATAAACCACTCAAAGAAGCTAATTTGCTAGATGGGCAATATAGACATCAAATAAGTAAATAAATAAAACCCTACAGTTTAGGAAAAAAAAGTCAGTCTAACCTGGTTATCCTGCTATGGTAATCAAGTAGACCATACTGCTAGCAACTTAATGCCTATCATCAGGTGACAGTTAACTAACCTGAGCACTCTGAGGACTAGTGGCCTTGGTGTCCAAGTCCACAGGGAAGGGTGAGTGTCCCCAAGTGGATTAAATTCCACTTGAATCCATCTTGCTGGAGGGCAGCAGCTTCATCAATACTGGCCTGGGGCTGAGGAGGACTTTGTGTGCCAAAAGGGCTCAGGACCAAAAAGTGATTTGCGGAACTGGATCAGTGCTATGCATGTCACGCTGAGGTGTGGAAGGCAAATGGACGATTACTGCATTATATTGTTCGCAAGACAATCTTATTGGCTGATCGCCATGATGACAGCCAATACTGTATTTGGAATTGGACAGAGCACTTGAAGAAGACTAATCAGATTTTTTCACCACCAGCTCCAAACCTTGGTTTAGCATACCATGATTCACTAATGTTAATGTTAGTACTGATGTACTACTTAAATGATATTAAGGTAGAATGGGAAAAATGTGTTCAACATTTAATCCTCAGGGTCTAGGGGAGGAGAACACACATCTTCAATTCACTCCCAATTGCTACAAATCAGGTATATTTTTGTTAGGCCTCATCTCACGAAACTGGATCAGTGGCATGGGTGTCACACTGCGATACAGAAGGCAAATGGAAGGCTGCATTACATTTTCAGGACAATCTTCACGGCTGATCGTCATGATGATCTCCAATATTTGGAATTGGATATGGCAGAATAAGAAGTTTAGAAGAAAAAAAAAGCTTTCAAAAAGGCCTGGTCCCGTGACTGTCTTCCTAGTATTAAGTTGTTGATAGGACGCAGCTCCTACTTTCTTTAATATGAGTGCAATTGTAAGATAAGCAGCAGAGTTAGGAAAGAGTTCATGCTTGTAGAATTTAATGGATTTAGGGCTTAGGCTTGCATTTATGCCTATTACTGGAGCTCAGACCTAGCACATGAAAAAATGAATTAAGGGAAAGAATGTGTCCTCATCTCCTTTCTGGTGTAAGGGGAATACATATTTCAGAATGCAGTTTCAACTATTTCTTGACTGAGTCATTGTGAACCAAGTACATATTTAGTAAATACAATAATTTGTGCTGTCCCATTCTGTTCAGCTTAAATTTCTCACTAGATGAAATGCATCATAGGATATTTCCAGAAGGAGAGTTTGTTAGATGAATGTTGGCAAATGACAAGCCATGCAGAGGCTGAGTCCTAATCCAGATGGCAAACTGGAACCTTAAAGTGGGATCAGGTGACTCATCCCAAATAAGGTGTTGCTAAGAGCAGTGGTCCTCAACCTATGGCCCACCAGATGTTCTTGAGTTCAACTCCCAGAAGCCCAGAACAGGATGACTAATGGTCAGAGATTGTGGGAGGTGAAATCCAAACCATGGCAGGCCAAGATTGAGAATCAGCAGTCTTGTGTGCTTTGTGTTAAACTGAGTTCAGCTTTTCTCGTTTCGGTACTTCAGCCTATAAAAAGATACCGTTAAAGGGAACATTTTCTGCTAATTTTGACTATCCCTATAAATAGTTATCGCTAAATGCACACACTTTGAAATTTGGAATAGGAACACATGTTCACAGTTATAGCAGAAATATTTATTTTACATCTTCAGGGAGGTAGCTCTGTCTGTTTTAACATGTACAACAACTAAAATGAAAAGTGTTGTTATGCCTTCAACACCATCAGGTTTATTTTATTGTGGATTACAGCCTAATTCTTCAGACAAAAGAGAACAGCAGATTGTACTACCAGGATCCACAAAAGTAAGCTGCTTGTCTGGCTTAGTCAGTATCAAATTGTAATTATTTCTTTCACATAACATGGAAAGTAAGGGTAGCACTGCTTCTTTTTCATTTGTTGGAGAAAGCTTACTTTGTCTAGAAATGCTTGGAAGTAATATTTGCGAATTGCACGGAGTCTCAGCAGAGTTGTGCAGTAACGTGACATTTCTCTCAAGGTTGGATATTGACAGATCAGAAAAGTTCTAGACAAAAGTAATTATAGTTTTAAGGTCCTAATATAAGAACAGTGAAGATCAGGCTAGCTCAGGGGTTCCCAACTTCTTCAAGCCAGGGGTTGCACTCTCTCAGTCAGCTTTGAGGGCCGGATGGCCATTTTGCTCCGCTTGCACGATGGGGTTGGCCATTTGTCCTGACAGCAAAGGGGTGGCCATTTTGTTTCTTGAATGCCCTTGGAGGGGTGGGGGGCCACATGAAATGGTGCCACGGGCCAGGTCTGGTCCCTATGTCCATTGCATCAATTATGCCATCTAGCCACCTCAGCATCTGCTGCCCCCTTCTCCGTTTGCCTATAATCTTTCCCAGCACCAAGGCCTTCTCAAGTGAGTCCTCTCTTCTCATTTGGTGGGCAAAGTACTTCAGCTTCAATATTTGTCCTTCCAATGAACAGTTAGGGTTGATTTCCTTTAGGATAGATTGATTTGATCTTCTTGCAGTCCAGGGGACTCTCAAAAGTCACCTCCAGCACCATAGTTCAAAGGCATCTATTCTTCTGCACTCAGCCTTCTTTATGGTCCAGCTCTTGCAGCCCTACATTACTACTGGGAAGACCATTGCTTTAACTATGCGGACTTTTGTTGGCAGGGTGATGTCTCTAGTTTTTATTATGCTGCCTAGGTTTCTTATAGCTTGCCTCCCAAGAAGTAAACACCTTTTTATTTCATGGCTGCAGTCACCATCTGCAGTGATCTTGGATCCCAAGAAAATAAAGTCTGTCACTACTTCCATTTCTTCGCCTTCTATTTGTCAGGGAATGATGGTTCCGGATGCCATGATCTTGGTTTTTTTTGATGTTGAGTTTCAGGCCAGCTTTTGCACTCTCCTCTTTAACCCTAATCAAGAGGCTCTTTAGGTCTTCTTCACTTTCTGCTAGGGTAGTATCATCTGCATATCTCAAATTGTTGATGTTTCTCCCAGCAATCTTAACTCCACCTTGTGCTTCATCCAGACCTGCATTACGCATGATGTACTCTGCATATAAGTTAAATAAGCAGGGTGACAATATGCAGCCTTGTCTTGCTCCTTTTCCTATTCTAAACCAATCAGTAGTTCCGTATCCTGTCCTAACTGTTTAACATAGCTGTTTAACATTATTCTCTTGCTAATCCTAAGGTGTTTTTTATGAGTAATAGAAAAGCAACCAGTACTGTAATGCTTAATGTAATGAGTTATTGATCCCTTCCCCAACATTAAAGTAGCAAAGTACTTGTGAGGTTATAATTAGTTGTGCACCAAATTACCTTTAGATGGCTCTTAGAGCTCTGCTTGGACTCCTTGGACCAAGTTTGACACTCAGAATTAGGCAGAAGAATTTGTCATTGATTACTGTGTTCATTTTGTTGAGAGATGCTGATAGCTAACATTGGAAGAATCATGCCGGATTAGACCAAAGGCCAGTTTTGTCCAGCATTCTGTTCATAGGGTCTCCAGTGGATAGCCCTCCAGGAGGAGATGGGTACGGTTACCTCTTCTCATGTTCTTCAACCATGCATATACAAAGACATAGAACTTTTGGTACTGGAAGAGACCTGTACCCATAGTGACTTATAGTCGTCAATGACCTTATTCTCCACAAACTTCCACAACCCTTTAGGGAGCCAATGGGAGAATCTCTGCTGTGCTGTAAGGTTTGCTGCAGTAGTTGCAGGGTTAAGACTGAGACACCCTAGCATTGTCCTTATTAACCAACAGACCTCAATGAAATTTCAAAAAATAAACTGTTGAGTGCACAATGCTATTTTTGAAACTTTTATACTATGTTCATCTCTTGGTTGAACATAGTCTTGGTTCCTTGCGTCATGTTTTACTTTTGATCAGTTGACCTGATAGACCCCATTTTCAAAACCGCAAAGAATTAAGCTTTAGAATTAAGGATTAAAATGGAGCTTGTGTCATCTCAATTTCAAGACTTATTTTTAAAGCTTAATTCTTTGCTTTTCGAAAATGGGGTCTATCAGGTCAGTATATCAAAATAAGATATGACACTTGGATGATAGACTATTTGATTGCGTTGCAGTTGTATGGCTGCCTTGTAACCGAAAGAAAAATGTAAAATCTTACATTTCTTACATTAATCTGATATTTGTTATATTGATGTAATGAGCTGAAATTTGAGATAGTTATTAGCTACTGTGAAAAACCATAGTGTAAATTTTCATTGGTAATAAATCTGGAGATCTGGAGATCCAAGTGTCAGAACAAAGTCATCGAAGTCCAAAGGAGAAGGGGGCGGCAGAGGATGAGGTGGCTAGACAACATCATTGATACAATAGGCATAGATCTGAGCAGTCTGGAGTATGGTTGATGGCAGAGGAGCCTGGTGTGCAGTCTTCCATGGGGTCACAAAGAATTGGCTAGATGTAGCTAACTGTTTTGCAGTGACTTTCGTAAACTACTGTTCAACCTCAATTTCAAAAGTATTTTCATTTTCAGAGTTAATTTTTACACAAACTTTTAATTATTTTAATACTCTGTACATGTAAACTCTTCACATATTGAAACAAGATTAAGAAATACTGCCCTGTAATACAGTAGTTTCCAGAGTTGTTTACAATATGATGGCATGGCTCAGCATATGGACATGATGTTCTGAATGTTATAGTGTCCTCTTTGGGTATTTTGGTTTCAATTTTGTTATATTTCCCTGGTGCTTTAGAGACTAGTATGTTGCCCATGATATATTTTGCTCAAGTAGACTTAAGCACCCATTTCACCTACTGAGAATTTACATCAGGGGTGCCCAAACTTTTTGGGCTGGTCACAGGTGGTTCCTCACACTGGAAGTGGAAGTAAAATGTGCATGTGTATAATGCGCATGCACATTTTACTTCTGCTTCCCGGAGCAACGCAGGTGGTACGGATGGGATGATTTTCCACCTACATCCGGTTCCAGCCCACAGGCCATAGTGTGGGCACCCGTGATATATATGCATCAGATGAGCTGATTATGAGATGCCATGAAAGCTTATACCATAAAAAAGAAGATAGAACCACAGGACATTTATCTGTTTTGGACTGCAGACTAATTGTTTATAGGGGAAATGACCACGGGAAAGGTATAGGTGGAGAAATCTCCAGTAAAGAAAAAGAAGATATCGTGACAGTTTTATGGTGAAATCAAGAATGGTAAGGACCAGGATTTACCGGTGTGGACAGCATAATCTGTATTATATTTTTGTAATTAGTTTTGTAGGAAAAGGTTATGCAGAGGAGTCCTAGGCCTGTTTACTTGGATATAAATCCCATTGAATAAATAGGGCTTCATTTTCCAGAAGGCATGTGATTTTGGATTTTTAAAATTACATGCCTGCTTCTTAGTTCTTTCCTGGGTTATTCAAAAATAGGAGGACTGGATGGATTGCTTACCTTGTAAGGGACAATTATCTCATTCTTTTATGCTTGCCATGTGTGTCATTTTGTCTTTCCAAATTAAATATAATTTATCTTTTCTACAAATTTTGCATAGCATACAGTCCCACAGGCCAATATCCCATTCATAATTTCTGTACAGAGCTCCAATTGCAAAAGCTATCATGGCAATCTCACAAGATATTGAGTCCACACAGTTATGTGCCTGGTTGTGGAACAGGAATATCAGTCAGGTATGTGATATCCACAGTTAGTCAGTCCTCCAGGATGAATAAGGTACAGGCCTTTGGCATATTTTTTTTCATGCTAGAGGAAGGATTTGTCATAGGGCCTTAACGGTTTTCAACAGGGTGTGTTATTGCTTTGAGACAGCTTTTGCTGAGCATAAAAAGGAATATGCACATGTGTGTGTGCGCGCATGCGTGTGTGTGTGTGTGTGCGCGCGCACACACACACACACACACACACACACACACACACACACACACACATTGACCACTAGGGGAAAAGTATATAGTGATTATTAAAAATTTCGAATTGCAGCTGTGCTATTAGTGATGATGCAAATGTTATATTGATCTCATGTACCAATGTAGAGAGAACAAGGAGTCTTAATGTGTTTTCCTTTGTGTTAAAATGATGTTCACCACCACGTCCTTGCCCATTTTTGTGTATACATGTCATTATAATAACAATGATAATTTTGTGTCAGAAATTATTCCAAGTTGAAAGGATTTTTGTGGAAGAAACTCTGCCCAGGGAACGCCCAAATACTGTGTACAGTTCTGGTTGCCATACCTCCAGAAAGATATTATGGAGCTGGAAAAAGTGCAGAGGAGGGCAACCAAAATGATTAGGGGACTGGAACACCTTCCTTACCATCTGAGGCTGCAACGGTTGGGCCTTTTCACTCTTGAACGACGGCGTCTAAGAGGTGACCTGATTGAAGTTTATAAAATCATGCACGGTGTGGAAAAAGTAGATAAGGAAAAACTGTTTTCCCTATTGCACAACACTAGAACTAGGGGACACTCCATGAAACATTTGGGTGCTAGTTCTCAAACAAATAAGAGAAAGTACTTTTTCATCCAGAGGATCACTGGTCTGTGGAACTCCCTGCCAGAAGAAGTGGTGACAGCTGTCATTCTTGACAGCTTTAAGAAAGGAGGATTAGATAAGTTCATGGAGGACAAGGGTATCAATGGCTATAATTATGGATACTTAAGGACAACCTCGGGGTTGGAGAGATAGGCAGGATATCTCTCAATGCCATTTCCAGGGAATCCTAAGCAGGTGAAGGCATCTCCTTGGGAATACCCTGAAGGAAATGGTGAGCCACTGTGTGAGACAGAATGCTGGACTGGATGGGCTGTGGCCTGTTCCAGCAAGGCTGTTCTTATGTTCTTATATGTAAATGAGGCTCCTTTCATGTCCCCAAGAGTAGGGACAGATACGAGTGCTCAATCTGTCATGCACTTCCCGGGTCTCAAACTGCATACTTGCCAGCCTTGCAGCTAACAAGGCGAACTTCTTAACCACTGACCCACCGCAGCCCCTTCTACATGTCATTACCTTTTCCCCATTGACAAACTCTCTTCTTGTACCTTATTATCTGATAACTTTTTTTTTAAAAAAACAAATACCCAGTGTGGTGTCAATAAAGTGTATATAGTACATGGAAGTACTGTACAGTAATACCTCATACAACGTCCGCTTCATACAACATCAGATCCATACAACGTCGCTCAATTCTGGGGGAAAAGGTGCCTCACACAACGTCGCCGGATGTTGTATGAGGTATTTGGGTTTCCGCGGGAGTTTGGACTTGCAGCTTGGAGGCCCCACAGAGTTCGACCGGCAGCCGGCCGAAGAAGGCGGGGAAAGAAAGAACTCACCACACTTGGGGCTCGTCTCTCCGGTGAGTTCTTTCTTCCCCGCCTCCTCTGGCTGGCTGCCGGTCGAACTCCGTTGGAGGCGGGGAAGAAAGAACTCACCTGAGAGACGAGCCCAAAATGCGGCGAGTTCTTTCTTTCCCTATCTCCAACCGAGTTCGACTGACAGCCGGCCCTGCAGTTTGTGCTGTTACAATGTATCTCTATGGGAACGACGTTATACAAAGCATCGGTGGCAATAATTTGGACGTTGTATGAGGCATCGCAGCTAGGATTTTGCATGCCTCATACAAAGTCAGAATTCATACAACATTTACATTCAATGTTTTTAAAGTGTGTTTAGATGTTTTAGGTTTTAATTTTAGTTAAAACTCAGCACAGGATTTTTAAAAGTTTCTATTGTATTTTATTGACATATGTTTGTGATTTGTGTTTTAGTGTAATTTTTTGACTTGTTTTTATTGGTGTGACCTTTTGTGTAAAATTGTGAATTTGTGTTATGTTTTTGATTTGTTTTTGCTCTTGTGGCCTTTTGTTTGGGGCTGTTGTGTGTTTTTGAATTGTTTTTACTTTTGTGGCCAGCAGGTGGTGCTGGTAGGGGTTATTGTATTTTGACTGTTTTTTCTCTCCTGGCCTCTGGGTGGAGCTTCTTCTGGTAAGTAGTCTCTTTCTTTATTCATTTCTTTTCCGGTCCTCGTGGAGGTAGGACATCTTTTGGTAAGTTTGCTTGTTTTCTTTCTTTTGTGTGTGTGTGTCGGGGGTGGGTGGGGGGGTGGGGGGATTGGAATTTGTATTTTTTGTCTGTTTGTTTTGTTTTTGATTGTGTTTTTGTTTACTTCATATTGTTTTTTGGTGTTGTTTTTGTCTGGTTTTGTGTATTTTTGGATGTTTTTGACTGTGTTTTTAGTAATTTTTTAAAAATTATTTCTTTATTTGGTGGTGGGAAGGGGGCGTGGTCGTTGGGGGTTAGGAAGGGTGGGCTGGGTGGTGGGGAGGGGGCATGGTCATTGGGGGTTAGGAAGAGTGGGCTAGGTGGTGAGAAGGGGGTGTGGTTGTTGGGGGTTAGGAAGGGTGGGCTAGGTGGTGGGGAGGGGTGTGTGGTCTTTGAGGGTTAGGAAGGGTGGGCTAGGTGGTGGGGAGGGGGGCGTGGTCATTGGGGGTTAGGAAGAGTGGGCTAGGTGGTGGGGAGGGGGTGTGGTCGTTGGGGGTTAGGAAGGGTGGGCTAGGTGGTGGGGAGGGGGCATGGTCGTTGGGGGTTAGGAAGGATGGGCTAGGTAGTGGGGAGGGCGGCGTGGTCGTTGGGGGTTAGGAAGGGTGGGCTAGGTGGTGGGGAGGGGGCGTGGTCGTTGGGGGTTAGGAAGGGTGGGCTAGGTGGTGGGGAGGGGGACGTGGTCATTGAGGGTTAGGAAGGGTGGGCTAGGTGGTGGGGAGGGGGCGTGGTCGTTGGGGGTTAGGAAGGGTGGGCTAGGTGGTGGGGAGGGGTGTGTGGTCATTGGGGGTTAGGAAAGGTGGGCTAGGTGGTGGGGAGGGGTGTGTGGTCAGTGGGCGTTAGGAAGGGTGGGCTAGGTGGTGGGGAGGGGGGCTTTATTGGGTTATGGTGCTTTGATTGTGTGGAGTCGTGAAAGTAGATAGGGGTTTCCCCTTTAATATCAGTGGGTGGGGGGTTGCGGCCCCCTCTCTCCGCTGGCTCCCCTGGGGTTTGGAGGTTTGGGGGGACAAAAGGGGTATGTCCCCCCAACCCTTCTGGACCCAGGACACCAGGGAGAGTGGATCGATTCCCCCCCCCCTCCTTAAAAAAACTCCATTTTTAAAGAGAAGAAACCGCTTGGTTTTTTTCCCTGCGGCTTGATTTTGATTGGCTGTGGCGCGTTTCTCAATGTTCTTTGTGGTCGCGCCTCTCAGCCTGATTGGCTGTGGTGCGGCGCGGCACAAAGAACGTTGGGAAATGAAGTTGTTTCCCTTTTTTCGCGTTTGTGGGGCTGTTGCCCCACTGCCGGTTTCCTCAATCCTTCGTTGACCTGCGGACCCAGTTCGGCCGTGTGCACGAATGGTGGGTGCGGGTCATTAGGGCGAGGCTTAGGAACCTATAGCAAGTTCCAATGGTTAACCCTTGGTTTTATAGGTTAAGATTACTGTATATTCATTTCCTCTGAGTGTGTGAATTTTCAGTATTAGTGTTGTTTTGGTTTAGTGAATAATTCCAAATCCCTCATGTTTGCAGTAATGTTTCAAGGAGTTTTCATTGATTTCTCATGCCAGTAGCTTTAAGGGATTTAGCATTATAGAGGGTATTTGAGATACTGCGTTTGTTCCGTTGCAAAGCACTCTATGGTATGCCAGTACTGCTCTACACTTATTCATTATATCCCTCTAGCCATTCTTTTAATTAACCTTCTTGATGTTTGGGGGGAAAGGGAACTATGATAAATTGTAATGAGAAAGTGGTTTGGTAAAAAAAAAAGATAATGTGCATGCTGCCAGTGGCTGTCATAGGTTAGAAAGAAGCAAGACTGATGTGATTGCCATTCATTTGCTCTCTCTGCAATAAAATGAAAATGAAATCAAAACACAAACTGTGACCAGCCAGAAGGTATTGTTGTTACTTTACATTACTGGAGAAGAGTGCTGCTTGTGTGGTTGCTTTCACAATTAAAGGTGAGAAGAGGTGAATTCTTCATACCCAATTTCTTGTAGCTTCCTTCGTTTCCCTAACCTTTCAACCTAACTAATCTGATTTGTTTTTATGCAGATGAAATTATATCATGTGCTGTGCCCTGGACAATTACTATGGGATAGTAGTTTTAATATAAAAAACATAAAGAATAAGAGAGAATGTAAAGGAGACATTATTCTGTTGAATGTTCTGAGCCTATATGAGAGGATTATCCCTAGTTTTGATGCAAGAGTGAACACGTGAGAGTGTGTTATTGCAGTTCTTCGATTCCCTTGGTCTCACATTCCCTCTCCTTCTTTGTATCTCTAAAAAGCTGATCAAAATCTTCCATTTTCATGTTTAAATGAGTGACAGTTCCTCTTTGAAACTGATGTGTTTCAATGAAAGATAGTTTCAGATCTTTGCTTGCTCTCTCCATATGTTGTTAAATAAACTACAGGTCCCCAAGTTCACATGTCATGAGGGGCTGCGGTGGCTCAGTGGTTAAGAAGCTCGCCTTGTTAGCTGCAAGGCTGGCAAGTCGGCAGTTCAAGACCCAGGTACTGCATGATGGATTGAGCATCTGTCTCTGTCCCAGCTCTTGGGGACATGAAAGGAGCCTCAATTGAGTGTTCTCTGAGCGGAGTTTCTTCTGCAAAAATCCTTTCAACCCAGAATAATTTCTGACACAAAATAATTATTATGTTATGAGAAACTATGCTTGGTTTAAAAGTGAAAGCTGAACCTATTGGTCTTCTCATGGATGGGGAAGAATATAAATGTCATGTTTTGTCTGAGCAAGCTACAAAAGTTGTTGACCCTCATGATTTTCCTGTCTCTTAGCTATGTTAGTCACTTTAGTCAATCTCAAAGGGAGAAAAGAACCAACTTGTTCTCCATTAGCATGGATCTGATTGTTTGCATTGAGGTGATTAACATCTCTTTGAAGGTGGAAAGAACAGGTTATGTGTCTTCACCTGTAATTTTATTCCAGTGCCCTCTCCAAAAAGAGATTTCTGAAGAGTACTGGTTTCCAGTCAGTGGTGGGCTCCAAAATTTTTACTACCACACTGTGGGTGTGGTATGGTGGACATGGCCAGGGGAAAGTCCTGCATTGCACCCAAATTAGGACTTTATTTCAAAACATGAATGGGCAGGGCCAGCCAGAATTTCTGCTACCGGTTCTGGCGAACTGGTGTGAACCTGCTGATGCCCACCACTGATTCCAGTGCATTCTGCTCTGACTAGGAGAGAGTCTCTGTCTGAATTTATTGCATGCTCATGCTCCCTAGAGTCCCAGTTAGTCAGCAATTTAACTACACCAGACACTGCTAGAGAGGACATTGTCATCTCACAAGAGTCTGGCAAAATGCAGTCCTCCAGAAGTTGTTCAACTTTTCTTCTAACTGGCAGAATAAGTAGTGAGAAATGGTGAGAATTGTGGTCCATTGCCACCTCCCTCCACTTGCTGTTAGGACACGGTTGCCCAAACTTTTCGGGCCGTGGGTCGGTCACGTGGTTCCTCCCACCGGAAGCGGAAGTAAAACATGCCTTGCAATCTCTTTTGCAACAGATATGTTTCGCAACAGGATGAGATAGATTTTATGCTGCCATTTTCTCTTCTTAAACCAGGGGTGCCCAAACTACAGCCCACGGGCTGGATCTGTCCTCGATGCCAATTCATCCGGCCCGTGCTGCCCTTGTTGCTCCTGGAAGTGGAAGTAAAATGTGCTTGCGTGCATTTTACCTCCTAAGGACTGACATCATGGCAAGAGGAAACATTTCTTAAGAATTCGGAGTGGGGGACCAAAAATACTTCTTCGGTTGTTTAGGAATATAGGTATTAATGTGTTTCTTATTGAATAGTTCTTAACTTCTTATTAACTAGGCACCAACATTAGGAAGTTTTTTCCTGCTTTTATAAGGCATGTAATAATCCTTTCTAGGATTCCAGTTTCCTTTTGCTAAGTAGCGGTCTTGTATTATGAAACAGTTAAGCAGATCTCTTAGCAACTATTTCAAAAATAGCTTCTCATTGTGTCTCTTATTGCTTAACATGGTAAAACTAAGTTTCTTCCCTTCGCTTGACTCTGCCTTCCTCTGATTAAACAATATAGATTTTAGAATACCAGTAGTCTGAAGAACTATTGCAGATTATTTCTGTTTCCTTCTGATATCTCTCCCTAGAAGAGAACAGCATTTCCTTGTCTCTTTCTCATACTTACTAGAATGTCTGTATTATGTCATTCTCTGTTTCCTGGTTTTCTCTACATAATACTGTTTGTTTAGTTTTCGTCTAATGAACAATAGTGTTCTCTAGTTTTCTATGTTGATTTCTTCTAATTAATAAGGTTGCTTCCTGAGATGTGTAGTTCTGGGGAAGCCGAGCTATACTGGAAGAGAGATGACAATACAGTTAGGGATGGTATCAGTTACGATGGAGGGGAATATAACAGTTAGTCTTCAAAGTGCTACAACATTTTTGTTTTGTTTATTCTCTGATATGGAGGGGAAAACAGCTACATATATTGCTACACACATATGTAGGATGGATTGGTTTTCCTAAATTTGCAAATACAGGTATTTATATTAAAAATCTTCTTTTAAACAAAGAGTTACTGCAATTTTAATTTTCTTAAAGTCGTTTTATATACACAGGAAGATGTATTTCTGCAAAACTGCTCAATATCTGCAATATGATGAGAAATATTTGTAAGTACCGGTAAATAAAAATGTGACCTCTTTGTGGGAATGGTGACATTTTTAAGTTGTATGTGCCATAAGAGCCATTTGTTGGTTGGTTGATTGGTTATTGATTGATTGATTGTATTTGTAGGTTGCCTTTCTTCTGGTATGGGAACCCAAGGTGGCTCACAATGTTGAAACAAGTCAAAGAAACACACAACAAATCACAAGATTAAAAAATAATTGAATATAAATAAATAATAAATCATAAATAAATAAAGGTTTCCCTTGCTTGAAAGCCAGTCATATCCAATTCTAGGGTGCAGTGTTCATTTCTGATTTTTTAAAAATCAATTAATTGTTCAGTCGCACAGTCGACTCCGACTCTTTGTGACTCCGTGGACCACTGCACGTCAGGCTCCCCTATCCATTTTCCACAGCCCACACAGGTCTACACCCATTGCGTCAACCATGACATCCCACCACCTCATCCTCTGCTGCCCCCTTCTCCTTTTATTTATTTATTTATTTGCCTTTGATCTTTCCCAGCATCAAGGCCTTCTCAAGTGAGTCCTCTCTTCTCATTTGGTGGCCAAAGTACTTGAGCCTCATCTTCAGTATTTGTCCCTCCAATGAGTAGTCGGGTTTGATTTCCTTCAGGAGTGACTTTAAAAATACACTTAAAAGAATAAAACTCCAGCATTTTGAGTTAAAAACTCAACTGCAGTTATTAAAAGCTTGCTCAAAGAGGCAGGTCTATAACTATTGATGAAAGGATAAAAGGGAGACGGATAACCTAACCTCCAAAGGGAGAGCACTAAACATCCTGGAAGTAGCCATGGAGCAGGCCTTCTCTCATGCCCCCATTGTATGTACTTGTGATGGCAATCAGACTGAGAGATGGGCCTCCCCTGAAGGGCTCGGTAGGCTTATATGGGCCACACGTCAGTACATTGGCTGTTTTGGGAAATTGACTTAGGCTTCTGGGAATTAAAGTCCAACAACTTAAGGTTGGGAAACACTGCTGTAGCCATATCAGACATTTCACATATGGGCGCAGTTGGTCCACTGCTGGAACCTGATAACCTAGGCTCAGGGACATTCCAATCCATATAGGGTTTTGTAGTTCTGTAACTTTAGTAGATCCATTTTGAGATGAAACACATTTCTTGTTAGCCATTCCAGTTAACTAGATACATACCCAATCCCTTATCAAGTTCTAACAGCCTTTCTAACAGCAGGAAGAAGTTAGGGCAGGGGTAGCAAAACTTTTTGCGCCGTGGGCCTGATCATGCCTCCTGGACAGCTGATCAGGCTAGTCACATGGTTCCTCCCACTGGAAGCAGAAGTAAAATGTGTCCACGCATGCATAAATGCTGCCGTAAAACATGTCCACCCAATTGAGACTGAGGCTTGGGAAGAAGGCAGCGGCTAATAGCCTTCACCACCCGCTTCTTCCATCCTGTCATTGATGTGTTTCAATTGGGTGCAGAGAAAACTCTTTTCCTGCTGTGTTTTGGAGACGCCAGTTGTCTCTGTGCTCAATTGAGATATGCTGACGACAGGATGGGAGAAGCAGACAGAGAAGGCTATTAGCCACCACCTTCTTTCTTCATCACCATCTCAATCGGGCATGGGGAAAATGGATGTCTCCCAAGAAACAGCAGGAAAGAAATTTTCTCTGTGCCTGATTGAAATGGCAGCGAGGGAAGAAGGTGGCGGCGGCAGCAGCTAAGGGGGCAGGGTCCAGCCCGCCAACAAGGGGCAAAGTCTGGCCCATGGCTTAAAAAGATTGAGAAGCCCTTCTGGAAGCTGTGAAGAATCATCTGAGGGACGGTTTTCTGCTAAAACCGTATCAGATATCTAGTGTAAATTCTAGGTTAATTTGTGTTCAGAAATTAACCAGGGTGTGGTTTTTCATGTTTTTGGACTTTGTCCTGAGACGGGCCTGTCCCCTATTGATCAGTCATCCACTTCTGTCAACATATGACCCACCAATGGGGACCAGGCTCATTTTTCAAGGTTCATTAGGCTCTAAATGTTGTCTTTCAAAGAACTACACCTCCCAGGATGCAATGTCTAGCTGTCTTATTTTAAAAATTAATGACAGAAGGAAAAAGCAGATAAACTAATGCATTGTGTCAGGTAAAGAACCCAAAAGCTTGTTTAGGTGTACAGACTTGTACAGTAGAACCCCATATAACAAATGCCTCTTACAGCAAAAAACATTGTACAACGAAGAGGATTTGAAAAAACCATTGTCCCCCATATAACGAATTTTTTTGTTATAAGACGCAATGCATCTCTGTGGGGAAAATCGTACAACGAAAATCTCTATGGGAAAACTCGTACAGCGAAAATCTCTGGGAAAAATCATGCAATTTTCATTGTACGATTTTTCCCATAGAGATTTTTGTTGTACGATTTTTCCCATAGGGACTTTCACTGTACGATGCATGCATTATATATATGGATATTCTTGATGAATATTCTTGGTTGCAGCAGGTGGGGGTGGGGGGTGTTGAGGGTCCGGCCCACCAACAGCCCCAGAATTGTGTGAAAGCACATCCCCAACGATGACCACAATTCCACTGATATTCATGTAAAGTCTCCATAATTTGCTGCGGCTAATTGTGGTTAAATGATAAAGTGCTTGGGTGTGCATCATTCACATGCCTGTGAAGTTTTTATTTCCATTTTCTGCCCTCTTTGCTGAAAGAAACAATTCTTATTAGGATTGATAATGTTTAGGGGAAAACCATGAATTCCATTTCAGCTCATTTTAAAACAGATTCAAAACCTTAGAGATAAATGCAGTACTCGTGAGAATGAACCATCTGTATTTAAAGGTAAAGGTTTCCCTTGCTCGAAAGCCAGTCGTATCCAACTCTAGGGTTTAGTGCTCATCTCTGTTTCAAAGCCGAAGAGCCATCGCTGTCTGCTTCTGCAGACGTTTCCGTGGTCATGTGGCAGGCATTCTAGACACAGGAGCGCACGGAACGCTGTTACCTTCCCACCGAAGTGGTCCCTATTTATCTCCTTGCAATTTCTTGCTTTCGAACTGCTAGGTTGGCATGAGCTGGGACAAAGATGGGAGCTCATTCCGTCCTGCAGTACTCGGGAATCGAACTGCTGACCTTCTGCCTCCCAGTCAGCATTTTAGCCACTTGAGCCACTGTTTATGAGAGCTTTTTTCACCATCTCTGAGCGTCATTTTAAAAGGAAAACAATCTTGATCTGAGTCAGTTCCATAGCCTATTTGAAAACTGTATGTTAGTGTTATTATGAAGGCAACTCATTTTCTCTTGCAACAAATTTGGCTGTTCTATTGGTCCACGATTCAGTGCAGTTGTTTGTAATGCTGGTGTGACAGGTGCTTTAGCATAATGGATGCTTTACTTTGTAAAGTACTTTCAGAATGGGATAAGGGTAAGTTGAGGTACTGATCCACCAATCCATTTCCTTGTAAACACTATACAGTACTTGTCCCTCTTTAGTTCTAAAATCATTTTGGCTGGTTACCAAAAAGCTGCAGTGCAAAAATCGTCTACTTTTTTTAAAAAAAAACAACACCACTGGTCTGGGTGTGATAAGAATTTGCATGTGTGTGTTTGTCATTTTCAGAGAACATTGGCTTAAAAAGAGCATCAAGCAATTTATGCTTCTGTAATCTGCAGATCTCTCTCTTCCTGGGCATTTTGCACAGAAGAAACGGCTGTTGGAATAAAGTTATGTTCAGCTGAATTTTTTTTTAAAAAAAAAATTATTGAAAATTACAAAACATAGAGAAAGAAAGAAAAGAAAAAAAATGCAGCAAATTACAACATTATAGTATACAAGATATTACATAGAACACAAAACAAAAATCTTGTTATTTCCCCATTGATTAGGTGTTAACAATAATGTGTTATTCTTACATATTCTCTGTTTAATTAAAACAAGTACACACTTTAATAATTCTCTATCCAGATCACTAATTGTTCAGGTGGTGGCTTGTTCCCCTTTTCTTTCTTTATAGTATACTCAATAAAAGGTTTCCATATCTTGTAAAAGTTATTCTTCATTGTAATGCCTTTTTTATATTTAATTCACATGTAAGCTTATCATTAAGTGCAATCATCCACATTTGTTTATACCAATCTTCAATTTTCAATAAATCATTTTCCTTCCATTTAGTGGCAATGCATATTTTAGCAATTGTTAGAATAATCGATAATAAATCTTCATGTGTACTTAAAGTCGAATTATTAAATTCATACACTAATACAGTGGGTGGATCAAATTTGATATCAATTCCCAATATTTCTGTTGGTTCTTTTTCTACCTTTGTCCAGAATTGTTTTTTTATTTCATAGTTCCACCTCATATGATTATACGTTCCCGTCTCCTTTCTGCATTTCCAACACTTATTAGATTTATTTCGATCAAATTGGTTTAATCTGACTGGTGTTAAATACCACTTCCATAATACTTTGTAGTTATGCTCTTCGATTCTTATTGATAAATTACGCATGATTCTTTTTTTCCATTTTTGATTCCATGTTCAGCTGAATTGTAACATTTTATTTTGGATGCCAAGACTTGTGCATGTCAGAATGATGTATTAGTAGATTTGTTCTCATTTTTCCCCACCAGTATTTGCAGAAGTCATTCCTAGATTGTACAATGTTCCCCAACAATATGTGCTAGTTGAAATGTCTTATTTTGTGTATTAATTTATGCTTCAGCAAAGTGGTTACTCGGAATCCTAACTACTACTTATGGCTGGAGGAAGAGAATACCAGCAGTGTTTAGAAATGGAATTGAGCACAATTTGTCCAAACATTTTAGTATTGTGCAAACAGCAGATCCGGTTGCCCCACTAATTACTGTGCATGAAAGTCTTGAGGCTGTGATATGTAGCTTTAACAAGACATGGATTTATGGCTTTGTTTACGAGAGGGGTTTGCTGAAAGTGCTCCTTCCAGATTCCTGGCAAGTAAACATGTTCATAAATTTTTCTACTCCTACAGATTTTATTAAGCAAACATTCAACTAGTAGGTAGTTGAAATGTTGAAAGTGTCTGCTAGCTGTGGTTATGGACAGTTACCTAAGACTGTTTGTATGCTATATAAATCAATATTATTATGGATTTTTCTGCCTATTAATTCGATAGAATTACCTCACTAGATATAATTTTTCTCAATTTGTTTCAGAGCATTGCACAATTTAAAATTATGGATGTATATGAAATATGGGTAAAATTCAAAACAAATTAAAATGTTAACATATTAGACTGTTCTTGACCAGAAGTGAGCAACTTTAATACCGTTATCTTAGCCATTTACTAGATCTTCTTTTGCACACATGATAGGGACTAAATTCCATGCACATAAATGCTGCATTGACTGGATTTATCACATTGACAGAAAATTTGTTGTGCAATCAAGTAGCACCATGTTACTTGATTATAATTTGACCTTCCTACTTCACTTTGAAGTCTATTACCGTATATACCCAACTATAAGTTGTCCCGAATATGTCAAGGTACCTAATTTGGACCTCTAAAACTAGGAAAATAGATTGACCCAAGAATAAGTCAGGGGTGGAAATGCAGCAGCTGCTAGTGAGCTTCAATAATTAAAATACATGAAAATACGGTAAAATTTAATTAATTTTGACATTTGTGTGGGCATGTTTTTGAGTGTTTACATTGACCCGAGTATAAGTCAAGCCTCATTTTTGGACTTCCTTTTGGGGGCTAAAAACCCCAACTTATACTCGAGTATATACAGTAAGTGACTTTCAGATGGTCCAGTCAGAATCTTATCCTGGTGGGAGGCATGTGTGCCATAGATTCTCCACCACGGATCTAGGCCCTAGTGGGCTATGTCAATGAAGTGGATGAGTTTGGTGTGGTATTACCTGTCAGTGTACTTCTGGAGGGGCAATGCCAGCCAAATAATCTGCAGTAATAATCTGCATTAATATTAAGAGCTAATTCAGTTGTTTGTACATTTATAGATATCACTTTAGATATTTAAACCATGATGGGACCAGATTGCTGGCGCTCAACATCAAAAAGGCTGCAGAGCAGCTTTTAAACTGATAACTGGGGGAAAGCCGACAGGAGCTGGGCAGCATCCGGTTCGGGAAAGTGTGTACTTGAGTAGTGAGGAGGATGCAAAAATTACTGAGCAGAGCAAGGAGCTAGTCACCAGCACTCTAGCAGAAGGATGCAAGAGGCAGTCTAACAATGCAACTGGACTCAAAAGACTGTATCAGGAAAGCATATATAAATGCTTGTATACAAATGCCAGAAGCCTCCGTAACAAAATAGGGGAGCTGGAATACTTAGCAATAGATAAAAATATTGATATTATTGGTATCACTGAAACCTGGTGGACGGATGATAACCAATGGGATACAGTTATCCCAGGCTACAAACTGTACAGGAAGGATAGGAAGGGGAAAACAGGAGGTGGTGTAGCCTTGTATGTCAAAGAAGTGATAAAATCGTATGAATTGGAATATCTAGGTGATTTAGAGTCACCATTAGAAGCTCTGTGGGTAAGAGTACCAGGCCACAAGGATGGTCTAACAGAAGGCATATACTATCGGCCTCCGACCCAAACTCTTGAGGGAGACTGGCAGTTGGAGAATGTTGTAAAGGAGGCATCCAAGAAGGGAAGCCTGGTTATAATGGGGGACTTCAATTACCCTCACATAGACTGGGTGAACTGTTGTTCAGCACATGATAAAGAGATAAAGTTACTAGATATGCTAAATGATTGTTCCCTGGGACAGTTGGTTGAAGACCCAACTAGAGGTACAAGAATCCTTGACTTGATCCTGAGTAATACTCAGGATCTGGTGCAAGATGTTAATGTGACTGATCCAATAGGGAACAGTGACCACAACTCAATTATGTTTAACTTGATCATAGACCGCAAGTCACTGATAAAATCTAACACAGAGACCTTAAATTTTCAAAAAGGAAATTTCCCAAAGATGAGGAAACTAGTAAAAAAGAAACTGAAAGGGAAAATTGAGAGAGTCCACATGCCCAAAACAGAGCCTATCTTCGTAGGGAGGGAAACCGAAGAATTAAGCAAGATAGAAATAACCAGGGAGGAGGTCCTTGCATGTCTTGTTAAGCTAAACACTAACAAATCCCCAGGACCAGATGGCATCCATCCACGAGTTCTCAGGGAACTTAAAGATGAAATTGCTGATATCCTAGCCAAAATATATAATATTTCCCTCAAATCAGGCTTTGTGCCTGATGACTGGAAGGTAGCAAATGTAACACCAATTTTCAAAAAAGGATCCAGGGGTGATCCAGGAAATTACCGGCCTGTCAGTTTGACATGTGTCCCAGGTAAAGTGATGGAAACCATCCTAAAAGATAGAATTAATAGGCACATAGAAGAGAAGGCGCTGCTAAAGGAGAGCCAACATGGCTTTTGCAAGGGCAAATCATGCCTCACTAATCTGTTGGAATTTTTTGAGAGTGTCAACAAGCATGTGGATAAGGGGGATCCAGTTGACATTGTTTATCTGGACTTTCAGAAGGCTTTTGACAAGGTCCCACACCAAAGGCTCTTGAATAAACTTACCAGTCATGGAATAAAGGGACAGGTCTTGTCCTGGATCAGCAACTGGCTAAGGGACAGGAAACAGAGGGTAGCACTAAATGGACACTTCTCCAAGTGGAGGGAAGTAAAGAGTGGGGTCCCCCAAGGTTCAGTACTGGGACCCCTGCTTTTCAACCTCTTCATAAATGATCTAGAGGTAGGAGTAAAAAGCAAGGTAGCCAAATTTGCTGACGACACTAAATTATACAGGGTAGTGAAAACTGTGAGAGATTGTGAGGAGCTCCAGAGGGATCTCTCGACACTGGGGGAGTGAGCAAAACAGTGGCAAATGAGTTTCAACATTAGTAAGTGCAGAGTGATGCATGTTGGGGCAAAGAACCCCAATTACATTTATAAACTGATGGGGTCTGAACTCTCTGTGACAAACCAGGAAAGGGACCTTGGTATCCTGGTGGACAACTCAATGAAGGTGTCAACCCAGTGTGCCTCAGCAGTGAAAAAAGCAAACTCAATGTTAGGGATCATTAGGAAGGGTATAGAAAATAAGTCAGCAAGTGTCATTTTGCCTCTTTATAAATCTATGGTGAGGCCCCATCTGGAATACTGTGTACAGTTCTGGTCGCCATACCTCCAGAAGGATATTATGGAGTTGGAGAAAGTACAGAGGAGGGCAACCAGAATGATTAGGGGACTGGAACAACTTCCTTACCATCTGAGGTTGCAACGGTTGGGCCTTTTCACTCTTGAACGACGGCGTCTAAGAGGTGACCTGATTGAAGTTTATAAAATCATGCACGGTGTGGACAAAATAGATAAGGAAAAACTGTTTTCCCTATCGCACAACACTGGAACTAGGGGACACTCCATGAAACTTTTGGGTACTAGTTCTCAAACAAATAAGAGAAAGTACTTTTTCACCCAGAGGATTACTGGTCTATGGAACTCCCTGCCAGAAGAAGTGGTGACAGCTGTCAGTCTTGACAGCTTTAAGAAAGGATTAGACAAGTTCATGGAGGACAAGTGTATCAATGGCTATAATTATGGCTACCTAAGGACAACCTCCGGGTTGGAGAGATAGGCAGGATATCTCTCAATGCCATTTCCAGGGAATCCTAAGCAGGTGAAGGCATCTCCTTGGGAATACCCTGAAGGAAATGGTGAGCCACTGTGTGAGACAGAATGCTGGACTGGATGGGCTGTGGCCTGTTCCAGCAATGCTGTTCTTATGTTCTTATATCTTGATGTTTATACTATATTATCAGCAGATTAGATATACTGACAATAATGTTATTGATACAACAGGCATTGTCATGGGGAAAACCCCTTTATTTTTTATATGTTAGTTGTGGAATTAAATGTACATATAGTTAGTGTATATTGCAAGAGACTATTATAGAGACTAAAAGGAAAATCAGTCCCCACTTGCAGGCCTGCTGTTTAATAGAAAGGATGTAAATGGGAAGGCAAATAAGTGGATTCAGGTACCAAAAAGCTGAGACGTGGAACTCCTTCCCTGGCTTTGATGGCTGGGAGATTGGAAGCATGTGCGCCGGCTTTCCAAGTCTTCGTGAACCAAAGACCTGTCACGGCCTCACTGGCATCGAGACACTGATTTCTTCCTTCGGTCCGCCAAGGACATCGAACATTGGTTCTGTCAGGACTGTAAGGATTTGAATTGATTATGTAAATTGATTGTATAATGTAACTTAATTGTATAATGTGTTTGTGCCTGTATTTCTATTACATTGTGTATCTTTATATGTCTTGTAAGCCGCTTCGAGTTGTCCATTGGATTGAGGGAAGCGGGATATAAATAAATCATCATTATTATTATTATTATTATTATTATTATTATTATTATTATTATTATTATTATTATTATTATTATTATTATTATTTGCCTGAATAATTATAAATGAAGCTGGTTACGTGTCCTTGATAATTGTTATGCAACCCTTGGATAATATTGTATTACCTCCTGCTGAGAAAATACACTTTTATGCTGCGGGCTGATGGAGAGAAGAGAGTACAGTATGAGTATTGAGTTACAACATAGAGTGGAAAAAGTGGACAGGGCTATGCAGACACACAATACCATGTTGTAGCTTGTTAGTCTTTTAAGTTACTTCTAATGAAGGTGGTTATGAGGTGCCTCTCTGCTTCAATCATTAACACAGTACTGACTGTTGCAAGAGGATTAGGCTACCATGTTTTATTTTCTGAATGTAGCATTTTCTCGGGGTCTTGGAGTGAACTGTTCTGTTTAAGCAATAGTAATTATACTTATATTCCACCCAGTGGCGGGCATCAGCCGGTTCGCACCGGATCACACGTACCAGTAGCAAAACTGGCTGGCCACGTCCACTTCCCTGCCCACCTGCCCACCCCGCCCACCTCCTCCTCCTCTCCCCACACACTGGGCGCAACCAGGAGCCGAGAGGAAGAACCACCAGAGCCAGGGGGATGGGGAGAAGCCGGGGCAGGGTGGGGAGGTGGGCTGGCGGCCTGCCCCCTGCTCCCAAGATGCCTCCCCTATCGCTGCTGAAGTGCTGTGCCCTCCCCTCGGGGCATTGTCATGGAAGCAGGGGGAGACTGCCAGCCCACCTCCCCACCCCATCCTCCTCCCGGGGGGCGAGGAAGAATAGGAAGCTGCCCGATGTGGCTGGCCTGGGTCAGGCTGGGGCTGCCACTTAAATGCTCCTGCCTCTGCCCCCCGTTGTCCCAGGGGGAGGAGGAAGAGGGAGCCGCCCGAGTCCAACGCAGCTGGCCTAGGCCAGGCCGGGCCACACTGCTGTTCCTTGGGCACTCCTGCCTCACCCCCCTCCTGGTCCTGGGGGAGGAGAAAGAGGAAGATGCTCCTGCCTCTGCCTCTCACCCTTGTGGTCCCAAGAGGAAGAGGGAGCAGCCCTATGTGGCTTGCCTGGGCTATGCTGGGCCATGCTGCAGCTGCTTGGGCACTCCTGCCTCGCCCCCTGGTCCCAGGGTGGGGGGAGGAAGAGGAAGATACTCTTGCCTCCCCCCTGGTCCCAGTGGGAAGTTGAAGAGGGAGCTGCCTGACGTGGTTGGGCCAAGCAGGGATGTGCCTGGGTGCCCCGTCACCTGACCCTTCTGGGTAAGTCTATGTGTTTTTGTTTTGTTTACTTTGCGCGCTCTCTCTCTCTGTATGTGTGTGTGTGTGTGTGTGTGTGAGAGAGAGAGAGCTTTTGTGGGTGTGGGTGTGACTCGCCTTTGTGTGTGTGTGTGTGTGTGTGTGTGTGTGTGTGTGTGTGTGTGTGTGTGTGTGTGTGTGTGTGTGTGTGTGTGTGTAGGGATGGTAGGGGAAAGACAGGGTCTGGAGCAGCCTAAGGGAGTTTCTTTTTGTTTTGTTTACTCTGATATGTTTGAAACAGACTAACACGACTACCATTTAAAAAGTTTTATTCTGTGCAAGCATATCAGAGAGTAAACAAAACAAAAAGACAAAAACGTTGTGGCACCTTAAAGACTAACTGCTGTATTTTAATGTGAACTTTTGTGCATCAAGTCCACTGGCTCTTTGGCTATAAACAGGGATGAGCAATGAACCCTAGAGTTGGATACGGCTGGCTTTCGAGCAAGGGCAACCTTTACCTAATAACAGAAGATCCCTGATTGGTATTCAAATTTGCTGTGAGGTTTTGACCCTATTTAGTTGCCAGTAAAGGTCTCTCTTGCTCAAAAGTCAGTTGTATCCGACCCCAGGGTGCAGTGTTCATCTTCATTTACAGCCAAAGAGCCAGTGCTGTCTGTGTTTGCAGACGTTTTCATGGCCATGTGGCAGGCATGACTAGACCACATGGCCACCCCCAGCAATTCACATGGCCACATATTTAGCCCTGCCCACATATTTTGCCCCACCCACAGTGTGGTAGTAAAAAAAATTATGCCCATCACTGATTCCACCCCATAGGGTTTACAGTACTCACTGGACAGTTCAGAAAGGTCATTAGCATTTTACTCCCAACAAGTTGGGTACTTATTTTCCTGACCTTGGAAGGATGGAAGGCTGAGTCATCCCTGTCCCTGTTAGACTTGAAATCAGATAATGAGTAGAGTTTGGCTGCAGTACTTGCAGCTTGAGCACCACAACATGGGGGCTGTTTAGTGAAACAATGGAAGTGAATGTGCTTTTAGTTCTTGAAAGTGGTACATGTGTACTGCAGAATAGATTTCTAAAGAGGACATTTCTAATGCAAGCTTATTTCAACTATCACTACTGTATGCTTCCTGTGACATTATGATGGCATTTTGCAAATTTTATTGAGACCTACAGTACCACTAACCTACTCAATAATTTTGCTTCTCTTAATAGATGACATGGCAGAGCTGCTCCTTGGAGAATCCAAGCTTGAAAGTTTTCTGAAGGAAAACCCTCTTAAACAGGGTGCTAGTCCCTGTGGTCCTCGGCCAAAGTTGATTGAAGTCAGGAAGCATCTCACTGCAGCTCTTGATCGTGGAAATCTAAAGGTACTTGCTATTTCTAATGCCATCCCTGGAAATCACTGGTATGCTTAGCATTTGAGTAAATGCCTAATGAGCAAGGTTTAATGCTTTCTGAGACATAGGAGAGTCTATTTACATGTTTCAGCTCTATGAAATTAGATTTATTTTCAAATATGTAAAGCAGGGGTGCTTAAACTTTTCAGGCTGTGGGCCGGTCATGTGGTTCAGGGAGCCGGTCACTAAAGACCAGGGGCCGGATGTAGCCCCCGATGCCAATTCATCTGGCCCACAAAGACCTTGTTGCTCCTGGAAGCAGAAGTAAAACATGCGCTTGCTTGCTTGCTCGCACGCACGCACGCATGCTCGCACGCACGCACACACACACACACACACACACACACACACACACACACACACACACACACACACACACACACACACACACACCTCTTTTTTCAGCAAGCCTTTAATGTGAATCTAAAATAGCAGTGTAAGAAAGCTGATTGTATTAACCTTGGATTACGCTTCCAATTTTCTTTTTTACTTTTTTAGTTAGAGTTCTTACAGGAAGCCAACTTAGTTATGGCCAAACTAAATTTTGTGGAAGGTGATTACAAAGAAGCTCTTAACATATATGCAAGAATGGGCCTTGATGACTTGCAGCTTGTTGCTGTACCTCCTTATCGGCTGAGGATGATCGCTGAAGCACATGCTACCAAAGGTAAGATAGCTTTCAACATAATTGTGATTTCTCCCTTCCCCTTTCGGATAAATTTACCAGAATCTTATTGGCAGTTTATGCTTAAATAAAAGAAATAGCATAAGTTGTCACAGCAAATTGCAGCTCCCTAACAAGGTGCTGCTTGCTTTTTGGAGTGTGCACACAGTGAGGTGATTGGATACGCACGCAAGAATTGCAGTCATTACCTCCTGAATGGGTAGCAGTTTGCCATCGTGGTTTTCACAATTTCCATTCTGCAAATATAAACTGTGACTAGGAGTCTGGTCAATATATTTCACATCTGATCAAAAAAGAAATCTTGTAATGTTAGATTCTGTTTATATTTTGATGAAGTAGGATTATGCTTTCCAGAAATTGGATACAAGATGGTTAAAAACATCGAAATTATATGTGCACAACTGCCTATATGAAATCTGTGCTGCTTTTTAAAACCTTCATCTTGTTCAGTTCCTTCAAAATCCATTATGTTTCATTGTGACACTGAAGCTAGCCCTCACCATCCTGTGCTTGAATGAACAGTGTAATGTAGGAGTCACAGGTTATATGGTACAGTATTATCTTTTCTGGTTACTTAAACTAGAATGGCGCAATTTGGGAATTTTTGCACAGTACAAAGGCCGTAGACTTATGTAACTTCAAAGCTCTGATGGTTGATTGGGAAAGGTCATTTTAAGGTATTTATTTATTTTATTTATTTTTTATATTTATATACTGCCTTCCTCGCCCTGGGGCGACTCAAGCCAGTTTACATGTCATAAGTTATACACAGGGCCATAACGGCTCCTCTTCTGCCAACCCAGGCCTTGGGTGGGCGAGAGTCCTGGAGATGGGGGGGCGGGTGGTGTAGATGTAAAAGTTGCCTCTTTCCCCCCAACGGCTCCTCTTCTGCCCACCCAGGCCTTGGCTGGGCCAGAATCCCAGGGATGGGGTGTGTGTGTGTGGCACAGATGTAAAAGCCACCTCTTTCCCCCCAACAGCTCCTCTTCTGCCCACCCAGGCCTTGGTATTGGTTAATATACCTTTTCATGTTATAGAAGTAAGAACAGCATTCATAATTAGGTAAAGGTTGTAGTTGTTCGAAAGCAAGTCGTATCCAACTCTAGGGTTCAGTGCTCATCTCTGTTTATAGCCAAAGAGCCAGTGCTGTCTGTGTCTGTAGACCTTTCCCTGGACATGTGGCAGGCATGACTAAACTGTACGGAACACTGTTTACCTTCCCATCAAAGTGGTACCTATTTATTTACTTGCAATTTCTTGCTTTCAAACTGCTAGGTTGGCAGAGGCTGGGACAGAGATAGGAGCTCACTCCATCTTGCAGCACTCGGGTCTTGAACTGCTGACCTGCCGGCCTTCCAGTCGTCAGGTTCAGTGTCTTAGCCACTAAGCCGCCACAGTCCCTTATTTATAATTACATCATTTAATTTTACTGATTTTTATCATTAGCTTCTGATGGAGCACAAGTATTGAAATAGGGGTGGTATTTAGATAGGTTTGGGGCCTCCTAAAGCCATTCTGTAAGGAAATGTTATCAACTTTAGCTAACCCATTTTAAGGTGTACCTTAATACTCCAAATGTTTTTCTGTCATTTTCTTTGTTTACTTTCTAGATCAGGGGTGCCCAAACTACGATCTGTGGGCTGGATCCGGCCTGCAGGCTGTAGTTTGGGCACCCCTGGTTTAAGCAGAAAAAATAGCCTAAAATCTATCTCATTCATTTTCAAAACTGATTGCAAGGCACCTTTTACTTCTGCTTCCAGTGGGAGGAACCACGTGACCGGCCCTCTGGACCACATGACTGGCCCACTGAACGATGTGACTGGCCCATGGCCCAAAAGGTTTGGGCACCCCTGTTCTAGATCTCTGGTCATAGTTGTAAAGATAACAAGAGTTTTAAAGTCTTTTCCACATTCACTTGTGCAGTGCTCATATAGTTTCTATAGATGGCAGTGTCGATTCAATGTCAGGATAAGTTCTACCCTTGCGTGCATGAAAGAAAGCTGGGTCAGTGTTTTGAAAACACATCTTTTAATGTTCTGTGAGGCATTGAGTCTTCTATGCCTGAGTGCTCTTGGTTGCATTTGGTTGCCTGAAAAAGTTAACAAATGCAGCTTGTTTTTCATAGAATCATAGCTCTGAGAGGAAGGTACTACCTAGCTTTTTCTGTGACTTCAAAGGCTAGTTGGCTTCCTTGCCCACGGACATGCAAATGGACAGTAGATTTACTGCTGTGTAAAAGGAAGAAGCCAAATGGATATATGTACAACTCATGTATATTCAAAGTGTTAAATTAAATCATAGAATCATAGAATAACTGAGTTGGAAGCAGTCTTTTAGGTTATTGAGCCCAACCCTCAGCTCAATGCAGGAATCCGAATTAAAGCAGATATGAGAGATGGTTGTCTGATTCTCTCTTGAATGCTTCCAGTGTTGGAGCACTCGCCACCTTTCGAGGCAGCTGGTTCTACTGTCATACAGCTCTAACCATTATGCTTTTGCCAATATTCAGCCTATAACTGGCTTCCTGTAGTTTGAGCCTGTTACTACGTGTCCTGCACTCTGCGATGATTGACAACAGATCCTTCCCTTCCTCTTTATGATTATATTTCATGTACTGTATTTGAAGAGTGCTATCATATCCCCTCTCAGTCTCTTTTTCTCAAAGCTAAACATGCCCAGTTCCCTCAGTTTTATTTTAGGAGAAGCAAGCTCAATGGCACCATTGACAAGTTATTCTCAATAATTGTGCATTCCCCACCAGTCAGGGGCAGTGGGGAATGCAGTGGGGAATGTGAGCGAGATCGCTCCTTTGGGAGCTATCTTGCCCAGACGAGACCACCCACCCCGCCTCCTGAGGGTCGGCAGTTGGGAGACTGGGCGAGATCACTCCTTTGGAAGCTGCCCTTCGCCCGGCTCTTTGCGGTCAGTGGCTGCTGCCAAACCGCACCAGTGTTGTGTGTGCATGTGTGTGCGTGTATGAGGGCAGCTTTTAAAATAGCCCTTTCCTATCTCCAGCTGCCCATCTTCTCTAGCCACCGAACTGCACCAGGAGGGGGATCTGTTACCGATGTATAAGATGCACTCCACCTTTCTAGTCTATTTCAAGGAGGAAAGGTGCATCTTATATGCCGGCAAATGCAGTAACTATCCAGGGGCAAGCTTAGAAAACATATTATTTTTAAAATACAATTTTTAGAATCTCGCAACTGGCATTGCTAAAGAAATGTGGGAAATTGCTTTGAATGATGTTTACATGGGAGTTGAATACAAAAAAGGGTATAATTAATGAAAATAAATTTTGGAGTACAGTATATGGCAACCATTTGTGGAATACATGTTGATTAAAGGTAAAGGTGGCAAGCCGGCACCGGATAAACTGAGTTTCTGGAAGTAACTAGAGAAGGCTGAGATAAACCGCAACCTCCCGGGCAATGTATATATCACTGGTGATTATGTATATGCATTTTTTTTCTTTTTTCTTGATTATGTAGTACGGTAATAGAGAAATAATGAGTTTGTTTTATATTAAAAATAATAGATATAAAGAGAATAAATTTGACAAGTAAGAACATTTACTAAAGTTTTTATGTAGTAACGTAATTATGCTTTTGTATTGAATTGTTATGTATGTATTTCGTTTGCATTTTATTTTTTCTGTATTTTTTATTTTTCTTTGAAAATTAATTTAAAAAACCTAAAAAAAAAAACAACAACTGGCATTGCTAGTGGTTATGCTAGCCAGATATTTCAGGTCAAGGATTCTCAACCTGTGGCACCATTTCATGTGGCCCCTACCACCTCCACCACATCAGGAAGTGCCATGTGGTAGAGGAAGGGCAAAATGGCCATCCGGCTCCAGAAGCTGTCTGAGGGAGACCCGGCCCTCAGCTTTAAAAGGTTGTGAACTCCTGTTTGCGGTTGTGATTTTTTTAAAAAGTACTGTACTATATCGTTTTCCAATCTGGGTTATGCCATGCTAGCACCTTTGTGTATCTTTATACTAGTCTTTAAAGGCTATTAGCTTTGTTGCTGTACTAACTTTTCTCATCAGAATACTATCAGTTAGTTTTACTTACAGTAGTTTCCTTTCATTTCAGGTTTATTACTTTGCTATTTAAATGCTGCTATGATAGATTAAAATACCTTTCTCTCTTTTTAAAATGTTAGAGTAATACATGCTGTAAATGTCTTTGTTATATCCACTTCCCAGTTGTTTTACGGTACCAATCTGCAACTGGGTTTTCTAAATTCCTAGCTGGAAATTAAAACACAGTTACATTTCAGAATAAATCCAGTTTAAAAGAAGAAGAATTTTTTTTAAAAAATGTATGGGATGCATTGGTCCTCATATTAGTAAGAAACATCAAGGTAAAAACCAAGTGATGCCTAATGCCTCATAGCCAATAATGGGGGAAAGTCCATTATTCTCCAACAGCCTAATAATTATTTCCTTGCAGAAAAACCAACCAACAAACAAATTAATAGAAATCAGAAATCAGTGTGGCAAGGTTGCAGTATGAGAATGCGGACTCGTGTTCATAATAAAGCCAACTTGGAATTAGCAAATTAATCCTTGAGAAAACCTTCGTCTACTGGATCTCTGCTGCCCTCCTTAGTTCCCTCTTCCCCCCAAAGAAATGTAAAGATTTTAAATCAGAAAATAAAATCTCTTGCTCCCTACTTCCATACTCTTAAATCAGGGGTTCCCAACCTACAGCCCAGATCCGGCCCAGAGTGCCAATTAATCCAGCCCATGGTGAGGACCCTACTGCTGCTGGAAGCGTCAAAAAATGACCGAAAATGGGCCGCCCTCACTCCTGCCACCACGGGAAGCAGGGGAAACAGCCACTAGAAGTAGCGGAAGGGGCAAGAGGAACCATGCCTCCGGCTCACACAGCTGTCTGAGGAGTCATGGTCCAGCCCACAGCATGAAAAGGTTGGCCACCCCTGTCTTAAATGGTACAGCTAAATAAAGTTTATGGTGCAGATATAATACCAAGAGGTTTTTTCTACCCTATTTGTTTACATATTTATTGCTGGGGGCAAGGTGGATCACACTTAGCTTTCCATCCTTTGCAGTGCAGGTAAATTGCATCGTTGGTAACTTTGTGAGTTAAACAACATGTTTAAAAATAGAAACGTTAGGGCAGAGGAAACAGTGAAGAACAACCGATGTATAATTTAAGACTACATGAAGGATGAATTTGTTCAGGCCTGTAAAAACAAAACGCCTACTAACATAGAAGGTTCATGTTTAGGACTTGGGCTATGCACAGTGGTCCCTCCTCAACACTGTGTTCGGACCCCCTAAAACATAATAAGAATAGTATGCTGTAGTCTAAATAGCAAATAAGCAACCCAAAATAGGTATTCAGTTGTGTGTTTAGCCATGAGTCGGTAAGCTTCTTCTGTGTTCAAAGCAGCAGGCCTGCCACTTCTTCTGGGGAAAGAAAAAATGGTCAGTAGCTCTGTATTTTCTCTCTCTACAGAATTATGTAAGGGGCTTCTCTGGCTTCCACAATTTCCTTTCTACAACCTCCCCCATGTCCTTTCAAGTCTAAAAACTTGCTCTGTGGGTCCAGCAGAGAAATTCTGTATTCAGTATCAAAGAGAGTTGCAACAAGGAAGTGGCCAAAAATACCTAAACCAACATAAGCAATCACACTGGATTTCGACCTCTATAAGATAGAAGGAGACTGTGATGGCTTAGTGGTTAAGATGCTGAACTTGACAACTGGAAGGTCGACAGGTCTATAGTTCGAGACCAAAGTCCTGCACGATGGAGTGAGCTCCTGCCCCAGTCCGAGATCCTGCCAACCTAGCAGTTTGAAGGCAAGAAATTGCAAGTAGCTAAATAGGTACCGCTTTGGCGGTAAGGGTAACAGCATTCCGTGCACTCAGGCATCTAGTCATGCCTGCCACATGACCACGGAAATGTCTGCAGACACAGTCGGTGCTGGTTTTTTGGCTGTAAAAGAAGATGAGTACTGCACCCTAGAGTTGGATACGACTGGCTTTCGAGCAAGGGAGACCTTGACTTTGAAGATAGGAGAGTAGGTAATTACTTGTTTTGTCAGTTAAGCTTTGTTAGTATAAACTCATGGGTTTAATGCCTGTTTCCTTAAATTAAGACACCTTTGTTTTCAGGTCTTTGTCTAGAAAAGTTGCCAATTTCTTCTTCAACGAGTAACCTCCGTGCAGATCATGAACAAGAAATCATTGTGTGTTATGAAAAGGCTGGGGATATAGCCCTTCTTTACCTCCAGGAGATAGAAAGGGTAAGCTGCTCTGTCTCGTTCAGTTGAAATAACTGCTCTTGCTTTTTCAGTCATTTAGTCAGTCAGTCAGCCACCATGTGGACTAGCAGTTGTTATCCTATATGATCTAATCAACTTAATTGGAAGTTTGCATAGGACGGCAGCATCAAGAAAGTCACTGTTTGCTTCTGTAAGTCTTATGGAGAAAATATATGTAAAGCACTTTAAATGATATAAAATTAAATAATATAAAGTAAAATCCTGAGTTACATATGCCTCAAGATATGTAAAATTTGACTTACATAAGGATTTTTCGCTAAAATTGGGTCCCGATTTACGTAAATGTCCCAATTTATGTAATGCAATTTCCTATGGGTTTGCTTCGATTTACATAAATATTCATTTTCCTATGAGTTTGCTTCGATTTATGTAAAAAATCATTTTTCCTATGGGTTTGCTTCGATTTACGTAAAAAAATTACGCAAAAGACTATGGAACAGACTTTTTACGTAAGTAGGGTTTTTAATGTAAAATGTTAAGCTTTGATAGGTATCTCATTTCTGCAAGAAACCTTTTGGTTTGTGACAAACTAAATTAATTTGTGTTTATATAGTTGACATTTATATAAATATAGAAAATACATATAAATAATAAGTAATGCATACAATAAATATTCAAAAACAATTATAATAAATGTGTTACATATAAAACATTATCTAAATTTATATTTTTAAAATAAAACAATTTCTAGAAAGATAAATATAGTGAGCCTAAATAATTTCTGTTGTATACATACTATGGTTTATGAGATAAAATGATGGAAGTTGAGGTCATCCAACAGGCCAACCTCTTTCAAATGGAGGTGATCCTCCATACATGTAAGAGCAGAAAAGGTATCCAATAAAACAGCTGTTTGCAGCTGTTGGTAAGGCATGTTGTATTGGGGAAATTTTGTTATTCCTCTTAGTTAGCAAGGTATGAGTTAGAAAATATCAACAGCATAGAAAACATGGAGAGATCAGCTCAGTCTCAACCCTCTTTGGTTCCTTCTCCACACAGGCTAGTGCTTTGAATGATAAAGGTACTCTAGAAACATTTAAAGTAGAAAAAAAGTATCTTTAGTTACAGTTATCTGTAGCTACTGGCAGAAAGCAAAAGAAAACATGGAGTTTCCATTACATGAAATGAATCTCCAGTCTTGTTTGGTTGAAGTTTAGAGAAAAAAGAAGAAAATGAAAGGCAAAGAGTGGAAACAAGCAAACAAACAGATGAAAGGGCTTTCCTCAAAAGGTCAGGGAAAATGTTTACCAATCAAGTTAGTAGCAAAAGAAAATCACATTAGGCTGCAAATTCCCTTCCCAATGAAATCCAGTGTCAGTGCGCACAAGACTGGTACTATCCAACATCTTGCTGGCAAAGTCACTGGTTTGTGCCCTAGTGCCACAGTGGTTAAACTGCTGTACTGCAGCCAAAAGGTTGTGAGTTTGATCCTGACAGGCTAAAAGGTTGACTCAGCCCTCCATTGTTCTGAGGTCAGTAAAATAAGTTCCCAGCATGTTGGGGGCGGGGGGATGCTAATTACCTGTAAATCACCCAGAGAGAGCACTGAATGCTATGGGGTGGTATATAAGTGTAATTGCTGTTGCTTTGCTTTGAATTCTAGGTTGGAAACAGGTGTATGTTTAGATGTTTGAGGCAATCATTTGTCAGTTGTTGATGGATGAATTTAATGTTATAGTACCTGAAGTCAGCAGAGGAAGGATGGACAAGTGACTGGTGGAAATAGTCAATACTTCACACACACAAACCCTCTTAATGTCTTTGTGTCCTGATTCCATGACATTATAATTTTCAAGATGCTAGATTAGTCAGATCTTTAGTACAGTATTATTCTGTGTGGCTCTCCTTATGTTTTTAAATAATGGAGACTCCTCTGCCACTAAACACCCAATGAATACTGATGAGTGGTATGGAAGCGGAGCTGCGGTGGCTCAGTGGTTAAGAAGCTCGCCTTATTTATTTATTTATTTATTTATGCTTGGATTTCTATACCCTTTCCTTCCCCTAGGGGAACTCAAAGCGGTTTACAAGTAATACAAAGCAATATAAATAATTCAATATAAATAATACAAAGCAATATAAATGTCACAAAGCATTCACAAATCACATTACAAAAATAACAGTATTAAAGATTACAGGATCCAAATACAATATGCAATATACTAAGTAAATTAACAATATCTACAAACATACTATAATCATTTCAATGAGTCCTGATGGAGCAAAAGCTCAACATCCTCAACTGACCTTCCGGGGCGGGGAGGCAAAAGGGGAGACTACAGCAGTCATCAGAGCGTGTCCCGCCACAACTGTCTCTGCCTCTGAACCTGTCCCGGGGCAGGGAGGTGAAGCTGGTCTGGCGGTGGCGGCAGGGCGCTCCTAAGAGTCCTCCATGCGAGTCCCGCCACAACTGTCTCTGCCTCCGAACCTGTCCCAGGGCGGGGAGGCGAAACCGGTCTGGCGGTGGTGGCAAGGGCGCTCCTAAGAGTCCTACAGGCGCGTCCTGCCATAGCTGTCTCCGCCTCCATACCTGTCCCAGGGCGGGGAGGCAAAGCTGGATCAGCTGCGGCAGCAGCAGTGTTCTCGGCGGGCTGGGGGCTGGCCGCTTTTACCCTCTCACAGGCTGGGAGGGGCGGCTCCGGATCAGCTGCGGTGGCGTTCTCAGCGGGCCTTGTTAGCTGGAAGGCCAGCAAGTTAGCAGTTCGAGACCTGGGTACTGCATGACAGATTGAGCGCCTGTCTCTGTCCCAGCTCCTGCCAATCTAGCAGTTCAAAAGCAAGAAATTGCAGGTACAGTAGATAAATAGGGACCACTTCGGTGGTAAAGGATCTTGGGGACATGAAAGGAGCCTCATTTGGGTATCCCTTGAGCAGAGTTCCTCCAGCAAAAATCCTTTCAACTCAGAATAATTTCTGACACAAAATTATTATTATTATTATAGTGGTATGGAAGAGACCTGACAGGGCATCTCTGAGTGTAGCAGTGAGTCGACCCATACAGATTACATTGACTGTTTAATTTAAATGTGGTCATTAATTTTGGTAATTTGCAGTAACACTTCTGCATGTTAGTTTAATTTCCCCTTGGAATCATTGCCCTCTGCAATATGTCATCACTGCCACTTTAAATAAAACATTAAGTGATATCTTAGATGCATAATTCACTGTTTGGAGATACTAAGTGAAGATTAAATAGCCCCCTTTTGACCTCTGCCTTCATTATTTTATTAGATTGCTAAATACTTTGCAAATGCGTGCCAGAATAGGATATCTCATTGTTTGATGGAACTCAATATTTTATATTGATGGCTAATAGACTTTGCAGCTGAAAATAATCCAACAGCATGTACTTCCTGTTCAGAATGCTGTGACTGTTTATCACTGTTTCAAGGTTATGGCAGTATTGCTTGCATAATACAGAAGAAAATCTCCTTAGGTTAAAAACAATATTTCACGAAAAAATGTACGAAGAATGTGGTGAAGCTTTGTTCTTAATGAAAACTGCCATTCTTTAGCAGTCTATCAGTTGTGCAATCGTTGACTTATAACAGACTCACGGTCTTGAAATAGATGCAGCTAGTGGACTTTCTATATGTTCTTTGGATTCTGCCAGATGAAATGTTTTCATCCATTCTTTTCTGGTTTGTCAGAATTTATCTTTGCATTTTCAAATAATTGATATTGGGATTGTTGCTGTATCCAAATTTTGCCAGAAGGTCTCAAGGCAGCAGCACTATGTGCAACACTAAAATATTACAACCGTACAGACTGTAAACTAAACAACTGATAAGACAGTGGAACTAAGTGTTTGGATAATGAGGATAGCAGAATAAAAATATAAATGGTAAAGGAGGTTAGAGAAGAAGGAACCAGTGAAGTGGGTGGGGGGAGAGGAGGTACTTGTTGAGTTTGATCTATTTCTTTGTGTGGTCTCATAGGTAATGATCGCCAGTATACAGAACAGAAGCCCCAAGCCGGGACCTGCAGCACATGAACAAGAACTTGGATTTTTTTTAGAAACAGGACTTCAGAGGGCCCATGTCTTATACTTCAAAAATGGGTAAGACTTAGTTTAATATTCTCCTTGGTCATCACTTGGAAAAAAATCTGCAAGGAAATGAAGCAAGTTGTCTGAGTTATGTCGTAACATTATAAAACTAAAAATATTTGGAAATTTAATTTTTCCAGTGGTATATGCTCCTTTGCACTTAATTCCACTTGTGTAGAAATAGATTTCGGGGAATATACTCTTTTACAAATACAGTAGAATCCCGTATAATGAATGCATCATACAGCAAAAAATATATATCGTACAATGAAGGAAATTTGAAAAACAATGGTGCATTGTACAATGAAAGTTTTCATTGTGCAATGCATCTCTATGTGAATGTACAAAGAAAAACTTTTTGTTGTACGATGCATCCCATAGAGATTTTCATTGTATGATTTTTCCCATAGGGATTTTCGTTGTACGATGCATGCATCGTATAACGAAAAAAATCGTATAACAAAGTGCCTAATGGAACCAATTTTTTTTGTTATACTGGGTTCTACTGTACTTTTAAAAAAATTCAATCTTGTGCTGTAGCTCTAATATTGACAGATAGGAGGAAAAAACAAGGGGAAATGTATGATCTTAAAATATTTTCTTCTAAATCTCTTCAGTCACCACTTATTTTAACATTGTGCTGCAGGATAAACGTTCATGAAGACCAACAGTATGTATACATGTATTTTTATTTGCAAGTAGATCCTTGTAGACTGTGTGCATGAGAGGTCATTCATAATTTTTGATTACCTTTCCAAGAGTAGCCTACTAAAGATAGATTATAAGAAATCCAAACTGCAGAAAATGAAGAAAGGAATTAAAGCCTCTGTTCATTTTTAAAGGCTTCAAAACTTGGTGCAGTAGTTTTTGATTAGTTGCTGCTGTACATCTCTTTAACATATGTGATGATAATAATAACTTTTCAGATTCAAATGAGCTTGTAGAGGCAGTATAGAATGTCATGTTGCATTGGCCAACCGAGTGTCATCTAAATATTGTCGATGAGAAAAAAATACTCCCAAGTTTTGAAACTGTTTCAATTGCGTCAGCATGTAATTAGTTTCATAGGTTCTGTACTGGTTTTTTGAGGGACAATTTGAAATAATGCATGACCTCTGAGTCCTACTGTAGTTCTGCTATCACTGCTTAATTGGAAGAAAAATGGAATGTCAAGATTTCGTTTTTCGGATCTCCTAGTGGTGAAGTTGAAGGCGGGAGGGAGATGGTTGTGCCTTTACCGTATTCCCTATTTTCCTTGGGAAATGCTGAAAAAGAATGAGCTACAAAATGCATGCTCCTAAAATTTTATCCAATAAAAATACAGTATACAAATCATTGCAGATCAGGGGGGAGGGGGAGAGAATTCCATTTTTTGATTACAGATATTCTGTGTAGACCACAAAGTGTTATGCTTTTAAGTTAAAAGTTAGAGAGTTTTCTGAAAGCAGTGGACAAAACTTATGCTGGACCCATATATTTCTAGGAGTCATGTCCAGCAGAATATTGTCCCTTCCTGTCCTGAATTAGCTTTCGTAAAGTGGTGGGTAGAGAAAGTTGGATTACTGTCGTTAGATATATTTAAGGCTGTTGTTAGATATATTTAAGGCTTTTGTTCTTTGCAATGGGTTACAATTAAGGAGATAATTCGATGTTATGGATTTGGAGATAGATTTTGTAACACGATTGAACAGTTATATCAATCTGGAATTGCTAAAGTCAGGGTAAATGATTAAAGTACAGAAGAAATAAAATTAGAAGCAGGAACGAGACAGGGCTGTCCATTATCTCCAATATTGTTTATAATGGCAATGGAGTTGTTAACGAATGTTATAAGAGGAGATAAAGGTATTGAAGGGATATTCGAAAATAAGATAAGTTTGTATGCTGATGATACCTTGGTAATAATGAAGCACCCCAGAAAGGCATTAGAAAAAATACAAGGCCATTTGAATGATTTTGAAGAGATGACAGGACTGAGAATTAATTGGGACAAATCAGAAATGATATTCTGTAATGTTGAGAAGGAGGAACAAGAGAAAATAAAGGATAAATTTAAACTTCAAGTTTAAAATTGTTTGAGATATTTAGGAATAAGTATTTCAAATAAATTTGAAGATCTTAAGCGATTAAATTATGATAAACAGAAAAAGGAAATTAAAGAGAAAATAGAATTGTATAAAAAGATAAAATTAAACTGGTTTGGCAGGATAGCGCTAAGTAAAATGATGTTATTGCCAAAAAATCAAATTTTTTTTGATGCATTACCAGATTAATTGATAAGGAAATTAAAGATTTTCAAAATATAATAAATAATTACTGCAACACAGGAAGAAAGCCTAGAATAACAAAGATTTTTTGGTATTTACCTCAGAAAGAAGGAGGACTGGGGATACCCAATTTGAGGAATTATTATAGAGCCTTCCAAATTAAGAATGTTATGAAGATTTTAGCAAGGGAAAGGGTAATATGGGAAGAAATAGAGATGAAGGAGCTAAGTCAAGTGGGTAAACGGATATTTTTGGGTAATAATAAAGGGAAAATAAGTGTTAAAAATAAGATGATGAAAACAATGATGGATGTTTGGAATAAGGTTAAAAAGGAATTGAGTCCAGAACTATCTCCAATAATAGAATTAGAGGATATTAAAAATTTTCCGATAAAATTAGATAAAAGGCTGAAGGAGGTATTGGAAAGAAAAAATATTTTCCTGTTGAAAGACTGGATACGAGCCTGTAAAGACAGAGAGAATAAAGCAGAAATTTACTCTCAGCTGAATTTGAATTGGTTCCAATGGTGTTGTTGGATAGATGGAATGGTAAATATAAGGGAGAAAATAGTTTAGAGAGGGATAAAACGGAATTTGAGGAAATGTTGTTAAAGATAAGAAAAGGGGATATGGAATTAAAGGGTACAGTAAGTAGAATATATAAAATCCTAAATAAAGAAGGTAACCCTCAAGAAACTCTGAAATCGTGTTGGGAACAGGATTTGAACATAAAAATCCCTGGAAAAAAATTGGAAAAATAAATGGAGAAAAAGATATATGAGAACTATGTCGGTTAGAATGAAGGAGCATAATTATAAAATGTTATGGAAGTGGTATTTGACCCCAGAGAGATTATTTCAAATAGATAATACTAAAAGTAAAATGTGTTGGAGATGCAAAAACACTTTGGGGACATATGAACATGTGGTGGAAATGTAATGTGGTAAAAGAGTTTTGGGAAAAAATTGAGAATGAAATATGTGACATTACGGGGTTAGAATGTAAACTGAATTTAAATATTGTGTTGTTAACAGATGTGGAAAATTTAAAGGTAAAAGAAGATAAAAAGGAGTTAATAGCTATTATGCTGATAATGGGTAGAATGTGCATAGCAAGGAATTGGAAACTGGATAGAGTTTTAAAAGTAGAGGAATGGTATAAAGAGATGTGGGATCTTGCATTGAATGATAAATTGACATGGGAGATAAATAAATATAAGGGAAAAATTAAAGAAAATAGATTTTGGAAAATTTGGCAACCATTTGTGGATCATTCACTGAAAGGAGACCAGGGTGGCAGCCATGTACCAGAATATATACATTATTGGAAATGGTGAAAAATGTGACATCCCGCAGACTCCTGTAAGTTGTAAATACACAGGGTGATTATTGTAATAGTATTTGTTTTGTTTAATGTAACTTGATTTAGATTTATATAAGCACTGATTCAGCAAATTACAGAGGTGTTAATTAAGATAAGATATAGAAAAGTATTGTTTGCTATACAGTTAAATAGGGGTTTTCTTTCATTTTGAAAGTAACTTGTTATTGTTAGGCATTTTATTTGTATTTTAGATTATTGTACTGTCAAAATGAAATGTATTTTGTTTTGTCAATTACCGTATTTTCCGGCGTATAAGGCGACTGGGCGTATAAGACGACTCCCAACTTTTCTAGTTAAAATGTAGAGTTTGCAATATACTCGCCGTATGACTACCCCTCTTCCAACGGTGGCATCTTCGGAGCTTCCCGGGCCGGGGATGGCTCCCTTTACCTGCTGGGGGTGGTGGTGTGGAGGAGGAGGAGGAGCAGCAGCTGACTGGCGGGAAAAGCCAGCTTGGGGTGGGGGCTGGGCAAATGGCCCAAGAATCCCAAGAGCCTTAGGGGAGGAAACTCAAATCTGTAGACTCCCTACCTAGGAAACCCTGGGAAGGGTGGCCATAAATCAGGATGCCATTAGTACTATCATCATCATTTTTAATATTAATATTTAATATTTTAATATTACCTTTTGGTAATAATAATAAGTTTTATTTTTATCCCACTTTCCTGACACAAGTGTCACTCAAAGCGGCTTACAACATATATAACCTATTCCCCTTCACCAGCGGGGAAGGTAAAAGGAGTCCCATCGGGCGTCTCCGAGCCTGATGGGGCTCCTTTTACCTTCCCCGCCAGTGAAGGGGGCGGGGGGGTGCAGCTCGCGGTGTCTCTGAGCCCGACGGGGCTCCTTTTACCTTCCCCGCCAGTGAAGGGGGTGGGGAGGTGCAGCTCGTGGTGTCTCTGAGCCCGACAGGGCTCCTTTTACCTTCCCCGCCGGTGAAGGGGGCGGGGAGGTGCGGCTCGCGGCATCTCTGAGCCTGACGGGGCTCCTTTTACCTTCCCCGCCAGTAAAGGGGGCGGGGAGGTGCGGCTCGTGGAAGCCAGCCACAGCCGTGAGGCTGAGGGTGGTGCTTTCCAGGTGGCCCCTTGCTCCGGAGGCCTCGCAGTGGCCGCGGCTGGCTTTTCCCGCCGGTCAGCTGCTCCTCCTCCTCCTCCTCCTCACCCCCGGCGTTCCCATGGGATGCTGGGCAGAGGTTGTGGGGTGAAATCTGTGCTGGGGAGAGGGAGGAAGTGCTCCCATTGGTCTGCTGTGCAGAGCAAACTGCTGGGGGACGGATGAAGCACTTGCATTGGGCTACTGGGCAGAGGGGCAGGATGAACGTGCTGGGGGAGGGAGCAAGTGCTCTGATTGGGCTGCTGGGCAGAGGGTGGGGCAAACTGCTGGGGCAACCGCACAGGTGCCCACAGAGAGGGCTTTGAGTGCCATCTCTGGCACACATGCCATAGGTTCGCCACCATTGTAGTATGTAATTATATAATGGGAAAACCCAGGGTGGTGTAGTAGATAGAATGGTAGATTAGGAATCAGGAGACCTGGGTTTGAATTTCTGATGAGCTATGCAAACTCACAGAGGAGGGTGGAACTGGTAGAACCACTTCTTAAATATCTCAGTATGCGGATGACACCCAAGTGTACATCTCGTCTCGTGGTGATCCCAGTGATGCTGTCAAAGTCCTGTCTGAATGCCTGGCGGCTGTTGGGGTCTGGATGGGGGACAATGAATTACAACTGAACCCTGGCAAGACTGAGTGGCTATGGATTAGGGACCTGGTGTTATCTCGGGAGCTACCATCGTTGGTTTTGGAGGGGGCTAGTCTGCCTCAGACAGATCCGGTGCGCAACTTGGGGGTCCTCCTGGACTCACGACTGCTGCTTGAAGATCAGGTAGCGGCCGTGGCCAGGAGGGCTTTTGCCCAACTTCGGGTGATTCGCCAGCTGCGCCTGCTCCTAGACTGGGACTCCTTACTCACGGTCACTCATGCTCTGGTCACCTCTAGACTAGATTATTGCAATGTGCTCTACATGGGGCTGCCCTTCACGACCATCTAGGTGCTGCAATTGGTCCAGAATGCGGCTGCTCGGGTGGTGATGGGGTGTGGGCGTTATGCTGCTTCAGGAGCTGCACTGGCTTCCAATTTGCCTCCGGGTGCAATTCAAGGTGCTAGTCATTACCTTTAAAGCCCTATATGGTAGTGGGCCAGGATACCTAAGAGACCGCATTGCCCCAAAAACGTCTGTCCATCCAACCAGAGCGGACCGGAGGGGCTCTCTGCTTGTACCATCTGCTAGAGGAGCCCCTCTCTCTAACACAAGAAGAAGGGCCTTCTCTGTGTCTGCTCCGGCCCTATGGAACCTCCTGCCAGTGAAACTAAGGCTTCAGACGGAATTGCTGCCCTTCAGGAAAGATTTGAAAACATGGCTGGCGGGGCAGGTGCTGGGTCCTGAAGATGTCATGACCCCCACCTGCTGGTTGTTTTAATATCAAAGTAATCTTCCACTTTTTAATGTGTGTGGGTTTTAGCGGGGTAATTTGTTTTAATGGGGTTGTTCTTGTTTTAAGGGTTTTAAGATTGTATGCCGCCCAGAGTCTTTGTGAGTTGGGTGGCTATATAAATATGAATATAAATAAATAAATAAATCTCACTTACCTTGTACCCTCTGTTAGGACCTCTCTAATTTGGTTCTGACTTAATGGCACATTACAACAACAATTATATAAAAAGTAATTTTATTTTAAGGCATGTTGTTCCGTCTCTCTCTCTATGAAAGAAGCAAATCTGAGTGGTATCTCAGGTAAAAAAAATCTGCACTTGCCACTCTATAATGTGGGAAGAAACAATTTGTGTTTTCTCAGAGATACTTTTATTTTGCCAATACAGTTGTACCTTGCTTTACGAATTTAATGTGTTCCATGGGACGTTTCGTATTACAAAAAAATTGTGAAGCGAAATGTGGTTTACCATAGGAATGCATTGAAAATCGTTCCAAAAATTGTAAACTAAAACGCGGTTTCCCATAGGAATGCATCGAACACCAATTAATCCATTCCAAAAAAATCGTGAAGTGAGGCATTATTTTCAATGAATTTTCATTCGTAAAGCAAAAATTACATTAACCAAAGCGTTCGTAAAGCGAGGTACCACTGTATAAGTACAATGGAACCCCGGGTTATAGAATTAATCTGTTTTGGGACATTTTCTGTAAAGCAATTTTTCTGTAACATGAAGCACAATTTCCTATAGGAATGCATTGAAATTTTTTAAAAATTCCAGAGGTTAGAAAAGAGCCAAAAAACCCCATAATTTTTCAGTTCAAAACTCTTTCTAAAGTGGAAAAACACAGCGAAAAATTCCGAAGTGCAGTTTAGAAAGAGTTTGGAACAGAAAAAACTTTCTGGTTGTGGGGAGAGCTTTTGCCAGAGCCAAAAAGCAACAAAAATTTACAAAAATGGAGTGGAAATACTCAAAACACTCTCCCACCAACCTGGGAAGTGTCAGAAGACCCAAAACATCATTTTGTATCGCGAGTTTCCCCCCCTAAACCGGGACACCATTTCCTTAGAATTTCCTTCCGTAAGTCAAGTTTTTCGTTACTTGGGGCATCTGTAACCCGGGGTTTTTCTGTACAGTAGTTGAAATTGTCATGGATGTACTAGCATTTTAAAATGAGTGAATGGTGTGTTTTCTTTGAATTGAAAACTTTGTCAGATTCCTCACAAAATGCAGTTTTGAGAGGTTTGAGGCCAAAGACACAACAATTGTCTGCATTGTTTTTTTCATTATCCCTGGATATGTGTGTCTGCCTTATAGTTATCACTATTGTTGTTTAATGGGGGAAGAATGCTAATGAAAAATATAAAAGATAGTGCCATTTGTACAAAGCCTTGGCATATACAGTGTTTTGGTGGTTTATTGGGGCAGAACAATCTCATTTACTTTGGACCAGTTGGTCTATTTAATCTGTCCTGTGATTCACTATTTCCACAAAGTTTTCTTTTAAACAAAAATGTTGAGCAATTTTAGAGAGATTACTGTGAATTTAGAAATGCCATTATCTGGTAGATAAACTGAAACAAAAAGTAAGAGACTTCAGAAGAGACATAGAAAGACAATTACCCTTCTATAATCTGTCCTCATTTTATGATTAAGTTTAATTCTGAGTTTTTAAAAAGTCCATTTATCATGAATGTTCTCCCAAATGGAGAAATTCTATTTTGACTATATTATAAATAGTGTATTATGTTACTTGGAAACAGAAGACTGTCTCTAGTGTAACAACAAGCAGATTGCTCTGAATTTAAAAATAAAGTATGATGAAGGGCTATTATTCATGTGAAGTTACTTGTCCTATTTGGCTATCTGCCTATCTTTCCATCTCCTCCTTTTCCTAGCTTGAAAGAAAGGATTTTATTGTTTGGATATCTGGAATGGTCATACAAACTGTATGTTGGTTTAAATCAGTGGTTCCCAATGTGGGGCCCACGCCCAACAGGGGGACTTCATTTCCCTGAATCCTGAGTCCAGTACATTGGCTGATCAATGCTTTGGGGAATTGACTTGGACTTCTGGAAATTGAAGTCAAAACCCAATGGTTGGGAAACGCTGGTTTACATGAAATTAAATTTTAATTTTAAATTTCTATGCCGCCCACTCAGGCGAACCCAACTCTGGGCAGCTTACAACAATTAAAAACATATAAAACAGGTAAAAAACCTTTAAATCACCCACCCACCTACCCCCACACCCTTCATAAAAAGAGATAAAAAGATACAGAGGAAGGGACTCTAGATTATTGCTTTTAACTTGAAATGAGCCAAAAGGCAGGGGCCGTTTTTCCATTAAGGCAGGCCCTACACCTGCCCTGCCAGCCAGGTTTTCAGACCTTTTCTAAAGGGCAGCAATTCTGTCTGTAACCTTAGCTCTGTTGGCAGGAGGTTCCAGAGGGCTGGAGCGGACATGGAGAAGGCCCTCTTTCGTGTGCTAGAGAGACGAGCCCCTCTAGCTGATGGTACAATAAGAGAGTCACTCCGGTCCACTTTGGTTGGTTGGACGGACAGACACTCTTGGGGCGATGCGGTCTCTTAGGTATCCTGGCCATGTAGGGCTTTAAAGGTCAAAACCAGCACCTTGAATTGCACCTGGAGGCAAACTGGTAACCAGTGCAGCTTCCGAAGCAACCACATTCTGGCCCAGCTGTAGCCTCCGAATGGTCGTCAAGGGCAGCCCCATGTAGAGCTCATTACAGTAATCTAGTCTGGAAGTGACCAGAGTGTGAGTGACCATGAGTAAGGAGTCCCGGTCCAGGAGTGGGCACTACTGGCAGATTACTCAGAGTTGAGCAAAGGCCCTCCTGGCCACAGCCGCCACCTGATCTTCAAGCTGCAGCCGTGAGTCCAGGAGGACCCCCAAGTTGTGCACCAGGTCTGTCTGGGGCAGAACTGTCCCATCCAAGACCAGGGATGGTAACGCTCCAGGTAATGCGGGCCCCCCAATCCATAGCCACTCAGTATTGCCTGGATTCAGCTGAAGCCCGTTGTCCCCCATCCAGACCCCGACGGCCTCCAGACATCCAGACAGGACTTTGACTGCATCACCGGGATCACCACAGGCTGAGTTGTACAACTGAGTGTCATCCAGGTACTGATAGTACAGCACCCCGTGGGAACAGATGATCTCACCCAACGACTTCATGTAGATGTTAAATAAACGAACTCACGGAGATGGTATCTAAAGGATTCTATAGAAAATGAATATTAATAATATTAATACTGTATATAGAAATCTGAAATACTTTGAGTATGATTCTTTTCCACACAAGAGCACAATATACACCCACGCATAGATTGCCCCAGAATTTGCCAGCTTCCAGGCACTACCCACAGATAAGTAACAACAGTTTAGAAAATGGAAGGACTGTGTGCTTTTCATTCCTCCCCTGTAATTCCAGCATCTAAAGAAAAGATTAGGATGGTCTTATAAGAGGCACCCAGAGGAGGCCTTCCATTCCTCCTGTTGCCACAACCTGCTATTCTTACAGATATTGAAAAGGGAGAAACAGAGAGCTCGGTTGAGCTGTATGGGCTAGAAAAAGTTACCCTTATGGCAAAGTAAATATCCAAATGACTAGTTCCAGCCACATTCACATGAGTTGCAACCAGCTGTCTCTATTTTATAGCATAGCTCAGCAGCCAGAATGAACCATTTGTTTCCCCTCATCTACACTGGCATTTCTCTTTTGTCTTGTCACATGTAGCCCCACCCTTTAATCCAGGGGTGCCCAAACTTTTTGAGCTGTGGGCCAGTCATGTGGTTCAGCAGGCTAGTCATGTGGTTCCTCCCATCGGAAGTGGAAGTAAAACGCACCTTGCAATCTGTTTTGCAACAGGATGAGATAGATTTTTAGGCTGCCATTTTCTCTGCTTAAAGCAGGGGTGCCCAAACTACAGTCCATGGGCTAGATCCACCCCCTGGCACCAATTCATCCGGGTCACACTGCCCTTGCCACTCCTGGAAGTGGAAGTACAGGCACGTGTTACTTCTGCTTACAGGAGTTGCAAGGGCAACGTGGGCCCGGATGAATTGGTGTCAGGGTCCAGATCTGGCCCATAAACCATAGTTTGGGCACTCATGCCTTAATCTGAAATATTATTCTCCAAAAAATTTCTTTCACACGTTGACTTCCTTTAAAAATAGGTGGGCAACTTTATTGGGTGCCAAAGTCAACTTTCTGCCCCCTGGGCCCCGTGAATCCCACACAGATGATGAAAAATGCTAAAACTTTAGAAAGAAATTAGAAGACAATGGAAATCCACATTTGTCTTGAGGGTTAAGCTGGGCTGGGCAGACCCTGTGACATGTTAAAAAAAGATGAATTGCCTCTCCTGAAGTGGTAGTTTACTATTTTTGTCAGAAAAGGGGGGATCCTTTAATGCTGTGAGTGTGAACACAACCTGCTAAAGCTGTAGGCCAGGGATGACCAACCTTGGTGCCCCAGGTGTTCTTGGACTTCAGTTCTCAGAAGCCCTAATCAGCAGGTGTGCTTACTTGGGCTTCTGATAATTGAAGTCCAAGAACACCTGGGGCACCAAAGTTGGCCACCTCTGCTGTAGGCAAGTAAGGGCTGAAATTTCTCTACCCCTGCTTTCAAAGAAACATTTTTTTTAATTTGTTGAGCCACATTTCCCCCAAATTTCCTGCCAATAAAGATATCTAAGACGTATAGCAGCTGTGCTTGCAACTGTGTTTGTTGCAAGCCCATGTTAAAGAATTAACAAAGAGAATTTTTATTGGCTGTCCGAGGGTAAGAATCTAAAGGACAATGTGACAGTCTAGAGTTCCTGTTCTTCATAATGTGCTATATGAGTTTTTTCTGTACTTTAGTTGCCAATTTACATTTAAATTACATTCCGTTCTTCTTAACTCCTCAGTCCAAAATATCTAAAAATACCAACTATGTGGGATGATGAAGCAGTATATAGGAGGCAGTTTGCAGTACATGGATGCCCTGAAGCTAAATGTTTGATTTCAGATGTCCATCCTAAGATTAGCAAATGTTTGTTCCTTTATAGTTTGAGAATTTGGTTTACCCGTATATACTCGAATATAAGCCGATTTTTTCAGCACCAAAATGTGCTGAAAAAAGCAGACTCAGCTGCACATTTGAGACCACCTAATGCTATGATTTATAGAGCTGACGAGCATTGACAGAATGTGAGTATCCCTTTGAATGTTACCCACTTCCAGACCACTGAACGTAGATAAACGTCCTGGTCAGGAAGTGGTTAGGTCTGGATCATGGCTACAGCCATGATCTTATTTTTTTCCAGCCAGCAATGGATCTTTATGTAGGAGTGATTAAGTGGCTGAAGAGCTGGCCTTGATCATGAAAATGCCAGTCATACAAGGCTGATTTATTTTGATTACTGAAACTCTCTAGTAGCTCCTGCATTTCCCATCCTAGGCTTATGCTCGGATCAATCATTTTTTCTGGTTTCTCAGGTAAAATTAAGTACCTTGGCTTATATTCGGATCGGCTTATACTTGAGTATATAGGGTATTTTAAAAATCAGTTCAATTCCTACAGCCAATAATATATTAAAAATATTCATTTAGGATACTCCTTTGGTGAGTATGTTGTCTCATACATAAATCTTTTAAAAGAGATTTATAGATATTAAATATTAAAATATTTTCATTTAGTATTAGTTAAACGGTTGCCAAAGTTAATATCTAAAAATATCTAGGCAGAATCCAAAGGAACTCTGAGCTTAATCATAGTTGAGCTTCTTTTGACAGGGCAGCACTATTCTTGAAACTTTAAAGGATAGGTGGGCCTGTCCAGATATTTATCTACTGTCACTGTTGACAGTGCCGGCCACCTTTGAATTATTACATAACTAACTTCATTGCAAAGCATGTTGAAACTAGTCAGAAAGGGTGAAAGAATGCATGATAAAGTGGTTGAAAGATTTTGGAAATTATATTTCGATAGATTGATGGGAAGCATTATGGAAGATAATTTTATATACCACATTAAATACAGGGTACATGGGAAATTTCTACAAAATGTTCTACTGATGGTAGTTAACCCCAGAAACCATTACAATGGAGCTTTCAGAAGGGTAGTGTTTTTGAGTCGCTATAGAAGGGAGTCCCTGACAATGGCCCCTGTGAGAGTATATTTGGTGGATAACTCATGGTCACAGATTGATGTTCTAATTTACTTTGTCTTCTAATTTCTTTATTTAACTGAGCCTTATTTGGGCGTCCCTTGAGCGGAGTTCTTCCAGCAAAAATCGTTTCACCCCAGAAAGCACCTTTGTGTGCTTCTGACACGATTTAAAAAAATAATAATTAATGTGTTGCCTTTATTCATTAGAACTCAGGATGAGTTTTCAGACAGACCTTAACTGGATCCAGACTGGCTTACCTTCATCAATATTACTTCTTCTTCTGCCATATCCAAATCCGAATATTGGCGATCCTCATGGCAATCAGCCATGAAGACAGTCCTGAGAATATAATGCGGTGGCCTTCCATCTGCCTTTCGCATTGCAGCATGACCCCTGTATCACTGATCCAGTTCCACGAGTCACTTTCTGGTCCTGAGCCCTATTGGTGCACAAAGTCCTCATCGACCCCAGGCCAGTATTGATGAAGCTGCTGCCCTCCATCAAGATGGATTCAAGTGGGATTTAATACACTTCGGGACCATCACCCTTCCCTGTGGACTTTACCATCCAAGGCTGTTAGTCCTTAGGGTGGTCAGGTTAGTTAACTGCCGCCTGACACTCGGCATTGAGTCACTGGTAGTATAGTCTACTCTATTACCATAGCAGGATAACCTGGCCAGACTCTCAACATTACTGCATTGTGTAATTTCAGTTCTGGTCTTTAAGCCTTTGCTTTCGCTTGTTATTTTTCTTCCACCCTCCCCTTGAACATGTTACTGCTCTTTAGGAGTGACAGCCTTCCCCTCAGTTTGTAAAATATTGTTCTAATGCATTTTTAATTTTTTGGGGGGGCTTAGAGGATTAGCTTTATTAATAATTTAAAAAGCACATTTGCTCAGAGTTTTCATGCATAATACTTGAAAATAGAATTTAAAAAGCATTGCCAAGGCTGGTGTTCCCTCAACTCCCCCAAATAATAAGTTTTTGAATGTTTTCTGGAGCTTTATGTTCCAGGAGGTAAAGTAGGAAGAATCCAGAAATCACTCTAGAACTATCTTTCTAATTTCATAGGCACACATATGTGATTTATATTATCTGTTTTTAATGTGCTGTTGTTAGCTGCCCAGTATGTATGAATGTTTGTTCAAGAGTTGTATTTTAGATAAATTGGCATTATCTTGTTGATCTTTTTTAAAACAGTCTGAGGAGGATAAGGTATAAATATATCTAAATGTATTGGGAAATAATAAAGTTAATTGTATATTAATTAATAATTAGATCTGATATCTTCTACTGTATATGTTTTGTTTCTTTACTGTGGTCAATCCTTATCAGGGCATCAGAAAAGTAAAACCTGCTGGTTCTGTTATTTGCTTAGCACATACCTGTCAACTTTTGGATTTGAAAATAAAGGAAATTTTGGCCACACCCCTCTGTGGGTGTGGCCAAATCTGTGGGCATGGCCAAATATAGCCATGTGACTTGCTGGGCTCTAGTCATGCCTGCCACATGGACATGAAAATGTCTGCAAACACAGACAGCACTGGCTCTTTGGCTGTAAATGGAGATGAGCACTGCACCCTAGAGTTGGATACGACTGGCAGATTTTACTTTCTTAGGATCAAAGATCGCTGCAGATGGTGATTGCAGCCATGAAATAAAAAGGCGACTGATGCTAGGGAAACAAGCTATGAGAAACCTGGGGAACATAGTTAAAAGTAGAGGCATCACCTTACAAACAAAAAATTGCATAGTCAAAGCAATGGTATTCCTGGTGGTAATGTATGGGTGTGAGAGCTGGACCATTAGGAAAGCTGAGCACAGAAAAATAGATGCCTTTGAAATGTGGTGTTAGAAATAGGTCGATCCTAGAAGAAATCAACCACTACTGCTCACTAAAGGTCAAATAGTAAAGATGACGCTAAAGTACTTTGGACATCAAATGAGAAGAGAGGATTCACTTGAGAAAGCCTTGATGCTGCGAAAGGTGGAGGACAAAAGAAGGGGGTGGCCAAAAATAAGATGGCTAGATGGTATTGTAGATGCAATGGGCACAAAGCTGTGTGGGCCAAAGAACCCTTTCCCCATCTTCTTGGGGGACTTTTGCTTTGTTTTTTTTTTCTTGTTTACTCAGTGGCTTAAGTGACTAAGATGCTGACTGAGAGGCAGAAGGTCAGCAGTTCGATTCCCGAGTACTGCAGGACGGAATGAGCTCCCATCTTTGTCCCACCTCCTGCCATCCTAGCAGTTGGAAAGCAAGAAATTGCAAGTAGATAAATAGGGACCACTTTGGTGGGAAGGTAACAGCGTTCCGTGCGCTCCGGTGTCTAGTCATGCCTGCCACATGACCACGGAAATGTCTGCAGACACAGACAATGCTGGCTCTTCGGCTTTGAAACAGAGATGAGCACTGAACCCTAGAGTTAGATACGACTGGCTTTCAAGCAAGGGAAACCCCCCTCTCTCTCATATAGTGATCAGGCAACACACACACCCCCAATTAGGGTGCAGGAGCAAGGGATTAATTTCCCCCCCTCTCTCATATAGTGATCAGGCAACACACATCCCCTATTAGGGGGCAGGAGCAAGGGAGTAATCCCCCCCCCCCTCTCTCTCATATAGTGATCAGGCAACCCACCCACCTCAGTTAGGGTGCAGGAGCAAGGGATTAATTCCCCCCCTCTCTCTCATATAGTGATCAGGCAACACACACACCCTATTAGGGTGCAGGAGCAAGGGAGTAATTCCCCCCCTCTCTCATATAGTGATCAGGCAACCCACCCACCCAGTTAGGGTGCAGGAGCAAGGGATTAATCCCCCCCATCTCTCTCATATAGTGATCAAGCAACCCCCCCCCCCAATTAGAGTGCAGGAGCAAGGGATTAATTTCTCCCCCTCTCTCTCATAGTGATCAGGCAACACCAACACCCCCCAATTAGGGTGGAGGAGCAAGGGATTAATCCCCTCCCCCTCGCATATAGTGATCAGGCAACACACACACACACACAATTAGGGTGCAGGAGCAAGGGATTAATCCCCCCCCATCTCTCTCTCATATAGTGATCAAGCAAACCCCCCCCCCCCCATTAGGGTGCAGGAGCAAGGGATTAATTCTCCCCCCTCTCATATAGCGATCAAGCAACACACACACACACCCCAATTAGGGTGCAGGAGCAAGAGATTAATTCCCCCCCTCTCATATAGTGATCAGGCACCCCCACCCCAATTAGGGTGGAGGAGCAAGGGATTAATTCCCTCCCTCTCTCTCTCATATAGTGATCAAGCAACCCCCCCTCCCAAGTTAACTGTAGAACTCTAGAAACAAAATCCTCCAGCCTGGAGGCAGGGCAGAAACAGCTGAATAAAGCATGAGGTTGCCCCTGCATATATAAAATATATCGCTCACCTAGAGTAGACTCCTTGCTCCCAGCAGCCAAAACGAAGCCTCCAGGACCATGTGGCTGGCAGGAAAGGGAAAGCGAAAGAGAAACTCAGAACGCCCCCCCCCCCTTATCTCTCTCTCCTTCCACAAGCAAAAAGACTGCCACACAGCGACCTCTGGTGGCCGGAAAAAAATACTGCAGCTTCGCCTGTGAGGGCTCCAGTCAGGATATTTTTTAAAAAATAAGGGAAAATACGGGGAAATTAATAAAACGGGAGGGGGAGGGAAGAGGGGTAAAAATAAGGGGTTTCCCGGGGGGAAACGGGATAGTTGGCAGCTATGGCTTAGCACAGTGGTGGGGGAAATGGCTTCAGAGGTTCACTATAGAGTGATGAAAATAGAAGAGGCTTCTATTTTCATAGCTCTATAGCAAAGAGCTCCATTTCCCCCTTCCTCCAAGGAGTGGCTGGGGATGCGCTTTGGGGTGAAACGGAGCCCAGGAAAAGCCTTTGATGAAGGGGGAAATGGAGCCAGCCCCCTCCGAAGTCTCTTCGAGGAGGAGGAGGAGGACAGGGAGGGGTGTGTGGGCCCACCAATTTTTACTACCAGTACACGTGTACTGGTGCAAACCTGCTGATGACCACAACTGGCTTAGCATTATAAAAAAGTACAAGACAGTACTTTTTAAAGAAACGTGTTTTTTTTGAGGGCCTCTGAGTTGTGATAGATTCTAGAAGGAAGAAAATGGAAGATCTTTTATCATTGAATACAATCTTGATTGAAATATGTTTTGTGGGTCATTTTTCTGGAGTATCATGGTGTTAGCAGCACATTTTGTAATTCATGCACAGTATCTGAGAAGAATATTTGTTATCTAGGCTGTCATAACTAATGGTTTAGACTTGAATTCAGCGTCCTATATCTTTATACTATATACTAATACCTCATACAACGTCCAAACTTGGTTCCACAAGTTTGGACATTGTATGTATTCCAGGGAGACTGGCTTCAGCTGTGAGGCGGGCAGTGTGGCGCATAAGAAGAGCAGCCACGCTGGAGTCTCGATCGCTTCCCCGCTCTCGCCAGGGAAGCGTCCCTTGGTTGAGAGCGGGGAAGGGAAGTGAGACTCCGGCGTGGCTGGTCTTCTTATGCGCCACGCTGCCTCTCGCTTCCCTTCCTCGCTCTCGCCAGGGAAGCGACCCTTGGTTGAGAGCGGGTAGGTGGAAGCGAGACTCACCGGCGGGAGCAAGAGAAGCAACCAGTGCCGGAAGAGGAGGACACTCATCGGGTCTCCCGCCGCCGCCCCGGAAGCGCCATTCCTCCTCCTCGCCCCATTCCTCCTGTCCTCGGGCGAGGGTGCTCGGGGCCGCTTGGATATTTTGGGGGATTCCCCCACGGTCGCTTCTCTGGCTGCCTCACAGCTGGGGCCAGTTTCGCTCCCACCCGGCTCCTAATGCCTCATACAATGTCTGGCGACGGTGTATGAGGCATCTTTCCCCCCAGAATTGGGCGACGTTGTATAGATCCGACGTTCTATGAAGCGGACATTGTATGAGATATTACTGTATATATATATTTATACAGTATATATTTGTAGCCTTCACTCAACACTCTTTCTTACCCTTTATCCACAGTGCTGAAAAGTGGAGGAATTTGGAGAATATATGTTGTTTACAAGAAGTTGGGCTATAGAGTAGGTGGGATATGTAATGGATTAGTGCCATTACTTATAAATTTCTAAAGTAGTACAGGAGCAGTTTGGTCTCAAATTTTAAAATTGCTAAGCACTGGGGAGTTTAATAAAGCAGTGCAGAAGCATTGCAGAAGAAAATAATGTAAAACCTGACACTATGCCAGAGTGCACTGAACTGCATTTTTTTACCCTGCCAAAGAGTGCTGATTAACTGACTTTTAATGCATTTTATTTCACATCATTTCACAGCCTGGGTCACAGATGTCCTGGCATAATATAAATCATTATTTATTACACTGGAGTGTAATTTTCTCAGCCAATTAGAGTAAGCATGCTGGGCTGTTAACTGAGGTAGAATTGTGCATTTCTCCTCTGAGGTATTCAACCATTTAGGTATGCTTTGCAGATTAATGTTATTATTTGTATCATCTTTACAATTGAAGCATCTTATTTTGCACAAATATTTGCTGAAATGAGCATAAGGGTCTGCATAATTAATTTGTTTCTTGACTGTTCCAAGCAGTGTTATCTGGTTCATTAATAGATGTGTCAGCTTCATCTATTTTTCCTCTGGCTCTTTCAATAAAATACAGTAACACCAACAGATTGTAATATACAAATGATTTTGCTTCTTTACTTAATTTTGTACATACTGTATTTACTTGAGCAAGATTGCATGTGTAACCATAATCATGGAAGAGGTTTGCACCAGTCTTCATGATGATTGTGTGACCCATATCCTATTAGATTTTTGCATGATTGCCATTGTGCATTTGGCTATTATTAATAAGATTCTGTCATTAGAAACCAGTCATAGGAAAATGAGATACCCTGACCCTTTATAAATACATATCTTAAAGTTTTAAAGGCAAACTGGAAAGTATAAAACAAATATATTATATGTGATTGTGTAGTGTGATGGCTAGAATTTAGTAAGGTTTCCACTCTGTCATGAAACTCATTAAAACCCTGAGTTGGCCTTGGCTGATGGGCGGGGTAGAAATTGAACAAATAAATAAATAAAATGCTTTCAATTACAGTTGCTTCTCATCCTGACTTGTCTCAAGGTGTAGGAGGTAGAAGCTGTATTAGTCTGAGGAAGAACATGGCATAAATTTATCCAAATCTATACCTATAAATCTGAGCGTTAACCGTTGTGATTTGACAAAGGATCCCGCACCCGGCCATACTATCCCGTAGCGAGCATTCATGCACTCGCCCGAACTGGGTACGGAGGTAACTGGGGGGGTTGAGAAATGCGCCAGTGGGGCAGAAGACCCACGAACACAAACAAAAGAAAAAGACTTCACTTCCCAACATTCCTTGCGCCATGCCGCGCCACAGCCAATCAGGCTGAGAGGCACTAGCAAAAAGAACGTTGGGAAACGCGACGTGGCCAATCAAAATCAAGCCGCATAAAAAAAACCGCCACACAAATGGAAACCACAAACACAAAACTACAATCCCCAGCGTCCTGCGCGCCGTGAGTGCGCTGAACACTGAGAAAGCCGGTGTGCGAAAAATAAAAATACAAAATGCAATGGGAGCACAAGTCCACCGCAGGTGGACGCAGCGCCTCACAGCCACGCAAAATAAAAAGCAAAAAAACGCCACCGCGAGACACCCGTCGTCCTTCTTTCCCGGAGCAATGGGGAGAAGAGGGACTCCCTCTCCTCCACACTACCCCACCGAAGACATGGCGAGACCACCACCGGCCTCAAGAAACGTTGAGCTGGGCTGGAAAAAACCACCCAAAACAGGGGGGGATCAAGTGGGGGAAGGTAGTGGTGCATTCGCTCCCCCCCCTTGAAAGCGAACCAATTCCCCGTGAAGCAAAGGCAGCAAACAGGGCTTTGGTCGTTGCCTTCGCCTCCCAGAGCACCTCACCCGGGCGCAGCACACACATACTGGGCTTGACATTTCAAACCTGCCCAGTGTGTGTGTGCGTGCACACCAAAACAACCTCGAAACAACAACATCACCAAAAAGAAAACAACAAAAACAAACACCAAAACTATTACAAAATAATAAAATAAAAATAAATCAATAATTAAAAAAACCATTAATAAACAAAAATAAATAAACCACAAAATACACAAACAAAATCTAAACCACAAATAAAACACCTAACTACAACACGAAAAACACAAACAAACAACAACAAAATAAAACAAATTAAACAACCAGAAATAAACAAACCAATTTAACCAAACTAAAAATAAACCAACACACAAAAGACCAAACAGAAAACCTCCCAGCCCACCAACACAAAACCAAAACAAAGAAAACCCCCAGAATAAAGAAAACCAGACAACTTACCAGTGTGTCCTCCCTCCACGACGTCCGGAACAGAAATGAAGAACCAAAGAACACTTACCGGAAGAAGCACCGCCCAGAGGCCAGAAGAGAAAAAACACCTGAAATGAAACCAAAACCCCTAGCAGCCCCACCTGCAGGGCACAATACTAAAAACAACTCAAAAACACTCAACAGAGTAAAAACAAGTCAAAAACATAACATAAAATCACAATTTTACACAAATGTCTTGATCTGGACTGATGCACAATAGTACAGTACATTCATGGCAACACAAGTGGTGTGTTTCTGCTGATCACTGCTTGGCTCTGTTGCCATCTTCACTATGGAACATCATGAATAAAAATGATGTTGTAAAGGGAAAATTCAGAGAAAGTCCATATTAGTTTCCCTCACTCTCTATTACCGGCTACTAAAAGGCAATAGTCATAGTCTGTGTCATGTAAACAATTGCAGAAGATTGGGTTACTGTGGTGGACTGCACTTTAACATATTAAACAGCCACTAGAATAGAGACATTTCAATCAATGAAACTAATAAAGGCGATGACTCACCAAATCCTCATTGATTCAGTGGGTCTACTCTAATGGAACATAGTGCACCAATAATGGTGAACCCTTTAGAGACTGAGTGCCCAAACAGAGGGTCATGGTGAACTCCGTGCGGGGAGGGGGAGGAAGTGCTTCCATTGGGCTGCTGGGCTGAGGGGTGTGTGTGATGAACTCTGTGCTGAGGGGAGAGAGGAAGCACTCCCATTGGGTGAACTCTGTGCTGGGTTGACGGTGCATGTGCCCACAGAGAGGTCTGAGTGCCCCCTCTGGCATGTGTGCCATAAGTTCGCCACCACTGTACTACCCTAAGCAACAAAATATCAGTCAGTATATGGCACTCTGCCCCCTTTTCTGCATTATGTCACACCTTGAAGAGCATGGACGAAAAGGTGTCATGTTTTGATAAGATGAGGTTAACCATTTTGAATTGCGTGTTTTGTTGAAAAAGTCCAGCATTGAGATCTGCTGCTATCCAGTCCACTTCTTCCTAACTGTTAAGTGCATTCTTTTGTGTTAGTGCTTCTCAGATTCACTCGACTTTAGGGGAGGAAAGGGTATTTTTATTTTGATTGAGACATGCATTTCTTGGGCTCATTTGGTCCCGCATTAGTTTATTTTTGTTTAGCAATACTGGGAAATATTTTGTTTTTGCCAGAAGAAATGGTAATAGATTTTCTTTCAGCGGAAGAAAATTATAATAATTAAAAGATGTTATGACCCTGTGTTCACTCCCTTGTCTATAATTTAAACCCTGCATTGTAAAGTTGAATTTTAAACAGTTATCAGAATGTGTATTTATTGTTAGTTTTGTATGCTATTGTCCAACTTTTGTCTTCTCTACCTTCTTCTTATGGCCTTCAGCCTTGTGATTTCTTTACACAGAGTTGGGTGGCAGGGGTGAGGGAAAAGAATGTCAGTTGTCAAAGCCATAAGGAACATTGCTTTAGTGTCCAGTGACTGTTCTGTTATAATGGGAAGAGCAGCCTAATCAAGACTATTTCAATAAGATCCAGTGGCAAAAAACTAATTGGCCTTGCCAAATTCTTTCAGAAAGGTACCTTTTGTACCTTCAATTCAAGTTTTATGACAATGATGGCGAACCCTGGCACTCCAGGTTTTCTGGAACTTCAATTCCCAGAAGCCCTGATCAGCAGGATTGCTGATTTGGGCTTCTGGTAATTGAAGTCCAAGAACACCTGGAGTACCAAGGTTCGCCATCACTGTTTTATGGTGTTGGATCTATATGTGCCCTTCCATCAACAGAAACGCCCTATAACAGTGATGACCTACCTTGGCACTTCAGGTGTTCTTGGACTTCAATTCCCAGAAGCCCAAGTCAGCACTCCTGTTGATCAGGGCTTCTGGGAATTGAAGTCCAAGAACATCTGGAGTGCCAAGGTTGGCCATCACTGCCCTATAACAAGGAGAGCAAATCATTTGGCCCATCACTGAAAAAAGGTGGGAACAGGTAATTCTTCATAAATTTCACCTGTTGTCCCCATATAGTCCTTCTTATCTGTTATCAAGGATTTCCTAACTCTCCAGAAGTTGGGAGCAGAAGACTGCAGTGGTGGAGAGATTGGTGAAAATTACTCCCCCACTTCCTCTAGCAGAAGCCTCACAGTAGTCAAATTGACCTGATGGGCAATCTGAATTCAGAACCTAATCTGGAATTAATCATTGCTTAATCTCTAGAAAGATGGCTAGTGAATCAGGACATTTTATATCAGGATCAGTAAATTTGGAGGGGTGGGGAAGCTGCTTCTTTCTTATAAATAGCAATGTATAAAATATTGAAGTATTAGCTGGAAATGTTGTTGAATTATGTGTATGCATACAGGAATTTGACAAGAGGAGTCAGTAGATTTAGAGAAATTCTAAGAGCTGTTGAAACCAGAACAACACAAAATCTACGCATGGTAAGTTTATTTTAACTATGATAACCAGTAAATACTTATAATTGGGTATTAACTGTGAAGTCTACAATCCTATCTCCATTTATTTTAGAGCATGCTGTACTGAATACAGTGGGTTTTACTGTATTTTCAATGCATTCCTATGGGAAATCGCGGTTCGACATACAATTTTTTTGACATACACTCTCAAGGAACCAATTAAATTCATATGTCAAGGGTTTACTGTATAAAGACAGATACCTCGGGAGTTCATATATCTGGTTTTATCCATTGCTGCTGCCTTAAAGTTTTAGTGATTCTGTTGAGAACTTTGTTTTTACACTCTGTTTTTTAAACCTTTTTAAATAGATATTTTATATCAGTCACCTAACTTACTTCTGTAAGAAATTATATAACTAAGTAAAGATAACCAGCAACCACGTTGACAATGATAATGCATTTACAGCAAGTTTGGCTGTTGTAGTATACTATTAGTAAAGTATTCTTATAGCAGCTGATGCTCTTCTGTAGAATTTAATGTAACTTCATTAACATTCCTACTTATGTCTTCTGTTTGTATATACTCTTAACCAAGGAAAATGTTTTCTTAAACAGACAATAGCAAGGCAGTTAGCGGAAATCTTGCTACGAGGCATGTGTGAACAAAGTTACTGGAACCCATTAGATGATCCTCCCCGTCAGTCACCCCTCAACGATCCTGTCTGGAAGGATGCAAACACTAAACGTTATGCCCTTAGCCGAAGGCCACGAGTCTACTCAGGAGAAAAGTAAGCTGTTCATTTAATCGATTAAGATGGACATGTATGGTTTTTGTTGTTGTTGTTCAGTCGCACAGTCGATTCCGACCCTTTGCGACCCTATGGACCATCGTTCTCCAGGCGCCTCTGTCCTCCACCATCCCCCTCAGTCCTCCCAGCTCTGTGCCCATTGTGTCTACAATACCATCTATCCATCTCATCCTTGGCCTCCCCCTTCTTCTTTTGCCCTCCACCTTTCCCAACATCACGGCCTTCTCAAGTGAATCCTCCCTTCTCATTTGATGCCCAAAGTACTTTAGCCTCATCTTTACTATTTGACCTTCCAATGAGCAGTCAGTGTTGATTTCTTCTAAGATTGACCTATTTGTTCTCCTCGCTGTCCAAGGTACCCTCAAAACTCTCCTCCAACACCACATTTCAAAGGCATCTATTCTTCTGCGTTCAGCTTTCCTAATTGTCCAGCTCTCACATCCGTACATTACCACTGGGAATACCATTGCTTCGACTATTCTAATTTTTGTTTTCAAGGTGATGTCTCTGCTTTTCACTATGTTCCCCAGGTTTCTCATGGCTTGTCTCCCTAGAATCAGCCGCCTCTTTATTTCATGGCTGCAATCTCCATCTGCAGTGATCTTAGATCCTAAGAACGTAAAATCTGTCACTGCTTCTACTTCTTCCCCGTCTATTTTCCAGGAACTGATCGGGCCTGTTGCCATTATCTTGGTTTTCTTGATATTGAGTCTCAAGCCAGCTTTTGCACTCTCTTCCTTCAAACCGATCAGGAGATTCTTTAGGTCTTCCTCACTTTCTGCCATTAGGGTGGTGTCGTCTGCATATCTCAGATTGTTGATGTTTCTCCCAGCAATTTTGATCCCATATTGTGATTCCTCCATCCCTGCATTGCGCATTATGTGCTCTGTGTATAAGTTGAATAAGCAGGGTGACAGAATGCAGCCTTGCCTTACTCCTTTTCCTATTCCAAACCACTCTGTCATTCCGTGTTCTGTCCTAACTGTTGCTTCTTGGTTCATGTACAGATTTCTCAGGAGGCATATGAGGTGCTCTGGTATTCCCATCTCTTTAATCACTTGCCACATCTTGTTGTGATCCACACAATCAAATGCCTTAGTGTAGTCAATAAAGCAAAAATAAACTTGTTTCTGGTATTCCTTTGTTTTCTCCATGATCCAACGTATGTTGGCAATGTGGTCTCTAGTCCCCCTGCCTCTTCTGAAACCAGCCTGCACCTCTGGTAATTCTCTTTCCACATGCTGCTGAAGTCTATCCTGTATTATCTTGAGCATCACCTTGCTGGCGTGTGGGATGAGCGCAATTGTTCGATAATTTGAACATTCTTTGGCATTGCCCTTTTTTGGGATTGGAACATATACTGATCTTTTCCAGTCCTGTGGCCACTGTTTTGTTTTCCAAATCTGCTGGCATATTGAATGCAGTAATTTGATGCCATCATCTTTTAGAGCTTTGAAAAATTCAACTGGGATACCATCATCTCCACTAGCTTTGTTGTTTGCAGTGCTCTTTAGGGCCTTTCTGACTTCACTCTCCAGGATGTCTGGCTCAGGTTCAATTTCTTCATCATTGTGACTATCAGGAGTGTTGAGTTCCTTTTTGTAGAGTTCCTCTGTGTACTCTTTCCATCTTTTCTTAATCTCTTCTGCATCAGCTAGCTCCTTTCCGTCTTTGTCCCTTATCATGTTCATTTTTGCTTTAAATGTTCCCTTGATTTCCCGGATTTTTTTGAAAAGATCTCTGGTTCTGCCTCTTTTGTTGTTTTCTTCCATTTCTTTGCACTGTTCTTTTAGATAGTTTTCCTTATCTCTCCTTGCTTTTCTTTGAAATTCTGTGTTCAAATGATTGTATTTTTTCCTTTCTCCTTTGACTTTTGCGTTCCTTCTTTCCTCTGCTATTTTAAGAGCCTCATCAGACAACCACTTTGCTTTCTTACTCTTCTTTTCTTTTGGTATGGTTTTCTTTGCTGCTTCCTGCATGATGTCCCTCATCTCTGTCCATAATTCTTCTGGCACTCTATCTATTGAGTCTAAGCCATTGAATCTGTTCATCACCTCCACCGTGTATTCTTTAGGGATGCTGTCTAGGTGATATCTGTCTGGTCTCTTTGTTTTCCCTATTTTCTTTAGTCTAAGCCTGAATTTTGCAATCAGTAGGTTGTGATCTGAGCCACAATCTGCTCCAGGTCTTGTTTTTGCTGACTGTATGGAGGTTCTCCATCTTTGGCTGCAGAGTATGTAGTCAATCTGGTTTCGGTGTTGGCCATCTGGTGATGTCCATGTGTAAAGT